>OW386290.2:52490865-53690865 GCA_936432065.2 Rutpela maculata | reverse complement strand
AGTGGATGACTGGGGCCGGCAATTCAGAATTACCGAAGGCAGTTTTTAATATTTCAGCTCTTTCTTCACGGATGCGTTGTCTAGAGCGCTGAAGTGTGGTTCTGCTGATGGACAAAGATGTGGTGTCATGTCCTAGTGCTTCTGCTACTGCCGTCAAAATATGGACTCCATACCTGTCGCTTATTTTGCAAGCATCAAATGCAGCGGCTATTTTTGGTGTGATGATGTTACATGTTCCATACAATCTCCTCTTTTTTGGCTGTGACGGGCCAGGCTGGTCTTGTAACAACTCTTCTTGGGCTTCGATTATTTCATCTTCATTTTCGTTGACTGAATTACTACTTGATGATGGACAGGTGACTGTTTCCTCTAATCTAGCTTTTTCTTGTTGACTTCGTTGCATTCGTTCGGATAATTTCTGTAATTTCTCCTCAGCTGATTTTTCTTGAGAAGCAAGTTGGTAATCAATACCATGCATAAATCCAGGACGTCCCTTTTTTCTTTGGTTAATTAAAAACTGCTTATCTTCATCTATTTTCATCAACTCCAATGCATTTGCATGAGAAATGTCAAAGAGATCGTCCAATTTTTCAACGAAATTTTTTTCTTTACTCCCGCACTGGCCCTTTTAGCCGATTTTTGTAAGTTCCTCCACTCTGCATAAAGTTTATCTAGTTGTTTAACACAATGAAAATCCTGACGTGTTATTGCCAATGATTTGTGACGAATAGTGTCCAACTAAGTAAAAGTATCCTTTTGTAAGGATATAACATCAGCCATCGTTAAATGTTTTTTCAAAAAGGAACGTATGCTAGAACTTATAATGTCACCACTGTAAAACACAATTGCAAACTGACATAAAAACCTACCGTAGGTGCATTATATTTCCAAACTTCCAAAACAAATAATTTCTAGGAAATAATTACACCAATAAAACATTATGAGAAAAGAGGTAGATATTTGTATTTTAAGTAAAATTTAAGTGTATTACCGTAATAAAATCTTATCTACAAATTTCTACCTGAATGCGGCACGGGTTACCGTTCACCGAATTATCTGAAACTTTGACATAAATTATTCCTAGTATAATAGTATATTTTCGTGGGGTGAGACTTAAAAAATACGCAAAAAAAATTCACCCCCTATAGAGATGGGCCACCCTACTGTGTACACTGTAATGTATACTATGTTTATAGGTACCATGCTAAAGTATATACTTAAAACAAATAATAAATCTCCACAAATGCAACTAAAGTACATTCTATTGCTTAGCAATCCCCAATAACAAAAGAAGACAGATGAATTAAAACAAAATATCCCGTGCAACAACGGGGCTTTTTGTGCATGATTTTCCGTGCCTGAAGGGGTTTTAATCTCCGATTAAAGAACATATATCTAGATACATAATGGCATTGATTTATTTGTTGCTGAAAGACTCACAATCTAAGGCACTTCTTCCCATAAGTTGACAATGTCCGCCATTAATGTCAATAAATGTTTTTCGTGTTCTCCGACCATAAAGTGATGAAAAAGTAATTTTATTTTAAGTTGTGATTTGTTTAATACCTAAGTAATATTCTCTATTCATATTTACACAGTTTAGTGAAAATTTAATGCTACATGTTGAAGTGCTGTGCCGTTTGCAGAAGGCAGTTTAGAAAAGAAGAAAATCGGTCGTTTCATAAGTAAGTAGGTCATAGTCGTAACATGGTGGCGTTCAGTTTACAGTTGTAATTATAGTATTATAAATAATATCCTTTCAATACATATTTCCCTTGAATAAAACATCTCTACCTATTATATTTTTTAAATCCGCGCTTATGTTCATAGAGGTTAACCAACAATTATTACATAAAATATGTACAATATTGTACATTTTCCCTTCTACACATACCCGCCACTGTTGCCTATGGGATGTGATGTTCATCTATCCATTTTAATGGACATATAATGTGACTATGTTAGGAGCAAATAAGGTATATGAAGAAAATATAGCCATTATGTATCTAGATATAAGTTCTTTAATCGGAGGTTTTAATCGACTAAATATATCAAAGTAAAGTTAATAAAAAACTATTTGTAATGATCCGGTCATCGTAGCAGGGTGCAAACTTGATAGGAAAATGTCAAATAATTATTAAAATGTTTTCTAAGGTTTGTATAAATTTCGGATTTTTTTTCAAAAACTTATTACAAATTTATGTTTTTTGCTAATTTAACAGTGTTCAAGGGGACGGAGGAGGATGCAAAAACCGGATTTATTATTTTTTTACTTCCCCCAATGTTGTCACAAAATTTTTGTCTAACTTTGCACTATGGAAATCCCTGGTGACTGGCCTATACTCCAGGCATTAGAGACCATATAGGACCCTTACCTGGAAAAATTCAGGGTAGTTCTTTACGTTTTTTGGAGCGCTGAATCCGAATTTTCAACTTTTTACCAAACGAACCACACGATGGCTGACATGGGTGGTTCGCTATTAGTTCGCGGTTCGTGGTGCATGCTGCCGCGATCCATCGGATGTCGGTAAACTTGCACGGACCAAAGGATACAACCAAATGCGTCACAAATCTGAATGAACTACGTACCGTATTGACACCCTCAATTTAAGACACCGTTACACAGCGCCTTTATATTGTCTATTTTTTTCATTGCCTTAAAAAACGTTTTGTTTCGCATGAAAACTGTCTTCTCATAATATTTTAAACCTAGTTGATGTGACTTTAAATTGTTTCATTTGCGAGCAACCGTTATCGGATGACACAACAATGAACGTGACGAAAAAAGATTTAAAATTTTTTCAGGCGGCGGCGATTGTGGTGCATAGGAAGTGTCAAAGGTCATACGTTAACGAGAAACTAATCGTATCGTATGTAAAAACAGACCAATGCCGGAATATCCCGTGATTACGTCATTACCATTATCATCGGACATTATTACTTCTGGTATTTTTATATCGTAATCAAGATTCACTTGAACATAATGATGATCGTGTTCAAGTGATTCCTCTACATGCACGCAATTACTGCAGTCGGTATCCTAACAATCATTACTGAACGAGCTACATTTCATATCTAATTTTTTACAGCCACATCGTTTAAGACACTCACCTTTACAAGTACAATTATTTTCCGTAAAAAATGAATCTGAAATGAGATTCTCTGAAGAGAATTTTCGTGGTATTTCGTTATTGGCGGTAGGGATAGTTTCAACCCCCGGGGGTGGGTTTGGTCACTTGTGGTCATTATTTACTTATTCTGTTCGAGTTAACAAACAAAAACCGATCCAACAAGCCTTCGCATGCCTAGCACTGGAAAATCGAAAAAAGGAAGTGCCTTTTACGGTTGAAGGATAGATCTTAAAATATTGTCACCATCGTGTTCCCCGCCCTCGAAAAAGGGAGAGAAGATGTATTGTGGTCCAGTCACACAACTTTTCAGCTTTTTGTCTTTTTCTGGTTTTATTACACTACCAGCAATTATTCTCAAATTAATATTTTACAAATGTAATGCAAAATGCGGAACAGCCTGTGGTTGTCGTAGAGCATCTGGCATGAAGTGTTCCATGATATGCCAGAAGAAACTTGCGAAATGTGCGTTTTCAATGTGCTCGAGGAAAAAGAAATCGGCAACGAAAGCGACTGTAATGACTAATGATAGAAGAAACATGTAAATATAACACATATTGAAGATGAAGAAATTCCAATGAAATTATGTCGAGGAAGAAATTGACTAGATTCTACCAGGACCACACAAAAAAACACACAATACAATAGCTTATTGAAAATACAGTTAATATGTTACAATGATGACAAACCGTGGATTAGGTTTCTTGGGGACACTACGATAAAAGAAAGTCTTGAACTCTACCAGTATGGTGGTGTGAAAAATAGTTTTACTGGAATAATTTTCAGCACGACGCTACTTAACACCACGAGAAACTTTTTCAAGGTCCGCGATTACCTGGCGATACATATTGATATTGAGTATGCATATTTTAAAAAATGTTCATGACATTTGTACATTTTTTCATGCTCTGCAAATTGATAATACCTATTTTTAACGTAAGATTTACCAAAGACGCCTAAAAAGAGAAAAACATTATTCAACTTATTAATTTTTACCGTACTCGTGCTATAAATCGTAAAATATTAATCCTGCAAAAAAAGCAAAAGGATCAAAAATACAAAGAATTTCAAGCTCTACAGAACTGTCTGTATTTTTTTCATAACTTTGACACGAAGCGAGATAGTTAAAAAAAAAGAAACTTAACCATTTTTTCAAGATGGTGGCGTTTCCATCGGGAAAAGGTAAGAAATTTGCATAAACACTGGATAGACCCCCACTATAAGCCCCTAAAACGGCATTAGTCGAGTCAGTGAAGCCTAAAAATCGTCAAAATCTCTCAATTCTCAGCAAGAGCTCTGATTTTGAACATTTTTTCTTTAAAATGTGTGTTTTTTAATAACATCCAAAATCAGAAACATCCCAAGTGGCGCAAATAATTATTTACATTGTTTAAAAATAATACTAATACTTACAAAAAAATATATTTAAAAAAATTTTTTTCGCGGTATTTATAAAACATTGAGTTGTTTTTATTGAAAATTTAAGTTCAAAAATGTTTCTCACAGTCGGGGTTGATAACTATTTATATTGTTTAAACAATAATAACAACTTTTGCAGGACAAATCTATTTTTTTATGTTTTTTTCCCGATATTTAGGAAAAAGTTATTTTAGTCCAGTGTTTGAAGGTTTTCGCTCATAATTCTTTCGGATAAAACCGATTGACGTGAAATTAGGAAATGGCTCGAGGAATCAAAGTTTATAGTGCCGATGTGTGCTCTTACCCTGGGGATGGATGCCACCACTTCTCGTGGGTGGAAATTATTATGTTCAAAGTAACTGCAGAAATCGATAGAGGAATGAATTCTAAGTAATAAATGTTCTATGCATTTTTTTCGACGAGTCAATACTTTTTGAGTTATTCTTGATTGAAAATGTTGATTTTTCATCTAAAAAATGCACGTTTTAGAACGATTTTTCACCAATAACTCGAAAACTTTACTACGTTTTACCAAAAAAATTATTATGAGCAAAAATGAAGCCCACAAATCAATTGGTTATTTCTGTGAATGCAATACGAACCGAGTTATAGCTCGATGAAGGTAACTTTTTGTTCGCCGAAAACTGAATTCGATCCTTTCAACGTTAAATAATGGAAAAACGGAAAATTTTTGAAGGAAAAGATATAAGACATTTTTTAAAGTACTTGAAAAGGTTTTTAAAAAGAACTTTGGTAAAAGTCGTTAGCATAAAAACTAACGGAGTTATTATATGATGAAGATAAAATGGTTGTCCCTTTTTTTCGGGGAAAAAATCAGCAATGAAACCAATGGCTTCACCGCAAGAATTGAAACTGAACGTAATCCATTTACAATTTACTTTATTTAAGTACTAACAATATGTTCTAGAAGTATGACCGGTTTAGGATGCTTATATTTGAAAAAGTTTGATTCAAATTTGAAATGATTTTTGAAATTTTTTAAAAAATTTTCGTTTTTTCACAATAATTTAAAGACTAAAAAAGATACGTAAAAAATGCTAGAGTACAAATTTTAGAAGCCCAATATTACTGTACGGAGCTGCTAAAGAGATACAGTTGAAAAAATTGAGCCGTGTCGAAGACTTATCAGTGTTTCTCGAGCAGATGCTATGATTGGTTTTTTCAATGATAACTTCCTTAATTTTCAAGCTATTCAATCGTTCCAAACATCATTTTACAGGGAACTTTAAAGATTACAAGGCATATAAAGTTGAACTTCCTTGGACCTTTTGTTTTTGAGATTTTTGAGTTTAAAGGCTTGGGGAAGGTGGTCCTCGCACTTAAATGCAAAATTACAACGGCGATATCTCAATTAATTTTTAAAGAAATAAAAAAAAAACAAAATTTCCAGTAAAAAAAAACCTAAATTTTTGTACTCTAGCATTTTTACGAATCTTCTTTAGTCTTTGAATTATTGTGAAATAACGAAAATTTTTTAAGAAATTTCAAAAATCATTTCAAATTTGAATCAAGTTAATTCAAATATAGGTTTAAATATAGGCATCCTAAACCGGTCAAACTTCCAGAACATATTGTTAGTACTTAAATAAAATTGTAAATGGATTACATTCAATTTCAATTCTTGCGGTGAAGCCATTGGTTTCATTGCTGATTTTTTCTCCGAACAAAAGAGACAACCATTTTATTTTCATCATAACTCCGTTAGTTTTTATGCTGACGACTTTTACCAAAGTTCATTTTAAAGGTCTTTTCAAGTACTTTTAAAAATGCCTTTTATGTTTTCCTCCAAAAATTTTCCGTTTTTCCGTTATTTAACGTTGAAAGGATCGAAGTCAGTGTTCGGCGAACAAAAGGTCACCTAGCCATAACTCGGTTTCTATTGCATGTACAGAAATAAAAAAAAACCCAATCGATTTGTTATTTTATAGGCTTTATTTTTGCTTATAATATTTTTTTGGCAAAAATTAAAGTTTTCGAGTTATTAGTGAGAAATCGTTCTAAAACATGCATTTTTTAGATGAAAAATCAACATTTTCAATCACGAATGACTAAAAAAGTATCGACTCATTGAAAAAACTTCATAGAACATTTTTTACTTAGAATCGATGTCGTTATTTTGAATGTAATAGTTTCCACCCCCCAAGAAGGGGTGGCATCCACCCCCAGGGTATTTGCGCCACTTGGGATGTTTCTGATTTAGAATAGTATTAAAAAACACATTAAAAAACAAATAGATCAAAATCGGAGCTGTTGCTGAGAATTAAGAAGTGAATATCTTGATTAACTCGACTACATGCAGTTAAATTCATTTTCATTACCATTAATTATTTCAGGATATAGTCTAAACTAGTTTCAAAATTTTTATATATAATAATAATTTCAACAGTATTATTCACCATCTTTCGGAAATATATCATTCTCTTAGTTATATTTGGGTCCAATGAACAAAGATGAACGACCTATAATTTAATTTTATAAAAATGAATAAGATTTAAATTTAACCACTATTTCGCTATTCTTCTAATTCCTGTAACAGTATTTTTGTACGCATTTTCAGGAATTTTAGCTACTTAAAATCTCTAGGTCACATTTTCTGATACAATAATTTATAACACAGATTATCATAAACACGTGTCCTGTGAGCACAAAGTATATGTAAAAAAAAAAGAATTATTAACATGGTAGTCATGGTACAAAAATTCGCTAAAAATAAATTTTGCACCAAAGCGTATACGATTTCGAGAAACTATTTGAAATAGTATTGTTTACTTTTTGTGTGCTCTGCTCCGAGAAAGGTCGCCCTCTATATAAGAATCGTTGGCCTATAACCGCATTTTTTTTTCAGTTATTGTTGTCTAAAACATGCTACGAGTAAAATAGTTTTCATTATCTTACCTATATAAAGTAGAGTAGATATTTTATTATTATGGACTATAGAATGATTATACAGGGTGTTTCTAAATATCCACCTATCCCAGGGGTGGATGGGATGAGGGGACAAACGGGAAAATGCCCGTCGGGCCGGGGGCTCTGGGGCCGGGCAGGGCCGGTCCGAGGTAAATAGGCATTTTTTCCGGTGGGTAAAAAACCCGATGGCCAAAAAAAATTTAAACGGCAGCTCTTTTCCCCTCCTTAATTCTTACTTAGAACGAAAAAAGTCTCAGATGTGATTTTCATGCTGCTATCTTAAAAACTCGCCCACTGAGATAAATGCCAGATGTCATTTACAAAATTAACTTAATAACCCAATTTTGCATGTTCGTCCCAAATTTTACAAGTCTGCTTAAGAAAGTTCTGATGTGCTGAGAGGTCTTCTTTTTTTCTTTTGACCTCTGAAACTTAAGAATAATTTTTTTGTTTTTTTTTGATGTTGCGAGATGTTTATGTAACAATATTAGTCATAATTATTATTGACTAATTATTTATTGTTATACTGTTAAAATGTTTAAATTTTTTATTTCGTTCTTTGTTTTTCAATGTCAATAAATTTTAATAAAGAGTATGGATGTTTAGTGGCGTTTTTAAAAATGTTACCAAAACGGTAGCAGTCTGCTTTAGACCGTGGTTAAGTCAGACTACGTGTTAGTACTTTGAACTTTTAAGTAAATTTTACAATTGCATGAAAAAAATAAAAATTCGTTTGACGAAACCTATTTTTCGAAGAAAATGTTTTTTTTTTAAATTTTATTTTACAAATATCGCATCAACCTCTTGGGTTATTAGCGAGGTACAGTAAAAAAAATAATAATTCTGGATCTAGTTACAATAGACCATGATGTAAAAATGCTAAATTTTTGAAATTACATTGATATCTGACAGAAATGATAGTAAGTTCTTTACTTCACATCTATTATCTAAAATTGTGCTTAGATCTGCCGGGATTTGTCTGTTAGACCTTTGTAAGTGATATTGGGGGCACTCTACTAATATATATCTCATTGTTAGTTTTGTCTGACACATTTCGCACTTAGGTTCCTCACTTTTCTTAAGAAGATATTCATGGGTGAGTCTGGTGTGACCTATTCGTAGGCGAGTCAGGAGTACTTGGTTTCTTTTTCCGTTCGGAACTAGGGACCATGGTTTAACTGAAACTTTGATTTCATTTAGCTTAGTTCTTCTCTGTTGCCATTCATTTTGCCAGTGTTTTTGTACAAGTTCCTTTACGTGCCACTTTACATCTGAATGTAAAGATGTGGTAACCATCATGGAGTTTAAACTTGAAATAGCGTCTCGTGCAGATTTGTCGGCTTGCTCGTTACCTAGTATCCCGATGTGAGAAGGTACCCACATAAATATAACTGATTTATTGTTCTCTTGTAAGAGGTGGAGTTCTTTTTTAATTAAGTTTAATATGTGGTTATTGGAATACACTTGATTAATTTCTTGGATAGCACTCAGAGAGTCCGTTATTAATAGAATTCTGCGATCTTTGTGGTTGTTAATACATTTCACAGCTTGTAGTAGGCCATACATTTCGCCTGTGAATGTGCTACTGTTTGCTGATAACTTAAATTGGTGTGTTGTGTTGGTGGTTATAAATGACGCGCCGACACCTTCTTTCGTTTTGGAAGCATCTGTGTAAATTTTGCTATATCCTGGGTGAAAATGTTTTTGCAACTATTTTTAACTTTTCATTTTAGAGTGTTTGACCTTGACAATTACAAAATTTTCGCCTGCGGCGCATTTTCCCCTTAAGCCTTGACCCACCAAAAAAAAAAAAAGAAAAATATTCTTCCCTAGCTCATTCAAATTTAAGATTATAGTTCCGTGCTTGATTGAGCTGATTCCCTAAAATTGCCAGGGCCGATTGGACTGACCCCATCCACCCCTGGCCCATCTGTTAGGAACTGAGTCTGTACGCAAAAATAGTAAGAAAGTTTCATAAAAACAAGGGGCTTGAAATTCTTCCTAAGCTCATAAAATAATATATTATATGAGTAGTTGCCACAGCAGCTCTTGATATCCTTCTGTACTTTCTGCTCATAGTGATTGAAGCCGCCAGAAAGACAGCCTACAAGCTGAGGTGTGGCGGTCAGTAAAGGAAAAGAGGACAATGGTTGGATCATACAAGGGCTCTATCAGACGCAATAGGGACGCACTAACTTCTGGAGGCCAAGAGTGATGGCATGTACTTTCTCTTCCCTTCTCAGAAGTCTATCTATTATCTCAAAAGGGATGACTAGAACTCATTCTAGAGCATACTCAGATCTACTGATATCGTCCGGCTCACGAACAGATCGGAGTCCAAAATGGAAAGAATATGGTGAGAGATACAGGGCTAAATTCTCTTATTTCAGAACCCTTCTCGAAGCAAGCAGAGCAAATGCGCAGAAAGTATGTTAGATTCGTAGTAGGTCTGCTGGCTGGACATCCCCCTTTCAGAAAAAGTGAAGGAAACTTCTATCTACATCTTAACCTGTTCCTGGGGCTTAAGGCACTTACACTTCTGTACTGGTTTTCCTTTGTAGGAGGAAATAAGGAATGTCCCTAAGAGTCTCAGGGACATTGAAAGAGAAAATTCCCTAGTTCTGTAGCAGAACCACAATAAGCCACGGGGCCCGAAGAAGAAGAAGAAGCTGATAAAATGGTAGTTTCTACGTTTTTACTGATTACTTCTGAAAACATAGTGCGCATGGTGCTTAATAATGCATGAGGGTCGTAACTCACTTAGGAGGGATTTCCGAATGCACATTTAGATACTTATATGCATTTTCTAGCTATTTCTCGTGTGGAATCAACTCCCAAATGGACGGGCTGGCATTTCTGGATCCTCTATACATTGATTAGTGCGGTTGGAGGTTAACGCAACATGGATAGTATTAGTGGAATCAATTATAGACTTAGGCCCGGTACTTTCATCTCCAGTTAAATTTATTCTCCAGAATAATTTCCTTGGATACAATTGTGTCAATAATTGTTTCCATTGGATTTATCTGTAGAATAGATTTAACGGGGGATCAAAGTACCGGCCCTAAGGAGTAGAGCCACTCTATTGAACCATTATCGATTTCAATGCATCATTAAATCTTTCTCGAGAACCTCGTGTAATCTCGTATACTTTCCTCCTACAGACGCAATTATCAAACTCTATATTTTGGACCTATTATCAAATACAACAATGATGCGGAGAGACGAACAAATGTGTATAATAGTGCGTACAATTTGCGTATTGTAAAAATGTGTTTAACTGTATAATTTAATAACTTTTGTAATCGCCCTTATCCTGTAAATGGAACTTGTTCTGTAGGGTACTGTAACGAAAAAAAAAAAAAAAAATAATAAATAAATAAATAAAAAATAAAATATACTCCATGTATCAACAGTTGTGACTCGACCAGTTATCCGTTTGGTAAGGATAAGATGACAGCTCTTAATTTACTACGAGAACGTGGTCTGCAATTTCTGCAATGCTTTGGTGAGCTCAATTCTACAACAGACAAAATAATCCGCGCAGGTCATCACTTTTGCGGCTTCTTGTATGGTTTTAACAATCAACGCATTTCCCTGAAGAAACAGGTCCGTTATTTTTTCTGGAAAGAAAGATACACCGAAGATAAAAACATTTTCACCTATCGACAGAGACGAACCCAGCTATTTTTTGGGGGGGGGGGGAAAGCTACAACTAATTTGCCAACTGCCCATTTTTTTTAGAACTTATATTTCCTTATGTTTTTTTTTATTTCAGACTTAATCTATAAGTAGCCTAGCGATACAAATATTATGCAAAAGAAGTTTAACTAAACTACATGATGTAGGCGCTAGACCTAAGTTGACCCCGCGCTCTCCTTCGTCTAGAAGCTACTGGATGAGGTAACCATTATAGTTTAATGACCGTGGGGAAAAACAAGATACAATACGATTACGCGCAAATCGGGGCGCAAGCTCGTGAACGTCCGCGCTAGTACGGCTACCGGCCACTTCCCACTTCACATTGTGATACGCAATAGGTACGATCCAGCGGCAGGGAGCCAACCTTGTCGGCATGCTTTGAACTCATTCGTAAAAGTGAACTGGTCCGCTGGAATTCCAATTATCTTCAAAGCGTACCAACAATGTCGGGTCCCAGCAGCTGGATCCTAGACCTTTAATAGCCCCAGATTCTAATTCAGTGTCCTCTAAGAATTCAATATTTTAACAATTTCTGGCCGACAACAATTTGTTATTATTATTATCTCTCGTTGAGAGGTTGGTAACTGATATTAGTGATACTCAGTACAAACCAACAACCAACGACTTTGTAGCTAGGACAAAGCATTGTATTGATAAAGGCAAAAAGGAGTAATATTCTAATATTTCTAATGTAACACAGTCTTCGTGAATTGTATGCTCTGGCCGTGCCGTCTACTGGGTCGAACGTCGAATTTCCGCGAGTTGACGAGTTTATTTTGTTGGCCCATCGCGTAGGCCCGTCGGCGTTGTGCGTTGTCCTTCGACTATTCGGTGGCTCTCACATCAGAAGCATCTAGTCATAAATAATATCAATTAAAATTATTTATAAAAAATGGTCATAGTGACAGTGTCATTTATTTTAATTCTTATCAACTCATTATTCGTTTTTTTGCAATTATACCCAATAAAGATTTTTTTACATTTTTGGTGATTTTCCCAACTCAATCAACATTGGGGGGGGGAGCGTACCCCCCCATAACCCCCCGTGGGTTCGTCTCTGCCTATCGATGAGGCAGTTAAACAACATTTTCTTAGAGTGCAGCTGCAAACGTTGTTGTCGAAAGCTGCTAATCTCAATAGAGAACTGACAGAAAGCGATATGTTCTTAATACATTTTTGATGCCATGTTTCCAAAACGGCGGCTACTTTCAACAGTCGGAGAGAGGAAAAACAAACACTAGTTAGATCGATCATAACACCTTTCGTAAAAAAAAATTGTAGTGAAGATGCCGCGACGCCTAGCCTATAACTATTTTAAAATGCTAAGATATGAATTATGCCATCATACTATTGAGCAATGTAAAAAATTACACATGATAATAATCACAATTAAGATTCAGTTGACTGTCAGTATTATTAGAAACCAGCCTTGAATAGACAAAATAATATATTATCGTTTCTCGGAAACAATAGTTTTTTGAGTGGTTAAGGTTTAATATGTTCATATTTTGCCTTTAATTTTGTCATTAAAGATTATAGTTTCATTAGAATGATTGGTGTTTTGCTCATTTTTATTGGAGTTTTGTTTGTTAACGGAGATATTTTTATTTTCATTTTGGCACCATAACAGTTCTTGCTAACGGTGTAGAATTATGTTTGGGGCTCTTGAAATTAAAAATAAACAGTAATAGGGGAGTCAATAGAGATTTTCACTCCGGAAAAATTCCGGGAAGCGGTAACTTTTGAGAATACATCCCTGAACATGTCAGGAACAACATACCAAAAGTTACCAACAGTAGTCCTTGAGCGTAATTTTTTTATTAAAGAAAATATTTGCAGAATACCAGTCTTTGTCAAATATATCTTAAAATATTTTTTTTCTTTCAAAAAGTAATTGCGCCATTCGAAAGTACGGGAAATTTCACATCAAAAATGTATATGGTTTTTTTGTACGATCAAAAATGTAGACTTCAGATTTTTTTGTTTAACTCACGAAAATGGAACGCGGAGACACGTAAGTACGGTGCGCGAACCGCGCGCGGTCTCGGGCCCGCTACACTAAATTTGTTGTAACTTTTGAACTAATTAATGAAATTTACCTCACAAACTTAAATGAAAGAACAAACATGCAGCTATTGGATTATTATATTTTCAAATATAAATATGAATGTATGAATAGTACATATGTACAGCGTGTCCTCCGATTGAGTTCGCTATAGGTGAAATGGACAAAAAATTTTCGAATTTTTTCTTCATATTTGGAGGTTCACCCTTGCTTGTCTAAAAAGTAATTTTGGGTGTACTTTTGTTTTTTTTTAATCATGTAGGCCATGACAGTTAAGCGAAAACAAATTTCATGTCAGGTAAAGTACCTTCTCTGTAAAAGATACAGCAAAATGTCATTAAGGAAAGTGATTCAGATTAAAAAGTTATAGTCCTATGCGATTTACTAAAGTGTTTATTCCATTATGTACTAAATCAAACACTTTAGTAAACTGGCATACTATTTTTTTTTTTGTAAAATGCAATTATGTTGAAAAAATTAAAATCATCAAAGTAGGCGTATGTTCTTGAAATTTTGTATAGGATTATAACTTTTTAATCTGAATAACTTTCCTTAATGACATTTTTCTGTATCTTCTACAGAAAAGGTACTTTACCTAACATGAAATTCATTTTTGCTTAACTGTCATGGCCTACGTGATTTAAAAAAAGACAAAAGTACACCCAAAATTACTTTTTAGGTAAGCAGGGCTGAACTTCCAAATATGAAAAAAAAAAATTCAAAAATTTTTTGTCCATTTCACTTATAGCGAACTCAATCGGAGGACACGCTGTACATATATTATGAAGTAGGAACATAAAGAGATTTGCGATGAAATAAGTTAAAGCTCTACCATTTCTAAAAATATGAAGATGAAAACTTGGGTCTTTCACATTTTACTCTTGAAGTGATGTATAAAAAGATCCGATGAGTGAAAAATATCTCAAAAATTTATTTTTGAAGATGTACACCTCCAAAATTTCAAAATTTTGAGATGATAAAATTTTGTATATAAATTAACTTTGACCACCTATTTCTCTGGTTTAAATCGCGTTATTAAATCTTTGTAGGTGCGATTTTTAAAGCTTGAAATGTGTAATTTAAGATGCTTCAAGGGGATTTACCTTAAAAATTAACTCCCTTCTTTTTACGAAAATAAAAAACATTTTTTTTGCTGTAAAATTCGTGAAATTATGGGTAAAATAAACGTTAATAACTTTTATAAAAAAAATTATTTAGCCTACCTGTGCAGCATATGTTTATAGTAGGACCTCAAAATAAGTAAATCTAATGACGAAAAAATTTTGGAGTATATATAAACCCATACTTTTCACTAAATGTTGAAAAACTTATGTTGATTGTTTCTACAATTTTTATCCTGTTTAAAATATCGAAAACATATTAAAAATATTCACGTAGTACAGGGCTGAGTCAAATTATAATAGCCCAGGAATTTTAGTTTTTTACCCGGAATTAATTATTGTAAAGCTGAAAATTTCCAGGATTGTAGTTTCGGTCCAGAACAAGACGTAGCAAAAAGTCCCATATTCTCCTCCGTCAGAGCAACAAGGGCCTAAGTCGCAAAAATTGCATAGCTGACTATAAAGTGCAACAGGAAGGTTGTTACTAGTCCGATTTGGTCCGAAATGATCATAAAGGATTAGGAGAAGCATATCCGTTCATATTTCAGATGTTCCATGCACATTTTTGTTCATAATTTTCCGTTCTAGTTCTGTCAATATTTCAAAAATTTAAAATTTTTTTAAAAAAATTAGAAAAATTCCGAAATGGCGCCATTGCGGGTAAATGAAGGCCCAGAAGGGAAAACGTACCCCAATAAACATTTCTCTTCATAGTCTGGGCTTTCCATTGGTATGTCTACCTTCTCTGTAGCGTCACCCGTTACGGAGTTACGCCACTTTGAGTGTCGCAGCGGCGACACTCGGTCATTTAAGTGCGTTCATTGTTGCGTCTATAACATCTAGTCTAAACAATCAAGAAGACGCAAGACGAATTATACCCTTAGTTCTTTAACTTTGACAGTTCTCTAAGTGTATGCATTGGTTCATTGGTGCGGCAAAATTGAGTGATCGTAGTTAAGCCATGTATATATTGCTTGAATAATAGAAAGAGATTGAAAGTAAAACAGCATCTTCGCGGTAAGCAGTACGTATCACTTGCCCCACACGCTGCGCTGTGTGTGTGCCCGCAGAGCAATTTAAAAGTATTTTGGGACTTTTTCACAGATCATCTTGTAATGTTATGTACAATATCACATTTTCTCAGCTTCTTTTTAAGTTTTTATGTGAAAATTTAAATTGTGTTTGTAATTGAATAGTGTATTGAATTATTTTATTGCTTGATATAAATAGGCCATATTGGATCAGCCAATTTGAATTACGATTTTTTTACATCATAATCTATTTCATCGATCTCAAAAACCCCCTTATATGCCAATTTAAATTAAATTGATTTAAAATTTTTCAACTTATAATAATTTTGTTAAAAGAAAAAATTCTTTTTGTTTAAATGATAAACAATTTGCTCACGATTATATGTTTATAACTATTTACTTTAAGCTATATAAAAGTGATATCAAAATGTTTTAGGAAAATCGAAGCTTCCCGTAATTATTCCGAAATAATGCATATTCTCAGCCTCTATTGACTCCACTATAAACAGTATAATAAATACAGTAAAGCAATTTCTTACTAATACACTTAAAAAGCAAGATGGGCGGTTCTGGGAACGTAATTCGATAATTTCTCTTACATCCCTGAACCAATTGAAAAAATTTTTTGATGGGCCTTAGAGACAACTTTATAGAATGGTACTAAAGAAACGTTTTCTTTACTTGTGCGAAAATCAAAAGAAAATTTTTTTGACTTTTCGATAGCCTAGTACCATTCTATAATGTTGTCTCTAAAGGCCTATCAAACAATTTTTTGAATCGGTTCAGGGATGTAGGAGAAATTGTAGAATTACGAAATCATTTTCTTAACCACGGCACCGCCACCCTCAAGATAAATATAATCAATTCAGAAATACTAATTTACATTGTTATTTTGAGTTCCTAGTAGCACAAATATTGGATCAACGTACAATCCATATAGGACCAATATTCATATATTGATCCTACATGAAATGTACGATGGTCCAATATTTTGTGCTACCTGTAAGAATTTAATGAAAAAGTTCAACATTTAATGAAAACTGTATTCGTAATAAAGTTCGAAAATACTACACTTTCAATAAAAAGTTATTATAACATGTGTACTGCCTGAGAGTGCTCCGCTTCCTCCGTCAGGACTCCTTGACTGTGCTTATGTTAAAGAACGTGCCTTTTTCTCAAACATCTCCAATTACTCTTGGCACTATAGGGGTTCTGCCAATTTTGAACATGGTCTCTCTAGACGATCAGCGTCCTCACGTGAACACATGACGATTGGAACGGGGCAGTTGTACTTTACTACGAAAGAAAACAAAAATATTTAGTTAGTTATAAATTTCCTGTTGGATATTTTCATACATGTGAAAGTCACCATAAACATGGTCCTTATGGAGATACAGATCCACAAAAACATCGACTCAGTTCAGGTCCGCAACTCCGACTGATCAGGTCGTCGAACCCTCCTTACAATTACACAGGTCAACAAAAAACAAAAAAATCTGCTCCAAATCATGCCTTAAGTATTTTTATGTGCTGAAATCAAATTTTCAATTTAAAAATTTTCTACTGTGTAGATTTCGAGTAAATGTCAAAAATTTTCAAAAAATCGTATTTTGACAATGAAAACCGTGATTTACTAGAAATTTATGCGGTAGAAAGTTTTTTAAATTGAAAATTCGGATTCAGCACACAAAAATACTTAAGGCATAATAGTTTTAGCCGTTGGAACAGAATTTTTAAGTTTGAGCAAAAAAAATTCTGTCTGTCTGCCTGTAATTTTTTTTTGTGCGCACGATTACTCTGGAACATTTTAAAATTGGTATTTAGTGTACACAAGAGAAGCAAGGGTCTCAAAAAATGTTTTGGCATTAACCTCCCCCATTACCATCCCCACCCCATTATTAAAGGGGATGAAAGAAAAATGTGATTTAGTGTGTGTACAAGAACTAAAATCCTCAAAATATTTTTTTACTTCATCCACCACCACTACCACCCCCTATTACCAGCCCCACCCCATTACCAATGTGGGATATCGTTTTATGGGTTTTTGGGGCAGACGATTTCAAATATATTATTAAAGTTCCATAAACAATTATTTCCACATACAAAATTTTTTCGTTGTGAGAGACTTGGATAGAAAATCTGAATGTGGAAGTAGTGATTCCTTGGGCAGCTGTTTTTGGAGACTACCAGACTTATCTGTGGAATGCGAAAAAAATTTTCGTGGTGCAGGTACCGATTCTACTAATATCTTTGTCCAAATTTCATTTTCCAATGGACAATGTGCAATTCAAATAAGTTTTCTTTTACTGAAGGATCTTCAGTGCTGCATACAAGTGGGACACTTGACATAATTATTCTACCGTATATATGAATACATTGTACACTTTACCGTGTTAATTATATAATAAAAATATTATCATTATTATTAATAGACTAAAAAAAAAATTATTTATAAATATTATTTCCACTCTCTGCGCTATATCTCGAAAACGGTTGTAGTCCAGTCGATGAAAGAGTTGTAGAGAACATTTTGGAGGGGAGAATTTTCCTCTTCACGGATGTGTTGGGGGTAGTTAGGAGGTAAAAATACTAAAATTCCCCGCCCCCAGCCAAGCCGCTTCAGGGATGGAGGGGGGGTGGAAAGGTTCCTTTTTTCAAGTCTTCGCTTATAACTCGGAAACGATACGTCGTACGGAAAAAGGTAATCTATGCAAAATTAAACGTAATTAAATTACCCACAAGAATGTTTATATTCATTTTCTTCCTATGTGTTATTAGTGGAGTGCCTGGAGCGTTAAAAACATGAAAACCTCGGATTTCAGTTACAGTGAATGAAATTTAAAAATTCAAAATGGAATGTTTAGCTAATGATATATATAAAAAAGTTTACCTATTAAAAAATCGTGATCTTGATTTGAATAAAAAAAAATTGATAATTGCAATAATAGTACAGTACCTAGAAGTAAAAAATATGCAAAACTTCGGAATAATGTCATATTGAACGGATTTCGTTCATTTTTGGCAGTATAATAGTAAATTCTTCACAGAAAAGTTTCTATATTGTGCGGGGGCTTGCTAATTTATAGGGGGTGGATGCCACCCCCTCTCAGGGGGTGGCATTTAAAAATATATATATTTATTGGAGCTGAAGTAGAATCAAATTTTAAGAAGAAAAGGTTCTATGCAATTTTTCACATAAATTGGTAGTTTTTAAGTTATAACGACTTCAAAATTGCGATTTTAGCTTAAAAAAAAGGAATTTCCAAACGGCTTTCGTCAAGTATCTCGAAAAGTATTATTTTATATAAAAAATGTTACAGACCAATTATAGAAAGTACAAACTGGGAATTAATTATATCTTTTGTTTATTGATGTAGGATTAATAATTTTGGAGATATTTAAGTTTACATTTGGCATTCAAGTGTTGATAAGATAATTATTTATAGTGAGAGTTAAATATCTCAGAAACTGTGACACCTATGTCAAGGATGCTAATAGGTAGAATAATAGGTTAATAATTATGCTTTCAACTGTTTTTTTATTTGTCTCTGTAGCATAAAAAACAAAGAAGTTATGACCGTAGCAATGTGCGTCTACATATTTTTTTAATAACAACGTCGCCATTTTGTTACTGTAATTAGCCAGTAATTAAAAAAAAAAAGGAATTTCAAACACTGTTTCTCATTAATATATAGCATGACGTAGATGCTCAAATTGTCTGGTTTGTATACACCACTTGCGTTAGAAAAAAAATACAGTTTAAACTGTAAAGGTATTTTCGATAAAACGCAATTCTTTTTTTTTCTTTTCCAAATATCTCAATAAATATTAGTTTTATTGAAAAATAGATTTAATAGTTTCGGAGATATGAAAGTTTACAAATGGCGTCCGAACGTTCATAAGACGCAAAATGCAGTTTAAATGTTAAATATTTCAGAAATTGTGACGCATGCTAAGAAATGAAATTAAAGACAATTAATTGCGCTTTCAAATATCTTTTTTTAAAGCTAAAATCATAATTTTGAAGTCGTTATAACTTAAAAACTATCCATTTATGTGAAAAATTGCATAGAACCTTTTCTTCTTAAAATTTGATTCTGTTTCAGCTCCAATAAATATATATTTTTCAGTGCCACACCATGAGAGGGGGTGGCATCAACCCCCTATAAATTAGCAAGCCCCCGTACAATATAGAAACTTTTCTGTGAAGCATTTACTATTATACTGCCAAAAATGAACGACCACCAATATGACATTATTCCGAAGTTAAAACATCTAGTTACTTAACTACAATTCAAATAGTATAATATACATATTAGGCTGTAGAGTGTTTTTGTATAACGAAATTAAGTTAACGTATCTATTATATAAAGACAGTAATCGGGGAAAAGAAGTAAATTAAGGAAAATTAAATAAAAAAGAAAATTATTAATAAAATATCTCTTTATTTAAACAATTTACATTTTTGTCCATATCAAATATTTTCTTCGACTTCATTTATTTGAATGAAAGATGGAGTATTAAAACAACTATTTTCGCTGCACTGTAGACATGCTACACTACAATATAAGCTACTCTTCCGACATCCACAAGCAGCTCCACATCCCTTTTTGCAATTACAAAATAACATTTGCAATAGATTATCCGGAGCCGGCAATTGATTCATTGTTATTGGGATGAACGTGTTATTGGAATACTTCCATCCCCCATTTTCAATATCTACGTCATTTCCTAGCCATATCTGGATTTGCAGGTACACTCTCTTTAGATGTTCAAATGCTGCATTAGTTGTAGGAGGTAATGACGACAAAAGAACACTTGTATTTTTGGCCGTTGCTTTTATGAAAGAATTGAACCTCAACATATTCAAATCTTTAATTTTTGCAGAATTGTTATTGGCCATTTGCAACGATGTAATAACATGCCTCCATCATTGACGTAATGAACATTGTCTAGACTTTTTAAATTAATGGAAATTTCCGGGAATAACTCGTAAAAAGTTGATTTTTTTTGTCTTTCGCAGTTCGCCATTTTGAAATAGAGCAAGCGGATATGGTGCGAGTTCATAATTCATATAATTTTTAAGCTCTTCATCAGTTTTTTTTTTAAATACAAATACGTTGAAACAGCAGCAATGAATCAACAGGAATCACATGGTCATGAAGTTTAATTTTGTTATTTTTCGCCAATAAAGGATTTGTTATATCTTTCCTTGATAATTTAAATTCGCGAAAATTTTTTTCCCTCTGTTTTCTTCATTACATTTAAGCCTTTTTCAAAAGCATCGTAACAATTTGTATCTTTATCTCCAGTAATTTCGGTAGCGATGGACGTAACAGCATCTGTATCAGGAAAAGGGCTGTGTTACTTGAAGAAGTCCACCAATCTTTTTACATCGACATCATCCCTTTCTATTCTAGCATCTGTCGAATCACTATACTGATGACTTTTCTTGAACGATATATCACAAAAATGTTCTATGCCTTCAATAATATCTTGGCTGTAACGGACAACTAACTTGATTTTTGCAATTGAAAACCTAGAACTACGTCCGTAAAGTAGAACATTGCAGCTGTCGCTGTCGGTCTCCCCTCCACGTTTTACTACCTGTTTAAGGTCCCTACGACACTTATTACACTCAGGTATATTTGAAAGATATTCTTCTATGTATATTTAGGTGCAATTCAACGTATACATAAAAAAAAATTATTTAAAATAAAAGTATATGCTAAAATATTAATTTTTTATAGTTTTTTGTTCAAATAATGATAAAATCAAAAGCACAAAAAAAATTTTAGTAGACTTTCAAATTTATAGTATAAAAAACAAAATCCCACCTCGACCATATAAATTCATTCACTGTAACAGAAGTCCGAGGTCAAAACCCCCAGGCGCTCCACTATATAGTTTACGAGATATTCGCTAGCGAAAATCGATAATTAATCAAAAAAATCAATTATGTACCTTGAATATTTCTATCAAAGCGGTTTACCGTGGTCTGTTAATAAATCACAGTCACAAAACAATTTTTATTTTACAACACTGGACGGATTTAATAACGTAATATTTTGTCGAAATTTATACATTTCCTTAAATATACAGTGTGACTCAGTAAAATTTGATTCAAACCGGAAACAAAATAAAAAAGTTATAAGGGTCTTCATTTTAAGTGAAAATAGTTATTGCAATACTGCTCTAAAACCATAAGAAGAAGCAGATTACAGGACTAATATTGCATATTAATGATTGTGTTCAAGATGGTTGGAAGGACATTTGCATTAGAACTGTCGACGCTGACGTAGTAGTACTAGCGGTTTCATTTTTTTCCTGTTTGTGTAAAGAAGGGCTAAAGAGTTTAAATATACAGTTTGGGGCTAATAAATATTTTAGAGCAACATGCATGAGACAGCACAAAAACTAGGAGAAAGGAAGTGTAATGCATTACGAGGTTTCCACTTGGAAGATATGGATGACATATCCAGAAGTAACAGAAGCTTTCACGTACATTTCGAAACATCAAGAGAATATTCCTGATATAATATTCCAACGGTTTGTTGTTTTAATGTACTGCAATACTTCTGCCTGCACTGAAATAAATCAGGCACGAAAGGAACTGTTTACTTGCAAAAACAGGACAACGTGTAACATCCCCCCTTCAAAGGATTACTTTGGAGCAACACATTTTACGGGCTTGCTTTCAAAGTGGGCACATTTGGGAATAGTCTCTGACATCAAATTTGATTTTGCCTAATCTTGAAAATGTTTGGGTGTCAAAATGGTCAACACTTCCGAAGGTATCTAAAGCCAATTATTTCAAAGTTGCAAAAAAGGGTGCATTGAAACAAATGTGGTTGCAAAAAAGCCGGCTTGCAATGCACGTTACTTTGCACAAATTGTAAAGGAGGATGCAACTAACTTAAAAAAGGTATGCAAGTTTAAATAGAAAAATCTTTACCTATTTTTATTAAATTACTTTTAGGTTGAAAAATAATGTCTCTTCAGTTTCTCGTAAAGGAATACTCAACAGAAACATTGTAATTATTGCTCTAGATTGTACAATATACATAAAATCATTTTCTAGTATTTTTCCCTGTAGCGACTTTGTTGTTAGTGTTAGGTAGGTAAATATATTGCATAAAGTTTTTTTATTCAGATTTTAATGTAAAATATTTTTCTTAACAATTTTTTTCTGTAACAGGAATTGTTTAGTTAAAAAATTTGTAAACTTTTAAATTATAAATAAAAAGTAACTTCTATCCTTTATTTTTAGCTTTAGGTAAATAGTTGCATTAAACTTTTATATTCAGAATTTAATTTAGAACATTTTTTTTTTAATAACTTTTTTTCGCAACATCAATAGTTTAGATAGAAAACGCGTTCTTTTAAATTTTCTAAATCGGCCGCCATCTTGAAATCGGAAGCCTTTTGATTTGGCGCTGCTCGGAAAAATAGTCGTTTTAATGACAAAAATCAGTATACCAAGTTACAAAACTTTCACTAATAGCCGTTTTGTTCTGGGTTGCCGCTCTACTGATATATTTCTATATACGTATACCACAGATCTGCTACTTCTGATTTTATAGAGAAGTTTTATTTCCAAGATTAACCTTTGTTCACATTTAGTTCATTGCACAAGATTTTTACATTTTCACAATCGATCTTCTGTCCATTTTCTAATGCAATACTGTTGATTTTTTCTTTCTTGAAATGTCATACTTGTGTTCTTACATATTAGCCTAAGAATATTTTATTTTTCATATGTGCAAAGTATTTTGGAATATGCTATAATATTCTGGGGTTCCTCCCTATATTGGCAGAAAATATTTATTAATCAAAAGAGGATAATTAGGTGTATGGTGAATGCCTCTTACAGAGATTCCTGTAAACCATTCTTTAAAGAATTGAAAATACTTACCATCCCTTCCCTGTATATATACAAATTAGTCTTATTCGTTAAACAAAATCCAACTGAGTTTTCAAGAAATAACGATATATATCAAGTAATGACAACAAGACATGGGCCAGATCTGAGAATACCAGTTCATCACCA
Organism: Rutpela maculata; assembly: GCA_936432065.2. NCBI lineage: Eukaryota > Metazoa > Arthropoda > Insecta > Coleoptera > Cerambycidae > Rutpela > Rutpela maculata. Next base: position 53,667,421 of record OW386290.2, on the reverse strand, counting down.
CAGTTTTTATGAAGAAGGTCCCTATTATAACGCTATTAAGGCTTACAATGCCCTGCCAGGAGAATTAAAATCAATAAATAATACCAATTCATTTAAAAAACAACTTAAATTGTATTTATTTGAAAATGCATTTTATTCTTTCAGTGATTTTTTAAATACATAAAAAAAATTGTATTATTCGTTAATTATATTATATTATAAGCAACAGTTTAACGAATTCTTTTATCTTTTTAGTTTTAGGCTAATTTTAGTTGTATGAATTTTTGTTTCCTCTTGCTGCTCTCTTTTTATATTCTTTTTGGATACTTTTAATGTTTTATATACTTTTAATGTTTCTTACATTTTATTTTTATTGTAAGTTTTAAATATTTAATTACTTTGACAATGCTAATGTCTACAGCAATAAAGTGTATTCTATTCTATTCTATGTAAAGGACATGGCAGGTTAAGATAAGTGTTCGTGCCTTTGCAACTCTTTTGCGTGTGGTTCCTTCCAGTGATGTATCTTTGCGTAAGATACTACCACAAAAAGTTTTTACTTCAAAAACTTCATAATATCTGGGATTTTTTTTTCGAAAATTCGAAAAATTTTTTTTCTTAATCAAGTGAATTTCACGTATATTGTAAATCTACTCAAGATAATTTATTAATGATATTTTCAGGAAATCTTTTCACGAAGAAAACAAAAATTGATGCTTTTGAATTTTTTGAAAAATTTAAATACGTACTTACACGTTAGCGACCACCACCATTTTCTTACTAATTATATACCATACAATAAGCTATAACATATATTTTTCACAAAACTCTGTTGAAGGGTAACGTAGTCAAATTGGCAAAGATAATGTTACGTGCTTACACCCCGTTAGTAAACACCCTGTATCATGGTTTCAGAAATTATAACACCAGGGTAACACTAAACAATAATGTATTTACTTACGTACTAATTACAACAAATAAACAAAAAGAGTATAAATTGGTTAGAAACTCGATATATTAATAAATATATAAATGAACAACAACTGCTTGGATTACATGTACTGAAAATTTTTTGGAGCACCCTACGTATTTTTCTGAAATAACGAGATGTATTTTTCACAATACATATATTTTCTACAAAGCTCCATCGAAACGGTAATACATAAAAAAAAACCGCTGCCCAAGGAATCACTACTTCCACACCCAGATTCTCTATCCAAGTCACTCACAACGAAAAAACTTTGTATGTGAAAATAATTGTTTATGGAACTTTAATAATATAATATTTGAAATCCTCTACCCCAGAAACCAATAAAACGATACCCCACATCGGTAGTGGGGTGGGGGTGGTGATAGGGGGGGTGGTAGTGGGGGTGGATGAAGTAAAATATATTTTGAGATTTCTGGTTCCTGCACATACACTAAATCACATTTTTTTTTCATCCCCTTTAATAAGGAGGTGGGGGTGGTAATGGGGGTGGCTAATGCCAAAAATTTTTTTGAGACCTTAGCTTCTCTTGTATATACTAAATACTAATTTCATGGACTCTTACCTGCTTGATTTACCCATTTACCCCAAATTTACCCCAATTTACCCCCCAACCCTTCGACGGAACAAGATGAAAATATAATCTAGTTCTAGATCTCGTTAAAGTACATATGTGTACCAAATTTCAAGTCAATATCTTAAACGGTTCCAGAGTAAACGTGCGCACAAAAAAAAGTTACAGACAGACCGACAGACAGACCGACAGACAGACAGACAGACCGACAGACAGACAGAAAATTTCTTTTCGCTCAAACTTAAAATCTCGACGTTTCATGACATTTTAAGCCTATTTGGACAATAAAAATTTTTAAATTTTTTTTTGTCGTTACTATACTTCCACTGGACGTGGAAGTAATATGTGTTTAATAATAAGAATACATAATAAAAAACCTGTTGTGCTAATGATATATGATATTAGTCGTCTTCTTTACCGTGCTGATTTATTGTAACACTGATATCTTCTGCGAATAATTCAGACAGTTTAGTGATGATTTCGGAATATCGTCGAGAAACCCTGTAGTCTTGGGGCATAATGTATTCTGTGGGATTTTTTGTGAAGGGAAGGTGCGACTATGTGGAATCTCTTTATTATATGCTAGATAATGGTGTAGTTTTTAAGGCGTTATACATCTAAGATGGCCGCCATGCGAGACATTTATTCTTTACATCAAGAATACCTCCTTCCAGAGTGCTCATACGCAAAATCTGTATAAAACATTTTCTGTTGTACATGAGCCAAAGAATGAATTTAGCTCTTATCAATTTTTTCGTATCTTTTAAGAGTTACACGCCAGTTTTACCACATAACACAAATTTATTAGTATACATTTATTGCCTAGCCTATCCGACTTTCAACACATTATAAACTGTGTATTTTGTGTCAAGATAAAAGTAAATTAGCAAGTTGTTAATCCATTGAAGGTTGAAAAACTTCTACAATGTTTGAAGATCCAGATATATGCATATTAGTAGTCGAATCGGGAATTTAAGTGTACAACAGCTACAAGACTCCAATGCAAAATGGCATAAAGAATGTTACAAAAACTAACTCATACGACTAACGTGGATAGAAGAAAAAAACTTTTCGAAAAAGGAAAGCGTTGTGAGCCTACGGATGATTTAGAAGCGAGTACCAGCAGTGACAAGGCAACATGCACATTACGATCTAAAACACCCGCATTAACAAAAAGAAAACTGTTTTATTTGTGATGAAGGAGAGAAAAGCAAAGAGAGACTGTATTGCATAGCAACAGACCAAAGTAGCGAGCGTCTTAAGTTAGCTGTCCAATGCTCTAATAGTGAAATATTGAAAGTGCGCTTGAGTGACTGCACGATCCTGGAGATGCCCATGCAAGAGACATACATACACTATCACGTTATGATGAAACCCACTTAGTCTTCGACACATACAGAGAAAATTCACTAAAATCTTCTACGCGTAAGAAAAGAACTGGCAACACACAACCAGTCCACTACAAGATCAGTGATATAACGTACATTGGGAACACATCTATGAAGTCATTGTTATCTCGTGTCAAGACTAAAGATGAGTTAACAGCTTACTTTTCCGAGAAAGCAATATGCAACTGGAAGAAACAAGTGTTTATTTATATCTTGGAGGGAAACAGCAAAGTGTTCAATAGGGATTGAAACAGATGAACTGAAAAGCAATCATGAGGAGGCAGATACAAAAATAATTTTGCATTCCACGTTCGCCTGTCGTCACGGTGCTACACAGCTTCATATTTACTCACTTGATACAGATGTCTTCATACTTACTTTCTGGTGGTATACGTTCCTTCCACTGAACACTATGTTTGTAACTGGAGTTGGCCAAAATTAAGGAATGATCAATCTCAGCAAAGTAACCGATCCCCTGGGCTCAAAGAAAACTTCAGCCTTATTAGGTCTGCATGCATTATGCGAAAGTGATACCACAGGGACTTTGGCAAAGAAAGCGAAAATCTCCTTTTGGAAAGGCTTCAGTAAAGCAGATGATAACATTCTCGAAGTTGTAAGCAATCTTGGAAGCTTGGAAAATTTTCTTGATACAGATTAATGCAAAAGTTCATATGTCAAGTCTATGTTCCCGGCATAAATATATCAGACATTGGAGAACTGAGGTGGTGGATGTTCACAAAGAAAGAAACTCAAGGAGAAAACTTGCCACCAACAAGAGCATCACTGATACCATATGTTGATAGAGTTCGTTATCAAACCATAGAATGGTGCCGTGCTGACCAGCCCTCCCCTAATCTGCCTTCGCCATTAAACTTCGGCTGGGAACTAAAAAACGACTATTATGCTCCTGTTATGTGTATGCTACCATGTGCTCCAGAGACAGTTCTTCAACTTATTCGGTGCTCTTATGTTAAGAGAAAATGTGCTCCACCATGTAAATGTCTTTCCCACGATCTGAAGTGCACAGAACTATGTGTGTGTGGAGGAAATGAAGATATGTGTGACAACTGTGATGAGCATACAAGGCATGAAGATTAATCGGATGACTTACATGGTGATACATTGTATTGAAGAGAAAAATAATATAGTATAATTAAATATTGTTTACTGTTAGTAGGTACATAATTTATTTTAAGAACCAATTTTATAATACAACTACTACGTCCTACTACAAATTGTATGTATTAATACTAGTTATTATTAAAGTTTTTGTGAGTAAATAGCAGCAGAATCATTATTTCTCTTATCTTAATAAATAACCGAATGATTATGTTTTAAACCGATAATGACATGTATAATGAATCATAACTCTTAATTGGTAAAAGGTACGAAAAAATTGATAAGAACTAAATTTGTTTTTTGGCTCATGTAGAATAGAAAATGTTATATGCAGATTTTGCGTATGAGCACTCTGCAAGGAGTTATTCGTGATGTAAAGAATAAATGTCTCGCATGGCGGTCATCTTGGATGTATAACGCCATAAAAACCAAACAGCGCAATTCAAAGGTAAACACCCAGTACTACACCATTATCTAGCATATAGTAAAGAGATTCCACATAGTCGCACCTTCCCTTCACAAAAAATACGCATTATGCTCCTCAACTACTGCTTATGATAAATCCATCTACATATAAGTAAGAGAAAATTAACTTAATTTTCTGCTACTTATACATACAATACAATTTGTCATATGCAAGGTTTCTCGAAGATATTCCGAAATCATCAGTAAAACTGTCTGAATTATTCGCAGGAGATATCAGTTTTACAATAAATGAGGACAGTAAAGAGGACGACTAATATTATCATATATCATTAGCATAACATGTTTTTTTATTATGTATTCTTATTATTAAACACATGATTTTTTTTATGTATTCGATGGAGCTTTGTAGAAAATTGTGAAAAATACATCTCGTTATTTCAAAAAAATGCATTTGACCTATAGCATTTGGTCCAAAACGACTTGCTACTAATGTGCTAATGTACAGTGCCGGTTCTAGAGATTTTTTTTCGGAGGGGAGAGATCCTTTGATGGCGTCTCTCAGAAAAAATATTCTTTCCTGAAAAGCTGATCAGTCAGTTTTTATCCAAACAAAAATAAATCATTATTCAAAGACATATCTTGTAAACCTATGTAAAGTATGTGGCAGGTGGCCGACAGCATTTTTTTTTACCGAAATCAATATAATTATTTTTTGCATTTTTCTTTCAATTTGTTGTTCAATTCTGGACAGGTGCCCCTTGTCTTATGGCGCCCGGGGTGGTCGCCCTGCTCGCCAATCCCTAAAATAGGCACTGCTAATGTATGTTTATAATTGGACACAAAATTGTATTATTATTGTACTATTGTATTATTATCTACTTATATCCAAATGTCGTTGATGTCATAGAGCGGGTTGCCACCAGTAAATGGCGCTTGGTAGGACATGTCGCCAGGGATGACATCAAGTGAACGAAAACAATAATGTAGTGGCGACTCAGAGGAACTAGGTAGAGCATTGGGTGGACGAGGACGGGCTAAAGAAGAAAAGAAGAAGAAGGAGAAGAAGAAGAATAAGAAGAAGCAGTATATGTTATTTTTTGTTGTTTTTTTTTGTTTATGCGTATAAATTTCAAAAATATTCTAATAAACGTTTTATTTGTGTTACATTTATAATTATTTATTTTATACAAAATGAAATCATAACCAATTTAGTCTGAAAGACGATATATCCTCTACGCGATCCTTGCCTAATATTACATAGCTTTTGCATATTCGTTGATATACTAGCCGCTCGAAGATGAGGTGAGATCGCTATATTTCTCTAGTGGTGACCCTTCCAAGTTCTAACCGCGATTAACGTTAGCTTTGTATCGAGATACAAGTAAGACGAGTATGCGCTTACCCCTATTAAAGAGTTAAAAACAAGACACGAAATATCTTAATTTTTTATCGACTTGTCCAACTAAAATTAAAAAATTGTTTCTAACGTAATATTTTTATTTTTAGGAGAATTAAATCCAACATTATTTTGGCATTGTTTCAAGGACATTTCTTTCCATGTGTGATATTAAGAAACGCCGATCACATAACTGATGGTTTCGCAGTCTATTTTCTTCACTGTAATGAGGAAACGGAAATACCATGCACGAATATTATTGGTGACTTAAGCATTTTAATAGATTGTGAAGTAAACTATATAGATGAAAATGGTTCTATTTCTACTGGAGTGGTTAGGGCAACTGATAATGAGGGTAAAAGGGATAAACAACCGATGAATTTCTTTATTACTAATTCTATGGATAGGTCTTGCAAATGGGTTTCAATACCGTTCATTTTTTTAACTAAAACTCAAGCCGAGCTTCTGTGTTGAGGTAAAGAAGTCATGTAGACTGTATAATTATTGCAACTTCTCATTTTAAAATTGTGTTTTTTTTTAAGATTTAAGTAACGTTGGCTAGAAATGTTGTTATCTTCAGTCATAATTCACAAAAGTAAATACCAACAAATTATTATTAAAATATTAGGTTATAAATTGAATATGTAACTATTTTTAAGCAAACTATAAGAAAGAATAAAATTTGCTATCAGTCGATGTTTGTCAATATTTTCAAACGTTTCCTCGTCATGCTTGAACCTGCAAAAATGTGCGGAGAGAATACTGTCGTGCTGCCTCCGATGTTCGTGGTAGTTTGAAGAGCTGTACGGCATTACTACCTGAACCAACAATTTATGGAAATAAACAAATCTCAGGTGGTTAAGCTTTTTTTAATTTGGTCGAGCATTGCATGTCGCGTTGTACCAAAACGTTAACCTTGAATTTTAAGGTTTATAGGCGCACTTAACTCCGTAAAACCTAAACTAGGTCGTGGGGTGGTTTAAGAGGAGACAACACCAATCACAAAGTTTCATCGGTAAAGCTAAAGCTGAGGTGGGGCGAAGGGTAGGCAGTGTGGCTATTATAGGGCATCTGCACGTGACGTCACAGCTAACCTCAAAAATATGTGTTTCTCAAGATATAAGAGTATTATCCAACTATTATTAAAATTTCTGCCTGGTTCCGGTATTTTCAACTAAAATTTAATTCAGCGTAATGCTTATGAAGTTCTAAATACTTTGTAATAATAAGATACGACTCTTTTTGTAGGTTGGAAATCTAACTTGTAATTAGCAGTCTATTTTTATTAATCAATATTGAAAAATTATTTACGTGGATTTTTAAATATTTGCTTGGAGTCAGTACGGCTCCAAGCTAAAAATAGTTCAGGAACGGCATCATCGAAAGGGATAGTTACTTTAAACGAGGTAGTAGATTTTTTTTATCTTGTATGTATTGAAGAGAGTATGTAAAATCCAATCCCTTGGCAAATTTTTGTATGAACGAAAAAACCACGAATTTTTGGTACTTTTTTCAGTTTCTGGCCTATAACATAAAAACAATGCATCCAATCGAAAAGTCATCTATTATCAAAATTTAAAGAGCATTAAATTTCGCTTCGAATGAGTATCTCAAGTTGAAATTTCATCAAGAGGTTTGTTTTATTTTATTATTTTTATTTTTATTAATTTTTTTTTTATTTATTTTTTTAGGTAATCTATGAACTTGAAATTACATGTTCTACAACTTTGGTGTAATTGGCAGTCGAATAACAACAATTTTTACCAACATGTAAAAAATTCACACTGGGTAACTTTTTAAACGTCTTCATCTCTGAAACGGCTAATCTAAATGAAAAATTCCATAGAATGAAAGTTGTAGAGTATGTAATTTCAAGTTCATATATTACCTAAAGAAAATAAATAAATAAAAATAAAAAAAAAATAAAAATAATAAAATAAAAAAATACGCCTATACCTCTTGATGAAATTTCAAGTCATTCGAAGCGAAATTGAATGCTCCTTAATTTTGATAATAGATGACTTTTCGATTGGATGCATTGTTTTTAAGTTATAGGCTACAAACTGAAAAAAGGGCCAAAAATTCGTGGTTTTCTCGACCGCACAAAAATTTGCCAAGGGTTTGGAGGTCTAAAACTTGGGTTCCACATACTCTCTGCAACATATACAAGATAAAAAAAATCTACTACCTCATTTCTTGTAACTATAAAGTACCCCGTTATAGACTGGCGGTACATGACCAGTCAGGTGCAACGTTTTTAAAATGTATGCCAATCATATATATGAATGAAATTACCGTGAATATGCCAGAAATGCAAATTTTAGGTAGTCGTCGCGTGCAGAAAGGTGTGCAAATCGATTTTTTTTGTTTATTTTTTTTTGTGTTTTTCTTTTATTTTAAAATGGATGCCAATAGTGCCAAACGAAAAGCCGTGAAAAAGAATCCAGCGAAAATTTATTGGCATGCAGTTTACGCGCGCCAAACACACGTTGATGTGCACATTAAATCGTACATTTTTTTGGAGTTCTTGATTTTGGATGATTCTGATTTTGGAGTTTTTTTAAGGCTTTTCGTTTGGCACTCTTGGCATCCACTTTAAATTAAAAAAAAAAACATAAAAAAAATAAACAAAAAAAGTCGATTTGCACACCTTTCTGCACGCGACGACTACCTAAAATTTGCATTTCTAGCATATTCACGGTAATTTCATTCATATATATGATTGGCATGCATTTTAAAAACGTTGCACCTGACTGGTCATGTACCGCCAGTCTATTATTGAACTAAAATGCGTATTCAAACATTAAAAATGAGAATAAACTTGAAAAACTTAAAATTTAAGGTTATGTTGGATACATGATGCAGATGCTGCACCATCTATTAAAAAGCACTGTACTAAAAGTCTTGACTGAGAAAAAGCAGTTTTTAGTCAAACAGTTGGCGTTATTAAACTGAAAAAAAGATATTCTAAGTAAATGAATACTACACTTCAGAGGCGGCTGGTGAAATTTCAATATTTTTTTTCTCGTCTGTGGCGCATGGGATCGTTACGAAATATGGGAAATAACATCTAGAGAAGCACTTCTCTAATGAACCCTAAAAAATTGTTTAACGTCGGCCTATTTCCGCTACCAGGGCCTATCACCGACGCCAGGAGACGAGCTACCCCCAACCTGGAAATTTTGCCGAACCTCTTCCCTTAAGAAGAGTAGGGATCTTTTACTTGCTTAACATTTAATAGACAAGGGACCGCCTGCTTTACATCCCCTCCGAAGGATGGCATATCCACTACGTAATCCTCGTCTGAAATTACGTAACTTCCGAGTATACACTGATATACAAGCCTCTAGAAGGTGGGACGAGAACGCTGTATTTCCCAGGATGGGAGCCCATCCAAGTACTAACCTTATTATTTTTTTGGTCATATGCATTTGACTTTTTCATAAAATACAACAATACGTTTTGGAGTTTATGAAAATATTTTCATTACTAACTGAGATAAACGAACTGAAATATTGTAATTTGTTAAATTGTAAATTACCAAATTTCAGTTCATTGTATTTTAGTCAATAATGAAAATATTTTCATAACCTCCAAAACGTGTTGTTGTATTTTTATGAAAAGTCAAATGCATATGACAAAAAAAATAAATAAACAGGAGTCCTTGACCTGCCCTAGACCCAGTGGAGGCTACAGAATATCCAAAAATTTTTTCGCAAACTGCTTTTTCAAAAAGTGTTTCTCTAGATGTTATTTCCCATATTTCGTATGGGTCCCATGCATCACAGACGAGAAAAAAATATTGAAATTTCACCAGCCGCCACTGCTACACTTCTATTGAAGAAAGTTTTTAGCTAAAATTTGTTTATTACGAAAATTTCTCTTCACACTTCGGAATAAACAAATTTTAGCTAAAAACTTTCTTCAGTAGAAGAATAGTATTCATTTACTTACAAGAATATCTTTTTTTTCAGTTTAATAACGCCAGCCGTTTGGCTAAAAACTTCTTTTTCCCAGTCAAGACTTTTAGTACAGTGCTTTTTAATAGATTGTGCCACCTACAGCAGCATCTGCATCATGTAAGCAACTTGCATTTTTTTATGATAAAGTGACTCATGAAATAAAAATAAAAATGATACAAAAGTTAAAAAAAAGAAAATTTACGGGAGCCGCAAAGTAATGTTAGAGGTTTTGTAGATCCAAAAAAAAAAAAATGATTCGGGTATTTGTTTATACGATTATATATCAAAGAAAAGTTTAAATTTTTTTAAAATTACAAATATAAACGTTGACTCTTTAAAGAAAAATCCAAATCTATGGAATTCAGGCCATCATTATGTGTGTGGAAAAAATGTATGCATAAATCTTAAAGTTGTCAGTGATTCTGCTGAATGTCAAATTGCGTTGACTTCTCGATTTAATAATGTTATTATAATAGATGAAGAATAAAAACAAGCTTTACTGATAACACAAAGTGCAGAAACAAAGAAATGTACAAAAACAAAAAAAATATATAATAAATTAAAAAATTAATATTAATAATAATTATTTACAATGGTGAATAAGTTAAATAAATTCAAGCCTATCCTTAAAAACCCAGGGCCTCAAAAACAATATTTTCTATATTTAATATAATTTTCCAGGAAAAAAAATATTATTTAAGTTATTTACAATTTTAATGATATATTTTTGGTGTTTTTATTAGTAAAATTGTGAAATACACCCTGAAAACTTTACGACACTCTAGTTTCTGCTCGCTTGCAAATAATTATAGTAAATTTTGGTTTAGATATGTTTTGGAATATATTGAGTATTTTCGGTAGGCCTAAAGCAGATTTATATGAGATTTTCCTTTTGTCCATTTTTTAACATTTTAAAGTAGTTTTTTTTGTCGGGTTTCTTACAAAAAAATTTTGCTCGATAATTTTCAATTATTTATATAATATTTAAAGTGAAAAACCACTTTGGCACTAAAAAACATATATTAGATGAAGCCCGCAGCCTAATTTTTGTAGATAACGCAAAATGATTGAAATAGCGTACTTTAGAGCGTGGTAGCACATTTTAAAATTCATTTTTTTTTTTAATCAAAAGAGCATTTCTTCTTTTACATAAAAAGGAACATTTTTACAGGGTGAGACATAAAATATGACAAGATTTTTTTTTTTGGGTTGGTCTAGTATACAGTGTACATTGTAATTACTTAATAATAGTTTTATCAGCCACTATGTCTTCCTAAAATCCAAAATTATCCATTTTCATTTTAGCTAGGTATAACCTATCACCTGTGTGATATTAATATTTTTCTAATTTTGACATATAAAACGACACTTTTCAAAACTGAAGTAATAAGTGTAAAAACATCCAACTTTTCGTTAGTAATGAAAAGTTAAATTTCACCTAACTGGTGAGGAAAAGTTCGTTATATCATCAATTAAGAAAAATAAACAACTCTCAAAAAGAAAAAGAAACAGGACAATGTTAAAAATAGCTGATTTTTGCCCCCCCTACCGGAACGCATAAGACCTAAAGAAAATGGTTGGAAAAGGCCCAAAATTAATAAAAATAAGTCTTCGTGGAATCAAAAGGGGGCAAAATTCTTAATATAAAAACAACTTCTAAAATTGCTTTGACTAATATAGCTTATACTGAATGAAAGTGTTGATATAATATTTTATTGAGTCTATATATTTCATCAAATGAAAATCTTTTTTTTCCTAATATTACATTATCTAAAGTGCCTGTCATCTCTAAACTGGATTAGATTTTGATTCATTTTAGTCACCTTGTTTCCTATTTTTTAGTATTTGAAGCGGTGAATACGAGTCTACCACCTGAATGGGGTAGTTTGGTTGTCTTCGAGGTTGCTAAATAACTCGCTATTTGTCCTTTATTAAAAAAACGTGTTGACTAAAACCATATAGATCTATTATAATATAACGTGCTGTAAGTATTTTTCATATTCATATAGTTTTTCGTAATATGGATACTCACGTCAAGACAAAATTGATGTCTGTCCCTTTTACTAGTAGAAATTTGGTGCATTACAACTGCCGTGGCATTATTTTTAGTATTCGACTGTGCATAGAATTGCACCCCCGAATAGGGTAGTTTGGTGGTTTCCAGGGTCGCTACCTAAAGCGCTTTCTGTAACAATACTTGCTGTGAATATTATTTCATACCCTTATAGGGGTTGTTTTTGATGCTGAGGTCAGGACCAGTTGAAGGACTGGCTCAACTAGTATTAAAAAATCATTTTGTACATTTTAATCACTTTTTGGTAGCAATTTTTTTTAATATTAGGTGCTGTGTATAGCGTTCCACCCTCTTAATAGGGCGTGAAAAGGGGTAGTTTTTACACTTTTGATATCTCTATTGAATCGATACCTAATAGTTATCATAAAATAAACATAATTTCCACATTCAGGATAAGCTATTATTCAAAGCAATTTTAGGTGTTGTTTTTAGGTTTCTAGGGGTGAAATAGAGTTTTCTCCAGCCTTTTTATACCACGAAGACATGTTTTTATTAATTTTGAGCCTTTTCCGACCATTTTCTCTAGGTCTTAGGCGTTCCGCGATGAGGACCAAAAATCAGCTCTTTTTAACATTGTCCTTTCTCTTTCCTTCAAAATTTGCTAACAAAACTTTTTCATTAACACGATTTACCTTATGCTGTCAAATTAGGATTTCAAATAATAATGTGTAATATTAGCAGCAAAGGTAACTATAAAAAAGACTACTTAATTTTTAAGATCTTTAAATACACATATGTCATTTATGTTTAATAGTCCAGTGAACGAATTTTCAATATAGGGGTGTAGACTACATGGAGGGCGGCAGAATTTTTGACTTCAGGGATGGGTTTGGGGTGGTTAGGAGGTAAACATACTAAAAGTCCCCGATCCTAGGAGGTCAGCCTTGCGATGGGGGACTTTCGGAAGGCCCTAAATTTTGACCTTCGTTGGTTTTTCGCTTTTAACTCGAAAACTATTGGTCCTAGAGATAAAAATATTCTTACCTTTTTCAAAGCTGACAAAATGTTCTATATTTTTTACTTCAACAAAAAGTTTCTATCTTCAACCGTTCTCGAGTTATCCGCTTCTAAAAATCGTCGATTTCCGGAAAACGCTGTTTCGGATCACATTTTTCGTCATACTCTGATAATTCTTAAGCCAATTTAATCCTCTTCACTTGATTCGGTTGTATTTTATTTGACAAAGAAGATTTGAGGCGTTAAGAGCAGAGTATGACCAAAAATGTGATCCGAAACAGCGTTTACCGGAAATCGGCGATTTTCAGATGCGGATAACTCGAGAACGGTTGAAGATAGAAACTTTTTGTTGAAGTAAAAAATATAGGAAATTTTGTCAGCTTTCAAAAGTGAAACTTTGGTTTGAACTTTTCCTCTGCCAGATTTTATGAATAAAATATTGCAGTAAACAACACTGCGATAAGAAAATGTCTAATATAATTTTTTATTTTTTTCTGCATATTTTGGTACCGCAGGTGGCTTTGCATTTGTAGCAGGCGGATGTTCTTCTGGTCATAAGTAGATCCTAATATGTTGTATAATTGAGTAAAACTTGCTTTAAATCGGAAACAAAATAAATAAGTTATAAGGGTGTCTTCATTTTAAGTGAGTCATACACACTGTAGATTTAAGGAAATGTATAGAGTATTGTAAAATAAAGATTGTGTTGTGACTGTGACTTATTAGCAGACCACGGTAAACCGTTTTGATAGAAACATTTCTGACATAATTATTTTTTTTTATTAATTATCGATATTCGCTGGCAAATATCTCGGAAACTGTAACACATAAGTGAAAATGAATATAAATATTCTTGTAGGAAATTTAATATAATTTAATTTTGCAAAGAAAAATTTTTCGTGTCGTTTCCGAGTTATAAGCGAATAATAGAAAAAAGGCACCTTTCCCCTCCCCCCTGAAGCGGCTTTTAGTATGTTTACCTTCTAACTACCTTCAACATATTCCCGAAGAGGAAAATTCTGCCCCCTCCATGTCCTCTATACTCATTCGTTGACTCGACTATAAAGGGTTTTTAAAAAATAAGAAATAATGTTGTATGTAACACGTCCCGAAAGACAATTTTGTGTAACTCGTGTTATTCCACAAACGCAAACATCCACTCGTTACACAAAATACATTTTTTCGTAACTGGTTACATAAATAGCTATTATAATGCATTTGACACAATTTGGCAAGTTTTTTATATTTTATGTAACTCAACTATCAACACCCTTGCATCACTAGTAACTTACACTCTTGCACTTATGAGAAAGGAAAACTATCAGAAGCGACACTTAAGCTTCCCGCCCAAATTCCATTGATGCCATCTTCTTGTAGGTATTTCCGTAAGTTCATTTATTAAAAAGATACCGTAGACCGGGGCTATTTGGGAAATGCGATGTTATTTGGGACTTTGTGGCAACAATGTTATATTAGGTTATAGTTTTAATGCATTTAATAAAGGGAAGTTTCCCGCTGATTTCAGTGTTCCTCAAAGAGTGAAGGAAGGTATACCCTACATAAACGTTGCGAGCTGCAAATATCGGTTTTCTAGTATTAATTTGTGAGATTAAAGTTGACTGTGAACTATGACACTATTTTATGGGTCGCGTGCGCGTGACGTCACAGTCTCAGACCTTAGGAAAAACAAACTGAAATTCTTTAACTGTCAAATGGCAACTGATTGAACTTTTCGTAACATTATTGTTTCTGTGTATATTATACATACAAAATGACAAGTTTTTGGTTTATTATTAATTGTGGAAGTTTGACAATCCCAAACAATGCCAATTTTTATAAGATAACCTCCATTTACAACCAGAAGAAGTTAGAGGTTAAAAGACTGCAACTGATTTCAAACAATTAAAAGAAATGATTTTACAAGCGTCTTCCAAGGATTTTATTAGTGGTACGTTATTGCATATTAATGTAAGAATCTGATTTTTAACGTGATCATTTACAAATTGTTTATTTATTTATTTTTACAAAACTATTTGTGTTTTTATAATATATTTTATTATTAATTATATAAAGTAAATCATTTTTAAGCATGCGTTTACATTTTTTGTTCATATAATTTTATTAGAAACGTTCAAGAAAGCGTTAAAGGTTTCGGTATGTACCGTAATGCTAGGACTCCGACGGCCGCCATTAAATTTAATGCGGTGGCCTGATGAAATCATTTACGTAGGCCACGACCCGACTCCTAGCTATCGCAGAGGGCAATGTCGGAGAAAATGATTGTGTATTCATGTTTTCTCAACATGGATATACACTTCTTCTGAAGTTGAATTTGTTTGTCTCATATACATTAGTGTATTTTATATGTTTTAAAGTTCGTTTTATAGAAAATCTAGATTTTCTCTAGTGGTACTGACAGATCAGAAGTCCGTGTTGAAAATCGTGTATTTAAATGCAACATTTTCAGTAAAATTATAGGTCTCGTACATTTCTTATTGTATTCTTATGTGCACGTCTTTATCTGAGATCACGTTGAGATCTGTGATCGCATGTAAGTCATATTTCAGGCACCAAATATGGGCCATTTTAATCCCTACCCCTTCCCGTTTTTGTACACTTTGTAAAATTTATGAAACCCGCTCCTTGCGATCGTGTTCTAGACATCTACGCCTATGGCAGCCAATGGCATGATCAGCAAGTATTGTATCTTAGTTTATAAACAAATAATATTAAAATAATGAACGAGCATTTTAGCTAATAGTCTGGGAGGTAGTGTCAAATTTTAAGGGTGATTTTGGCACGATTTCTATGAGTTTATGATGATAGTTAGTACGTGTTGAAGAACTAAAATTGATGTTAGCTGGCTCGACTCTGTGACTTTTGGGCGTGGGAGGCTGCGAAACTTGTAGAAAAAAAAATTTTTTTGGATCATTTGGGCAAAGATGGAAAAGTATGAATGATTAATTTATGAAACGCAGCTCTTAAAATAATATGCCAGCTGCATCGGATCCATGGAAAAACGTGTTAGCTGACCATGTAAACATGTAGGAAAATTCAGGAAAATCGGAGCGTTTTGGCAAAGCTGAAAATTTTATATATTAATGTTTATGATTTAATAAATGCATTAATGTGTGTCAGACCTGTCTTTAAATTTGGCACACGTTGAATGTCTTCTGGACAAACATCAGATTGAAACACAGATGCGAATGTTGCTTCCTTTTCCGATTCTTCGAAAACAGTGTAACTGCAACAATGTCCAAATCTATTAAGAATATTAATGATCTGCTTACTGTTCGTTAAACTTTTCAGTCATTCCTAGTGAAATGTGTTTAGATGTTTTCACGACTGCATTTGATACGGTATAAATTAGATCTTCAGAGAACGATTTTGCCAACCTCTGTTTATTCTCACTATTTCTTCGTCGAGATGTAGAAGAAATTAATGTTGAATAAAAATCTTGGATAAGCTCAGGAACGTCGCATTCTCATGCTATCATGTTACTGGTACAACAAGTTTATGAGGAAGTGGTTTGTGTTTAATATTTCGTACTTCCGATCTCAGAATCATAGCAGCTCCATTCAATAATTTTCGATATTTTCCAAATTATTTTGCAATAAAATTCCATTGAAAGGCTTCACAACTTTTCTTTTGTTAATAGTCACAATTGCTATTTTTCGCGGAAATGATTTCAACAATCTGCTTTCCAGATTTCTCAGATCAACTTTACCATCAAAATCTGGCAATTTCGTCTTCATATATTCAATATAAATATTTTTCAAAAATGATAAAAACAAACATTGACCTAAATTTACAACTTTCTCCGAGACATAATTTAATACCGTTTCGTAGGCAGCTTTGTGGACATTTCGTTTGCGGTGCCACTCTGTCTCTTCATGATTACCATCATTTTTTTTACTTTGATTCACAAGATCTTTTTTACATTAATTATGATAAAATGCTTGTATTTTATTCGATTTACTGAACTCTAGTCTTTTTAATAAATCAATATTCTCATTAATTTTCTCGAGAAATATGAAACTTTCAAAGCTATCTTTTTGGCATAAATGCAAAGGTAGGTTTCGTCCCTTGATTCTTTTTCTTGTTTGCAAACAAATTATGCATGTACTTATACTGTCATATTTAGCAGGAATTTGATCACCTGAGAGGTCATTATCAGAATCTACTACTTCATTATCCTAGTGTTCTTGTGATTCAATTCCTTCTTCATTTTCGATTATTTCTTCATTCGCTTGAATACTTGAACTTTGACTTGAATTAAAAACGCCAGAAGCTTCTGCAGATGGTCTATATTTTGGAGGCGAGGCTGTAAAACACTGGTAGCATGACCGATGATACATGTGATTCTCATTTATTGTTGTTGGTAGCACTACACCATTCAACGATAAATTGTTCCTTTCACGAATTTCTGGCACACTCTTACACTTGTTTAAAATAGCGTTTTTGTATATATTTTTTAATAATATTTCAAAGGCTACGCCGCACTTTGAAAGTCCAGCTAACAGGTTTTCCCACATCGGAATACCAGCTGACACCAATTAATACGATTATTGAATTATAAACTTCAATATATGAAATTTGCCAAAATGCTCCGATTTTCCTGAATTTTCCGACATGTTTACATGCAGCTGACACATTCTTTTAAGATCAACGTTTCGTAAATTAATAATCCTTTCTTTTTCAGCTTTGCCAAAATGGTTCGAAAAAATTTTTTTCTACAACTTTCGCAGCCTCATCTCATCTTAAGTCACGATTTTGAGCCAGCTGAAACTTCATTCCTTAATAAGCTATAGAACAACAAGCTATGTTAAAAAAATCAGCTTTGCCAAAATGCTCCATTAACAGTTGACACTACCTCCCAGACTATAACGAGAAGGAATTACTTACTGTATGCAATAATGTGAACACGTTTTCATAATACAATATACAAATTTAGTCTGCTGGGATCCTATAAGGGGCCCAGCCATATAAGTTTGGGGAGGGGGGGTCGTCGAATGAAAATGCGCCGGACGAAAATTTTGAATTTTTCAAGGTCAAACGATCTTAAATGAACGAAGAGAATTTCAGGTAAAAAAATATATTCTTGAAATAAATTGAAATAAACTGTCAACTTTGGTAACACCGCTGTCGCTCGTTGCATTTCTGCTTTTCTTTTTAACAGACGATTTTGATATCCCCAGGGCCCTGTTCCTGCTGCCTCTGCTTTTGTGTGACGTTCCGTTTGATCATTTGATTTTTGAATACCATATATAAAAATGTTCTTATTAACAAGGAACAAAAGTACTATATCATACACATAGTATGCGAACTGCAATGACATCGAACACCGTCCGAACCAGCGGCGGCTGGTGAAATTTCAATATTTTTTTTCTCGTCTATGGCGCATGGGACCCATACGAAATTTGGGAAATAACATCTAGAGAAGCACTTCTCTAATGACCCCTAAAATTTTTTGAAAAAGCAGTTTGCGAAAAAATTTTTGAAAATTCGTTAGCCTCCCCTGGGTCTAGGAGCTCCTGTTTATTTTTATTTTTTTTTGTCATATGCATTTGACTTTTCATAAAAATACAACAACAGATTTTGGAGTTTATGAAAATATTTTCATTACTAACTGAGATACAACGAATTGAAATATTGTAATTTGTTAAATTGTAAATTACAAAATTTCAGTTCGTTGTATTTCAGTTAGTAATGAAAATATTTTCATAAACTCCAAAATCTGTTGTTGTATTTTTATGAAAAGTCAAATGCATATGACAAAAAAAAATAAAAATAAACAGGAAATGTATGAAATCCTAGCTCCGTTATGTTTCTCCTAAAGTCTTATAACAGAAAACATATATGTAAATGTAATTTCGTTTTAATTTCAAAACCACTGCTATTAAAAATATTTTTTAATTTTTATTGTTCAAATAAGCTCAGAATGTCATGAAACATCGAGATTTTAAGTTTGAGCGAAAAAAAATTTTCTGTCTGTCGGTTTGTCTGTAACTTTTTTTTGTGCGCACGTTTACTCTGGAATTGTTTAAGATATTGACTTGAAATTTGGTACACATATGTACTTTAACGAGATCTGGAATTAGATTATATTTTTATCTTGTTCTGTCGAAGGGGTAAATTGGGGGTAAATTTGGTGTAAATGGGTAAATCAAGCAGGTAAGAGTAAATAAAATTGTTATTTAGTATATACAAGAGAAGCTAAGGTCTCAAAAAAAATTTTGGCATTAGCCACCCCCACCCATTATTAAAGGGGATGAAAAAAAAAATATGATTTAGTGTATGTACAAGAACCAAAATATTTCTTTATTTCATCCACCCCCACTACCACTTTAATATTCATGCTCCTCTTAAGACTGTCAGAATTAACAAGCCGCCGGCTCCTTGGCTAACAGATGTAGTAAAGCTTATGATTAAAACAAGAAAGAATGCTCTAGCTAAATTTAAAAGATCTCGCGATGCTGGTGATTGGGTACGGTATAAGTATATACGTAATATGGTAACAGCGGCTGTCCGAAATAAAAAAAATAGCTTATTTAGAATTTATACAAGATCAGCACGACATCAAAAAGTTATGGGACACTCTAAAACTACTTGACATAATAAAAAAGAAGGGGACGAATAACTTGCCAGATCACCTTAATGATCCTAATCAAATCAATGACCACTTTACCACGTCAGTTAGTCGATTAATCACACCCCCTCCGGATTACACCATTGACTTCTACAGTTCACAATTATTAGATCCAAATGATAATTTTACTTTTAATCAAGTTACGGATGTCGAAGTAGAGAACTACATTAGAAATATAAAAACTTATGCAACAGGAACTGACGGAATCACCCTAAAAATGCTGCAAGTCTGTTTTACCTTTTCTCATCCCTATTATCACTTTTATGGTGAACAAATGTATCACTGACGGGATTTTTCCAAAGAGTTGGAAAACTTCACTTGTAATACCGCTTAGTAAAATAAGTCAACCCAATGAATTTTCAGACCTAAGGCCTATAAATATCTTACCCGTAATTTCAAAAATTTTGGAACGAGCATTATACGACCAGATCTACAGCTACTGTTTAGCTAAATCAATTTTACCTGAAAACCAATCAGGTTTCAGGCAAAATCACAGCACCACCAGTGCACTCCTACTCCTAAAAATTACTGATGACATAATCAGCAGTCGTGACAAAGGCAGTGCAGCTATATTACTGTCACTAGATTACAGTAAAGCTTTTGACACCATGAGTCACCAGCTCCTATGCGCTAAACTTAAATATTTCGGTTTTCATACCACTGCATGTTCCCTAGTTAGGTCATACTTAACTGATAGAAATCAACAGGTAATCAGTAACAGTAGACTGTCAGTCACTAAAAATATAATCCATGGAGCCCCGCAGGGGTCTATTTTGGCACCACTACTCTTTATCATATATACCTCAGATTTTAAAAGAGTTTTACAACACTTTTCTTCTCATTTTTATGCCGACAACACAAATTTATATTTTGCTGCTAACATTGAAAAATGTCTGCAAATGGAAATTTGTCTTAACGAGGACATTCGCAATTTAGTTACAGTATCAAAAAATCATTGTCTCAATATTAACAGCACAAAGTCATTTGCCATTTTATTTGGAAGTCCTAACTAGACCCAGGGGAGGCTAACGAATTTTCAAAAATTTTTTCGCAAACTGCTTTTTCAAAATTTTTTAGGGGTCATTAGAGAAGTGCTTCTCTAGATGTTATTTCCCAAATTTCGTATGGGTCCCATGCGCCATAGACGAGAAAAAAAATATTGAAATTTCACCAGCCGCCACTAGTCCGAACGCTCCGCAACGTGTTACATTTCCTAAGCAACTAAGAATAAGAACTAAGTGAGCAATAGAGCAATGCAAGTGTATAGTTATCTTTAGGTCTACGAAGCACTCAAAAAAAGTCGGCGCCTTTGACCATCAGACATACTGCATCGTACCGCCAAAGACGCCGACATTTTTTATACGCCTAACAAGTGTGCAGTCAACTATACAACGTGATCTATCAAGAAATGCGGAAAATAAAATGGTGTGCTAGTCTTCAATGTGGGAAAGCCCCTGCAAAATTTTAGAGGACTCTGAGGTAATTTAGTATATTAAATTATTAGTCAATTTGCGAAGATACACTACTGATGTTGTGTAAGTCCTGTAATTCTGAAGAGGTCGACGAACTTACTGGTGAAAGAACGTATTCGAGTTGTTTACATTTCCTTAATTGGCATAAAAAGTGAAGCCGGCCGACGAGATCAAAAAAACACGATCCAGCGGCAGGTAGTCAACATTGTTGGTACGCTTTGAAGATAATTGGAATTCCAGCGGACCAATTCACTTTTACGAATGAGTTCAAAGCATGCTGACAAGGCTGGCTCCGTGCCGCTGGATCGTGTGTAGACCCCTAGAGAGCCGCGTTTTTTGCTTCTGGTCGAACAATAGTTACACGGCCGTGTCATTGACCGGTTTAACTAAATATCTCGTATATCTGCTTGTTATTTCAGCATGAGATCAATGTCTTCGATTTATTACAATTTATTTCGGTATTTTTGTAGTGTGATTTGATTAAATCCAAAAAGTCACTTCTATCTTATTATCCAGCTTTGCTGTCAGTAGTGTCAATCCCAAGTCTGATAAAGTGATATGGTTGTACCGCGTTACGTTAGATTAGTTGAAGTCATTGGCGGCGCATCCCTACAAAAAAATAAGGTAATTTTTTTGGTCATTTTTTAAAAATTTTTCATTTTTTTTACTCCTTTCGGTGGGGACAACCTACTGTTAAATTTTCCGCATGTCCTGGTAGATCACGTTGTATAAGTAGCTTTGTTAAAAAATCCTACACTCTCTACACCAGTGTAAATGTATCTCTCTTCAACTTATGTAGAGTCTCACTCTATCTCCTTCTATTATCTGCACTAGTGCAGTTAGTGTAGGGTATTTGAACACACCTAATGTTAGAGGAACGGCTGCAGACAGCAACTAAATCCAACGTTGCCAAATCCTAAATAGCGGCGGGAAATTCAAACATTTACTTTTTAGATATTTTTGTACTTACGAAGACTTGATACGATAGGATAGGTCAAACATCTTAAAGTAACATTAAAAAAGTAGGTTTTAATGAAAAAATCTAAGATACATTTTCATATCAGTTACATTCATTTAATAAACTTTACTTGCCTATTTGTCTTAGACAAAAAACAAATTTGTAATCTATAGCAACCTATATGAAATCGAATTCATTCTGCAATCATGAATTCATATAACACTTCCTGTTTTGCTAGATATAGGATAGGTACGTAATGTAATGAACAAAGAAAAATAAAATGGTGTTTTTTATTTAAAAATGTAATTAAAAAAAAGTTAATAATATTTGTGATCGTGATTCGCATCATTGGAAGTAAATAGAGAATGTGACAATGTTTCTTTAATTATATTACATTCATCGAAGTTCGGTTTGCGCATTTTCTTCTTTTGTTGACTTTTCTTTTTAGTTGAAAAAAATAACTGCTTTTTAATCTTCTTATTGGGTGGAGAGTTTGAAAGTTTTACTTCACCGCCAGCGCTATTTTCGTTTTTCAAACACATATTTTTTACTTCCTTCTTCTCTTCGGAACCTATACTTGAGAGCACTTTCAAATTTTTTAAAATAAATTTTTCTTCATCCTTGGAGTAATGCAGGTTTTCAATATTGGTTACAAGCTGAAGAGCTGAGGATTTTATTTCACTTTTAATGCCATTTGGTGGACAGGCCTGTGAGTATTGCTGCAATTCTACAGCAAGATTATTAACTTCACCAACTTTTCCTGTAGTATTCTTTATCAACAATGACGTATCCTTATGACTCCTGCCGGTATTATTGATGCAAAGGAAATGTATGTGTTTACATATCGTAGTTTTAATATTATAATCTAAACAAGAACATTCATATATGTGAATGCAAATATTACAATGATACATTTAAGTTCGCAGCACACATTTTCGTTTTTCTTTGTAACAAAGTATACATTTTTAGAGTTTTCATTGTCGGTTAATATCCAATCTAAGCCATTTTCTTTTTTCTCTATCTGATATGTACTTGTTAATGAACCTTTTAATTTTTTTTCCTTGCAAATATGTATATTTGATGGTCTTATGCATGCTTTCTAAAAACATATTTGTGTTGATGCCACACATTTTTCGGTAACAGTATGCCCACTCCTTTCTGTTATCATAATAGTATTTTTTTAAATATTGAAACATGTTTTCGGTAACTGGATCAGACGAGAGGACTTTTAAAAAGTTTTCTAATTCTTTTTCAAATTCAGTCACATTTAAATTTCTTTGTAGATATTTTAGAGTTTTGAATACCCATTCTCGTTTTTCTTGGTTAGCTATTTTGCTTAAGTTCTGTTGCCAAGCTCGGTCCACATGCCAAGAACAAAACAGTTTATTTGTTACTGGACCCATTATTTTTATCCATGCATTGTAATATGTATCTGAAACATCTGACATAAATGTCTTACAACTGTAATCATTCACTTCGGTTGTTGCTTTTATCTTTGTGGAAAATAATTCATAAATATAAGTATCTTTTCGATTCGAAAATAAGAAGGCAATAGGGAAGCCTTCTTTAAATTCATCAAGCACAAGAACAGTCGTCATCTCAAAATCATAGCCATTTAGGCCATGTGTTCCATCTACACATATAATATTTTTTCCAAATGTTTGAAATATTTCAATTTGTATTCTAGTCATTAGAACAAGACAAAAATCATTTTTATTCAGATCACAATTATTGATCTCCTCGCCTTGCATTTTAAAGAAGAAAATGGGATTGGATTCATTTTTTAAACATTCCTTTGCCCAAAGACTTACACTAACAGCATCTTCTTTATGCCTACAACCATCTTGTAAATTAATGTTAAAAGAGACTTTTATGTTATTTATGTCTTTTCTAGTAATTAGATCTTCCCGTGTAAGGCTTCCTGTTATACTTTCCCGAGCAGAATCTATGATGCTAGAAAAACACAACCATATTAAAGAAAAAAAACTAATAAATAGGAAAATAAAGCTTACTGACTAGACGATACACCCATCATTAATTTTGCAGCAACTTCTTTTCTATATCCTTTAGAGAGATTTATGTGTTGGATTTCTCGATCATGTCCATAATGGGAAGCAAAATATTGAATCCAGCATTCATCATTGTTTGTGTTCCTTGTAACAATAATTTGACTAGTACAAAATCGATTCAACTTTGCCGAACCCTGACTTTTTTTACTTCGCTTTGACTCGTGATGCTTCTCTGTACCTACAAACAGTAACGCAAAATTTAATTTTAACTTAATCTATTCCCCAAAAATTTAGATACTCCAAAACAGACAGTAAGTTATCGTTTATAATTTATTATTTGTGGCATATTCATGATTTCTTAGTTTGTTGGGTATTTTGCCACTGTAAAAATATTTAAAAATTTTGATGAAATAAACCTCTGCTCCAAAACGATCAGACAGAGGCTGGTTTTTATACTTCTATTACAAAATGTCTCACACCTAAAAATATATAAACAAACAAAATTGTTAAATGATAAATTGAAAAATTAAAACGAAGGCAGTTGACGTTTCGGAAAATAGTTCTTTTTCCGTTATCAAAACTTTCACTCTTGAGAATGTCAAACCAGACAGTTTGTAGTTTATGTATTTCCATAGTCACGTGAGACATTAAATTATATTTATTTTATTTTTACTTACTTCGTCTTTGAGGATCGGCAACCAGCTGGTACAGAAATCTATAGAATAATTAGAAACACATTTATCCTCATTTAACAAAATAATAGCAGATTCCTTAAGTTTTCTTTTAGTTGAGTTGCTTTCTTGTAAAATGTTTGTATGATAGGGCTAAAGTAATTTCTTCAAATGATGAAAGTTTAAGTAATGAGAAAAAATTTATTAAAACCGTTCTATTGAATAATCAATACCCCGAGGGTTTTGTTGATAGCCAGATGGCAAACATTGAAAGTAGAGTAACCACTCAACATTTACAACCTGAATTTAGATCTTTAGCAGTAATTCCATACATACAAGGTTTATCGGATAAATTGCGAAAAATCGGAAATAGATTTTCTGTACGAACAGTTTTTCAAACAGGAGCCACATTAAGATCTGTTTTATGAAAGACTAAACCGGTGAATATTATTCAAAATTCCAAAGATTGTATTTATAGTGTTCCATGTGAGTGCGGTCAGCATTATGTAGGTGAGTCATCTAGACCTTTCAACGTAAGGCTTGGTGAACACCGAGATTATGCTAGAAAGGGAGAATTTCAAAAATCAAAAATTTGTGAACATGCGTGAGATAACAATCATAGGATCCAGTGGGACTGCGCGAAAATTTTGGAAAAAGAAAGCAACTCAACTAAAAGAAAACTTAAGGAATCCGCTATTATTTTATTAAATGAGGATAAATGTCTTTCTAATAATTATTCTATAGATTTCTGTAACAGCTGGTTGCCGATACTCAGAGACGAAGTAAGTGAAAATAAAATAAATATAATTTAATGTGTCACGTGACTATGGAAATACATAAACAACAAACTGTCTAGTTTGATATTCTCAAAAGTGAAAGTTTTGATAACGGAAAAAGAACTATTTTCCGAAACGTCAACTGCCTTCGTTTTAATTTTTCAATTTATCATTTAACAATTTTGTTTCAGTTTATATATTTTTAGGTGTGAGACATTTTGTAATAGAAGTATAAAAACCAGCCTCTGTCTGATCCTTTTGGCGCAGAGGTTTATTTCATTAAAATTTTTAAATATTTTTACAGTGGCAAAATACCCAACAAACTAAGAAGACAGTAAGTAACTACAAAGAAAAAAATTGATGAACAAAAAGTAGGCAACCAAGCCAACTTATACAAATAAGGCATGCAAATGACATTTCATCGTGCAACAAATTAAGGTACACCATCACCTGATCGACTACAATCTAAATAAATTTTTTCCAGGTTTTTTTCTTGAAATCTTATTAAACCCCTTGACCTGCAAAAGCGAATACCTTTCTTCCGTTCTTCAGCTTCTAACCATACCTCAAACTCTAAAAAATAACAGATACCTACAATAATTTATAAGTACCTACACCGACTAAAATCAAACTTCACATAGAAAAGCAACAAATAATCAAACAAAAGGTGTGGAACACATACCATTGAATGATGGAAAGTTCATATTACAAATGGTATTCTCAAATTTATGCTCAGTTTCCAAGTGATTTCGTAAATCATTATTATATTTAAAAGATATATTACAACCTTCCGCACACTTAAATTGTTTAATATCCAGATCATACTGAATAACACTATCATGATCAATATTATGTACCTCCCGCTTGTGTCTATTTAAATTTGACTGCGTGGTAAAAATCTTTTCGCACGTAAAACAGTACACTGGCATTGCGAATTAACACGACCCTGTACAAAAAAATACAAAACGAATTTCAAATTATATAATATATAAGTCTTTAATCTACGTTTCAAATACAACAGGTGAAACAATAGCTGGAAGAATTAAACAAGTGTCATGTGGCAAAACACAGAACTGTCAAACGCACAATCTTCGAGTCTTGTTTAGGAAAAATGGCAACGTTGGATTTAGTTGCTGCTTGCAGCCGTTCCTAGTGTAGGACTGTTAGTCACGTATTGCACACCCACCACGCTACCGTACCATCCGTACCTGTCAAGTCTATTAGGCAGCGTTTAATACAAGGGCGGATCTATGGGAGGGGGGGGGGGGGGGGTAATGGGAGTGATTACCCCCCAAGATTCCGTAAACCATCAATTTTCGTTTTAAAATTTCATAATTTTTATTATTTTATTGTGTATTTTTGAATATATATCCTATTTAGTTGTGCTTATAAATTACCCCCCTCCCCGCTCATCAATTTTAATTTTCGGGGAAAAACATTTTTGTTATTTTCAGCACGCGGCTATGTTACCCCCCTCCCAAGCTCAAGGCCCAGATCCGCCCTTGGGGTAATGGTCCAGAGTCGGAGGTCGCGGAGGGGCCCGCTAACCAGGGGCCTACCGGGAAGTGCCCTGGACAGAAGACTGACGTTCAATACTCACGTTAACGAAACCGTACGAAAGGTCTACTCCATGTCTAGGAGTCTGTATCCGCTCCTGGCGCGGGGTAGCGGACTAAACAGGACTAATAAGAAATTGTTGTATACGATGGTGATCAGGCCGGCCATCACATACGCGGCTCCGGTGGCATAAACGTAATCTGCAGACGCATAAGGCATAACCAAAATGATTCGGAAATATTCGGACATAATCGTCACCGGCTTATATTTCTCACTGCTTATTAGTAAAGTGGGGTCGTAGAATGTGCACAGAAAAGCCTCAAGCGTCTGCAATTAACTGATAGTTTTATAGCTTATTTTTTTCCAATTATGTCAATATAACAAACATGAAATTTTATAAGAATAGTATTTTAATTCATATTTTATCTCTAAAAGTAAAAAATCTAGAGGTGTTTAAAACGTTGTAAAATAAAATAAACACACAGCCCATCGCCTGCAAATGTAGTAAACTGCAGACGTACTAGAATAACTACGTCTGCACTTTACTCTCGTTTTCATTGGTCCCATTATTCTTAAAAACCCGAAGCGGTCAGCTATACCTTATGCGTCTGCAGATTACGTATATGTGCTCCGGTGTGGTGCAGCATCCCGGCCACGACAATGCGGAACTTAGAGTTTTAGAACATAAATTTATGCGCTTCATTTCAGACTCCGGTAGGTACACCTCCCTCAGAGATCTCTACGCACGTTGCCACGACATAACCCCACTAGCGGACTTCGTCCAGGAAATATCACAGAAATTCTATCAATTCAAACTGGGCAATAGTCCGCTAACCCGCGATATAACACGAATCAGACAGCATAATGCCATACTTTTCGATATAAGATACCCCCTACCATACCAGGCGTTGCCTATCTTTCGGTAACCTCTCTAGCCAAAACTTTCCTATACCACAACTTCCCTTTCACCACCTTTTACTTTTCACCACCTTTTACCCTCAAACTCCTTTCCATTCCCTCTATTCGTCTCCTATTTGTTAATTTTTGTTCTTTTGTCCTTTTTTGTTCCTTTTCAAAATCCCCTCTCGACCAATAACTTCTTGAAAATTAAAACCTTTTAAACCACAACTTCTTTCTCGCCCTACCTTTCCGGAGGCAGGCTGACCACCGGACGAAGGACGTCACTAGTTCGAACGGGTTTTTTCGTTGAGCTTTTTCCCGTATCAACAACCAGAGTTTTCTAAAAACAGTGCGCGATGTGCGCGCATTAAATAAAAACCACCAAGTGTAGCTTTAAGTATTTTTAAACTTCCCCTTTAGTTATGTTTACAAATTGTTAAATTTAAGCTTTTCACGTTAAGTAGGAGTTCTAACCCCCCTCCCAATATCTGTCGTTTTAGCCGGATTCAGACCCGCTTGACCCGACTGCACACTTACCACGACGTTGCGTGCCGTGGTTGTGTGGTTGGCTCTGGACCGGGATCTGATTCAGGCGCATAACTGTAACTGCTAATTTAAAATAAATTTTATTTGTTTTTTGTTTTGGGAAGTGCCCGGTAGCCCGGTGAGCCAACACGCGCCTGTATTTAGCTCAGTGTTGTACCCTATAAATTTTTATTAATTTATCCTCAGAATCATTCGTTTGTATACCCCCCACCTCTCCAATATACTAACTTAAAAATGATAAATATAGCTACTTTCCAGTCAAATTTATATTTTATCAACCCCCTCTCCCTCTATAGCTTCACATTTTCAGCAACAACTCCCCCCTCCCCCTCCCTCTAAAATCGAACGTATTTGTTGAATATAGCCCCTCATGTAAATCCATGACATGTTTTTTGAATTTACATGTTGATCTTTATTAGATAATATCAAAGCATTCAATGTGGAAAATGAAGTTAAGTGTTTTAATGTAAAAAACAATGATACAAGTATTTATCCAATTGATTGAAACGGCGCCGGAGATGGATTGGTTACATGCATTAGTAACTCTATAATATCGATTTTCCACGTCCTTAAACTGACCTCAGTGGATGATTTACGGCAGTAAGATCAAATTTCTGTACCACAGCATTAAACAAATTTGATGTTTATATTTCAATACAATGGGCTAGTAGACAATAACGAAAACGACAAATTTAATAACATAGCATTACAGTATGACTCTCCAATATGTTATAAATATAATTTCAAGGTAATTTTACCGACTGTTATTGGTTTTATTGTAAAATAAATATGCTTAAAATCAGAGTGGATTTAAAATAAGGCAGTTTGCCCGATATCTCGTGACGTAATAGCGTAATAACCTCTAACACAGGACACAGGGGCACTTTACATTTGACAGTAACCAACTACGTTGCCACATTTCTAAAAAAGAATGTGCACTACTGCACTGACTGAAATGAATTTTAATATTAATTTTACTTCCACATCCAGTGGAAGAATAGTAACGACAAAAAAAATTTAAAAAATTCTTTTGTTCAAATAGGCTTAGAATGTCATGAAACGTCGAGGTTTTAAGTTTGAGAGAAAAAAAAATTCTGTCTGTCTGTCGATCTGTCTGTCTGTAACTTTTTTTTGTGCGCAGGGTTACTCAGGAACCGTTTGAGATATTGACTTGAAATTTGGTACACATATGTACTTTAACGAGATCTAGAACTAGATTATATTTTCATCTTGTTCCGTCGAAGGGTTGGGGGGTAAATTAGGGTAAATTTGGGGTAAATAGGTAAATCAAGCAAGTAAGAGTCCATAAAATTGGTATTTAGTATATATAAGAGAAGGTAAGGCTCAAAAAAAATTTTGACATTATCCACCCTCATTACCACCCTCACCCCATTATTAAAGAGGATGAAAAAAAATGTAATTTAGTGTGTACAAGAACCAGAAACCTCAAAATATTTTTTTACTTCATCCACCCCCGCTACCACCCCCTATCGCCACCCCCGCCCCACTACCGATGTGGGGTATCGTTTTATGGGTTTTTGGGGTAGAGCATTTCAAACATATTATTAAATTTCCATAAATGATATTTCCACATACAAGATTTTTTCGTTGTGAGTGACTTGGATAGAAACTCTGGATGTGGAAGTAGTGATTCCTTGGGCAGCGGTTTTTAACACTGTTTCAAATACCCAGCAAGTAAATGTTTTATGTATTTTTAAGGACATAACTTGCTATTAACAAACTAAAATTGTTACTTTTTTTATATTTATTGATTTCTAGGGCTTCTAGTAGATTAAGTTTTAAGCCTTAATTGGCAAAGTGTAGAATTTCCATATCACTGATATCTGGGAAAGAGACAGACATACACTACTACTACCATAACTTTGAGAATCCGATGGACATAGTGGGGGATCTTGATTGAGGAGTTAATGAGATTGTGACCTCGAATCCTTGTGCTTGAGTGTCATACATCCACAACCTCATGATCCCATAACCTTGATATGGAAAAATAAAAGAGTTTGCAAAAGCAAAAGACCAAATGAAGTCACCTACATAGAAATGACCTGAAAAGATACTCCACTTCCAAAGTTACATTCTCATGGAATCCTCAGTTATGATTCCCTAATTTGCTTTTATTGAATTCCCAGAATCACGGGCTTATACGGCTAACAGTTTTGATGTTCAAGAGCTAAGGGGTCACGAGCTACTCGATTTCAAGATTCTGAGAACACAATCTCATCAATTCCCCTGTTCAGATTCTTCACATTCTTCTATTATATTCCCAGAGTTATGCAGTTATAGGTTAACGGGGTTATTGGGTTATGTATCAGAAGGGTTTGCTGCTGGAGCACTAGAGCACTTACTTGGTAAGAAGGTAACAAGGTCTGAGTGCACAATCTAATTGATTCCCCAATCGAGAGCCTCCTATTTTTTTCATTGAATCCTATGGGGTTATGAGGATAGAGGGATTACCGCTGGAGAGCTGTGGCGCCATAGGGTGTATAGTTGAAAAAACTATAATTACTATTTATTAAATAAATATTTAAGTCAGGATTTAAATGAATATATTAAATATATTAAAATTTCATTCCATTTTATATATCATTTTATATTTTAAAACTAATAATCTTGTTATTTTTGTTTTTTATATAATATCAGTAGTTACTTAGTCTTAAGTAACTTAACAAAATCTTAATTTGGAAGTAAGTGAGCTGCCACACATACTCCTCCGTTGATAAAGAGAACAATCAATTAATTAATGCATCGATGGCAAAACGTACCTTCTTAACATGAGTTGGTGGAATACCACACCTGTCAACCAACTAAAAAGCAGGTTTTATTCTGTCAATATTGACAGTTACAACTTTATTTCTTTTATTAAAAGTAATTAATTTGTTTGTACGGGATAAAACTTTAAATGGACCATCGTACAAACGAGAAAAGGTTTAAAACGTTCTTTGTGAACAAATATAAAGTCACATGTAAAAATGTCAGGATTGATATACGGTTTATAATTAACATGAGAAACTGGAGAAATAAATGTTAAATTATTAAAATAAGTGCGAAACTTGTCGACAAAAAAAGGAATGTCAGGAGTATTATATGACGTAATGAAAAATTCGCCTGGTTATCGTAGAGTATGACCAAAAATTAGTTCGGCAGAAGAACATTGCAAATCTTCTTTGGGAATCGTCCTAAAGGCTACCAAAATTATAGGGAGTTCATCTACCCAAATGACCCAAATGTGAGGTTTTAGCTCTAGCAGTAATGGCAGTTTTAAGAGTACTATGAAAACGTTTAACCATACCATTGCTTTGAGGGTGGTAAGTAGTTGTACGAAACCTAAAAATTTTGCAAATTCGCCAAAACGAAGTTTCACGCGAACGTAGTCGCGGGCACATCTACTATATTATATTTGTATGTATCGCATCTACTCTATCAAGGACAGCGTATTATCTTTCGACATATATAGCCTAAATCATTAATCTGAGCTGAAATAGCCTATATTATTGATTTCGATAATAATGACTTATTATATTTTTCAAAAATTGAGTTTTAGTAAACATCCTGAATAAGTATTTATAAAAAGTTCTCGATATTTTTTAACGGTTATATATTTCTCTACTTACAATCTGTAACATCGTTATTTTCATATGCGGGAACAAAAACCAGATTCTTTTCAAAATATTTACTCAGAAAGTTACTTTGACCTGTCAACGATGTCTGGTTATATAAACTAGACAACACTAATAAATGATTATTGCAGTTGGCTTCTTTTAGCAGTGAATTTAGTAAATATTACTTTTTAATAGTAGCGTACTTTATATTCAAACTACAAAACTACACCCGTTATTGATAAATAATATACACATTTGTAGACAAATTATTTTTAAACGTTATACAAAAATGTATATATTGAGCAGTTGGTTTCTTTTACTAGTAAATTTACTGAATTTTACCTTCTTATTAATAATTTACTTTGTACTGAAACTACACTCATCATTTTTAGACAAGGTGCACCTTGTAAGTTGCAAACATCTACATATTTAAAATAAATACAAGCCGTTTTCTTTTCCGGCCCCGCCAGCGGCTCCCTCTGAATTTTGATGATACTTTTTTTTTAAATAAAGCTCGTATCCACAGATGTGTCATCACTAAGATTTATTGTCTTAAATTGTTTTTATTTTCATGCATAAAAACGAAATAGAAGTTGAAATAAATAAACGAATCTCAGCTCTCGAACTATAAAGTACTGATGGCTCATACTACATCAAACTGCGCATGTAAAGGCCACAGTTGAACGAAAAGATCAGAGTAAATCAGTCGGACCCTGTAATTGCCAGCGTGTGTGTATCGTATATCGCATATTCAGTCGAAAAATTTTCACTTTTGTTTTATTCATTTCTAAGGTAAAATATTTCTTGGATAATATCTCTTTTCATCATGGAACGACATGTTATTCCTATTTTAGATGTTTAGATTGATATTTGTTACTTTGTTTATTTTTTAGTACTATGAAGATGTTTCGTTGTTTGTAACCCATCTTATACACAGCCCATTAATAGTTTAACTGAATGTGAAAATTTGATATCGTTATATGGTACATACGTTGGTCATGTTCAATTATATTGAATTATTCGATTATATTTTCCAATCATTTATTTAGGGCATGTGGAAACGATACAATTAAGAAAGGTTTGACTAGGGTTAATTATAATCATGAAAAAATCACTTTCCGAAATGTGGATGGATAAAAATAATATTTGAGGTAGTTCACGCTCTTGCGAAGATCTGACAACTCTTAAAAAATACATATAGCTAGGTTGAATGTTTTAAAAAATTAAACGACAGAAAAGTAACATCTGAATGTGGTTGACAAGGATGAAAATCTGATAAAATCTTGGTAAAAAAAAAATAGTGATCACAGAAAGGAAGAACATAATTAAGGGAAGAATATTTTTGCAAATAATTTTACAAATTTATATTCCTCGCTTACCGAAGAGAAGGATTGTAATCGTGAAAAAATCATTATTCCAGATTACTTAGGATTTTCACATTTATTTTCAGGTTTAGATTATGAAAATTTTGGTATTTCAATTCAGTCATTCAGTTTGTCTGTCGGTCGGTCTTTTGGCTCCATATCTAAATAAATATTTGACTGAAAAAAATAATATTTGGCAGGTAAATAAGCCTTATTGCCATGGAAAAAAATCTGATATATTTTTATCAAAAAATATAGAGGCTGAATAATACGCTAAAAAAATAATTAAGGAAAAATGTTACGGAAAACAATAATATTTGACATGTAGTTAACACAATTACTAAGGAAGAAACCTATTTTAGTTTTAGTGAAAAAGATATACGGGTGGTCACTAAAAGAATAAAATAATTAGCTGGACTAAGCACGTCAACATTTGACGGAGGATGTATAGAGTAGACTCTTTTGTTTTTATGGACTATTCTAGGAATAAAATTATATAAAAAAAAATATTTTAAGAATATTATTTGAAAAAACTGTACTAAAAAGTAAAAATATATTTTTTTAAATTCATACACCTGGAAACCAAAAGCTTTGGAGACGATCATATTGCATAGTTACTTTGCTCAATTGACCGCCCCTAAAGCTTCTGGTTTCCAGGTGTATGAATTTAAAAATATATATATATAATTACTCTAGAGGTCGTAAATTTTAAGTTATTGAGACATTTTTTTTAATGTTCGTCTTGAATTTACCTACCTCTAGCCGGATTTTCAAATTTCAATTTTAGTTTTTTTTTTAATTTTTGATCAAAAATCATATTTTTACAAAAAAATGCTGTTTTTACTATTAAATTTATTCTAACGGGCCGTAAATTTGAGTTTTCGTAACAATTTTTTTTTTAAATCTTCGTCTTTTAATCAGCTATTGATCTGTCTAGACGAATTTTTGATTTAGTTGTTGACAACTGTCAAAATTACTGTCAAATATAAAAAATACGATTTTTAGATAAATAATTCATACAATAACAGGATGGTGTTCAGAAAAATATATATAGTGTTTTCAATGTACCTGGTTCCGAAGTTGACAGGAAAATATGTATTTCTAAATTTGGCAGCTGTCATAATTGTTGTCAAATTTCCAAAGATAGATGGAAGAGCTTATTAATTTTAAAAATACGCTGTAAATGTATAGAAAAAAAAAGATATATATTGTTTTTGATCTGTTTGATTTAGTAATTGACAGGAAAATTTGAGTTTTACATTTGGCAGCTGTCATAATTGCTGCCAATTTTCAAAATATAGAGGTAACAGCTTATTAATTTTAAAAATGCACTATAAATGTATAGAAAAATAGATATATATTGCTTTTAAACTGCCAGATTTAGTAGTTGACAGGGAAATGTGGTTTTTAAATTTGGCAGCTGCCATAGTTGCTGTCAAATTTCAAAAAATAGAAGTGAGGGCTTATTAACTTTAAAAATACCCTATGAATATATAGCAAAACGGATACAAATTGTTTTTATTGTACCTGATTCCGAAGTTGACAGGAAAATATGATTTCTAAATTTGGCAGCTGTCATAATTGCTGTCTCATTTCAAAATATGGAGGTAAAAGCTTATAAATTTTAAAAACACCCTATAAATGTATAGAAAAATAGATGTATAATGTTTTTAAACTGCCAGATTTAGTAGTTGACAGGAAAATATGGTTTCTAAATTTAGAAGCTGTCGTAATTGCTGTCTCATTTCAAAATATAGAGGTAAGAGCTTATTAATTTTAAAAATACCCTATAAATATATAGAAAAATATATATATACAATATTTTTGATCTGTCTGATTTCGTAACTGATAGGAAAATATCATTTTTAAATTTGGCAGTTGCTGTCTCATTTTAAAATATAGAGGTAAGAATTTATTAAATTCAAAAATACCCTGTAAATGAAAAGAAAAATAGATATATGTATCTGATTCCATAATTGACGAGAACTTGGTTTTTATATTCCTTTGAAATATTCTGTTATATTTTGTATCACTTTTTAATAAAGTAAAAAAAATGTCAATATGTTTTTGGATAATTGAAAAGAAGTAGCTAGATTACTGCATTACCACTTTTTTCATTTGTCGAAGCCCAAATGTGACTTTTTATAAAATTGCACATTAAAAATCAAATTTTTAACTTATTTCAATGAAACTTTGTATCAGTAGTTATTCCAAAAGATAAATGTGCAGAAATTTTTTCAAATTTTTCAATGACTCTAAACCATTATATCAGGGCACAATAGATATATTTTTACTCATACAACAGCTTTACGTAATAGAATATTAACATTTTTTGAATGACAATATTTTAGTGTTGGTGGTATTGTAAAATTCTCAAAAAATTCATAACTTTTTCATCTTTGAGAATAACGGCATGATTCAAAATTTTATTCACATAAGATAAAAATGAGATTTTAGAGTGCAAATGAATAAATCAAATTTGGTTTTCGAAAAATGAGAAAAAGTATTCAAATAATAAGCTGCCTTCTTATTCAGAAGCATATTGGGACATTTTTCAACTTATTAAATTTTTACACATCTTTACTTGCAATAATTTGTCAATGAAAGAGTACAAAAAAGTACTTTCCGTACTTTTCAATTAGAAAGTGAAAAAATAATTGAATATTTTTAATTTTTGAAACAAATTACGACATAATAAGTTAGGCTATAAGGATCAACAGTACCAGATTTTGATCAATCGGATAAAAATTGTGTTTGCTTCATGTAGAGGAGCATTTAATATTAGGAGATGGGACCGTGGAAAATTTTTCAATAAACTCCTGCTGTCAAAAGTTATAGCTATTTGTTTATATAATAAAGCTGAAAATTTTCTAATATTCATACTTAAAATTTTCTACTATTTATGTGGTGAAGAGCTTTCGAAGAGTTTTAGAGTGTACATAATTTGAAGTTAACATTTTCTGAAAGCAAAAATTATACTTTTAACGTTATTTGGACGTTTTAAAAATTCACATATACTTCTTCATCTTTTTAGAATTATTCAATGTTTAAAAATTTTACTCGAATGAAATAAAGAATGGATTTTTATAAAGTAATTTTTCTCTAAAAGTAAGAAAAGAAACCAGTTATTTTGTAAATTGACCTGTTTCATTAAATTTTAGATTTTTACATATTTTTAGCTGTTTAGTTATCTGCTTTCTTTGAGAACAACCTGAATTGTCAATTTCTTGTGTGAAAAAGAAGTGAAGACTGAATTCTAGCTTTATATTTTTTGATATTAAACATTTTCTACTTATCCTTATTATTTTATTAAAACAATGGATATTTTAGTGTCAAATAAAGAATTATCATCTGCTCTTCTCAAAAGCAATGATAGAAATAGTGGTACTATTTTGGTGTACCTTAAGACGCTGTAAGATTTTTTAAAATTTTCAGATTCTGATTATTGTAATCTTCAAATAAAATTAGATCGTCACTTCTTGCCACTTTTAAACAGAAGTTTAAAAATTCGATGTATTCGAAAGAACGGTTCTTTAAAGAAAATTCGGACTGGTTGGAAGGACTTTTCACTTTTTCTTCCACTATTTCGAATAAAAAAGATCCAAAGCCATTTGCTGAAGCTAGTAGTTCTACTAGAAAGAGAAGAATTGATAAGGTAAAAGAAAATATTCCGGTTGAAGACTTATTAGATGCGTGTAAGAAAAATCTTCGCGTTTCAAATGAAAATGATTCTGAATTTTATTGTAGTAATGAAAGTTTTGAAAAAGAATATACAAACATTTTCTCACCTGATGAAGCGTTAGCTATATTTTTAGATGCTAAACTAACTAAATTTCAATGTTGCATTATTAGGAAAGCATTTTTGCAAAAGAAAATTAATGCATTACCTGAATATAATTATATTACTAGAGCTAAATCTAGCTGCTGTCCTAATTTTGATGTTACAGAAACCAGCGCATCGACTAAGTTACAATCTGTCCTAGATCACTCAGCTCAAAGAATATTAGAAATTGAAAACATAAGAAAATCTGTTCTCGAAAAGAGGAAAACTAATCTTGAGTTAATTACAAAATATGGGTGCGATGGCACATCAGGTTTCACACAATATAAGCAGGCTTTCACTGAAGCTAGAAATGAGGAAAGGAACATCGTTTTTATTATTTGTATGGTACCTATATTTTTACGATTTTCTCAACGGAGAGATGATGATATTAATTTCTGGGAAAATAAATATCCAAATTCAACCAAACTCTGCCGACCAATTAAATTTACTTATCAGAAGGAATCGAGTGAATTAGTTAAGTCTGAAATGGATAACATGAAAGATCAAATTCGTAAGCTTATCCCAACAAAAATATTCATACAAGGACATGAAATTATTGTTAACCATACTTTGCATCTTACAATGTTGGATGGTAAGGTTCGTCAAGCCCTAACAGAAACTGTTTCATCTCAAAGATGCTCTATTTGTGATGCTCTTCCAAAAGAGATGAATAATTTGGATATCATATTAAAAAAACAACCCAAGAATGAAGCATATTCCTTTGGTCTATCAACACTTCATGCTTGGATAAGAAATTTGGAATGGGTACTACACTTGTCGTATAAAGTTCGCGCAAAAGTTGAAAAATATAATGAAAAGCTAACCAACGAGGAAAAGACAGATATACAAGCGAAAAAAAGAGAAGTTATTGATCGAATTAGAGAAGAATTAAATATACTCTACTAGTACAGTTAAACAAGCAGCAGGAAATACGAATGATGGTAATACAGCTAGAAAATTCTTTCAAAATTACCAAAAGGTAGCTGAAATTATGGGGACCGACCTAGAATTTATAAAAAGACTGTATGTTATTCTTCAAACTATTGCGTCGAAAAATTGTATTGATGTCAAAGCTTTTGGTAAGTATTGCTTAGACACAGCGAAATTTTATGTTAAGAAATATCCATGGTACCCTATGCCCTCCTCTTTTCATGCACTCTTAATTCATGGAGCAGTAGATATATTTGCAATACCTATTGGACTTTTATCTGAAGAAGCGCAGGAAGGTCGCAATAAAGATTTTAAAAGAGAAAACAATACACGAAAAGCTAATCCAAAACTTACGAATGAGGATATAATGATCCTAAAATTCATACGATGAGATATTTAAAAACCAATAAAGTGAAGGAACTACTTACAGATGCAAAAGCTTTATTTATTAAAGATATTAGTTGTGAATCCGATAACGATTCTGATTCGGAAAGTAGTTAAATTATTAAGATCAATATTACAAGAAGATAAAATACGTAAAGGCAATGAAACACAAACATACAGATTCTAGCAAAGACATACATAGCTACACAGACACACAGACATATAGTCACACGGCCACAGGTACAAAGATAAACAGACGCAGGTAATTATACACTCAAATACGTGGACACAAACATACGCATACATATACAGACACACAGACACAGTCATGTAGATACGGAAACACTGACAAACAGACACACAGGCATAAATTCACAGTCATAGAGAGATACATAGACACACAGACATACAGATACACTAATACATGGATACAGTCACACAGAAACAGACAAACAGATGTACGAAACTTAGGCACAGACACAAAACCAGACCACATTCACAGAGACACAGACACACAGACACACGGACCAGGCACAAAGATAACCTGACGAAGACATTC
Source organism: Rutpela maculata (assembly GCA_936432065.2). NCBI lineage: Eukaryota > Metazoa > Arthropoda > Insecta > Coleoptera > Cerambycidae > Rutpela > Rutpela maculata. Next base: position 53,628,343 of record OW386290.2, on the reverse strand, counting down.
ATACACTCAGATACAAGGACACAAGCACACAGATACAAACATATACTCACAGATACAGACACACATAGACAGGCATACAGACACGGAAACACGGACAAAACGAAATCACAGAGACACTGACAAATATTCACAGTCACAAAGAGACACATAAACACATAGACATACAGACACACAGACATACGAATACATAGACACAGTCACACAGAAACAGATACATAGATATACGAATACAGAGCCACAGACACAAAAAAGACCCACATACACAAATATACAAGCACACAGGCACACAAACTCAGGCACAGACACACAGGCTCATAGAAATATACGACATGCAGACACAGGCAACATACATACAGAAACGCAGACATAACTGACACACAAATACACACATACACACGCACGCACCACACACACACACACAGATACACTAACTCCGCCATGCTGGACCCAAGCCCGGAGCTCTGTTTATCAAAAAACAGGGAAGGAGGAGGGGTGTGGGAGGAGCAACACCTTTTGAAAACCTCATCTACACACTTACACAAAGAAGACATAAATTACAAGTAGTTTATTCTAAGTATCGATAACTAGGGCTTTTTTTTATATCGACATATAAATCATCTATTATTCTTTATTAATAATATTTCATAATCGCTTAACACAAACATAGATAATCTTACAACAGCTAAACACGGATATCTCTTATATAACAGAATATAAAAATCAACAGAATATAACAGAATATTTCAAAAGAATATAAAAATCAAGTTCCCGTCAATTACGAAATCAGATACATATCTATTTTTCTTTTCATTTACAAGGTATTTTTGAATTTAATAAATTCTTACATCTATATTTTAAAATGAGACAGCAACTGCCAAATTTAAAAATGCTATTTTCCTATCAGTTACGAAATCAGACAGATCAAAAATAATATATATCTATTTTTCTATACATTTATAGGGTATTTTTAAAATTAATATTTTGAAATGAGACAGCAATTACGACAGTTTCCAAATTTAGAAACCATATTTTCCTGTCTACTAAATCTGGCAGTTTAAAAACATTATATATCTATTTTTCTATACATTTATAGGGTGTTTTTAAAATTTATAAGCTCTTACCTCCATATTTTGAAATGAGACAGCAATTATGACAGCTGCCAAATTTAGAAATCATATTTTCCTGTCAACTTCGGAACCAGGTACAATAAAAACAATTTTTATCCGTTTTGCTTTATATTCGCAGGGTATTTTTAAAGTTAATAAGCTCTAACTTCTATTTTATGAAATTTGACAGCAATTATGGCAGCTGCCAAATTTAAAAACCATATTTCCCTGGTCAACTACTAAATCTGGAAGTTTAAAAACAATATATATCTATTTTTCTATACATTTATAGTGCATTTTTAAAATTAATAAGCCTATACCTCTATATTTTGAAAATTGGCAGCAATTATGACAGCTGCCAAATGTAAAACTCATATTTTCCTGTCAATTACTAAATCAAATAGATCAAAAACAATATATATCTTTTTTTTCTATACATTTACAGCGTATTTTTAAAATTAATAAGCTCTTCCATCTATCTTTGGAAATTTGACAACAATTATGGCAGCTGCCAAATTTAGAAATACATATTTTCCTGCAAACTTCGGAACCAGGTACATTGAAAACACTATATATATTTTTCTGAACACCAACCTGTTATTGTATGAATTATTTATCTAAAAATCGTATTTTTTATATTTGTCAGTAATTTTGACAGTTGTTAACAACTAAATCAAAAATTCGGCTAGACAGATCAATAGCTGATTAAAAGACGAAGATTTAAAAAAAAAAATTGTTACGAAAACTCAAATTTACGGCCCGTTAGAATAAATTTAATATTAAAAACCGCATTTTTTTGTAAAAATATGATTTTTGATTAAAAATTTAAAAAAATGAAAAATTGAATTTGAAAATCCGGCTAGGTAAATTCAAGACGAACATTAAAAAAAAAATGTCTCAATAACCTAAAATTTACGACCTCTAGAGTAATTTGGGTGGAACACTGGCATTTCTTGCCACGGAGACGATTTCTTAGTTTTTCTCTTCTCTTTTTCATCGAAGAGAGGAAGGGGAATTGAAGCGAGCTCAAAGTTGAAACGTGACTCCAAATTTTCTTTTGAGTGAACAGTACGAGTACAGATTATCCTCTGATATAATTGCGTGGAGTCGAAGAACACAGCTTTGTGGAAAAAAAGAGGAAAATACATAAAAATCACTTGCGTCAAAACCCGCTATATATGCATCTTATAGAGAAAATTCCGCTCTATAAATTCATTCCTGAGCATTTTTCTCGTTAAAGTAAACGGTTTTAAGATATTCACTGTGAAACTTGGAATAGGATCGATTTTTACCTCTGCACCCCAAACTACCTCTCTGTTCGGACGCTGTTAGCGCGAAATAGGTGAGGATAAGCTACAAGGTTAATAGAACATTTCTTATGCAGAATTTAACGACAAATTTTCTATTTCCTATACTTTTTTCTCTTCCGACAAACGGTTTACAAGATAAAAGTGAAAAACCAGCGTTAAGTTCCCGTTGGTGGTGGTTTTTTGCAGAAAAAAGGCGTTCCACCCCCAAATTGGGAGGGTAAACTTTTCGGGTATCTATTTCTAACCTTATCTAGAGTACGCATCCCAAATATTATTACTTTATAAATTATTTCTCCTATTCAGTGTTTTTAATCTAATTTGCGTGTACTACAATGGAGTCCCAGAAACAGATCACTTTTCACTTTTTTCTTGTGTCTGTGTAATATATTTGCAAGCGCGTTTTTCTAGAAAATGGCGGAGGATCTGGTGATATTCATATACATAGGGATTACCCAATGGAGTCCCAGAAACAGATCACTTTCACTTTTTTTTTGTGTCTGTGTAATATATTTGCATACGCGATTTTCTAGAAAATGGCGGAGGATCAGGTGATATTCATATATTGCACAGACACACACACCATCACACATACCTACATGTCTTCCGAAAGGTGTGAGGATGTGTGCAAAATACTCAGTTGTGGGGACTTGGGAACTACGACCGCTACGTGATTAACCATTTTTTGGTGATCAGGGGTTCTAATCGGTTTACCGATGCACTCGCTGATAATCGAATACATTCCATTCAAACGTTCTGGGGACTGCCCTCATAGCGAACTCCACCATTAAAATGTGTATAAATGACATCACAGTAAATGTAAAGTAGCTAGTGTGTATGCAATGTCCCCAAACTTAATGAAGCCATTGTACTGTATATAAATTACCCCACAGTTAATGTGATGTAGTTGTTGTGTCTACAACGACCCCACATTTTATTGAATATATAATACGTGTAAACATATCTTTAAAATTCATTTCCTTATGTACTTCTTAATAATAACTGATTACACAATCACAACTGTCATGAAGACTGTCCTTACAATTAATGAGATCATAGAAATGTGTATAAATAACCCAACAGTTAAAGTAGTTATTGCATAACTCCTAAAAAATGTGTAAATAATGTATTGTATATAAACATTGTTATGAATGACATTTAGTTGCATATAAGGTATTTTTGTAGCCCTGAAGAATTAAAACCGATAAACCCAAGAATAAACTAAACATATACATACAACATAGCGTATTATTATATCACGAGTCACATATACAGAACTTTTTAACCTTTAAGCTGACGCGGTCCAATTTTGTATTCTACTAGTCGCACACGGTCTACAAGACCGGTTCTATTATAAACATATTTATACTATATTTAATTTTAATAAAAACTGTATCAAAATCGGATCTTCCTTTGAAGAGATGTAAAGCCACAGACAGTCAGACAGACAGACGGACGGACGGACGGACAGACAGACATACGAGTCAAACTTATAACACTTCTCTTTTTGGGTCGGGGGTTAAAAAATTGAAAATTTTTAAAAACTCCCGATCAGTGTATCTAATCGTACCAGTTTCATATGACCGAATCAAAATGAGGCCGAAATCATATTCGGCTACCATAATTGTTTGCACATTTTCAATTTTACTTCAATCGGACAATTTCTAGAGAAGTTCAACATGGCGAATTCAAGATGGTGACCAAACGTCAAAATCTAATATGGCCTAAAACCTCGACAAAATACTCAAATAAAAAAAGTGCATCAAAATAATCGGATAACCCGTTGAAGAGATATGAAGCCACAGACAGACAGACAGACAGACATACAAACATACGCGTCAAACTTATAACACAAAAATATTTCACCTTTTTGGGTCTGGAGTTAAAATTTAACTAACTTCAAACTTTTGGTTCCTTTGTGGTGGTGCGTTAATTTCTTGGAGAAGTGTATATTCATTGCGTCGTTCCTATCTGATATAAAACTTATAGTTTAAACCGAATCCTTCATCATTTCTTAGAATGCAACGTATGAGCGAATACACTATATGATCAAATTATAGTGTTAAAACTAAAAAATTTTGTCCGCCATCTTGGGGCGTCCGCCATATTGAATTTAGTGTGACGTCATTTCATTTTCGTATTCTTCTCAGCAAACCTTTTCATATCATGCATAAAAAATAACTGGTCCGCCATATTGGATTTGGAATAACGTCACTTAGCTAACCATGCATTGTCATCCAAACTAAACGTGTATGCAAAATTTCAGCTCAATCGGTTGGGGATAACTGTTTTAAAATTCAGTTGCGGCCGCCATATTGAATTTAATGTGACGTCATTTTATTTTCGTATTCTTCTCAGCAAACCCTTTCATTTGATACCCATATCATGGGGGTGCATAAAAAATAACTGGTCCGCTATCTTTGGGAGTCCGCCATATTGGATTTGGAATGACATTACTTAGCTAACCATGCATTGTCATCCAAACTAAACGTGTATGCAAAATTTCAGCTCAATCGGTTGGGGATAACTGTTTTAAAATTCAGTTGCGGCCGCCATATTGAATTTAGTGTGACGTCATTTTATTTTCGTATTCTTCTCAGCAAACCCTTTCATTTGATACCCATATCATGGGGGTGCATAAAAAATAACTGGTCCGCTATCTTTGGGAGTCCGCCATATTGGATTTGGAATGACATTACTTAGCTAACCATGCATTGTCATCCAAACTAAACGTGTATGCAAAATTTCAGCTCAATCGGTTGGGGATAACTGTTTTAAAATTCAGTTGCGGCCGCCATATTGAATTTAGTGTGACGTCATTTTATTTTCGTATTCTTCTCAGCAAACCCTTTCATTTGATACCCATATCATGGGGGTGCATAAAAAATAACTGGTCCGCTATCTTTGGGAGTCCGCCATATTGGATTTGGAATGACATTACTTAGCTAACCATGCATTGTCATCCAAACTAAACGTGTATGCAAAATTTCAGCCTAATCGGTTGGGGATAACTATTTTAAAATTCAGTTGCAAGATCTGACTCACAAGAGCAAGGCAAGTTAAATAAAAGCTTGTAATCAAGATGGCGACCAAACATCAAAATCTAATATGGCAAAAACCTTCTTGACAAAATACTCTTTCAAATAAAAAAAGTGCATCAAAATCGGATCACCCGTTGAAGAGATATGAAGCCACAGACAGACAGACAGACAGACAAACATACGCGTCAAACTTATAACACCGACTCTCTTTTTGGGTCGGGAGTTAAAAAAAGTATTCTTTTATATGATGGTGTAATCTTATATCACTAGAATACTTTAATGTGTTTTTGAATATATCTTAAATATCAACATGTATATTGATATTGTATGTGATTTTGTGAAAGAGTGCACCTGATATAAAGTTAAAGTATTTTAAATAACATTTGGTAGAAATCACATTAATCATTATAATATCTAAAGTTATATTACCATCTTAGCATTCGCTTAAATATTCCGCCAGATCCCAAACCAAAGATAAACAAGGAAAGTGTGTGAACTCAACTCATGCAATAGTCAAAATATCTGTTCCCTTAATATAATAAGAACGATCCGATAATAAACGACAATGAACGAGGATGAGTCCTCAGAGTTAACCAGATATGAGAAACACACACAATTATTTTAATACTAGAAAAATTGTGCAGAGGGCGCTTTTATCAGCTATGTTTAAAGACTTCATAGCTTATGCATATCCAACAAAGTGAAATTTACATAAATTGTGAGGTCGGTCATAATTTGGTTCACATTGAGAATACCAGTAATGTGATGTTGAAAATAGTCTGCAGTATTATGAAATATTTAATGGTGAACATTTCTAGATAAGAATTATTAACAGCAACGGCGCTGCCCAGAAAATAGGAAAAATAAGTGTGGGGACGCGTGTAAGTCGCCACAATTGGGAAAGTCCCCAAAGCCCTGGTTTTTTGCAGGTGGAAATTCCCACAGTTAATGGAAGACATACACACACACACACACACACACACACACACACACACACACACACACACACACACACACACACACACTCACACATACAGAAAAAAGGTCTTTTTCTGGGACTCCATTGGACAACCCCCATATATTTCGACATGCTGAGTACGAATCAGTTTAGCTCCGCTACCCACCAATTTTTAGTAAATCGCGAAAATAATCTAAATTATGAGTTTTTTTTTAGGTTATTTTTGAGATTTACAAAAAAATGGTGGCCAATGGAGCTAAACGGACACCTAATTCTTAGTTCAGCACGTCGAAATACGTGTACCAGAAAAAGACCACTTTTTTGATTTTGTGAACCTGTGTAATTAAATATTATTTTTCTTAATAGTTATTAATCATTTTGTGAAAATGTCCCTTTCATGACCACTCTCCCCTACTATTTTATCTTTAAGTGGAAGAAATTTAAAACATAAAAACTATTGTAAAACATATTCATGAGTACTTGTTACTGATAACAGACATGAGTCATGTATGTACTACCTACATAGTAATATTTATTACCAGATGGGTCAAACATGTAAAAATGCATATTCATAGTACAATTGATACCACCCAAATAATAAAATTTGTCTCTTAGATACATACGACAATCCAATTAAAATGTAATTGGATCACAACTGATTTTAATGAATAGTAGCCGGATTGATAACAATTATTTCGCTGTCGGGAAACATTTTGCGTCATGTGCTTCCGATAACGAAATGACTCATTGATTCACTGTCCCAAAATTCGTGGTAACCAATTCGCCTCTTTGATTTCTTGCAGATAAACACAAGAAGAATGGGAGGATGTGACGATAGGGGACCGCCGCGATGCTGGATATCAAGGAGGTGGTCTGCAGGTTTTACTCGTCTGATACCGGTACCGCAGTGGCAAATATTCGCGATATTTCAAGCGAACAACACGCTAGTGAACACGCTGCGAGTTGGCATCATTCACTTCGCGGGTACCACGATAATAGTACCGGAGTGAGAGTGCATTATAATATAATGCAATATGATTTGTTACAAGATATTGTTAGTAATGACTTGTTTAAGCTTATCGAGAAAACCTAAGTTATAGTGTATGTGTGTGGGTGTGTGTTTGATAAATTGAGTTCTTACTTCTTGGATTTAATTTTCTATAAGGTGAGTTAGGTTATGCTGTTTTTATATGTAGAAATGTACGCTTATTTGTTTAAAACTGATAAGATATTGGGAAATGTTAAGGATAAAACTAGTTCATGTTTATTTCTAGATTTATATTTATACTTATTCCATTTGTACTTTGTTTGAATTTGTTTGTTTTCTGCGGCCGCGGAAAGTTATTCAAATAATTCCAAAATGTTGTATTAAAGTCGATGTTTATTTTAACAATTTGTATTTATTAAAGCCTTGACGGCAATGATTGATATGTTTAGTTTCGCTATTTCGGTATTCATTTTTAGTAAGTAATATATTACCGTTAGACCAGTCAACAAAGGACGCTGTAGGGAACCTGGCTCACATTTTATTATGACCCTAGGAGTGCCCTTAACAATTTGTAGATTTTGTACTCTTCTATTTTAAATTCTTTTTTACTTTTGACTTTGACAGATTTGATATAAACTGTTCCGAAAATGCCTAATTAGCAATTTTAATTCAGTTCCGACAAAAATTTATCCCTAGCGCATTCACCAAATCCAAAGTAATAATTGTATATGTATGGGCACTTTTCAGTATGCACCGCTATATCTACCGGTAGAGGAAACCCCTAGCCACACCTCCCCTCTACCATACCTATCTCTACCCTACCCTTTATCTTTCCCCAACTTTACATCTTTCGATCTCTCTACAGACATGAATAATTACCTTAAACGTATACAGTGTGTCCCAGGATAGATGTAACAAGAGGTGTAATGGACCAAAAATTTTGGAATTTTGGAATGGTATTTGGGGATTGAGTCCTGCTTCTTGTAAAACTAAAGTATACCAAAAATGACTTGATTTGGTGTTCTACAGGGTGTTTTATAAGCAAAGTTGTAAAAATCACCATTAATAAAGTACCTTTATTTTTCAAAATATGAAAAAATTCCACTAAGAAAAGTTATTTAGAATACAATTTTATACCTCTATACCAAATTTCAGGAATATAAAATTATTTTTTTGAAACTTCCCATTTTTGCGAATTAAGAGTTGAATTCATATTTAAAGTTGTGTAGGAGCAAATATTAATCAAATCAAAAAGTAGGCTATTGGTAAATAAGAAATTGAATATACGAGATGTAAGAAGGTATAATGTTAATCGAACTAATTGCAAAACAAGAAACAATTACTAACAGAAGATTAATGAGGTTTAAAAATTGATGTGATAAATGTCAAAAACATAACAGATTCACAAACAAATTAATTATTGACCAATACAAAAACTGTTTCGAATATGATCTAACGGTATGGAGTTTACGGCATTTGTAATTCTCTGCTTCAATGCTGCTACATCGTTAGGAAGTGGTTCAGCGTAAATCAACTGCTTGAGGCGACCCCATAAAAAGAAATCCAATATTGATAGGTCTGGGGATCTCGCCAGCCACTTGATCGGTCCATTCCTGGCAATCCAATTTTCTCCAAAATTTAAATTCAACCACCAATTAACCATTTCTGTGGAGTGGCCAGGGCAACCATCATGTTGAAAATGAACTAAAGGCATATCTCTTAAAATATTTAAATGTTCTTCAGAAAATCTTTCAAGAAGCTGTAAATAAGTGTGCTGGTTTAACCTCCCCTCAATGAAATAAGGTCCAATAACTCCAACGTGGTAAGAAACGGCACACCACACATTCACTTTTTTATAATATTGTCTTCTACAATGAATTCTAAAATTTGGATTTTCAGAAGCCCAAAACCGACAATTCTGAGATGAAACAACACCATTGCTTGTGAATGTGGATTCATCTGAGAAAATTATGAAATGATGAAAAAATCTCTCTTCCATGATTTTTTCTCCAATGGTCAAACAAAAATCCAACCTACGGCCGTCATCTCCCTCTTCAAGCGTATGTTTATAATTTGCTTTATATGCTCTAATTTTCTTTGCCTTGTAAATTCTTTGGAGTTCAGACTTGCTAATATTAATAAGAGCTGATCTCTCCCTTAGTGGCATCCTAGGATTTTCTATAACAGAGGCATGAGCTATAATAGCCCCAACATTGTCTTCATCATATGCTTTTATTTTTCTTTTCATGTTAAGAACACTACCAGTAGCCAGAAACTTTTAAATTATTCTCATAGCCTGAGTACGTGACAAAGCAGTGTTTAGAAATTTCAAATGAAATTGGCTTACCACTTCTCTTAGCGAGTTTTCACCGCCAATTCCGTAGCATTGCACAATATAAATTTTTTCACGCACTGTGTGTACCATTTTCACTTAATTTTTTATGCTTGGTTCGTTAATTTGAAACAGAAATTAAGGATAATATTGTCTACGTTTGACAGATATGTCAATAATAAATGATAAATGTGTATCCACTGCTTTTCTCATAGCCTACTTTTAGCTTCTACATAACTTTAAATATTAATTCATAAAAAATAATTTCTATGCAGTTTTAATTGAATGGTTCAAAATAAAATACTAATGTATTGAAAAAATGGGAAGTTTCAAAAAAATAATTTTATATTCCTGAAATTTGGTATAGTGGTATAAAATTGCATTCTAAATAACTTTTCTTACTGGAATTTTTTCATATTTTGAAAAATAAAGGTACTTTATTAGTGGTGATTTTTATAACTTTGCTTATAAAACACCCTGTAGAACACCAAATCAAGTCATTTTTGGTATACTTTCGTTTTACAACAAGCAGGACTCAATCCACAAATACCATTCCAAAATTCAAAAATTTTTGGTCCATTACACCTCTTGTTAGATCTATCCTGGGACACACTGTATATAGTATACTTAAAATTATATTGTATTTTCTGTAACATTTTATTTACTTCTATCTTAGATCCTGATACTCTGAAAATTAAATATAAGTAAATAGACAGTCAGGTATTTATAATTTTTTGAGCAATGTTTCAACTTTGAAAAGCTCGCTTCAATTCCTCTTCCTCTCTTCGATGAGAAAAGGTTAATGAGAAAAACCAATAATTCGTCTGTGTATTATTACAAGTGCTGGAACGCAATTCGCGCTTGCATTATACAAAGCCCCAAAAAAGAGACATCTTTGAATCACCAAAGGTTCATTATTTTCAATAAGTTGGTCGGTCAATCTAGTACTGCCAGGATTCTACCAAGACTGCCATCAACATCTGAGGCATTATTACGTCAACATTCTTACAGAGTATTTCTCCAAATTCAATCTTGGCGAGGAGAAAACTTGGAACCAACGGGTTGGGGTTGGAAGAAAATAGGCAACATCTTAGCACCCATTTATACCCCCGAGTTACCAGCACTAATTTCCACCCTACAGATAATATCCTGCAGCTGCACAAAGGGTTGCGGAAAACGATGCAGCTGGGGTAAGGTTGGATTGCGCTGCTCAACAATGTGCTCTAATTGCCACAGGCAAGGATGTTTAAATTACGAATTTGAAGATGAAGAATCCCTTAATGAGTAAAATTGGACAGAATTTTAGTGGAATAGGCCTACTGGGGAAACCACTTAAAAAAGACGCACCGAGAGCTCGCTCTACCTCGAGGGTGGTGTGGAAACGAGGTCAAATAAAAAAAATACAGCTTTGTGGAAAAAAAGGGAAAATAAATAAAAATCACTTGCGTCAAAACCGAGGTCAAAACCCGTTATGCATGCATCTTATAGAGAGAATTCCGCTCTATAAATTCGTTCCTAAACATTTTTCTCGTTAAAGTAACCGGTTTTAAGATATTCGCTGTGAAACTTCGAATAGAATCGATTTTTACCCCAATCCGTTGGTTCCAAATTTTCTCCTCGCCAAGATTGAATTTGGAGAAATACTCTGTAAGAATGTTGACGTAATGCCTCAGACGTCGATGACAGTCTTGGTAGAATCCCGGCAGTACTAGATTGACCGACCAATTTTTTGAAAATAATGAACCTTTGGTGATTCAAAGATGTCTCTTTTTTGGGCCTCTGTACGGATGCTGTTAGCGTGAAATAGGTGAGGATAAGCTACAAGGTTAATACGACATTTTTTATGCAGAATTCAACGACAATTTTTTTATTTCCTATACTTTTTTCTCTTCCGATAAGTGAAAAACCAGCTTTAAGTTCCCGTTATGGGTGGGTGATTTTAGGGACGTTCCACCCGTAAATGGGGGGGAGGGAACTTTTCGGGTATCTATTTCTAGAGTGAAATATTATTACTTTATAAATTATTTAAACCATATCCTTTTAATCACCTTATCTTCCTCGACGGCGGTCAGACCACGAGGTCGTCATTAGTTCGAACGGGTTTTTTTGTTTAGCTTTTTCCCGTATTAACAATCAAAATTATCAAAAGTGTGCTCGCCTAGTGAGTTCTTAGTTTTTATAATGTTTTTAATTAGTTTTCGGTCCATGTGGATACGTTTTTTTATCAATCTAGTTCTAAGTCTATCTATGGTAGACAGGAGTTGCTATTTTTAACCTAATAATCTCTAAGCCAAATCGGACCCATCCCGTCTGGCCTCATTCCCACTTCGGCGATGTTCGCCGTGGTTGTCTGGCTGGCTCCAGGCTGGGATCCGACGAGGCGCATATTTGTACTGAAAAGTACTTAATAAATCTTTGTTGAATTAAATTGGTAGAGGAAACCGGTTAAAAAGACATTGTTTTCCGGTATATATACAGGCGGTCTGTGATTAAGAATTAGGAAACGCTTCGGTTGAGTTTCGTGGTGGATGTGGTGCCTCACCGGTTGAAACAGCTGATCATACCGGTGAAAAAAACAACTTATTTTTGGTGACCGGTTAATTTTTAAAAGCTCAGTGAAGAACCGGTTGAGATCGATGTTCCCATCGGTTAATATTAAAAAGTACCCTATGTATATTAAGAAAACATACATACGGGTCGAATTGTGAACTTCATTTTTAAAATTTTCTGAAGTCTGTTTAAAAAGTGTAACAACATCATGCATTACTTTCAAGTGAGTTTATCTCTGTAATTAATCTGTCTAGCTGAAAATCATATTTCGACAGTTGGTATATTATTATATTATTATGAAATGTGTATTAGTAAAATATATAAATAAATAATCATAGGAAATAATGTTTCACAATATATTTATTCAGATATAAACCATTTTTTTCTTAATGATTACTAAGTAATAACTTTTTTCTGAAATCGATCGGCAATGTATATGTTTTCGGCGCGATTTCAGATCGAAAAATGCACAATTCCAGTATTTTAGTCCGTTGTTAAGAAATTATCACAAAACAGACCGGAAAAGATCCGTTGCCAAGCAACGATTAACAAAACTGTACGGGAATATTTCTTTTTCTGAAATCGATCGGGAATGTCCACATTTTCTGCGCGATTTCAGATCGAAAAATGCACAATTCCAGTGTTTTAGTCCGTTGCTAAGAAACTATCAGAAAACAGACCGGAAAAGATCCGTTGCCAAGCAACGATCAACAAAACCGTACGAGAATGTTATTTTCCCGGCCTAGGCTTTTTATGTATATTTTAGACAGTAAATAAATACACGCAGACAAACCAACTCACATTAAAATTGCATTTATTAGTAAGCAGTTAGATTGTAATGAAGAAATGTTATGCATTAATACAAAAGCCTTAATTTCTAATAATATTAATTGTGATTTCAGAAAAAATAGTACGTGTACTTCGGTGTGAAAGCACATTCCCGGACTTCGATGCTTGTTGGCCTCGGCTATTTGCATCGTCGTCCGGGAATGTATTGCTTTCACACCCAAATACACAATATACTATTTTATTTACCGTTCGATATTTTTCAAGAATAATAGGCATTTTGCTCTAGCTAACGCTAATTTACCGTCCAAATTTATGTGCCTGAAGTTTCGAACGTTCACTTGAAAGTATTTCATATGAAAAAGAAAAGTAAATAAAAACCACACTTCGATTTAGGTATAAAAACTATTATTGTGGATATTATTGTCAGCAAATGTGGCAATGAAGTGTTTATGCCTAAATCGGTATGTGGTTTTTACTCGGGTTTTTATTAACTTTTCTTTTTCATCTAAAATTCGTTCAAATGAACGTTCGAAACTTCAGGTACATGGTACATCCAAATTTCAATACATTCGGTTTCTTTCTTAAGTTATCATGATTACAAGAAACATGAAGGACAGACGGATGGATGGATGAATAAACAGATAAACAGAATTGAGTTTGAAAACTGACAGAATTAGACCACAAACGAAACATGATACTCTTTGGTAGATTTGTTGAACTTTTTATATAATTGTTGCACATTCTATAAGTTACTCTTCTCAGTTTTTTATAAATATTGTTTGTTTTAGACATTTTTAATATTACGATGCTAACTTACTTAGTTGACGAATCAATCGTCAATATAAACAAAAAATAAAAGGAAAAGTAGCTACATTCAAATGATTTGGGTCTCGAACTCGCGACCCTTTAATTGTGAGTCAATACTGTCATCACTAGACCGTCATCCATTGCTTAAATAAATTTAGATAATATAATATGTCTAGGTAAAAATCAAGGTAAAAATCATATTTCGACGATTGGATATTAAGTATATTATTATACACTATACATCTCAATGGTAATAGTAAATAACATTTCACAAGATTTCAATTCAACTACGAAATATAAAAATTTATTAAAGAAAAAATTAAATGATATATTTTGTTTGCTTACTGATCGATTTTGTTAAAACTCAAAAGGGTACGTCCTCAAGCTAAATCTAACTTACTGACCAAATTTCAATTCCACCGATTTTTGTTCGACTTTCAGTAAACATGCTTACTCAAAATGGACGGACAGACAGACGAACAACTAAACGAACAGATAGATCTTTTAAAATTTGTTCAGAATTCAACCACTAACACAATGATATGAAAATGTTTTCTCTACGAGCGATATTTACGGTTTTAGAAATATGCTGATCAAATGCAATATGCTCTTCGTTTTCGTATTTGCGAAGAATATAATAAAGAAACAAGCTAAAAACGTACTCTTCGCCAATTTACTGAGCTTTTTATATATAGTTGTTGCACATTCTATAGGATACTCTTCGCAGTTTTCTTGTAAATAATGTTAGTTTTGGACATCCTAAATTTTGTGATACCATCTTTGTTGTGAAAAAAATTATATGAAAAAAAAAATGAAAAAAAATTCAACCTGTGTGGGATTCGAACACGGGACCTTTGGATTGCAACGCAAAACTTCAGCCGCTGCGCCACAACAATGATGTTCTCACATAATAACTACAACAATAAAAACGATATAACAATAAATAACACCAATTTTAATTTTAGTAACTCGGCCAAGATACTAGGTATCACCTTTGACCACAACTTACAGTGGTCTAATCATATTAACCTGATTTGTGAAAAACTAAGGAAAAATTGTTACGCTCTTCGAGCAATAAAATATCATTGCAGCCTAAATGTCCTGCTTACTTTGTACTACGCTAACTTCCACTCAACTCTTAGGTACGGAATTTTAACTTGGGGTACTTGTAATAGTAGTCAAATCCAGCGAGTCTTTGTTTTACCAAAATATGCTGTTAGAATATTAGAAGGGTTGGCTAGTAGAGAATCCTGCAGAGATTACTTTAAAAAGTTAAAGATTTTAACAGTCTTTAATGTATACATTTATGAAATCTGCTGTTTTGTTTTTAAACATAAATACATATTTCATTGTAATCGAGTAAACCATGCTTATTGGACTAGATTCAAAGGTACTTTGAATCCTGACCAACATACCACAGCCCTTTATCCTATGTATAATGGTTGTAAATTCTTTAATTTTTTACCTGACGCAATAAAACAATCTGCAAATATTAATATGTTTAAGACAAGTCTAAAAAAGCTGTTAATTGAAAAAAATTGTTATTCTTTTGAGGAATTCTTTATGTGATTGGTTTTGTACCTAATATGTTTATGTATACAATATACATGTATATATGTATGTGTGTATATATGTTTGTTTGTTTACGAATATGTATGTTTTATATACTTTTTGTGGTTGTCCGATAAGTTCACACATGTTGTTGTTCGTTGACGCTTTCTTCAATTACTTGTGTTATCAGAGTTTCTTTGTAACATATTATGGTTGAGAAATAAAGATTATTATTATTATTTATTATTATCATATTGCTACGAAGATTGATTGTCTGTGATATATGTCTTTCGGCAATCATACATATTTCAACTCGTACTTCTATGAAATATATATTAGTAAAATTTATAAACAAAAAAAAATATATTATAGAAATAATATTTCGCAAGATTTCCATTTTGGTACAAGCGACAGAAATTAGAGAATATACATATATATATATATATATATATATATATATATATATATATATATATATATATATATATATATATATATATATATATATATATATATATATATATATATATATATATATATATATATATATATATATATACACATATATATATATATATATATATTTTTTTTTTTTTTCTTTAATTAAATAATTAATAACTTTTTTTTTACTGATCGATTTTCTTCAAAAACAATAGGGTTCTGCCTCTACCTAACACTAACTTACTTTCTAAATTTCAATACAATCGGACTTTTCTTTCTTAAGTTATCGTGCTTACAAGAAACGTGACGCGTGACGGACGGACGGACGGACGGACGGACGGACGGACAGACGGACATTTTGAAAGTTGTTTAGAATTCGTTCACTAACACAATGATATGAAAATTTTTTCTCTACGAGCGATATTTAAGATTTTAGAAATGTACCGATCAAATACAATATACTCTTCGTTTTTGCGAAGAGTATAATAACGTAAAACGACTTTGAAATGCATGATTTCAAAAATTATTATTTTGTGAAACGCTCCCTCGTCTTTTCAGTGGCGAATTTTGCGTAGAATAACATTTGTAATAACATTATTTGCTTTAAAATGCTTTCCATGGAAGATATAATAAACTCATTTGGGTTATAATTATCGAATATGGCTGAATGATAGAGGGACACAAATTGACATATTATTAAAGACACTTTTAGTTAGACATTGAAAGGATGGGTGCCGATACGACTATTAAATAATAAAACCAAAATAAGAGAACTTTAAAACAATTAATTTTATTATTGATAATAAAACTTTTTTGTAAGACTTATAAAGCAACTGTACTTTTTGATTATTTTTTTTAAAACATATATTTGTGGTAACGGTGAAAAAAGTACGTAAACAGTGTGACAAATATATCATTATTTCACTCTGGCCTAGTGTCGAATCATAAAAGTGTTTTGAAAACAATTAAAGTTGTCTCACGATATGCGTTTCAGAAACGTCAAATTATAGATTTGGGTTTATTTAAATGTGGAAACTAAGGATAGTCGTAGAAAAAATATTGGATGGAATTCATGCATTTAGTGACTTTTTTGCACACATGGGATTACCGTCAAACCTCCCACTGGTGAAAAAAGTGCCACTTTATGCACCTGTTGCATAAATAACTACCACCTCACTTGCATACCGAAGGAAGTATTGTAATAGTGAGAAAATCATTCTCCGGGATTTCTTTGGATATTCACTTTTGAGGCAAATAGACTAGGAACCCGCCGACCTCTAATTGTGTGTCATAGATTTACTCCCAAAATGTGTGAGTTGTTGTTAATTTGGGGTAGTAGAGCACAGAAATGTCCATGTCC
This sequence comes from Rutpela maculata, assembly GCA_936432065.2. Classification (NCBI taxonomy): domain Eukaryota; kingdom Metazoa; phylum Arthropoda; class Insecta; order Coleoptera; family Cerambycidae; genus Rutpela; species Rutpela maculata. Next base: position 53,611,113 of record OW386290.2, on the reverse strand, counting down.
TTTTTTTTGGTACAGGGTGTACGGTAGGCCCCCAAATGTGTAAGAAATATGATTTGTAAAAGTAAAACAAACAGACACAAATAAGTCATAGGTTTACACATGGGGGTTTCCTCCTTGTACCACCCAAAATGAATGGGAGTGGAATATTTGGTGGGTAGTTGATTGAATGGCTTCCAATGGAAAAGATGGGATATAGGTACTTTCACTTATACTTTTTGCGAAAATTTTACGGAGTGGACACAAAAATGATCGGAAAATGTGACGGGGGACGATACTATTTGGCATGTAGCAACACAATTGACCAGAAAGAATTCTTTCACTATAATTTTAGTGGAAATATATTGGGTGGCCACCTTAAAAAATTAATTAAGAACATAACGGATCAAAATAGTATTTAGAATGTAATTAACACTATTACCAAGAAAAGACAACTGATATACGTTTAGTGGAAAAAACCTATACAGCGTAGTCACCCAAAGAAAAAAAATAATTAGTAAATAAAATTCACTAAGAAGGTTTCTGTATTTAAATACTTTTACGGATTTGAAAAATATATGCTTCGTGCTTTAGCTAAACATTGGCATTTAGTTAACACCTATTTAACATTTATAAATAACATCAGAACGTGTTGAACTTGCCGTTAAATATATTCATATTCTGATTTATGTTGTTGCACTTGGTCGTTTAAAAATAATCGTTTTAACCTAGATACCGACACATCTACCTTACAAATTGCAGGTAACTTACAAAACAACAACTTATTATCGAGATTATGTAACAAACATGTAGTAGCGTATTGCCTTTTATTCATTCATTGAAAAATATATTCTACGTACAAAGTATGATATGTTTAAAATATTGATGATATAGGAAATTTTAAAATTCAATGACAGATTTTACTAACAAATTGAAGAATCATAAAACAAATATTCTTCATATTTTTTATGTGAAAGTAATGCTGAATAGGCACACAAAGTAAAAAAAATAGTCGAAACCCAGAGGGTAGACCCCCTATGTATTTTGTTCCCTATATATTTTGGGACGCTGAAACCGAGTATGACGATAAAAACTGATTTCAACTATCCAATCACCTCTAGCACTGCCTTACAACCCCCCCCCCCGGGGGGGAGGGGTTAAAATGTCACTTCTTATGAACATTGAAAATATATGTATATTCTTAAGTATTTTGGTGCGGTGAAACCGAATATGACGATAACAACTGATTTTAACCATCCAGTCACCCCCTAGCATCCCCTTATATTTTTTATCGTCATATTCGGTTTCAGCGCACCAAGAAACCTGAAATTAAACGTACTTTTTAAATGTTTAGAACAAGTGGAATTTCAACTCCCCCTGGGGTTTGTAGGAGGTGCTAGGAGCTGACTGGGTGGTTCAAATCAGTTTTTATCTTCATATTCGGTTTCAGCGCACCAAAAAACCTGCTTTTCAAATTTTTAGAACAAGTGGAATTTCAATCCCCCAGGAGGGTTGGTAGGGGGTGCTAGAGGAAAATTGGATAATTAAAACCTTTTTTTATTGTCATATTTGGTTTCAGCGTTCCAAAATACATGGATTTCGACTTTTTTTTATTTTGTGTGCCTGTGTAATTAATACATTCAGCATTAATTTCACATAAAAAATATGAAGAATATATTTATTTTATGATTCTTCAATTTGTTAGTAAAATCTGTCATTGAATTTTAAAATTTTCTATATCATTTATATTTTAAACATATCATACTTTGTACGTAGAATATATTTTTCAATGAATGAATAAAAGACATACGCTACTACAACATGTTTGTTACATAATCTCGATAATAAGTTGTTGTTTTGTAAGTTACAAACAGACGAGAAGTCGATATTTTTCGCGATTTAAAGAAAACTGAGACGAAATCAAGCATTTGGATATCAGATTCGTTTTTGGCATATCAAAATGCTTACGAAAATGATGGTACAGATCTTTCTTTTGTTTGGCTTTGCAGATGATTACTTCCTCTATCAGACAGTTTCTAAGTAAAGCTATCTCGATATAACCTTTGGGTTTTTATATACAGTGTGTCCCAGAAGTATGGATACGCCTGAATAACTCATCAGGATAGCGATATATGTGGAAAATGACTTTTATAAAAGTTGTTGAGGTCACCGGGGGCACCACTTGGTGACCTTGGACTTGACCTTGAATATCTTTTTTTTTTTTCAGTGTTATTTGGAGGTCAACTTTCGCTTTTTAAATAGGAACCTCATTTCTGACCCCGGATTCTGAAATAGCGAAAAATTTTGCATTAAAGTTGTAAGAGGTCAAATTGATTCTAGAGGTTATCTCAAGGTCAAATGTCTCTCGAAATTTTCAGGCTAGTATCTCGTCAGGATATGACCTACAAATGGCCTTGAAAATGCCATTCAAGGTCAAATCCAACGTCACCAAGTTGTGCCTCCCGATGATCTCAACTTTTATAGAGGTCATTTTCTTGACGACTAGGGTCAGTATGATCCCTTACAACTCTAATGCAAAATTGTTTGCTCTTTTAAAATCCGGGGTCAAAAATGGCCAATTAAAAAACGAAATTTGACCTACAAAAAAACTTGAAAATGGCCTTCAAGGTTAAATTAAAGGTCACCAAGTAGTACCCCCGATGACTTCAACGACTTTATATATCCACTGTATCCGAAAAGATGCTGCTGCCCACAAAAATGACACAGATTTGCAAAAAAAAAAGGTCTTGTCCTAAGGTTCTGATCTAATTTTTCTGAAGTACTTTTACGTGCTGAAGTCAATTTTGAACAAAAAAAATGCCTAGCGTGTCAGTTTCCCTCCCTTCTTATCTCCTGCCACAGAGGGAAACTGAGATAGAATTTTTTTTGTCCAAAATTGGCTTCAGAGTTTCAAGATGCTTCAGAAAGAAGATGAGAATCTTAAGACAAGGCCTTTTTTCCCTTTTTAGGGGATAACAGGGGTTGCAGAGAAAAACTGACACAACAGAAAAAAATTTGTCCAAATTTGTCTTTAGCGCGTCACAATACCTTATAAAAGTTAGATCGGAACCGTAGGACAAACAAGACCTTTTTATGCCTTTTTTTGGAAATGATAGATAAAAACTGACGACAGAAAAATTTTTTTAGTCCAAAATTGCCGTCAAAATACTTCAGAAAAGTTAGATGAGAACCTTAGGACAAAACTTTTTTTTGTAGACCCATTTTTGGGCTGATATTTTGTACTACATACCGTGCGTGTAATGGCAAGTTAGACATAGGAGTAGGAATTGCAACATCGCGTGTGCCTGTTGACTAAAATGAAATAACAGAGCTGGGATACTTCAGTAGTCGAGTGCCGACAGGCAGGTTTTGCAGTTGCTGGGTTGTCATATCTCTTGCGCTACGTGGATGTACATGTCTAATCCGCAATTACACGCACCGTAAAAAAATATTTTAATAGAGGAAACCACGTCAGAACTAATTATACACCTAATTATATAATAACATGTAATTTTAGTTCAATTTATCATTAGTGTCTTTATCGATGCAAAGTAGGTTTGTTTGTGTTTTCAAACCGCAATTAAAAATAATGATATTGAAATAATTGCAAAATGCAAAAATTTCAAAACAATTTATGAAAGTATATTTTTGTTTATAAACAGTTGTATATAGTTATGTCTGGTCGGCAAAACAAGGCACTTTTCTATTTTGTTTTTTGTTTTTGTTTTTTATATTATTACTTCAAATAAAACTCAATCGGGCCGAGAATCTTGTCGTGGCGGAAAATTAAAACTCTTTCTAGAAATCAAAATGGCGCACATTTTTTAAAGTTCCTATTATTCTAACTTAATTGACCTCAAGGATTCTGAAAATATGTAGAATAAATTTTGATTTTTACTCAAGAGTCTTCTTGGTTTCAGTCGAATTAAGTCATTTCTTCTTAATATTGGTTCAGCACAAAAATATTCTCCAAAAATTCTTTACCAACACTTTTTTCACTGTTAAGAATCAATATTTTTTTGAGATAATTTTTTAACCGATTTTTCGTCGATTTTAACCGTCTTTTTATCTCAACTGAAAGCAAGACCATTTTCCCATAGAATCGATTTTTGCACTTTTTAATTATCATTTATAACATTAAGATATGGTCAGACACAGCTACTTTTGTTGCGATGTAGTGTAAAATACTGCGCAGTTTAAGTGAATCTTCATGTGAATACCTGTGTAACCTTAAAATTAGCGCGTGCAATTCGGTTGCGTGCAATATTTATTTGTTGTGTGCAGCCTCAAAAGTAGCTACGTGTGAATAGAATTTTAAAGAGCAGCGGCTGCAAGAAATATCTATTTGGTTGAAACTTTTGCAGTGGTAGCCGGTGCAGTATTTTTAAAGTTGGTGTCCATTTGTGTACTGAACATTTCCAGATAGAAAACAATAGCCAAGAAATAATAGCTTGCATATTGCAGCTGGTTGCACTATGCAAAAACAACATGTTGTGTGCGAACGTCACTGCAATCTTTCTTCAGACTTAAAGTTTTGAGAGTAGCTACAGTAGAAAGAACTGCCCGCTACACGCTACATTAAGGTACGGTCAGACATAGCTACTTTTGCTGCGCAGTTTTAGGGTTGCAGCTGCAAAAGTTTCGCATCGTGTTCACACTGATCCTAAAAGTAGCGTTCAGCGGGCAGTTTTTTCTACTGCAGCTACCCGTCAAAACTTCAAGTTTGGAAAAAGGTTGCAGTGACGTTCACACACAACACGCTGTTTTTGCACCATGCAACCAGATGCTGTATGTTAGCCGTTAGCTATTGTTCCTCACATCTCACTGTGTTCGTGCCGTAATATACGTAATAAAATCCGATTTGTGTACTGTAAAACATGGATGACGAGACACTAGCTACAGTTTGCTTATTATCTGTACTATTAAAATGAAGAAGATGCCGACGCCAGACGAAAACTGGAATTTGGATGAAAGAATGGATAAGATATAGATAAAAGTTAGAACTTTCGGACGGTGACAGCCCGCCAAATTAATTTCAATATACATATATTGGCTTTTAGGTGTCAAAACAATGTTTCTTAGCTATAAATATCAAATACTTAAAGATCTCCCCAAGATCAAACATGTATCTTATTAAAGAATAGATAAAAATCACTACAAGCTGCAGCTTTAATTCTATATTTATTTTTATATATATATATATATATGTTATATGGATTATTTCGAAAAACACTTTTTAAAAACTTTTTACTTTATTTTTATTTTATTATTATGTACACGATTTATATTAGAGATTCTCAAGCTTGAGATCTCTGTTACAAAGTACTAAATGTTAATGACTAAGTTAAGCGTTGACCAAGATAGAATGATGCGAATTTACAAATTTGGCCTTTTATATGTTTTGAATCTGCTGATGACAAATTGCAATGTCGACAATATTGCGTTCACAAAAAACAAAGTAATAAATTACACCCAAAAAACAAAGTAATAAATTAGTATTGAAAAATAAAAGGGCCTTGTTGAAAAGTATCAAATTTCATAGACTTTAGGTAATTATCGAATTGCGTTCGAAATAATCAAAAACATTAAGAAAAGTAATAACTCAGCAGTTTCAAAATTAACAAATAAATAATGTTTACAAAAGTCTGACATTAGGGTAATTTAAAGTATAAACAATAGGATAAACAATATTAGTACATGCGACACAAGAACTACGCATTATTTGGGACTTATAATATTTTAAATATGTAGGGGTTAATTCCTATATAACAACTCCCTTTTATAATAAAAAGTTGATGCTATACAATGCGACAACTTTTTTAAGCATAATTTTTATTAAAATTATTAGTATTCAATTCAATGTTCTCATCTTCATAATCTTCTTGAATTCCTATACTGGGTCTTCGACTAGGAAGGAACTTAACAATTTTCCTTAAAGTTCTATTACTTCTTGGTGGTTTAGGGGGTTGATCACCAGAGTTTTGAATCGCTATTTTAAATCTTTTGCGATTTTTACATTTACAACATAAGTATAACAATATAAGAGTTATTATTAATACAATAATAAAATATGTGAACCATGAAATATGTTTTCTTACAAAAGGTTCATTTATTATTTTATCCAAATCTCGAGAATATTGGTCTAATTTATGTTTTGCAATATCTAAATTTTCAGTATTAAAATTATTTAATTTTAACGGTTGTAGGTTTAATTTTGATTTTACATTATCAGGTAAATGTTGACAACAATCATAAGGTATTGTAACAGTGTGAAAGCTAGATTTTATTTCAGATCCTTGATTTAATTTTGGTTGTACCTTTGTATTTCCTATGTAGGCATTACAATTCGTTGTTAATTGTAAAACTGAAGTTTTATAAATAATTTGAGTATAAGCTTCTTGATTTTGACATTTAATTGTAACAGTTAAAGGATCAGATATTGAAATTAACCAAATATTATCTTCTATTTCATGAATATTATAATTCTTTGCAAGTACAAGGGAAGATCGACAAGTTTTAGGTAACACTGTTGGGTTTTTCAAAATTTGAGCTTCACAAATTGTGTCACTATCAATTGGCACCATATTTGAACATAATTTTAATCTAGGGATTAAATTTTTACAATTTTTTAAAGTTGAAAAAGATATGAACATTAACGAATCATCATCTTTAGCAATATATTTTTCAGAGATACTTAAGATATGAAAAAGTCCTGTTCTATTATCAAAAATTGGTATAGGGTATAATTTATAAATGGTGTATGCTTCTGGTTGAACCAAGGGAATTTTTAATATGAAAACAATTTTAGATTCAGTTTGAAAAGCTTCGAGTTCAATAATATCAAGATATTGAGCAATTTTTGCACTAGAGGCAACTAAAGGTAAATTGTTTTTATGTAAACTTTGAGAAATCTGTTGAAGTGATATGACCAAATCATTTGGTGTTATGATTGAGCTATGTATAATTTTTAAACGTGAAAAGGTAATAGCATTTAAAATGTCAGTTAATTCATTCTCTAAGTACATGTAGTTTTCCATGAGATTTTCACATATTTCAATTACTTTTAGTTTTGATTCTATAAGTCCAATTGTGTCTGAAATATTCAAAATAGCATTTTCAATTATTTTAATGTCTTTATTAAACGCTTCCTCATCAATTCGTAAATTTTGTATTGTTTCATTGAAGTTTTTTATGACAGATGTAGTTACTGAAATTTGATTTTTCATTAAATTTTCAAGTTGATGTTCATCATTTAATAATTTGTTTATACACTCTGTATAAAATTCTCCATCTGAGGCGTCTAAATTTCCAGTGATTGCTTTCCATACGGTTCCGACACCGTTTAATATTCCTCGTTTATAACGTTTAGTATCAGCAAAAACTTCTTCATATTTTAATTGAAGTGAGTCAGATAAATGGGTTAATAAACTAATATGAGTTTGTACTTCTGAATAAAATAATTTACCGCGGGGTTGATTATTATTAAAACTTACTGAATTGATTAAACTTTTTAATATATTGTCATTGTAGTCGAGATTTTCCTTTAAAGTTAACATATCCTTATATACTAATAATGTCCATTTGTCATTTGACACTTTAAGATATTCTTCTTGATGATAGTATAGTCCAACTGTATTATTTATTGGTTTAAGCGAAAACTTTGTTGGTAGGGCCATAACACGGATAGATGAAATGCTTAAAATAAGCAGAAACCTGCAAATAAATTAATTTTCAAAATAGGGTTTCATTTTATCGAAATTAATTTTAGTATTTCGCTTAGTTTCAGGATTATACAAGATAGCTGAATTTCTTAAAATTTCTTTAATTTCATAGGGTCCATTGAATTTATTTCCAAGTTTACTTTGAATTTGACTAGATTTTACATATACTTTGTCACCTACTTTATAGTCTGGGACATTTTCTGAAACATGTTTATCAAAGCGAATTTTAGATTTTTCTTTTTGCAAATTAGTTCTTGCGCGTGCTAACTTATAATAATATGATATACGGTTATTTAAATCTCTTACGTACTTTGTAATCAATTCGTGTTGATTATATAAAGTTTCTGGGGGTCTACCAGAGGTGTGCCCGAATATTAATTCGTAGGGGGTAAATCCATGCGTCTTATTCACTGAATTATTATAACATATTACTGCATAAGGTAATATTGTTAAGGGATGTTCTTGAGGGTTTTCAGTGACATGTGCTCGTATCATTTCTGTCAGTGTTGCATGAAATCTTTCAAGTGAACCATTTGATTGGGGATGGTTGACACTTGAATATGTCAATTTAATATCATATAGTGTACAAAGGTCTTTAAGTAGATTATTTTCAAATTCTCGTCCGGAATCACAGTGTATTCTAAGGGGAGTTCCAAAATGTTGAAAATAAAGCAAAAGTGTATTTACTATAGATTTTGCAGTTTTATCACTCATAGGATATGCTTGTGTAAATTTTGTTAATTCATCTCGAATGGTTAAAATATAATTTTTCGTGGGTATTTCTAAAACATCAATATTAATTCTTTCAAAAGGGGTTTTTGGAGTTTCAGTTATTACTAATGGACTTTCAAGGTTTTTACGACAAATTTTTACTTTTTGACATATTTCACATTTCTTAATAAAATTTTCTACATCTTTTGATATACCGGGCCAATTATATTTTTCTTTTATACGTCTAATGGTTTCGTTAATTCCTCGGTGTAAATAACTTTTTCCTGAATGATATTGATCTAATATTATTGGTATTTGGTCTTCATCTGGGTTTTGAACAATATTTTGACAAACAATTAATTTCACTTCTTTCTCAGCTAAAATGAAAGAAAGTATTTCAAGAATTGGTAAATTGATATTGTTTTCTACATAATATGTTTTTAAAGAATTGATTTCATTTTGATATTTGTAAAAAGTTACAAATAAGCGTAATATTGCATTGTCATGTTCAGCTGGTAATGGAATTATATAATATTTTCTACCTTTGACGCGTTGGCTTGAACAAATATTTATTTTGTCGTTTTCAAAACTAGGATTTTGCTCAAATATGTCTTCAATTATTTTGTAATGAAAGTCTTTTAAATTATTCTGTTGAAAAAATGTGATAATGTTTTTGTGATCTTTATCTAATAATTGCGTATTAGAAAATACAATTTTTGAATAATCAATTAGTGATTTTGTTTCATATAAATTTTGAAAAATATCGAATTCACGAGAAATTTCTTCCGGAGATATTTCATTTTCAATAACTTCAATTTCTTCAGGATTTTCGTCGCTAGTGTCAATTTCTCTTGATGTAGATGGTTCTTGCTGTTGCATATTATTATGAAAAGTCATGCATTTTTGAAAATGAGTTAAATCGTTTTGGAAATGATTTATTTTAATTCTGGATAGAGCATCAGCGTTTTTATTTATTTTTCCGGGTTTATAAATAATTTCATAATCATATTCTTCTAATTTCAATCTCCATCGAGCTAATCTACTGCCAGGATCTTTTATTGAGAATAACCAGGTTAAAGGTCGATGATCAGTAACTAGTTTAAACTTCCTGCCAAAGAGATAAGGCCTAAAGTACTTCACGGACCATAATATTGCTAATAATTCACGTTCAATAACTGAATACCTTGATTCTGCAGGGCATAATGTCCTTGAAGCATAAGCTATTGGAAGATCTTTACCTATAGGGCCTTGAGAAAGTATTGCGCCGATTGCAAATGCGCTAGCATCAGTAGTTAATAAGAATGGTTCATTAAAATTAGGATAAATTAAAATTGGAGTGGTTGTTAAAGCCTTTTTTAATTCACGAAATGAGTTTTCACATTCTGTGTCAAAGTTAAAAGGGATATCTTTTTGAAGTAATTTTGTTAATGGTTTTGATATTTTAGCGAAGTTTGGTATAAAACGTCTATAGTAACCTGCTAAACCTAAAAATGACTTTATTTCTTTTTGTGTTTTTGGCTGAGGAAAATTTTGTATACACTCAATTTTTGCTGGATTAGGTTTTACTCCATTTTTTGTAATCACATGTCCTAAATAAATAACTTCTTTTCTCAAAAACTCGCATTTGTCAGGTTGTAATTTTAAATTAGCTTGTCTTAGTCGCGTAAATATTTCTGTAAGTCTAGAAATATGTTCATGTATTGTTGCAGAATAAATTATTATGTCGTCCATGTAGACTAGACATCTTTCGTTTTGTAAACCGACTAATATATGATCCATAACTCTTTGAAAAGTTGACGGCGAATTTTTTAATCCAAACGGCATACGTAAAAATTCATAATGCCCATTTTCTACAGAAAATGCAGTTTTTTGAACATCTTTTGGATCGACCTCAATTTGATGAAACCCAGAGGCTAAGTCTAGTGTAGAAAAATATTGACATTGTCCTAATTGATCTAATAAGTCCGATATATTAGGTAGAGGATATTTATCATTGACGGTAATTTCGTTTAATTTACGATAATCAATGACTACACGCCATTTTTGTTTGCCTGATGCATCCATTTTTTTCGGTACTACCCAAACAGGGGACGACCATGGTGAAACTGAATGTTGAATTATTCCTTGATCTAACATTTCTGAAATTTGTTTTTTAACTTCTTGTTTATGAATTTGTGGATAGCGATATGATTTTGTATAAATTGGTTTTGAGTCACCTGTATTTATTACATGTTTAATTTCATTTGTAAAACTTAACGCATCACCTTCTAAATAAAAAATATCAGCAAATTTTAAACATACTTCTGTAATTAAGTCCTTTTCTTCTTCATTTAAATGTTCCAAGCGTAACGAGTCTTGTATTTGAATTTTTCTATCATATGATTGACACTGTATGTTATTTTCTGAATTAAAATTTAAAATTGTTTGTGAATTTGGAAAAATTTCTAATTGTAAATCAGAAAAATCTACGGTTTTTTGAATACCATTCGCATTTAGTACAGTGGTAAAAAATTCTCCATTTTGATTTATTTTAACTACTGCATTTGGTAAATAGACTCTTTCTTTTTCTTGTGCTAGTAAAATAGCATCTGTGTTGGCTAAATTACATCTTAATTTAATAGTTTGTTCAGTTCGGGGCTCAATTGAAATTTTGTTTGCAAAATTATTTTGTTTTGGTTTTATTGACTTATAGTCTGGTGAAATTTTGTTATTTTGTTGAATTTGATTATAGGCTGGTAAAGTTTTGCTATTTTGTTGAGTTTGATTTTCCTGGGATTTAAACACAATTTCTTGACTTTCAGCTTTAAATAATGGTACAGTTTTGAAATTTGTTATTAATTGACGATTTTTAATATCAACAATACAATCATAGTGTTCAAGAAAATCTGAACCTAGTAAACCATCAAATTCAATATCTAAATTACAGATATAGACTTTGTGTGGATCACCAGTTTTAAATGGTATGTTCGTTGATTGGTTTATTATTAAAACTGATTGGTTTGTTATTCCTTGAATTGGTAAATTTTCAGTAAATCTTTGAGGATATTTTTCAACAGTTTTAGGTTTAAAAATCGAGATTCCTGCACCAGTATCAATTAAAATTTTGAAAGTATTTGTGATATCTTTTATATAATATAAATTAGTTGCACTTACAGTTAATAAATTTTTTGGATTTTTTACATAAAATTGTGTTCGAGACTCATTGTCTGTACTTGAGTTTCTAAATTGGCAATTTGTTCTTGCAAATCCGGGGGATCGTCTAAATAAACGTCTGTTTGAAAATCCACTTGTTCGGAATTTGGATGTTCAATGGGAAAACCATAAGTTTGACAATCATAATTTCGAGCATCATAATTTTGAAAATCACCATAACAATTTTGATCATTCTGATGGTTATTATAATTTTCATAATTTTCGTATTCATTAACATGATGATTTCTTTGTTGATTATTATTATTATTATTTTGTGGCATAAAATTGGGTTTTCTTTGAAAATTATTTTGAGATTGTGGATTAGTTGGTCTAAAATTTTGATTTTGAGCAGTTGTACCAAATGTATTATTTGGAAAGTTTTGTCTTGTCTGGAAAGATTGTTGAGGATTAAAATTTCTTGATAAATTTTGAAAATTTTGGAAGCTTTGACTTTGTCTTGACCGACATTCAGTTACAGTATGTCCTTTTCGTTTGCAATAAGAACACATTTTTTGAAATGAAGTGTTGGGTTTTTTGTCTTGACTTGGGTTAACATTTGTTTTTTGAAATTTCTGTTTTTCGAAATACGAGAGTTGTAATTCTCTACGTATTCTCATTGAGACTGTTAAAATATCTGGAGGATTTCCAGCTCTAACAATTTGTCCTAATCGTGGTTCTAGTCCGGTTAATAAAGTATTTAAAGTCATATTTTCAATTAATTGCTCTTGGGCTGCCTTTTGCTCAGGATTTAAATTTTGTTGCTGAATGCAAGCGTGCATTTTTGCATTGTGTGTTTGTAATCTTGAAACAAAAGTTAAAGGAGATTCATTAGACAATTGATGAATTCTCTGTAAATCTTGTATTAAAGACGTTAGGTCACGAGAATCACCAAAATGTACAGTTAATAATTGTTTAATGTCTGACCAAGTTTGTGTGTCACGAGAATTTATTAATTGTGCTGCTTTTCCTTTCAACTTATTTTTAATATGTAATGTTAATAACATTTTTTGATCTTCAACGCACATTCGATAAGCATGATTACAAGCATTTAAAAATGTATTGAGGAAAATTTGGTCACCATCAAATTCTGGTATTAATGAAAAAATTTCTGAAAGTTTATACGGTTCAATTTCGACAGTTGCCATTTTAAATTAAATTTTAGATAATAGAAAGGAATTATATTTTTAGTAAATATATATTTTTTATAGTAAATATTTTTTATATTTACTAGATTCTATCTCGGTGATTAGTATTTTGCTCTTAGGTTAATTAGTTTTAAAATTCTTAAAATATAATTATTAAATTCGTAAATAGTTCAATATTAACTTAAATAATAAAAATTAGTATATTTTCTTTAATAAAGATGATAATTCAATAATATTCACTTACATTAAAAGTGCCATGTTCTAGATCTTCTTTTGAAAATTGAATGCTACTCCGTAAGCGTTGCTCCACCGAAGTTTCCACTGCCAGGGGTGTTACCAGGTATTCCTTCCACAGGGATTGACTTCAATCGAAGACACCAAGTTTCGAGACCAGGAACTGGAATTTAACGTTTTGGGGTAACTTGCGAACCAGTTTCGGTTTTCTTTTCCGATCTGACCGTTTCCCTCTGTTTTGAAGTTTGCGTTTTGTTCACTTCAAAGGTTTTTCTGTCCTTTTGTTTTTCTTTGAATTCTTCTTTGAATTCTTGAGTTTTGGTACGTTTTTCCATTAAGTTAAAGTTAGTTGATTGTTCTTCTTTTTGTTCAATTGTTTCTTCTTTGTAATAATTTGAATAATTATTCATTAATTTTTTCTAGGTTCTCCTTCAAAGGATTGGAATCCACCACTATTCTTCTTATTTTCCAAAATAGTGTTTTCGGAATCCTACCGACTGCGCCAAATTGTTATATGGATTATTTCGAAAAACACTTTTTAAAAACTTTTTACTTTATTTTTATTTTATTATTATGTACACGATTTATATTAGAGATTCTCAAGCTTGAGATCTCTGTTACAAAGTACTAAATGTTAATGACTAAGTTAAGCGTTGACCAAGATAGAATGATGCGAATTTACAAATTTGGCCTTTTATATGTTTTGAATCTGCTGATGACAAATTGCAATGTCGACAATATTGCGTTCACAAAAAACAAAGTAATAAATTACACCCAAAAAACAAAGTAATAAATTAGTATTGAAAAATAAAAGGGCCTTGTTGAAAAGTATCAAATTTCATAGACTTTAGGTAATTATCGAATTGCGTTCGAAATAATCAAAAACATTAAGAAAAGTAATAACTCAGCAGTTTCAAAATTAACAAATAAATAATGTTTACAAAAGTCTGACATTAGGGTAATTTAAAGTATAAACAATAGGATAAACAATATTAGTACATGCGACACAAGAACTACGCATTATTTGGGACTTATAATATTTTAAATATGTAGGGGTTAATTCCTATATAACATATATATATATATATATATATATATATATATATATATATATATATATATATATGAAATCGGATTTGAAGGAAACAACTACTCAGCGGGCAAATACCCCGACCTGCATTGCTAGTCTTACACAAACTGAATCAAATGAAGTGACGGTGAGAGGTAAACTCTTCATTTGATTCAGTTTGTATAAGACTAGCAAGTTGACCACTATCATTTGTCTGTTCCATGACCTATGGCATACTGATGAGAACATAATAAGTTCGAAACCGGTCTATGTCTGGTTAGGAACAGACAAATGATAGTTGGTTACTGATCACGATTTGAAGGTGTAATTCAATGCAGGTCGGGGTATTTGCCCGCTGAGTAGTTGTTTCCTTCAAATCCGATTTCATAAACAGTGAGTATAGCCCACTGAGGCTAGAGGTCGCCGCTCTTGGTACTTGCAAAAAGGCAAGTCGCTATACGTCAGTGACATTTGTCCGACGTATAGTAGCATCTGACCATATGAGAGTTTACCTCTCACCGTCATTTAAAAACATTAATAGTTTTGTCCAGTCGAAATTTATTCACAAATATATTATTTAAAATGTTATGTACACAAATGGACACTAACTCGCTGCCGCTGCAAAAGTTTCAACCAAATAGATATTTTTTGCAGCCATGGCTACTCTTTAAAATTCAGTTCACACGTGGCTACTTTTGAGGTTGCACGCAGCATATAAATGTTGCACGCAACCAAACAGCACGCGCTACTTTAAAGGTTACACAGCTATTCACATGAAGATTCACTTGTACTGCGCAGTTTTTTTAGACTGCACCGCAGCAAAAGTGGCTGTGTCTGACCGTACCTTTAGGATCAGTATGAACACGGTACAAAACTTTTGCAGCTGCAACCCTAAAACTGGTCAACAACAGTAGGCTTGATTATGGCTAACCGTTTTCGAGATGAGCGAAAAACCAAAAACCAGGACCTTCTTCGTGCCCCCCTGAACCCCCGCACCTCCTATGTTCGGGGACTTTTGGTGTGTTTACCTCCTAAATAGTCCAAACACAGCCCTCAAATCAAAAATTGTGATCTCGGCATTTCCCTCTAAATCCCCTTATTGAACGATTGGTCTTAGCTTACAGCATGCAGTCTAAAAAAAAAAAAAAATTATATTTCGAATTTCAGTATTCCATTTAAAAATGATGATTTTTCATCGAATAGTGTTCTGTTTTCATTTTTGACAACTTTCTACGACGTTTTTGAAAATATAACAAATCAAAATTAATTATTTTAAACAACTATTAAAATGATCTAAATAGAGAATATTTTTTTATAACTTAGCAATAAATATTTTTAAAACCTGAATTTCCATTAAAAGATGTGCCATAATTTATGTAAAAATTCATGCATTTGATTACGCCTTGTTATTTACATGTGTCCTGGAAACCCTGTTCTTTGTGCTAAAAAGAAAGTACAAATAGATTAAAAACAATAAAATTTTTAATGCCTGAAATATGGATAGATAATAAATTTTCAAATTATATATATTGAGGTTATTTGTAATGGGTGTCTAAAAATGTATGTATATAATCTTCTCGTATTTCCTGTTACTATTGGGATATTGATTCTTAAAATATAGATTAATGTTTTATTTATTAAAGTTTAAACTTGTGGCCTAGACGAATCATAAATAATTCTTCATAAATGTTTATCTTCCATTATTTAAATTAAAATAACGTACAGTATTAATACGAGTTTAATATTCAACCTGTATATACTATAAAATATATACGTTTTAGATTGTACGGTGTGTTCAAAAAGTGAAACAGAAGGTAGAACATAAACTAAAATCGGTAAAATCACAAAAATATTCTCATTTTTTAAGATATTTATTTTAAACGGTGGTTTGGCATGTTAGTTGATTTAAATACTGAAAAAACAAACGAAAAAGAAAAAAGAAATTTTAATAATAAATTGCTTTTACTTAAAGTACACCCACATCGATAGTGGCGGGTAGTAATAGGGTAGGGATTGGGGAGTGGTAGTGGGGATAGATGAAGTAAAAACATATTTTGAGGTCTTTGGTTCTTGTACACATACTAAATCACAAATTTTTTTTCACTCCCTTTTATAATGGGGTGGTGGTAGGTAGTAATACAAAATTTTTTTTGAGACATTAGCTTCTCTTGTATATACTAAATAAAATTTTTATGGACTCTTACCTGCTTGATTTACCTATTTACCCCCCGTTTACCTCCCAACCTTTAACGGAATAAGATGAAAATATAATCTATTTCCAGATCTCGTTAAAATACATACTTGTAACAAATTTCAAGTCAATATCTTAAACGGTTCCAATGTAGTCGTGCCCACAAAAAAAGTTACAGACAGACCGACAGACAGAAAGAAATCTTTTTTGCTCAAACAAATCTCGATGTTTTATGACACTCTAAGCCTAGTTGAACAATAAAATTGTTTAAACATTATTGAAAGTTTTTGAAATAAATATTTATTCGTTTTAATTTAGAATATCTGCACGTAGACTGTAGATGAATAGTATGAACGACTATCTGTGAATTTAATTTATTATTTAAAAAACATGAAACATCAAAACCGATAAATAATAGGTTGCCCATAAAAAAAACATCACAACACATAAACTAATGCGAATTTCAAAGAAAAGTAATCTCTGTGTTTTATTTTCTCAAATACAAAATAATTTGAATCCTGTACGAAGCAATAAAAGTTAACAAGATGATGTAAAAATCCCATTAAACTTTAAATAAATCCACAGCAATTTCCTTGTATTAATGAATACGAACAATTGTTATTGTAATCAAACTGCCACGACAACAATAATTATTTTTCCTATAATTGTGTTGCATTTTTCATTATTTGCTGCGCTTGTTATTACCTTGTCAGTTCTACGTACCTATGCAAACTAGTTATTAATTACCGCACTTGGAAACATTTTATACATTGTAAACTAACTTGATGAGTCCAAGTGTACTCCCGCGTGGTTGGTAAGAGGGGCCGAGGTTGTCTAATCAACGTTTCGGCAGAATCACCTCTGCAATCTTCAGGTTCTCGAACTAAACTGACAGTTCAGTTCAGTTCCGGCAACGAGAGACAGCAGTAGGAAGCTATCAGCGAGACCTAAAGATGGCAGACGTGATTCTGCCGAAACGTCGTTGTAATGCTTTTCCTTGGGGTGTTATATCCACACCACACTCTTTTCTAACAACATTAGATATAATTATTTATATAAATCTAGTCTCGGGATGAGTCAAGTTATTTTATATACGTGTGTGGAAATGTTTAATTGACAATTAAAAGAAAACTCTCTCTCGGGCTTAACAAATTTCGTATATTGACAAAACTAAATCAACAATTAATGAACAATAAAAAATCATATAAACTACCCCAAATATTTCAAATAATTCGTAAATTGTAAATGTCGGAAAACTGTATTAAGATTATAAAAATTTTCGAATTTTGAAGTTGCTAAAATTTTCCTAAAATTATTCTTAATCAAGGAACACATTATTATACTCTTCGCAAAAACGAAGAGTATATTGTATTTGATCGGCACATTTCTAAAATCATAAATATCGCTCGTAGAGAAAAAATTTTCGTATTATTGTGTTAGTGAACGAATTCTGAACAACTTTCAAAATGTCCGTCTGTCCGCCCGTCTGTCCGTCCGTCACGTTTCTTGTAAGCACGATAACTTAAGAAAGAAAAGTCCGATTGTATTGAAATTTAGAAAGTAAGTTAGTGTTAGCTAGCTAAGTATTGTTTTTGAAGAAAATCGATCAGTAAATAAAAAAGTTATTAATTATTTAATTAAAAAAAAAATTCTCTTAATTTTTGTCGCTTGTACTAAAATGGAAATCTTACGAGATATTATTTCCATAATAATTTTTTTTTTGTTCATGAAGTTTACTAATATATATTTCATAGAAGTGAAATATGTATGAATGTCTAAAGATATATATCACAGACAATCAATTTTCCTAGCAATAGGTGGTGGCGCAGCGGCTAAAGCTTTGCGTTGCACCCCCTCTAAACTACTCTCCCTCAAAAGCTCAATTCTTATACCCTCTCCTATATTTTTCTGACCCTTTGCTAAAAGCCTATCTGCCATGAAAAAAATTGTTATTAAATAACAAATAAATCGAGAAATAAATATTTTAACCTTTCTAGACAACTTAAGCAGGGTTTTTTCTTATTTATTTTCCCTGCAAATTTTTTATTATTACCCCCCAAAACAGACACAGATCCCTTAAGGAATCAAATTGTAAAGTCATACATAATCTCTAAATACGATTAATCTCAATAGGAATCGAAGTAACAAATACTAATAACAGTAATGAAAATCATTTCGACCACAACACCCGGTCACTGCGTCACTCTACGCTGCTCAGGCGCGTTAATGTGACGTAAATTTACTTAATGTCAAATGAAATAAATAATTTATTTTTGAATTGTTAACAATAGCTGATAATTGGGCTAATTTGGCTTTGCGTTGCAATCCAAAGGTCTCGTGTTCGAATCCCACAGGTTGGATATTTTTTTTTAATCAAATTTTTTTCACAATAAAGATGGTATCGCAAAATGTAGGATGTCCAAAAACTAACATTATTTAGAAGAAAACTGCGAAGAGTATCCTATAGAATATGTAACAATTATATATAAAAAGCTCAGTAAATTGGCGAAGAGTACGTTTTTAGCTTGTTTTTAACTACAGTATACTATTTTATGTTTATTCTAAGTCGTTTCTTGTTTGTATGTTCACTGCAAAATGATTGCTTTGCCTGTTTTTTTTTTAACTATTTAACGTCGGCCTATTTCCGCTACCAGGGCCTATCACCGACCAGGAGACGAGCCACCCCCAACCTGGAAATTTTGCCGAACCTCTTCCCTTAAGAAGAGTAGGGATCTTTTACTTGCCTAACATTTAATAGACAAGGGACCGCCTGCTTTACATCCCCTCCGAAGGATGGTATATCCACTACGTAATCCTCGTCTGAAATTACGTAACTTCCGCGTATACACTGATATACAAGCCGCTAGAAGGTGGGACGAGAACGCTGTATTTTCCAAGATGGGTCACCCATCCAAGTACTAACCGCACTCGACGTTGCTTCAACGGAATATCGACTGACATTCACATTGAAGTCGCCTCTACGCTCGCCCCCGCTTTGCCTGTTAACAGGCTTAATTCCTAGAGCCCAAACTGTTCTCATCCAATCATAGAGTAGAACCCTTGAACAACCCTAACGACTTTTCAATCAATCTGCTACTTTACTAATACTTCTTCCTTTTTATTTGAACCGCTTTCCATTATTATATTTCTCTTCTTTTTGCTTTACTTTATATCTGCTTATTTGTTGGATACGACTTCTCTTTGAATTACCTCCCAAGGGTTTTATTGGGTTATGTTATTTTTTTTTAATGTTTGATCCTTGAGACGGTTATGTTCTGAAGTTGCTAAAATTTTCTCTGGAAGAGGAAGACGCAGTCAGGGTATGTCTGTGAGTTCTTACTCCTCAGGTAGAAACATGCTCTGTATCTTGCGTACTCCTTGGGGGTACTTCTCTATTTTTTATGTTTCAAAATGTTTAGGGTTTGAGATATAAAAAGGCGCACCCAGAGTGGTTCAGTAATTTCTTTGTTATAAGCGAACATATAGAACCTTTGCTTGTTACGTATATATTTTTAATAATTCATTGGTTTAAATGTTAATTCAGTTATAAAGTGTAGGGTGTTCAACGTATGGAGGAGGGGAGCGCTGAATTTAACAGCAAAATAATAGAAAGTTATGCTATAACACAAAATGATGCTCATTTTGCACGAGTAAGAAAATTTACAGCATGAGCCGAAAAGGCGATTGCTGCAATTCATACGAGTGCAAAATAGTAATTTACGTTGCAAGACCGTAAAGAGGTGCTTTGCAGGTTGACCCAAGAACATTCCAGGGAGAGCCGCGGGTGAGTCCTGAAAGTTTGTAAAACACTGTTTTTCGGTCGTGTAACGTACAATATTTTAACGACAAACAATAATAACTAATTAAATAAAATATTTTTACGACCGACACTATTACACAACTTCAATTTCGGCTTGTAACCCTTCAAGATCTGAATTTATATTTTCCATAACTAGTGAATTGACTTTTAAAAACTCGTAAAAGTTAAATGAATTTATCTATTTGACACTTATCTCAACAATTAACACAAATTCGTTTCCATAGCAACGAGAATAACGCGGATCGGAAAAGCTTTTTTCTGAAATCGATCGGCAATGTCTACATTTTCGACGCGATTTCAGATCGAAAAATGCACAATTCCAGTATTTTAGTCCGTTGCTAAGAAACTATCAGAAGACAGACCGGAAAAGATCCGTTGCCAAGCAACGATCAACAAAACCGTACGAGAATGTTACTTTCCCGGCCTAGGCCGGGAAAGTAAAATTCCCGTACGGTTTTTTATGTACATTTTAGATAGAAAATAAATACACGCAGACAAACCAACTCACATTAAAATTGCTTTTATTAGTAAGCAGTTAGATTGTAATGAAAAAATGTTATGCATTAATTCAAATTCCTTAATTTACAATAATATTAATTGTGATTTCAGAAAAAATAGTATGTGTACTTCGGTGTGAAAGCACATTCCCGGACTTCGATGCTTGTTGGCCTCGGCTGGCGCCTCAGCCAACAATTTGCATCGTCGTCCGGGAATGTATTGCTTTCACACCTAAACACACAATATACTATTTTCTGAAATCGATCGGCAATGTCTACATTTTTGGCGCGATTTCAGATCAAAAAATGCACAATTCCAGTATTTTAGTCCGTTGCTAAGAAACTGTCAGAAAACAGACCGGAAAAAATCCGTTGCCAAGCAACGATCAACAAAACCGTACGGGAATGTTACTCTCCGGTCTTGCCCGGGAAAACGTTAATTTCTGGCGGATTATTTCTCCAGAAAGGGTGTACTTTCTGGTCGGCCGAAAAAAATGGAATTTTAAGCTAGTTGCATACTGTACTTTTTCTACGGCAACATATTATTCACGTTTAACATACTATATACACTTCTGTGCAACGAAATTCCGTACACTTATTTTCCGCTATATTAAATTATTCTTTATTTATTTGTCAGTGTCAGTATCATATTTTCGCAATGCCAAAATTAACTGAACATGAAAAAATTTTAATCCTCTATAAAATTGAAGAGGGATGATCTATCAGAGCAGTTGCTAACCATTATCAATTGAATAAAAGTATTAGTTATGGGTGTGAAGAAAAGGTGGGAGGAGGAAGGCAGCGTAAACAGTAAAGACGGTTCATGCCGATCGAGAAGTTCAAATCTCGTTCAAGATGAAGCGCTCCTTGGCTATTTGAGGGAAAATCCGTTTCAAACAGCAGGAGCCGCTGTGTTCATGACAAATTTTCCAGCATCGAGGTCAACAGCTAGCCGAAGAATAGGAAAATCGGAATTAAAAAACTGTACAAGTGCCAAGAAGACCATATTAACAGAACAGAAGCAAGGCCGCATTCTGTTTTATTTAAATTATATCTATCGCCCGTTGGAGTTTCGGAACCATGTTGTGTTTACCGATGAAAAAGTTTTTCAGTTTTATGACGGACATATTCAGGTGGACCATCCGGTCCTGCAAAAAAATACCAGGTTTCACGAACGAACGTTACGAGTCTCCGCTGAACAGGTCCGGGCGATTTTCCGTTAATGTTTGGGCATAGATAAGTGTGCATGGCCTTAGTGCAGACTGGGGTATTATGGGTAATGGTAGATTTAATGGACAGGTTTTTAGGGATATTTTGGAAAACGTTATGCTTCCTTCGGTGGAGCAATTATATCCAAACAACACCTTCATTTATCAACAAGACAACTGCCCTATTCTTACTGCCAGGATAATTACTCACTGGTTTAGGAACAATAATATTGAAGGAAACGGAGCCATGACAAGATATAAGGTTACATTCTTTGCACAATAAATACAATCGCAGTTATGTGCCGTCATATCTGTGAAATTTTCAACGTCAATTTTTACATTTGTTATAAATCGAAATCATCCCCACCAAATGGTGTAAAAAAGTAAAAAAAATACGTATGTTTTTCTTCTGCATAAACTTATTCAAATGCCTTACTTATGACGTTTCACAATCAATGTCGGTTTTTTACAACCCGTATGATAACAACAAATCTAAATTACAAAAAGACTGATCCACACCACTCAATATTAGTAAAAACTGGATTACTTGATTTTTCAAGTGTACGGGATTTCATTGCGCAGAAGTGTACATTGATACAAAAAAAATATTCAAATATTTTCTTTGCTTTGAATACACGAAAATAGAAGAATAGGCTATGAAATAACTGTATGTATTTAATTTATCGATTAAAGTTAAATGTGCAAAGATTGAAAATTATTTTTGGAGAACTTGTGGAATGCTGGATACTTAAATTCCCTTGATAGAAGCAAACTGATGACACTTCATCAACGAAATATTTCATATCGCATTTGTTGCCTAGCAACCGATGCAACATGAAATTCTGGACAAAATGTAGTTATTTATGATTGAATTTACGCTCATTAAATGAACGTCGAAGTTGTCGTAGAAAAAAAAATGAGATCTCATTTTACTATAAGAAGTAAATTAGGATTTTTAAATATGTTTATATAATTTAAACTTTGGCGATCATATACCTTAAAACTTTTTCCTGTACACAAAATATTGTATAAATAAGCAGTTTTTCTCTTCACGTGGTATGTTTTGTATAATTGTTTAAATTTGTATATGATAATTCGAGAAAATATCGAATTCATAATAATTAATTATAACAATATTGGAATTCTGGACATTACCGGCTTAATTACCAACAATAAATAATTATGAGTTTATTATATACAATTATTTTCCTGTGTCATGTACAGGGTATTTCGAAAAGATTGGGACAACCCTTAGCAGTAGATACTTGACATCAAAACAAGTCGATTTAACTCAAAAAATAGTGGTCCAACTCTTTTCGTTTTCAAGATAGAGGGTGGTAAAATAAAAAAATGTTTTCGTAATTTGTCTCTATCTTGGAGACTAGAATACGTATCTACTTCAAAGTTGGTAATGATATGTTTTTCAGGTCGCTAATTATAATGGTGATGTTGCGATGTCATATTTTATAGATGGCGCTAATTACAGTACTTTTATGTGACACATTAAGCCATAACTTTTTTGTGGTAAGGTTTTGGACATCGTCTTCTATTATAATCGAAACGCAATTTAGTTTCTTTAAGAAAATGTGTACTTGTTTAAACGCGATAAAATGCACCCTTTCAGAGAAATACGCGATTTACAACTTTGTCACACACCTGTTCAAAAAAATTCAACACCCCGGGTATTTTGAAAAGATTGGGACAACGCTTAGCGCAGACTCTTGACATCAAAACAAGTCGATTTAACCCAAAAAGTAGCGGTCTAACTTTTTTCGTTTTCAAGACACAAAGTGGTATAGTAAAAAAAAAATTGTATTCGTATTTTGTCTCTATCCTGGAGAATATTATACGTATCTACAACAAGCACTATTGACGATTTCAAGACATCATAATTGACGTGTACTTACTAGATAAGAAACAGCATTTAGGTACAATTGAATTTCTTCGAACTGGTGTGTGATAAAGTTGTAAATCGCGTATTTCTTTGAAAGCATGCATTTTATCGCGTTTAAACGAGTACACCTTTTCTTTAGGAAACTAAATTGCGTTTCGATTATAATAGAAGAAGATGCCCAAAACCTAACCTCAAAAAAGTTATGGCTTAAAGTGTCAGGTAAAAGTCCTGTAACTAACGCCATCTACAAAATATGGCATCGGCAATATCACAATTGTAATTAGCAACCTTAAAAACATGTCGTTACCAACTTTGAAGTAGATACGTATAATAGTTTCCAAAATAGAGACAAATTGCGAATACAATTTTTTTACTTTACCACCTTGTATCTTGAAAACGAAAAGAGTTAGACCACTACTTTTTGAGTTAAATCGACTTGTTTTGACGTCAAGAATCTATGGCTAAGCGTTGTCCTAATCTTTTCGAAACACCTTGTATAGGTCTTGTTTTTGGAATTAATTTTAATATTAATGACAGTAACCTCGATCTATTTATTATCGTAATCCACATTGGCTCTTTTACCGTTTATTTAAAAGTATTATATAAAGGTAGATGTTGTAACAAAACAAAAATGAAATTATCGTTAACATGTTTTGTATTATCTTTCCAAACCTTGCGGCTACAGCTGAGCAAACATCCGTTCTTCAGTTTTCGTCACGATACAGTAGAATTATAGTCAGTCCATTTTTTGCATCTTAATGTTGCAGTTTAATAAGGTCCAACTTGCTGGAGTCAATCTTGTCGGTATGCTTTAAAGATTGCCGAAAAAGCGAGCTGGCATTGCAATTTCCAAAACATACCGAGACGGTTAGCAAGTTGGATCGTGTGTAAATCGCTTAATCGAGCTTTTTTTCTGATTTTTTTATTGGCTAGTACATTTTTCGGTATTTATTTGATCTAGAAATATTTCGCTGACACTCTTAATCATTTGTTTTGTTCGGTGTTTCATTAGAAATTTATTTTTAAGCGCATATTTTTTTGTGAACAATGAAAACACTAGAAATGATATAATGAAATACATTTACGTATGCTGTACCTCATGTTACCACATTATATGTGAATGGGGCCAGGAAATGATTATTATATTACATATTTAAACGGATGCGGTTTTAATTTGATATGTGATTCGTATGTATAAATTTTTGGCATTGCGTTACTAATTTTATAAGTTCAATTTAATATATGACTGCTTGGTCAAGAGGCAAGCACACCTAGCTCTGAACATGAAGCCGATTTTTTTGGAAAAAGTAATGAATCTCAGTATACTCAATTTTATACCACACATAGAAGACTGGAAAAACTGTTCTATAATATGGACACAAACAGTCTGGTATACGGACGACTCCAAGACAGAACAGGATAGACGGAGCTGGGATTTATGAAATAAGTTAAAAACAAGAATCTCCATAATCGTTCTTTCCGATAGCCAGCAACGCGAAAGGGTATCGGTTCCATGCAGGTCGATTCAAGTCTAGTATGAGACTGTTTCAGTCGAGTTTCAATTCTTTTATGAACTTAGGAAGTCAAAGTAAAATTACGAGGAGTGGATTTCATGACACAAGTGATACAATGGAAATGAAAAGGCTGATGCCTACGGACAACAATTAACAAATAGGTACAAAATAAATCTTTGGAATGATGGACGAGCTTCAAACGTCAAGGACGTAGTCCAGTGGGTCTGACAGAGGACGAAGTATGTAGATTCTGCCAAGATAAGGAAGATAAGTCAATGTGTTATATGCTACTGTGAAGGCCTAACTGGACCGATACTCGAACTACTTAACGAGGAAAATCAAGGGCTGATAGTTATACTAAGGAGCCTATATCATGGCTGTCTGATACAAAGAACAAAGCTGGATAAGGAGCTCTAACAAAACTTAGAACAGGAGTGCCATAATAGATCTACAGGAGATCGTGGTGGTCAAAGACAGTTAGCCAGCTCCTTCCTTCTAAATTTAAACTAAATCTAAATACTGGCATTTGGGTTTGTTCGTTGATTTTAAATGTGGGCCCTCTCTCACAGAAGAACTTTTCTGGGATGCAGAGGGTCTATTGCCTACGGTGTTAAATATAACACAGCCAGTGTATCCTTATGTATTTGGAGCCCCAGAGTTCGAGCCGACAATATTGGTGGGTATGGATGTATATCTGTGTTTTTCCAACCTCTTCCGGAGAGCCTTGGCTTTGAATTTGGCGTTTGCCTACTATATGTGGTGTGTCTATGTTTATGTTGTTTTGTGATGATCCTCAAATCCTATCGCCGATGCCAAAGAAGAAAGTAAGAGACATCATGTATATTTTGCTATGGACTAGGAATTTTTAAACTGTTTTCATTGCAGATATACACAGAACTTAACAAAGCAATGCTTTACGTCTTACAACTAGTTTCTATATATAATAAGCTCATTAATTTTATGTTGCCAAAATTTTAACTCAGATAGAAGAATTAAAAATTAAGTTAGCTCACCGTTCTCGTGGTGAACTCTACTTTGGTGAAAATCGACAAATATAAAGTTTTGCAAAGGCATCAGACAGCATTGCATTTTCCCGCATGCTATCATTTTATCATCAAGTTAGTCGGAGAGGTGAAAATAGAACGCTGTGATGCTGTAACGTGCCATACCGGAAAAGAAATTCAACTACATTTGTCACAAAAGATCTGTCAAGACAGTGGCGGATTTAGGCGGAGGACGGCAAAATCCAGAGGCGGCAAATTTTTTGAAAAATAACCAAAAGCACATAAGAACAAAAATTAATATTATTAGTATGTAGTATCAGAACATTCTTAATTTATTTGATAACGTGTTTTTTTATTTTAACTAGACTAGAGTTCCTTATTATAGTCAACTGCACAGGGTGGTCGCGCGAACGTTAGAACCTCATTTAACTTCGTTATTTTTGGAGTTACGTAATAAAGTTTAAAAATAAAAGTTATGAGAAATCACGTGTATTTTACAAAAATCTCAGAAAAACAATTAAAAGTCGAATTTTGGAGATATGAGCTTTACCTTGTTTTTTTTTTAATGGAACACCCCATATATTTTTATACCATTTAAAAGGCCATAGAAAAACCTTTTCAATGGTGTATGACAAATATTATTTTTCTTAAAAACTATAGTAGATATTAAGTTTTATATTTTCTTACATTAAGTCATGGTAGTCCGAAAAATATATATAAATTATTGAAATTCTCCATTTTATTTAAAATAAATACCTGTTAGAATAAACAGGTATTTTGGCAGAACTAACATATTGTTTATTTTAATTTACATACTTTTGCATTAGCTAATTTGATAAATTGTAAATACACAGTGTGTTTTACTTGAAATGGTAACACCCCAATAACATTTTTATTTTTTTTCCGATTTGAATCAAATTTTAGTATGGAACAAATTAGGATCTAGTTATGACCAGAAAAACATTCGCCTCCTACAAATGCAAAGCCACCTGCGGTACCAAAATATGCGGAGAAAATAAAAAAATCATATTAGGCATTTTTCTATCGGAAAATTTTGTTAATAGAACTTGTTTAGAATTGAACTTTTTGTTTATTTATATCTATTGCCAAGACGGTAGGTTATGTTTACAATTGCTTGGCCCAACGCGTCGGTAAGTTATTTACTTATCAACGTCTGAACAGTAAATAAAATTAATATTAATATATACCTACATGTTATTTCACAAAAATAAGTAAATTTTAACGTTATTTTCTGCACGATCGTATTAAATTACACTTCAATTAAATTAATTTAATTCTTGCTAAACAAACGAAAACTCAAAATACAAATATCATATTTGACAAGTTGAACTTGCTGCGAAATATAAACGTCACTTTTGACTTTTCGTTTATTTAGTAGAAGTTAAATTATTTTAATTGAAGTGTAATTTAATATGATCGTGCAAAAACAGTATAAGCATGGCGACCGTTAAAGATTGTACCGGTCTTCGGCTAAATTGGAGGCTTCGCTATCGCTAAGCCTCCAAACATTGTCGTCGACCGGTAAACGTCCCTTACCGTTCTTGATACTTAATATACTGTTATGAATTAATTTCTATTCAGAAAAAACGTGGCAATGGATAACTCGATAATTGTCATTTATTTGAATGGCAGCATGTTATTTACTAATAAATATATGTCATGTACATACACACTTAACAAAATCAACTTTAATTAACATTCTAGACAAACAATTAGCGTATGTCCTAGAAAGTCTAGCTATACGTTCTTCTTTATATTTTTTTACTTCTGGTTAGGAGTAAAAATATGGATTACACTTACATACCTGCTTTGGTACATCTGTACAAATCTATAAATAAATACAGGCATTTTCAATATTCGGTTTCATGGTGTTATAAAACGAATATCAGCAAAACCAAAGGTTCAATTAAAAATAGCGTTTAAAAGAAAACAAAGTAAACGTTCGATTTTATACTAAATCTCCTATCATTAATAATATATGTTCGTGGAATATAAAACATTTAAAGAATCTTGCGGAAATCTTATGGAAAATGTATGTTTCATGGCTTATGCTGCTGAAGAGTCTCATGGGCGTGAAGCTCCAAATGCCTTTATTCACGCCAACGTTCTGTATTCAATGCCATTCATGCATCTTTTTATTAACATCATTCTGGCAGACATTCTGTGATCCTGTTGTAGAACTCTCCAAAATCATCCTAAGTTGAAGACAGAATCAAAATTCGACTTAGTCAAAAATTTCATTTAAGGATATTTTTAAGAGTCTGCAGAGGCACAGATCAGTCCATAAGGACCGTTTTGGGTTCTATAAGGCGTTAGAAATGATCAGGCGAAAATTCGAAGAAACACCGAATTTTCACTTAGGAAAATATGTTTTTGGTTCAGGATATGAGAGCGAAAGTATATAATGACAAAGATTTATGAATAATATACTTTTTCAAAGGTACCACAAATTGGACTTTGAAAAATAATATTTTTGAAAGGGCGTCGAAATTTGGCTCAAGAATCGATTTATCGAAAATACGCCAAAATTTCACTTGCAGACTAATTTTTCAAAACTGCGTCGAAATTTGGCTTGAGAATCGATTTATCAAAAGTACGCCAAAATTTTACCCGCAGATTAATTTTTCAAAACTACGTTGAAATTTGGCTAAAATATACTTTGAAATATTTTTTATTTTTTTTATTCCTCTACCAAAGACATTGACCTTTGATGTACGGTCATTGAAAGCCCAATTCTAAAGTATGAGCATAAAATTTTGGCGATGCACTGCATCCAAAAGGCAAAATAGAAGATTTTGACAAAGCCGGCGTAGTACCGATAAGCAAAAATTGATAAAAATCAATGCACATGCAATCCAAACTCTTTCTCGCATAGAAAGAGTTTGGATTGACTCAGCGGCTCGCAATTTGGTCGAGCGCGTTGAGTGGTACAGACAAAGCAATGGTAGGAAAGCCAATAGCAGGGCTTTCCAAATGACAAAGTTACAGAGGGAAACGCCTTGTGCATAAAAAACCAAAAATTCAATTTTGTCTAAAAGTCGCTCGAAGGTGGGTTGCTGCCATATCGATAATATTGAACAACTGCATAGGAGCAAGTAAATCGTGGACTGATCGAACGCCATTAAACTTATGCAGTTAAAGTCCTCACGAATGTGTTTGAGTGCATGAACCGCCACGATACAAGAACTTTAATGCTAAGTAGTCTCTAGCGAAACTAAATTCATTTAGTAAAACTTTTTTAAGTTAAAATCAGTCAGCCGTAATTATGAATTACAAATAGTCTCAGACTTCTCTAAAAAGCTCGCATTTTGATTCTGAGAAGGTATGCATGAATCTTTTCTACCTAATCGATCGTTAGCGTAAGCGCTCTCGCTTGTATGGTCTGAAAGCCATTACCTTGATTGGGGAAGGGACGATTCTTATCTTGAGAATTTTGTATAACCATTTCTGTTAAATAAACGGATTCTTTGAACTACTGTTTCTTAATTGATATTGAGGCCTGTTGACGGTCTATAATCCCTGGAACATTCGTATCGAAAATTGGATGTGTCGAGTTAACTCACATTAACACTCGACCTTCTGGTTGCCTTACGGAGGTTCGATAGGGATTTTTTTATGCGTTTTTTGAGAAATACCTAAGGGGTAGAGTCCGTTATTAACAGATCAAAACGTGGATACCGCGTTCAAAAATTAATCCCTCCGCAGAGAAATTCTTCGGTTGGGATTTTTTTATGCAAAAATCCAGAAAATTAAGAGGTACCTAAACCCCTAACGAGGGAATTCATGTCCAGAGAGAGCGTCATTACCGATCTGTGGTAGTGCAGCCTTGGTCCATTATCCGGCTATCGAAGTGCATCTTATCTCGAACCCGCCTGGGAGGTAGAAGAACGGGGTAATACGCGACTGGCGCCCTCTGAGAAATAAATTGGTGTCGCGTCATTTTGACGCCCGGTAGTGCGTTCTTCTACAATCCATCCATCATTCTAGACAGTATCCCTTTACTGTATGACGTATCTGACAGCGTCACCCACTATTAATTCCCTGGTGACATTAATCCAAAGCTTTGCAGTGCTTCCTTTCTTCTTTTTGCCATCTGGTTTTCTCTGAACTATTAACCGTTTTATGTTGTCTTTTCTTCAGTTGTGTGATTAAGATACGATTAAAAATGAGAGGACTCGGGAGAATATAATGCTGAAAGGTTGCAAAAGTGCAACACGGTTGCAATTTGTTTCCGCGATAACACCTGCTTTTCTTTCTTGAATTGAAACCGTTCTCATAGGTAGCTCTAGTTGCCTCATTGCTGTATGATGTATCTGACAGCATCACCCACCATTAATTCCCTGGTGACATTAATCCAAAGCTTTGCAGGGCTCCCTTTCTTCTTTTTGCCGTCTGGTTTTCCCTGAACTATTAACCGTTTTATGTTGTGTTTTCTTAGGTTGTATGATTAAAATACGATTAAAAATGAAAGGACTCGGGAGAATATAATGCTGAAGGGTCTCTTGCGGACGTCACTCATGCATATATTCAATATACTTATATAGCACGGTTGCAATTTGTTCCCGCGATAACACCTGCTTTCCTTTCTTGGATCGAAACCGTCCTCATAGGTAGCTCTAGTTGCCTCTTTGGCAATATTGGTCGTTGCCCTGAAATCCCGGGGTCTCCCAATTTCAGCTGGTTAGAAATACAAAAACTAAAGATGTTAACGTGGGAACAAAGCTTCCAATGCAGAATACCATGGATGAGCCCACAAAGCAAAAATTGCAACCGTGCTATGTGAGTATATCAGTATAATGCATATATGTACGAATGACGTCCGTATACGTCCCCCAAAGCGATTCTCCATCATCGTATTCTTCCAAATTCCCACTTTATTTGGTCTTATTAACCGAAGAGAAGACATTATAAAACTGTTGATTATTCAGGGAGAACCAGATGGCAAGAGGCGAAAAGAACGCTCTTTAAAACATCGGCCTGATGGCATCAAGGAGTTGATGAGAAAGAGCCTTAGTGAGGCAACCGCGACAGATGTGATGCCTTCAGACATGCTTTACAGCGAAGGGAAGCCGATGAGAATAATGCATGAACTTTAAACTAGAACTTTGGGAATCTAGCGCCCATGGAGACTTATTTTCTACAACACTAGACCTACAAAATATTACAATTCCATATGATTCCAACTAGAGCCATCGTCTATAGGATTTGTGCGGGTCCTTTGAAGATTACCAACTCCCAGAAGTGGTATAAAGTTTTGAATAAAATTCTTATAAAATCATTTTAATGTGCAAAATGTTGCCCATTCTTTCTTGGCATAAGAAAGTAACCTTCAAATTAATTTCTGTACGACAACTTATTTTCTTCACAAGAATTTAATTCTGATAAAAATTGCTGTAGCAAACATATTTAGCCAAAGTTTCGAAAGACCGAGAAACCGAAGAGAGTTCTTGGTATAATAGGTATACCTATCAATGACTTCAAGTTTATATTTACCTAAGTTTACCCATGAATCTTCTGTGTAAGAGACTGTTAAAAAGAAAATGTAAACATATGGAGCTCGAACCGAGGATACGAATGCAGTGATTATTTGTCTTGAGCTGACAAGTGTTTTAATAACCTTACCTGGACGTATCATTTGCATTCTTGCAAATATTTGTCGGTAGCCCACTTTATTTTATTTCAATGAATGTTATTACCTATATTACAGACTTTGATAAAGTTAATTAACAATGATACTATGTTAAATTGCATTAAAATAAGTTAATGACAAATTGTGTGACACGTTTAGCACCGTATTGAGTACATATGCATGATGATTTATTTAAGTAATTTAGTAGATAAGATAGTTTATGGTACAGTCCTGATAGTCAGATAATGCATATTGAAATATTACATTTAGGTTAATTGAATGTTGGAAATGCGGTATATTTAATTTAAATATTAGTTAGAACATATGGTTCAATTAACACATGTTTGTTAATTTTCCAACTAAATGCGGGTGTGTAGACGAACTCCCCCGTTGGATATTTGCACAGATTTCTTTTAAGAGCACTTCATAAATTCCAAGAAAATTTAGGAAAAATGTTATTGCTTGCCCTGATTTAGTAATATGATTGGACTATTGTGGTCGAAAAACTAGTGATAATTTTTATCGCAATCAAGAAATTATTTGTTCGATAATTACACAGGTCAACATTTAGTTTGAAAAAATACACCGGACACTATCTAGATACTCGGGGGTTTTTGGGGTCGCTGATTCCGATGCCGAGGTCGGTTAAGCTCTATCACGTCAGGTTCAAGGTCATTTAAAGATCAAACGAAGAAAAGGTGGTTGATAAAATCTGAAAAAATTCACACATAGGTTTTTGGGGTCGCTGAGTCCGAGTCCGGTGTTCGCTTATCCTTAAAAGGCATCCGGAGGTCATTTTAAGGTTAATTTTAGAAAAACAGGGGAAGCTGTCAAAAATCTGAAAAATTTATATACAGGTTTTTTGGGTCGTTGAGTCTGCATCCGATGCCGGTTGACCTCCACCACGTCAGTTTCAAGGTCATTTGAAGGTCAAACTAAGGAAAGGTGGTTGAGAAAATCTGAAAAATTCACACATACGTTTTTGGGATCGATGTCAGTTTCAAGGTCATTTGAAGGTAGGCAGAACTGTAAGAAGACAAACTGACAAGGAGGCAGACAGACTGTCAGTGGACATTTAGACGGAGGGTGGTAGAAAAACTGATAGAAACAGTTAGTCATTTAGTCAGACAGGAGGATAGACAGAATTACCGACAGAAAGGCAGGTAGAAAGGCAGGATGTCAGACAGATGGACAGAGAGGAAATACAGGTGGACGATAAATACAGACTAACAAGCAAACAAACAGGTGTGCAGGTATAAAGGCAGACAGATAAACAGACAATAAGTAGGCAGGTGAGCATTCGTATAAATTTTTTCCAATTTTTTCCACCTCCTATTCTTACTTTAACCTTCAAACGACCTTGAACATGAGGTGACAGAGGTCAACCGACAACGGATTCGGACTCAGCGACCCAAAAACCAATGTGTGAATTTTTTCAGATTTTTTCAACTACCTTTTCTTAATTTGACCTTCAAATGACCTTGAACCTGACGTGATAGAGCTTAACCGACCTCGGCATCGAAATCAGCTACTCCAAAAACCCCTGGGTGTAGTCCGGTGTATTTTTTCAAACTAAATGTTGACCTGTGTTATTAAAAATTATCAGGTACAAAATATGTGACTACTTCTGAAAATAGGAATGTTACGCCTTCGGCTAAAGGATATAGGACGTTCGTAGCCTTTATTAGTATTCTTTTTAAATGTCTAAATATTTATTACCTCTATTCTTGGATTTTATGTTTAAATATATTTTTCTAGTTCGTGCTGTTTATCTAACTTTGATAGGTGTGCATTTGCTTGTTTCCTACTGATGAGGGCTAATAGCTAGAAATCGGTCCGCGGATAACATTGTATACGCCCTCGAGATAAGAGCTCCTTAACTTTACTGCTGGACTATTGTAATCAACAAATTATTTACAGTAGGGATATTATGTCTTAGTATAGAGGATATAGGACTTTCATAGTACCTACTGCTATTTATTTTTAAAAAGATAATAGTGCAACCCTTTCTGACATTTCTTAAAAATAAATAAATAAATAAAAGTGTAACGCCCTAAGTCTCAGAAACGAAGCTGTTTAGGAATCATTCTATAAGACCTTTTTTTTTCGTAAAATAACTTGAATGAGGAGTTCTATATGTTTTAGATCATTTAATGTGTATGTATATTGTCTATAATTAATTATTTGTGGCATTATTCATGATTTCTTACTGTGTGTTGTGTATTTTGCCACTTAAAAATATATAAAAATTTTGGTGAAAGTAACCTTTAGTGCGACAGATTTTGTACTAGCAGTATTAAAAACCAGCCTCTGACTGATCGTTTTAGCGCAGAGGTTTTCTTCAAAATTTTTAAATATTTTTACAGAAAACGCGGCAATATACCCAACAAACAGTAAGAAAGCGTGTATGTATGTATTGTAAATGATTGAAAACATGTAAATATAAATGTGTTTAGGAATCATTCTATAAGACCTTTTTTTTCGTAAAATAACTTGAATGAGGAGTTCTATATGTTTTAGATCATTTAATGTGTATGTATATTGTCTATAATTAATTATTTGTGGCATTATTCATGATTTCTTACTGTGTGTTGTGTATTTTGCCACTTAAAAATATATAAAAATTTTGGTGAAAGTAACCTTTAGTGCGACAGATTTTGTACTAGCAGTATTAAAAACCAGCCTCTGACTGATCGTTTTAGCGCAGAGGTTTTCTTCAAAATTTTTAAATATTTTTACAGAAAGCGCGGCAATATACCTAACAAACAGTAAGAAAGCGTGTATGTATGTATTGTAAATGATTGAAAACATGTAAATATAAATTACCATCAGAAGAGTAATAATACTACGCTTCTAATCAAGAAAATTGTATAAAAATTTATTAATAACCCAGTCAATGAATACATAAAAACGGTCGGGAAGTGTTGAAACTTGGCACATACCTAGATCTTGAGGTCCTCAATGAGCACCTGATTTTGCGAACACGGCGTGGCACCGTTCGCGACGCCATCTTGAAAAAATGGCGCATGAAATTAGAAAATTAGCCATATCTTCCTTACCGTACCTTTTATTGGAAAAATACCTATATTCAAAATTATTCCTTATAAAATTGTCTACGATTTAGCTTTTTACTATTGTTTTGTCCGATCAATATTTACAGAGATATAGCTTCTCAGATTCGGAAAAAAGTTAAGTTTTGTCTTACAGCGCATTTTTTAGATGGATAAAAGTATGTTTATTTTTCAAATGATGAATATTGACCCAACTACACTAGCAGTGATACGTTAACACCTAATTCATCCCCCCCTCCTTGCCTCTACCCCCACTCTTTAAAAATCTTTGATGGGGAGCCGGCTGCTAGACAGCGACTAAGTGTAATTCTATAATCGAGAGTTTGTGAGCCGTTGAATAAACTCTTTTGTCGCAATGGCGGAAGCAAATGTGTGTTTTATTTGTGAAAAAACTATGAGTGACAACATTGTAGTAGTCAAAAGAAGGGGTGTTGAAAATTTACGAGTGTGTAGTGACAAAAGACAGGACGGTAAAGCCCCACAATTTTTAAATAATATTGAAAAATCAAGTTCAACAGTGGCTTGGTGTGCAGAAAAATCCACTCGATTGGGGGTGGAAAAAATCCAGAGATGGCCTGATTGCCATAACTACGCAGAAAGAACCTGCTCCAGCTAACCTTCTCAATTGCATTTCTTGCAAATGTCAAAAAGGTTGTGGTGCCGCGTGTAGCTGCCGCAAAGCGGGTTTGAAATGCTCCAGAATGTGTGCTGTTTGCAATGGAAATGCATGCAGCAATGTACCTTTGCCAATAGTTGGTGAAACAAATTGCTTTATATTTTAAGGCAAAACTCTTTTTTCCAATTGAAGATGCTATATCTTTGTAAATATTAATCATACAAAAAAATAGTATAGAGCTAAATTGTAGACAATTTTATAGGGAATAATTTTGAATAGAGGTACTTTTCCAATAAAACGTACGGTAAGGAAGATATAGCTAATTTTCTAATTTCATGCGCCATTTTTTCAAGATGGCGTCGCGAGCGGCGCCACACCGTGTTCGCAAAATCAGGTGCTCATTGACGACCTCAAGATCTAAATATGTAACAAGTTTCAAAACTTCCCGACCTTTTGCAAGATCATTGTATTCAATAAAATTGTGGGAGGTTACTGAAATTGGTCCAAAATCTAAAATCGAGATAAAATCAAATGTTTACGTTTTGAGGTCCCAGAAACCAGAAGAAAGTGGTTTTTGACAAATGTCTGTGTGTGAGTGTGTATGTGTGTATGCGTGTTAACATTATAGCGGCGAAACTACTAAACGGATTTGGATGAAACTTTCCATAAGGTTAGGTTAGGATTACATTTAGTGCCGTTTAGACACAACAAGTTGTTTATTTTATGATTACTTGCAATTTGTAATCGAACCATTGAAAAGCGGTAAAAATCCCCATTCTGACTGACTTAATTAAAAATATTATTATATTTATTGGCCTGTGTAAATACACATAATTAGCCCGAAGTGTAGGGGAATATTAACCTTCCAATCTCTTACCAAAAATGGCGATATGAGACAGAGGCTCAGCGCGGTGTTGGCGCTTCTTGGGGTACGGACATGCCGAAGAAGCTACGCTGCTAGAGCTGTAGGTCTCTATCACAGTCGCTACATTGATGTCATCAATTTGTAAAAGAAACCTGTACATTTAAATGTGACCGCACATACCGGAGATATTAGCACCAGTTCACCCTAGCTGCTTAAGTCGAGGTCTACCGTGATGTCCAGGTCGATGCAAAATAGTTTGTTTTACATCGCGGTAGACAGGAAGGCATTGTGGTGGTTTTAACCCTGTTGGTTCACTCACGTGACATCTTTCTTCTCGACTGCATGCTTCCCAAGCTTTTAACATTGAAAGAATAAACCTCTCTGGTATGTCTACCCAATATCGTAGTATCGATAGTGCGATGTATCGACCGCGGCCGCGACCTCCATTACGGCAACAACATCCACCGCGATGTATCTTTGGCATGTCCCTAATGCAACCTCCTGCGACCTCACAACACAGAGTGAATCTAACGTGAACCTTTTGCATTTTGGCCATCGCGCGGGTGGCGTGGATATCGATCTAGAGGCAGGAATAGTGTTGAGTTTCTTAAGAAAAGACCCTCCAAGATTGCCAATTACCAAAACCACTAATATAATTACAAAATATGGGTACACTTGACTAAATTCGAAAAAATCTCGGTATTATCTCGTTTCTGGATTTCTTTCGTTGTAACATTTTTCTCTGCTGGATAAGGGAACTAATAACATACACTAGTAAGTAATTCCAATGTACCCTGCACTTGCTGTTCTCCATGACTCTCTTGATTTCTTGGGGCACGTGCGGCATGATGGGATCTTTGTCGATACCATAAGCGTGCCTATTGTGGCAGTAGGGTACCCTAGAGCTGCATTGTGCCTGATGATCGGATGGCACTGCATGAATGGAACATGCTAAGAATATGTGTGTTAGAGTCTTAGAAACTAGAATCTACATGTAGTTTGGATATTTTTCTTTAGAATAACACTCCGGTATATCCGGATATTTATTACTCCACTTTGTCACGCCAGTACAAATCCCTCAGTCCCCAGTGTTATAATTATTATTATTTATATTGTAACTCTGAAATAAAGAGTAGCCTCTTGCTTTGTTGCCTTACAGCATACTAACTTACGCAAATTATTTTACAACAGATAATAAAAAATTTATAGGTATAATTATTATTGATAATGTATTGGTAATCCGATTTAGCAGACACAATAAATCTGGATTTATTTACGCAATTATAAAATTGTTAACGAAATTGTCTGAGGAAAATATGTTTTCATTCATTTCTAAGATAAATAATTTTTTGGAATTATGGAACGACATGTTATTCCCATTTTAGGTGACGGAAACTGTTTATTTGTTAATTTGTTTATTTTTTAATATCATGAAGATGTTTTTTTGTTTGTGACCCATCTTATACATCCATTAATAATTTAACTGAATATGAAAAATTGTTATCGTTATATGGTAAATACCTTGGTCTTATTGAACTGTATTGCATTACATTAGTCAATTATTCCTAATTATTTATTTAGGGTATATGGAGACGATAACAACGAAGGAAATTTTTACTAGGGTTCGGAAAATATTTTTTGTATTTGGAAGTTTTTGTGATAATAAACCTATCCTAAACGCGTTTAAATGTTTGATAAAGGTGTTATGTGCATATGGTTTTTATATAATTTAATGGATAAAGGTGTCATGATCACATACCACCTTTATCCATTACTGTGCGATATTAAATTGTTTTAATCCAAAACATTTTGCTTTTAAAGTTATGTTATATTGACATTAATGTGACAAGTTGTGTTAAGTGTTTCTTATTATTATAGTGAAAATGGCCAGTCGTAATAAACTGATATTACAAATGGCAATGAATAAACGATTTCATGAATCATGTAAGATGTTTATAAATTGGCTGATATTTGGAAATAGTGCTTATAGTGTTTTAATCCATATATTCATTTCGTTCAATTTCGAAATTGTATGAGATGGTACAAGAGTCGAGATGGTACATGAGTATTTAATTTCTGTAAACACATTTATACCTTTTGGTAATTCAGCAGAAATCAGTCACATAGTGGCAATTTCTTTTAATAATGTTTTAAAATCAAAACATTATCATTATAAAATGCAATAATAAAATACGAATTTACCAAAGTATTCTAGCAAATTAGTCTGTAAATCAGAAATACTGGAAAGTGACGCTTTGCGGTGTTGATTTTTATATAAACATTTTTATGCTGACAGGTATAACCGGACTTGACCGTAGAAATTTTTATGACAAGAGCAAAACTGATATCTGGTATGGCTTCTGCCCACCCAATATTTTGAAAGAGCATTAAATTGTTTAAGGCAAATCTGGCGAATTCCGAAATTCTTGCGAAAAAAATAATAAGTATGATAATTACGCCAATCAAGTCAAAGGTCATTTGGGTTTGTAAGGTTATCGTTTAAGAATTACAGGGTTCGCTATGCTTACATCTATTGGGTTATCTGTGAAAAATCCCTGCCTACCCAATAAAAATGCTGAAATTACGCCCATGGTATTCAAAATTGTTTAATTGAGATCATGAAATGACTCACATTTTTTCCCAAATGTGATGCTGGAAATAATACTAAAGAATACGGAGAAAATTACAAACTAGCTTTCGAACAACAAAAGCGTGACGGAGCAAAAGTTACAGTATATAGAACGATTTGCTTTCTTACTTTAGATCTTCAGCAAACCATGTCGCTGCCAAAATTAAGTACATCGAAAGCATTTTACCTTCGTCAAATGTGGTTTTACAACCTTGGCATACATACATTGAGGAATACTGAAAAAAAAAGTTCTTTTTCAGATGGACTGAAGATATGGCCAGCCGTGAAAGCCTAGAAATTGCTAGTTGCTTACATACCTTTTCACAAATTTACAAGGAATATTTCCAAGAAAAGATCGATCACATTATAATATGGCCCGACTCCTGTAGTGGACAAAATAGAAACTTCAATATCATTACACTTTACCAGTTGTTGATTTTAAAGAGAGAATTTAAAGTTATCGATCATAAATTTTCGGAGGTGGGACATTCATATTTAGATTCAGACAGAAACTTTGGCAGAGTCGAGAAAATTTTAAGGAAACAAACATCTACGTTCCGGACCAGTATCGAGAAATTTTAAGAACTCCCAAAGACGCCGTTGTCATAGATATGAAGAATCATTTCAAGGATATTGATGGAATTGCCTCAAAACTCAATTTGTACAACAGGAAGAAAAACTTGAATAATGAAAAGGTTTATTTTCGCGACGGTATAAAATGGCACTATTACATCACTAGATGAAATGACTCAATTTTACAAAGTCGATATTTTAAAGAAAAGGACTATGCATAAGGTAAATTCCGACGGTATTGCTCTAACGGTGTTTAATGAAAATAAGGGCAGCCTAAGTGTAGGAAAACTGGCCAATCTTAAAGAACAATTACCATTCATAAATTAATGGTATTATCACAACATACTTGGAAATGACCAAACTGTGGCTCAAAACCGTAGAACTGTCCGACTACCTAAAAATTGTACAATGTTTTAATAATAATAAAATATGTTTAATTTCTTAACACTTTTATTCACTAATTCCTTATTCATTTCAGAGAAACTTATTAACGGATAAAGATGTTATGTACATTAATTTTTTTAAATTTTCGAAAATAATGACAACTGACAACTTTAGTTATTTGTCTCTGAAAAGTACATCAAATGTCAATATCATCGTAAAATGCAAGCTATATAGTCG
Source organism: Rutpela maculata (assembly GCA_936432065.2). Taxonomy (NCBI): domain Eukaryota; kingdom Metazoa; phylum Arthropoda; class Insecta; order Coleoptera; family Cerambycidae; genus Rutpela; species Rutpela maculata. Next base: position 53,570,912 of record OW386290.2, on the reverse strand, counting down.
TTATAACAAAAAAGTTCTCACCTAAAAACTTTTGAGTTAAATTACTCAATAACGTGTTTTTGTGACATAACACCTTTATCCACTTTCTTCAATTATTAATACAGGTTGGATACTTTAAAAAATAAAACGATCGGAAAATAATATCTGGAGTGTGGCTGACAAGGATGAAAATCTGATACAATTTTGGTAAAAAAAATATACAAAGTGATCACTGAAAGGAATAAGATAATTAATGAATAAAAGGTGTCAAATACAGACGGAAGATTTTAGCAAATAATTTTACAAATTCTTTATATTCCTCGCTTACCGAAGAGAAATATTGTAATCGTGTAAAAATCACTATTCCAGATTACTTAGGATTTTCAAATTTGGATTATGAAATTTTAGGTATACCTCAATAGCCCTGTTCAGATTTTTTTTTATTTTAGAAATCGAAAGTAGAACATTTTTTAAGACAATTTCCAAATTTTTAGATTTTTATTCAGACACTTAAGCACTTAAATAAATTACCAAAGTTGGACAGCGCGAAAACGGGGAGGAGCTTCGCGTGACGTCACTTTGTAGTTTCTGAACAGTCGAGATTTGATAATTAAAAACAGTGGACGTGAAAGAAAATGAAATTTTAAGAAGAAAAGGTTCTATGCAACTTTTCATAAAAATTGATAGTCTTTAAGTTGTAACAACTTGAAAATTGGGATTTTGGCTAAAAAAAAGAATTTCAAAACAATATTCCTCAAATAGCTAGAAAAGTATTACATTGAGCAAAAACATGCTAAAGACAAGAAAACTACTAAATTGAGGATGAATTTTGTTTTTTTCTAATTTCTGTAAAGTTAATGGTTTCGGAGATCTGAAAGTATAAAGGTGGCGTCCGAACGTCTACAAGACGAAATATTTAGTTTAAATGTTAAATATCTCAAAAACTACGACACTCAAAAGAGGTAAGAACAAAAATGAAAGACTATTAATTAGGCTTTCAAATAGTTCTCTATTTTTATAGCATAAAAAACAAAGAAGTTATGACAGAAACAATGTAGTTTTTCAATTTTTGCTTATGCAAAATGACGTCACGAATCGGCGAAGCGCTTTGTACTGAAACCCAATCTTTAACATTGAATATCTAAGGATTGGATATACTTATGAAGCTGAAATTTTAACAACTTATCTAGCAGTTTTTTACTAATGCTTTTAAACAAATCTTTCTCAACAATTACAAATGGCACTATTCATATGTTAAGCTCATTTTCTGGCTCTGAAGTCAGTGGTGTAAAAATAAAGGCTACATCCACTCACTATCATCCAGATTTGGATTGTTTTTAGATATTCAGGATGATGCTACACGCAAAACATGCTGCAAAGCAGGCTCTACTAAAATTGTATTTGTTAGTGCAGATGTCACGGTTTTGGCAGTATTTCATTGGGATGCACTTCATCACATGGGCGTGGAGGAAATGTGGATACGCACTGGTGTAGGAGATACTACTCGATTCTTGCCAATACATGTTATAGCATTTAATTTAGGTCAAGAACTGTGTTCTTTATTACCTGCCCTTTGTGCATTATCTTGGGCACATTATACCAGCAAAATTGGAACAAAGAAAGCAGCATTATATACTGACTCATCAGACTATCTAAGCCGCTTTGGAGTTTCTACTCACTCAACTGAGAATAAAGCCAGTTTGAATCTTGCAGAAGAATATTTAGTTAAAATATTGAGAAAATACTCGCCCTGCAAGACGTTCGATGAACTTAGATTCTGGTTATTTCGACACGGCAAAAATGTTGACGTTGATAATGTACCGCCAACAAGTAGGGACAATAAAGGACAACAATCCAAATCTGGACAATAGGACTCTATCCCATATTGAGTAGAGCCTATTACCATACCTATTTGCAGCGATATTACATCGACGAGATTCTTACCCAGTTGGATCCCCATGAATTTGGTTTTGAGTAGATCGATAACGCGCTACACCCACAAAAAAAAACAATTAATAATACCCAGATAACTTTGTTGGTGTCTGTTCACGCGTAAAATGTGCAACAACATCATGTATATTATTGTATATGTAACAAAAACCAAATGTAAATGTAATAGTGTGCAATATCCTGATTGTAAGAATAAATATACTGCTTAGGTTGAATAATGTATAAAAGTAATAACTATTTTTATACATTGTCTTTATATATTTTTTATACATTATATTTACCAATTTATAATAACTTGTGCGTATTTGTTTTATATTTTAAAAATCAATATAGAAATATTGGAGTGTATTATTATTATTTATTATTATTATTTAATCAATATTTCTAAGGTCTTACAAGAGCATTAAATTTGGAAGTGTCTATTTGCTTTATTTAGACTTTTTTATATATAAGTCCTCTTGGTAATTACATAGATATAAGCGTAGTAAGGGACGGCCAGCCACCATAGTTGATGACGTCATTGTAGGAAAACGTACCACATGACGGCTTATCACCCCCTCTAACCATCCTACAAAAAAAAAATTAGGGTACATCAACTTCCCTACAGAAGTGTACTCAGGCTCAGAACTAGAATGTTATGCTGAGGATCCGCTCACTGGGAAATTGTCTGCATGAGGAAACAAAGATCAGTTCGGTTCGATAATCTGGACTCTCTCACCGGCGTATACAAGGAGGGGGGGGTATTGGGGGTAATTCCCAAATTAACCCCATTCCCCAGAAATTAGGATCGGTTCGCGGGCACACATCCATCAGGATATTACAATTAATATCGAGTCAATAATTAACGTTCTGTATTTTCAAAAAACAAAAAATTAGATTTTTGTTTTTGTAAGTTAATTGTTTTGTAAGTTAAGTTTTGTTTGTATTTTTATTGGAGTTGTAATAGAAGAATAATCCGTTCTGTTAAAAAAACAAAAAAAAAACTAGAACTAAATTTTGTTCTGTGGTTTTTAAATTCCATTTGCTTTACTTTTTTTGTAGTTTTATATACCAATAAATAATAAATAAAAATAAGTAATTATTCAGGTGTCTGTGTTTTTTGCTTAAAAATTTCTGTTAAGTATCTAGTGTGTATTTTTTTCTGAATTTAATGAAGAGAAATCATCCTGCAACGAAAAGGGGTTAGGTTGGGTAGGGTCCTGGCCGATGAATTACCCGCACCTCCAGACGCAAGGGGTGGATACGCCGGTGGACTCTCCTTAAATTACTGTATTTTAACATTCACAGATAGTGCATTGTATATGTTGATTCATCTATATTAATAACTTGTTCTTGTAATATTCGTCTCGACGCGATAGTCCTTATCAATAATATAATTTATTGCGTATTTTTATCGTATGGTCAGAGACTGTCCATTATTAAGAGGAAAAGGAAATAAATCATTTTAGGTAATTAAGTATAATTACGTTTATATAATAATAAAACTGATTTTAAAATAATTGTTGTAGAAAGTAGCATACCATATAATTATATCCAAAATAAAAAACTGTAATTTGACCAAAATGAAAGTTTAAGAAAGTGTAAGTAAATGTGGATTAAATATTTTGTTCTATGAGAAAACTTTAACAAAAATAATGATTGAGCAATGTATCACTATATCCGTTTTTTTTGTGAAATATACTTTGGACTTTTTACATACAGGGTGTTAGGGAACTCTAGTCCGGTTAGGAACTGTTGGTACGCGTAAAAATAATAATAAAAGTTCCTATAGATATGTGACCGGAAATGTCCCCTAAATAGGCTATGGCTGTCTTAGGATGGCGCCAGGCTCGGCGGCAGTAGGAGTCTAGTTGTGGGTTCCTTAATTATAACCTAATTTTTGTTCTTATTTTTATTCCATCGTTGTTGTTGCTTGGAGGGAGTATGGCTCGTAAATAGTAGTTTTTATTACTCATCTCGAAAACACTTTGGAACAACTTTTTGAGACTTGGTTTACCATTTTACATTATCGAGGCACAAGTTAAACAATGTTTTCATTGATTTATAATAATGTATAGCAACAAAATATTTGTCATTGCAGCAACGAAAATCAAAAAGAAATGCCTAACAAGCGGGCAAGTCAATTATTACATATGTACAAGTTGAAAACACTTGTTCTAGAAACGAATAAACTAAAAATGTGCCTACATACGGTAATCCATCACAAAGTAAACACCTTAATAATTCGGAAAATCAAGACTATGCACTACGCATTACAATTCGTTGTGCTTAAAGTTCTTTCTGCTTAATCGAACGAACCTTAACCCAATTACTAAACCTCTTAAATGAAAAATAAGATTTAAATAGGTAAATAAACGTAGTTTGTCATATGTAGCGTTACAAGATGGTGGTACTAGAACAATATTTCCTTTCTACTTCGGCAACCTTAGAATGTAAAGGGGGGAGATTGGTAAACCCAGTAGTGTCTCTCGTCAAAGCGTGCACGAGAACTCTTTACAGCGAAGAATTCTCAGCAGTTTTGGACCAGTATATGTATTGCAATATCTATGATTCAATGTATTTTATTTTTCTTGATTGACATTATATTTAGAATGTGGTGAATTCCGTGGACTTTTAGTTTCTGCAGCTGCGTTTGTTAAATATTTACACCTACTTTGGAAATACATTTTTATGTGGCGTAACGCCACGGTAACTCAGTCGGTTAATGCGGACAAGTGCGAGTGAACAACTGTGTCAGCACTGTGGGACATTCGGGCGGGCGTCCCACAAGGGTCGGTCCTCGCGCTAAATTATATAATCTGTATGTTTTTGACTTTCCAGTTTTCCCGAATACGAAATTGGCTAAGTACGTTGATGCCACGGCCATGTATGCGCATAGTCACAATGCTCAAGCGGCGAATATGTTACTGAAAGCCCACATGGTGATTCGTGCCGCGGCGTATTTCTACCGGTGGAAGATTTGGGTAAACGTTGAAAAATCGGAAGCGATAGTCTTCACGCGCAGGTTCACTGAAAATAAAATTTTAACACCTATTTAGGTCAGGGGAAACCAAATTCCAACTAGAAACTGCGTATTTGGGAGTGCATCTCGACCAACGACTGACATTCGACAAGCATATGAACGAAACTATATGAAAAGTATGTCCTATGTCCAGGAGTCTGTATCCGCTCCTGGCCAAAAATAGCAGACAAGTCGACAAAATAAAATATTGGTTTACACTGTTGTAGTGCGGCCGGCCCTAATATACGCGGCACGGTGTAGTGCTGCGCGCGGTCACGACTCTAAAGAAACTAAAAATGTTGGAACACGAGTTTATGCGCCTCATTTCAAATTCTTCAAGATGTACCTCAGAGAATTATACACGTTGCCACGACATAACACCACTAGCGAATTACATCTAACAAATCTCTAAAAAATTCTATGCATTTAAACTGGATGAGCTGGCGCTAACAAACAACATTACCCAGATCAGAGAGTATAATACCCTCTTTAGAATAAAACACACCTTACCATACCAGGTGTTGCCTATCTTTAGGCAACCTATCTAGCCGTGCATTCTCTCTCTAACCCTTCATTAACGATAACATTCATTCCTTATTTTCTGTTCTGTCCTCTATTCGTTTCTTTATCATTGTTCTAAAATATTCTTCCTAATTATAACTTTTATTTTATCTTAACTTCCAAATTTGATAACGTTTTAAACTATACATTAAGCGGCTTGGCATCTGCTTCGTTTTGTAACCACCATTTTCTGAAGCAGGTTTATTGGTTTGATTCTTTTTCCCGTATTAGCATATCGTAATTTAAAACAGTGCGCTTTAATTCCAGTTAATATTAAGTTTTACTATCCATTTTTTGGAAATTTGTCTGTTAATACCTTTTTTAATGTGCCGTCTGGTGAAAGGAGTTCAGGTCAAAGTTTTATTTCCCGAAGTTGGCCAGACTCTGGTCCATCCTGTCATTCAACTGTCATGGAGCTGCGCGCCATATCTGACAGTATCCGGAAACAGATGCTTGGAATATATTGTAATACATAATAATAATAAAGTTTTATTGTATTGTATAATTGCGTCGTATATGCTGACCGATTGTCTGTCGCCCTCTGGGTTTGTGCCCCAGCCCCGGTGCTGACAATACCGGTGGGTATGGATGTGTGTCTGCGTTTTTCTAAATATGTAACCCCCTTCTGGATAACCTTGGCTTTGGATTTGGGGGTTGTCTACTATATGTGGTGTGGTGTTTATAGGTAAATGATGAAATTGAAATGGCAAGAACATGTCGAGGTAATTAATAGCAAAACTTAATATTAAGTGCATAATTTATACGTGAAATATTCCCAAATACCACTCGTGCTTTTAAATTTTATCTAAAAATTTTTTCCCAAGTTAAGTTGCCAAAGGTAATATTTGTGTAAATTGTAAAGTTATCAAAGACTAAATCCCGAGCACTTTAGCGTGATATAATAAACTGTCAGTTTACAGCAACGCTTTCGAAAATATTTTTATAATAAAATTGAGTACTAGTAATATTACATATTGTGGACCTACCGGTGCTGTCAGTAGCCGATCTAGCTGTTTTGCCACTAATGATAACATTTCTTGACAAGTTAGTGAGTGAAATAATATATTTAAAACTGTTTAGTTATATTGATTTAATCTAGTTTAAACGTAATATTCTTGACAATTTTCTATGTAAACTACCAGAAAATGTTGTAATAAAAGAAAATTATGCTTGCTTCATGATTTTGTGCCATTGCATTCAGTAACTCTTATTTGATTTTTTTTTTTATTAGATAATAGAGGTCAATACTGTGCTCAGCCTACATTAATCCTGTATTAAAATAACCAACGGAAACGTAACAAAAATAAATCGTTTTGGTCTGGAAAATGTTGCTATGGATCAATCTATCGAATATAACAAACACGATTTCTGTTTTATTGCATTCTTTTAAATTTTAATATTTCCTCCTAGATTTTCTTTGATATTTTCTATAATTTCATATTTCAGCTTACCAAAATAAACTAAAACAGGAAGAAGAATAAACACCAAATGCGAAATTTTAATAATAAAAAATCGTTCTACGTTGCATTGAATATTATTAAAAAAATAATAGCTATATGAAAATAATTATTTATGCACCAAGAGTGTTCTCGACCTGAGTGTCAAAGTAACAATCACACGAGAACCGTAAAGGTACTTTACGCTAGAGATACATAACTTATTGTTCTCATGAAATTGTTATTTCGATATCGAATAGATTACTTAAGAAAATATAATATCTATCACAGCGTGTTCAATTGAAGTGATAATCTCAAATTGACGTATCAAATGAGTTTAATGCTCGGTTTAATGTAACTTGTAATCCGGTTGAGGACTATTTGGGAGATGAGAAACGAGAAGAAGTTGTAATTTTTCAATTCTGGTAAAGCACTTAACAGCCGTAAGGTTATTATGTTTTTGGCACTATCTAACAAAATAATTAATAGTTAATGGGATTTATAAAAAACATAAATTGACTTAAATCCTCTTGCGATGTTGCATAATATTCCGCAGGTTGGTTCGGATCCCATTAAGGCTGTTTTTGTGCCTTCTCTGGCCAGTTTATCTGCCTTTTCATTACCTACATTACTCTGGTGTTCTCGAGTTCACATCACTTATATTCTGTTGTGTTTTGCCAGTTATGCCAGAGAAATAAGTCCGTCTTTTACCGTTTTGGAACGTATCTACCGCCTTTAGAGCGTTAGAACTGCTTAGTTGTCAGTGATATACGGATTCTCTTATCAGTGTGTGACCTCCGTACCATTTCGTGTGCACATATTTCTGTAGTTGATTGGAATACTGTTGTGGTGCTACTCAGGTTTAGGTTGATATCTGTCTCTGATTGGTCCCCAGTAACTTTTGCTATTGTGTTTCTTAATGTTATTGATCCATCAGTATATCATATGGTAACGTTTGGATGTTTTCGCAGCTGCCTTATTAGCCTCTCTTCCTTGTCAGGTCAAAAGTTCTTGTGAAGTTGTGGCTTGTGATGATTCTATCTAACTGCATGTTAAGTAGTCTAGTCTTCTTTAGTTGTTGAAATATCTCGGTCTGGTGTCCTTTTATTAGAATGACCCATATGTATTTGTTTTCAGTCTGTATGCTGCTAGCAGTGTCTTACCCCCCACGACAAAGTCTAGTGGAAGCAGGCAGAGTAGTACTTCATAGCTGCGGTAGGCATTGTTGACATTGGTTCCGTTATGAATAGACATGCTACACTTTCAATCATTCTTAGTTTTTTCAGTGCATCTCCTTTCTAGGCTTTTTGCCACCAGATCAAGGAGGCATAGGTTATTATTGATACTACAATCCTTTGGTGTAGTCAGTGGTGTAATAAACAATGGTTTTATTTACGTACCCCCTTCGGTCGGTTGGGAATTTACTTACCGATCAGCAATTTGTAACGATTAGACACTAAGAATGTATATAAAAAAATTGATGAAATGTAAAATATTTGAATTCCTAATATATCAATTTTGGGCTAAATCTGTCATCTGGAAAATAATGGGTCTATCGAATATTTGTAGTTATTTCTGAGCTCATTAAAATATAAATATATGTTATCGAGGCTGGTGAGAAAAGAAAGCTTGTAATGAAGCCAAATTGTTGTTTTCGAGAACGGTATTTAGGTTTATTACATTTAAGTTAACTATTGTATTAATATACAATGGTATATTCTCACCTAATTGGAAAAAATTATTGATATGGTTGTAATATAAAGCGTTCCAAAAATGCATCGTACAAATTTAGGAGTTTATTTTTTACGCCAAAGTAAAAAAATAGTTCATATGAAGACGGATCCGATAACGTTTTGTTTTCGAGATACAGGGTGAGTAAATGGTATTAAGAAAATAACATTATTCTATTTTGATAAAGATTTTTGAGGTTGAAGTTACAATTTTGAATATTTACTATGAATACACGTATTAAATGTATTCACAAATTCGATATTTAATAATATGATATATCATCGAAAAGAAAAAAAATATGCTATTAAACAATATCAATACCAACTACGAATTTCTCTTTATGGCATTGGACATAATCCATCAGCCAGTTGCATATGTTAAAAGCTAACTTAAATAACTTAGAGGAAAAATTAACTAAGAACGTAAACAGGGACTCCCTTTTCTGGCCAAATTTCGCTTTATTTGTGAAGTCAAACGAAGAATCTCAAAATATTACGGACTTTTTGCAGTTATAGAGTTATGTACTTTATAAAGCTGCACATTATTATTATTTTTTTAGTAATTTTGGGAAATATAGGCGTTGCATAAATATTTTTTGGACTCGAAGGTAACCTGTATAATTTCAAACATTCTTTTATCCTCATGTTCTATCTCTTTTACTCTCTGAGCACTAACGGGACGAAAAATACCCTGCGCAAGTGACTTGGTGTATAGTACTTTTCGTACCGTCACTGCTCGTAAAGTAAATGAGCTAGCACATTGAATCTTTTTTTTAGCTAATATGCTTTACGATGTAGTTTTTCAGCCATAAAAAAATTTTTTGTGACCAATTTCAATTTTTTTTTTGTAATCAAAATAATGTTTTGACGATGACGTGTTATATAACCATTAATTAGCTCTGCAAAACATTTTTTTTTATGTATAACTTGACCTAATAGTTTATTAACTATGACATCGAATTTTAAAAGAAATTCAAAAGGTAACTAAAAAAAAAAAACTAAGCCGACTCTGATAATATAGGTTTTTGTCGATGAAATGGCGTGTCTTTTCTACCATTTTCGACGATGCACTTTTTTTGGGACACATTGTATAATTAAAATAGATAACGTACCTCTATTTATTGTGAATTCATTGAAATTCTGTTACATTTATTAGCTCCTTTACTCTAATGGTTCATACTGGAACTCACACCGTTATTTTGGTATTGATGTAAAAAATAATTAGTTGTAACAGTAAATTGTTAAAACGAATAGCTTCTAAATATGAAGTGTGCTCAATTAAATGTTCTGAATACTTCGACATGGTATACGTTTTCACAATGCAGTATTTTGTACTTTATACAGTATCCACCATAAAATCTGCATCATATAGAAAACTATGTTGTTATTAACTTTTAGAAAAATTTCGTTCTTGCTAAAAGTTACAAAATGTTCTGAAATCAAATCAACCATTGTTTAGTTGAGGCTCTGATTAAACAATTAAATTACTTAAAATTGAAGATGTCGATAAACGTTATTTAAAGAAGTTGTACATACAAACATATATACAAATATCAAATTTGGTTCCTCGATCGAAAAATAAAAGTTGCCATCCTTTTTAAAAGCTTTTATTTAACTTGCAATGTTTGTTTGTATGTTTGTCTGTTTGTTTGTTTGTTTGTTTGTTTTGTTAGTTTAGGTCAAATCTTGCAAGCTGAATTTCGATTAGTTCTAATTAAGCTAGAGTTTTGAAATTTGGCACACGTGTATAAATTCAGTGACAGTGTAACATAGTATAGCCATTATTGGTCTAAATCCAATATGGCGTACGTCCCAAGATGGCGGATCGCCTTTCTCTTCACAACCACCTTGATATAGGTATCAAATAACGGGGTTTGACAAGTAAAATACGACAAACTATGTGACGTAATTCTAAATCCAATATGGCGGACGTCCCAAGATGGCGGATTGTCTTTTTCTTCACAACCTCCTTGATATGGGTATCAAATGAAAGGGTTTGACAAGTAAAATATGATAAACTATGAGACGTCATTCTAAATTCAATATGGCGGACGTCCCAAGATGGCGGATCGCCTTTCTCTTCACAACCCCCTTGGTATGGGTATCAAATGAAAGAGTTTGACGAGTAAAATAAGATAAACTATGTGGTGTCATTCTAAATTCAAGATGGCGGACGTCCCAAGATGGCGGATCGCCTTTTTCTTCACAACCCCCTTGATATGGGTATCAAATGAAAGGGTTTGACGAGTAAAGTACGATAAACTATGTGACGTCATTCTAAATTTAATATAGCGGACGTGGGAGAGGTGGGAAAGGGGTGGGAAGAGGTGGGATGAGGTGGGAAAGTAGTGGGAAGGTGTGGGAAGAGGTGGGGATGGGGTGGAAAGAGGTGGGGAAGGGGTGGGAAAGTAGTGGGAAGGTGTGGAAAGAGGTGGGAAGAGATGGGAAAGGCGGGAAGAGGTGGGAAAGGGCTGGGAAGAAGTGGGAAGTAGTGTTAGAGAGGTGAGAAGGCCAGAGAGGGAAGGGGTGGATGGCGGTGGCAAATGAAAGGGTTTTGTCTGTCTGTTTGCCTGTAAAATAAGTAGACTAAAAAGTAAAAAAATAAAATTATATAAAAAAAAATTTGAAGAAAAATCTAGACTAAAAGTAAAAATATTTTTTTTAAAATTCATATACCTGGAAACCAAAAGCTTTGGGGGCGGTCAATTAAGCAAAGTAACTATGCAATAACACTATATGACCGTCCCCAAAGCTTTTGGTTTCTAGGTGTACGAATTTAAAAAAAAAATTTTTACTTTTTAGTAGTTTTTTCAAATAAAAGCTTTTCTTAAAAATTTTTTCTATTTAATTTTATTATTCATAATTCCTGAACTATACTTTTAAACATTATTCTGTTAGTAGAAATTAGAGATGGTAATTTTCCCAAAAATGGGTTGTTTCCAGGGAGGTTAAAACCCATTTTTGAATTTACCGCCAATTGGAACCAAACTAACAACAATTACTTTCAGTATTTTTTAATTACTATTCATTAGCATTAGCATTATTAGCACTATTAGATATTTGGAGAAAATTGACACCCACACCAAATGATGAAATAACGAAATTTTGAAGACTGAGATTAAAAGATATGTTAGAATTGGCGGCAAATTCAAAAATGTGTTAAAACCCATTTTCTCTCCCAGGAAAAAACTCATTTTTGGGAAAATTGCCTTCTCTAGTAGAAATAATAATTTCAACCTAAGTGAAGTATTACACATTACACTCTACACGTTTTGCCGCTTCAGTCAATTTTTGAAGTAGTGTCTTCCTATGTGTTAATTTTTTATTTATCCCGTTCTAGGGACTAAATGTGTGAGTAATGCCGGCTCCGCACATGCGGCGAAACTATCGCCGAAACATTTGCCGAACAATTCACGGTCTACAAATACCCTCCACACATTCGTTATTCGCCTTAGTTTGCTCGACTTCGCCGAATGTGTGGAGCCGGCATAACAATTTTTGCCTAAGTTATATATTTTTTTTAACATGCTTTTATTAGGTTCACCTGTATCTATGTAAGTAAAAAAATCTATGGAACTGAATTTCACCCACTTCTAATTGTTGTATCATCATGAAATTTGGCAGTTATGTGATGACAATATAATATAGTATACTCAATATTATAATATGTTCAAAATGGCCACCGCCCCAAGATGGCGGATTGTAATTTTTTTTACACCCCCTTGATATGAGTATCAAAAGAAAACAAATATGTGATGAAAACTTAAAAATTCAAAATGGCGGCGTCAAGATTGCGGATAGGTTTTATCAATTATCGTCGGATTCCCTTGATATGGATATCAAAAGAAAGGGCTTGATAAGTAGAAAACAAATATGTGATCAAAACTCAAAAATTCACAATGGCGGCGTCAACAGGGCGGAGGTTTTATCAATTATTATTGTCGGATTCGACTGAAAATGGGTATCTGTGCGTTATCGAGGTTGCAGATTACAATTATCCGGTCTAAATTTAACAAATTGTGTGTTTTTTCGAAAGTACCAAAATTCTCACCTTAAATATGAGACTAAAATGATTTTATAAATACTGCACTAGCGTGTGGCGCTTTTAGAATGCTATTTGGAACTGGTTTGATAAAAATTAAAATGCTGAAGACATCATTAGATTAAATGAAAAAGGCCCCACGCTTTTATACTCAAATATTTACTTAATTACAAACACGGCTTACGCTAAGGCCCTTGCGGAGTAGACAGAGAGAACAGGTTCGATGATTATTTTTTGCTTTTTAGTGCAGTATTTATAAAAGCATGTTTTTTTTTGGTTTTTTAAACTATTAATTTATTTTAGATTAAGAAGGGTGATAAAATTTTATTTAATTTAAAATATCGCGGTAACTAAGAATTTTTCAAATTTATTGTAATGATCTTTATTCTCCTTTAAACTACGAAAACTTTGACGCCCAAAAGAATCTGAGAGTTTGAGGGGTACCGAGTTACAGACAATTGAAAATTCCATCCTTTGAGGGGGTGTAGGGAGTGAAAAACACGTATCTGGGTTGCCAAGAAGTGACTTATTGTTATATTTGACTCCTTATCAAGTGAAATAAGTGGCATGCGGCATGCATTGCTTCATTTCAAGCCCACGACCCTTGTATTTTGAACATAAGCTTTACCTTCTACTAGTCGAACTTCGTTGGGCTCTGGTTTTAGTAGTATTTGTATGCTGCTGGGTGACAAAGCTGCTGTCTCTTACTCGGCGAAGATCAGTTTGACTCGATCTAGCAAAATTTGTTTTTCAACAGCTTAAATAATTTTAATGTCCTACAAGTCTGTTATTTTACAATAACCACCCTACTTTCAGATACATTAAATGAAAAATGACGCCCTAGGCCGTTATGAATATCTATACCGCCCTAGGGCATTATAAAATTATAATACAACCCAAAACAAGCAAATTATGATAGCGTTATTGACAAACAAAATGCGTTGCTATGCAACGGCGGCGTTTACAAACAATTTTGATTTTTACTCTCTTTTAAATCAAATCCTTCTGAACATAATAGATGTTAAATTAATAAATCGTAAATGTCAAAAAAAAAATCGAATTAAATAACAGACTTGCAGGACATTAAACGTTGAAGGCACCACGGGTGTTATAGGATAATGACGCCCTCGGTCGACGTACATTCCCTCGGGCCAGAGGCCCTCGAGATTGTACACTGCCGACCTCGGTGCGTTATTATCCTTATAACACCTTTGGTACCTTAATAACTATAAAATTGATATTCTACTAATGTATTCACCAATTGCAAATCTTGTTATCGAATTGTTAACCTTTTTCCTAATTTTGAATTTCTGCTAATATATTCTCCACTTTTTTAAAATGTTAAACATCGACTTTTTATGGAGACATCTAAAAAAATAAGGTATACCTACGCAAGATAGCCAAGGAAATGTAAATGAATTAGAAAACGCTGTAAGACATGCTTGCTATTTTATAACTAGAAAATTCATATGTAATGTACCTCAAGAATTTTTGAATAGGACTATTAAATAGCGCAATAAGCGACATATCGAAATGTAGTATATAATCCTCATATAATTTTTTTAAACATATCATTGCAAGTATCTTTCTTGTATCCATTGACAAGATGCAGTGGATGTAAGCAAACTTGCTTCCGTTTTATTGCCGGTTATTTACTAGCAGTGCATATATCGATCACTTTAGCCTTTAGTTTTCTCCTGAAAACAATGGAGAAAATACTAGACGTACATGTCAGAAGCGAAACCCTCACACGGCCCCGTTTCATCCAAAACAATTTGCCTATCAATCTGGCAAATCGACAGTAAATGCTCTACATGGTCTGGTCAAAGGCATTGAAAAGACATTTGCCGCAAAGGAAGTGGCAATGTGTGCATTCATAGATACAGAGTATTTGATAACACCTCATATGAGTGCATACAAAGAGGCGCAGAGAAAAGGGATATACAATTCCCAACTATCAAATGGATTGTATCCAACATGAATTGTATCCATGTTAAGAAGTCGAATAATTACTACGAATATGGGGGGGAATCCGCCACAGTGATTACGGCCAAGGGTTGTCCACAAGGTGGAGTTCTATCACCCCTGCTGTGGTCAATGGTGGAGGATGACCTCCTCCTGAATAATTCTGGCTTCAACGTTCAAGGCTATGCTGATGACTTTGTTATTACTGTAAGAGGCAGACAAGAGGTTATGATTTCAAATCTCATGCAAATCGCCTTAAACATAATATCCAAATGGTGCTCGCTAAAGGGCATCAGCGTCAATACGAGCAAAACAGTTATTGTTGCATTTACTATGGCCCAGTACTTTCATCTCTAGTTAAGTCTATTCTCCAGATAATTTCTTTGGATACAATAATTGTTTCCATGGGATCTATGTATAGAACAGGCTTAACTGGAGATGAAAGTAACGGCCCTAAAAGGATAAAACTAAGTTTAAGAGCCCCTCTGCTAAATAGAATAGTGCTGAATTTAGTAGTAAAGTTAAATATCTAGGAATAATCCTGGATCAAAGAATTACCTGAAACTCTCACCTAGAAAGAACACTTACCAAAGCCACTGCGGCTATGTGGACGTGCCGCAGGCTATTTGGTAGGACACGGGGTCTAAAACTGAAGATGATCTACTGGTCCTACCTATCGGTTGTAAGACCCATGGTCACCTATGCATCATGGTGGCCAAAAACTGAAGAAAAATTAACACAATGAAAGTTGCAGAAGTTGCAACGCATTGCCTGCTTAAGGGTTACAGGAGCAATGTGCTCCTGTCCCACAGCAGCTATAGAGGTAATGCTAGACTTGCTACCTCTACATCTGCATGTAAGGAAGGAGGCAGCACTTAGTGCCCTAAGGCTGCAGCAGGTACTCTCTTTCAAACCAGGAGAGCTGGTTGGTCACCTAAGGATTCTAGAAACAATTGAACTGGAACCCGTGACCAAACCCACTGACTATGCCAATTAAGCGGGACTTTGATTGCCCGTTTGATGTGCTGATCGAGAGTTGCCAGACGAGCAAAGTCGAAGTCCTGCAGTTTTTAGAAGGAGTCGCTCATCTAGTACACAGATGGATCGAAGGAGCTGAAGGGTTGGCACGGGCGTAGCGGGAACATTCGAAGGGCAAAAATCTATATACTCTCAGACAGCCGGGCAGCATTAAAAGGTCTCAGGTCCTACACCTTTGAGTCTAAAATTACCTGGTAATGCAGAAAATCCCTGAAGCAATTGGCAAAAAACAACAAGGTTACCTTGATGTGGGTGCCAGGGTATGAGGAAATAGAAGGAAACGAATTAGCTGACACCCTTGCAAAACAAAAAAAAAAAAGGTGATGAAGCCCCATTCTTTGGGTCCGAACCGTTTTGTGGCGTATCTAAGGGATACATATCGGAGGAGCTCCTAAAATGGGAAAAGGAACAGAAAGAGTCCTACTGGAGAAATACTCCGGGTCAAAAAAAGAGCGAAAAAGTTCATTACTTATTCGTCAAAAAATGCCAGGCTTCCAGAACTCGAAAAGTCTGACTTAAGGCCTTTTAACAGGCCATTGCCCCTTATGATACCATCTTAAGAACATGGGCAAGGCAGATGACGATATGTGCAGTTACTGCAATACTGCAATAGAAACTGCGAAACATATTATTTGCGAATGCAAGGTTCTAGTCCACACTAGGCTAAAGTACCTATAAAAGGTGGAACTAATGCCTGAAGACACAGGGAAATTAGCCCCCAGGAAAATCACACGCTTTGTAAAAAGATTGGGAGTCCTGGTCAATAACTAATCTAAAGATCGTTTCAGGTCGATGTGAAGTAGGGCTGAAAGATCTAGAATCGATCACTTTCGTATCAGAACAACCTGATTATTGTTTATGCGCAGTGCAATGTCAAAATTCAATTGTTTTCATGGCTAACTATGATTCAGAAACAAAACCTTTGAATGAGGTTTTATCATATTTTATTAATATTCTCGAAATTTTTCTTATGGAACTGTTGATTTTCTTTACACAGTTGAATGCAGAAGGAAAATCTCTACAACAATAGGCAAAAAAGTATAGCATACCATTTGAAAAAGAAAGTTGAATATCGTTACTTTGGCATGTGTGATCGCATATAATTTAAGTACATCATTTGATAGACCTTGATAAGCGATATGCAAATATATATGATTTGTTGTAATATTTTCTTGAAATAAAAACGATGCAGGTCGCGAATATCAAACTAAATCACCCGGTATATTATACCTATATATGTTCCAATGCGTGTCTATTTAACAAGTTCAGGTAATATTCTTTGTCCATTCATCCTAAATTCATGAAAGTATTTTAGTATTCCATTAGTAAAGTGTAATGGTGATTCAAAAAATGTATCCTTAGTACTTGCTCCCGCACATATTTTACTCGAGTAGCGTCATTGAACTTGAACTTTGTTTCCATAAATTTGCAGTACTAATGTTTGAAATTCGAACAAGGTGAATAATATTCATTCACTTTTGTAGTATGTCAACTACAAGTCGTTTAATAGCTGTTGTATTCCCAAAGTAACTTTACTTGAAATTTTATGCAAAATGCATAACATGATTTATACGTTTTGTTTTATAACATTCTATAAATACTCTCTCTCTTTACCAACCAGAAAATGCGGTACTTTGCACTCCTCTTTATATAAACCTGCTAAAATAGCCATGTAGTTTATATTTGGAACAATAAAAATACGTCATCTTCTTACGAGAAAGGCTACTAGCACAATTAAAATGCCTGGCAGGTGATTAAATTTTAAGACGGATTGGAAATAGAATGAGATTCTAGAGCTAATTGTTGAGCAGATTATTTTCGTAAATAAATTGATTGAGAGAGAAAAGATATGTAAAGCAAGACTAAAAGTGTATGATTATATAGATTTATATCTTATATTATCGCATATCAGTTGGAATCATTTTTACAATTAATAAATGTAGCATTAGAGTATGGTGCGGTATTTCTTTTTATTCAAATGTATGTCGCCAATGGTATTTTATTCTACTCTTAACTCAGTCTCATCATCATCTGATTTGATTGTGTATCCTAATCTAAATGCAATCGAATTGTAAACCACTTTTCCACTTGCAAATATGCATACTAATGAATATACACGATGATGGGGTAAATCTTTTTTATTTTTGATCAACTGGTAACTATTATTTTTGTAGTTCTTTTTAGAATACAGGGTGATATCTTATCTCTATATTTAATGAAAAAATAAAGGACCACATTTTCATATTTTCTCAAACATGCAGTAGAACGAAAAAAATCAAAAGACACTCGGATTCTTCATATGACGTACTAAACAAATTACACCATTTGACTTGTCAACGATCACCGTAAGTCTCATGATTCATTCATTTGATGAATTAGACACTTTTAAGGTTGTCAAAGATCTGTTACCAATCACAAGCTGTGAAGAAGAATAAGCAAACACTGAAGCATTGTGCATGAAGTGTGCTTATAAATACGAAAACACACTGAAAGTTAACCTCCAAGCTCACAGTTTTGACAACGTTGATGTTGATATTATGCATTCGTTGCCTAGTCCTCTTTATATTTATCCATTTATATTTATTAATTATTTCATTACAATAATTATTTACCAGAGCTGGGCAAATATGTACTTACAAATACCTCATAAGTATTTAAATACTAGAAAGTATTTAAATACCGAGTATTTAAATACTTCTTGCAGCAAGTATTTGTATTTATACTTGCAAATACTTTATCTGAAATATTTACTACTTAGTATTTGAAAATAATCCTAAACGTATTTATAAATACTTAAACTATTTAAATAACTGGGAAGTATTTAAATACTTTTTAAAAAGTATTTAAATCCTTTTTTGACAGTATTTAAATACGTTCAGAAATATTTGAATGTCCTCTAAGTATTTGAATCTCAAAAGTATTTAAATAAATACATCAAGTATAATCAAATATATCAGGGAGACAGGCAGATACTCGTCAAGAATCAAGACGTACCAGAGCTGGGCAAATATGTACTTACAAATACCTCATAAGTATTTAAATACTAGAAAGTATTTAAATACTAGAAAGTATTTAAATACCGAGTATTTAAATACTTCTTGCAGCAAGTATTTGTATTTATACTTGCAAATACCTTATCTGAAATATTTAGTACTTAATATTTGTGAAAATGATCTAAACGTATTTATAAATACTTAAACTATTTAAATAACTGGGAAGTATTTAAATACTTTTAAAAAAGTGTTTAAATCCTTTTCTGATAGTACTTAAATACTTTCAGAAATATTTGAATATCCTCTAAGTATTTGAATCTCAAAAGTATTTAAATAAATACAACAAATATAATTAAATACATCAGGGAGACAGGCAGATGCTCGTCAAGAATCAAGACATATACTATACTATGTAGTTAATAAATACATTCAGTCATTCACGTCTTAATTCCCAGAAAGTTGTTTGAGGGCAGACATAGAGTAAGTAAGTGTTAATTGTTAATGTATATTATGTTTTGTGATTGTGACGGGAACAGTTGAGCAGAATAGTGGTATTCTACTGCCATAGTCTCTGTGCTTTATTTGGGTATTTGTTGAAGACGCAGGTCTAGCTCTAAGGATAAGTAAAAGTCCAATACCCAACTAGAACTGATTAAGTATAAAGGTATTAAAATAGTGTTGTAGAAGTTCATGAAAGTCTTGAAACTTAAAATTTTGACACCTCAAATAGTCAAATAGTATTTAATATAATAATAATGATAATGATAATAATAAGTCTTTATTGATTTCTACAAAAATAGAAAATATACAATTTGGTGAAGTTTAACCATTAAAGGCTATTGTTACACTTAACTACGCTTTAAAATATTTCATTGTTATCAAAGTATTTAAATATTCAGAAAGTATTTAAATACTAAGTTGAAACTATTTAATTACTTTTGTTATTTATTATTTAAATACTTTTTCAAAGTATTTTCCCAGCTTTGCTACTTACCCACTTATGAGGTGTTTCTAAACATCTTAATGATAAAACAAAAGTCAATCAATGAATGGTTATTTATTTACTGGATATCTCAGGATTTACTTGATATAATACGAGAAGTTTTGTTGAATTGTTTACCTGAAGAGGAACATATTATAGCTAGTAACATTTTTAAAAGGCCTCTCTCCACCAACTCAATTATTTTCCTTAACTGCTATCACCTGTCGGGACTTTCCATCTTGTAGATACTATAAATTTCCTAAGAAACTGCAATTGTCCCGACAATCTATCAAAATTCTGAAGGAAACCCCCTAGCGCCCATTATTATTAATGCATGTTTCTATCAGGATAACCTTCCTGAGTTCCTAAAACTTAATGAAATGATTCAAATCAATACTCGAAGAAAATAAACTTATACCGAGTCATGGATTCAGAAATCGACCTAGCGCAAGCGAAATCTTCAATTTTAGTTCAATTATGTTGTAGAGACCTCGCTGCGCGCTAGTATCTGTAAATCTGTATCTTTCGCTAATATGATCATGTCATCAGTGAACGGGTCACAGGACTCAATAGTAGATATTATTCTTCTGTAAAGAATAAGTATAAAATTGGCCCTAGAGTGCCTCCTTGAGAAATGCCAGATTTTATGCGTTGTCTTATTATAAAAGAATGGTAGGAAAATTCTTCATCAGGTTTAAATCTTAGACATCTAAGGCTATTTGGCACCAATTTCATAAACGTAGAATGCTGTTTCCTCTATGAGTTAACTCAAATCTGATAAACTAAAAAAACAGTTTTGCAGAATGTACTGCTCTACTGTTGATATCTAATTAATCCATAACTTGACGCAATCAAATGCTGATCTTAGTTTCCAATCTGAGAATTTTAGAGTTATTTCGAATAATTATGATAATAAATAATACATGTTTTAATGAGGGACTTCACACAGTTCTAACGAGAAAAAATATCGATAAGACACCTCTTTCTCATATCTACTTTTCACCAAGGCTACTAATGTAGATTTCGCAAGAATACCCTGTTTCTAGTTTGGTAAAGAAATTCTTCGGGACAAAGTTTTTCCCAGTTTTCTGCAATTTTATGCCGATTAGGTCTCTTATGTGCCTGATATAGGAAGCGCGTTTCCGAAATGTTATTGCTCTAAGGTTCTCACAACTGGATTTGAATAAAAAAACTTTCTCGTTTGCAACTTCCTTGAACTCGCAAAATATATTCCGGGCATTCATCTTTGATATCGAAATATGTATTTTTTTTTCTCATTATGACCTTTCAACGAACCATAAAGTGTAAGATAATACAATTATGAATATTTGAAAATATATTCTTGACGCTTTTATTGAAATTATTTACAAACATATGTGATAAAGTGTGAAATTTTTTACGATCCAAATGAAATTTTGTACTAACAAGCTATTTTAAATATTTATGAATTTTATGATAGTACATCATTAAATGTTGATTAAGATTATCGTAAAATTACCAGACCCGTAGTTGAGCATGACAAAGATGGCATTTGCCGCAGGTCCACGAATTTTTAAGGACCAAAAATTACTTTACATTGTTGGGGATCCTTGCCTGAATATCACTTGCAGTTTAGCTCCTCTTCTCTGCTACTGCTACTGCTTGCTGTAATAGCAGGTGGACTCTTTTGTGATGGCTCAAGTGGTGTGGACTGTATGGTTAAATAAAAACTTTCTTGTTCAAAAATATATATTGATAAAGTCTCAAAATTATAATGACAATTTTTTTATGATGGATGCTTACTCCTTTTTTGTATTAGACTATACTGAATAATTGTATAGCCAGTTAGCACTGCATACTAACACTTACATCTAAACATGTCCCTGGCCTTGAAAGGGTTGACTTTCAAATAAAGTACAATAGGAATTACATTTCAACTAGATGATACGAAAATAATTTCAACAAACAATTAACTTAATATCATGCAACTATAGCTAAGTGTCTATTGGGAGTGGACCCACTTTTACTACAGACAATTTTATAACTCCATTTGCGGTCTTTATCGACACTACTCGCACGATACAATCACTTCCTGAATGAATGCGCCCAATAGGCGCATAGGCGCCCAATAGGCCACTTCGAAGGTAAAAGGTTATCATCTTTTATCAGAACTACGGATCCAACACCGAAATTATCTTGCTTGTTCTTTCATTTAACACGTTCCTGCAGTTGGAATATATATTCTTTGGACCATCTTGCCCAAAAATGCTGCTTAAGTTGCTGTAGATGTTGGAACTGAGAAATTCGTCCAGTTGGTACGTTACGTAGGTCGAGATGAGGTACTAAATTGAGGAATTTTCCAATGAGGAAATGCGCAGGGTGAGTACCTCAAAGTCATTGGGGTCAGTTGTTAAGGGAGTCAAAGGTCGAGAGTTGAGTATACCTTCTATGTGAGTTATGATTGTATAAAAATTTTCAAAAGTTTAAAGAATATTTGACAGATACTTAGCAGATTTTACACCTGCTTCCAAGAATGACCTGGTATAAAGTGCCAATTCATATTTAGATTGTGTTATAACTGTTCCTTTAAGTTATCCTTTGAATTTAATATAAAATTTCCAAATTCCATTAGTTGCGTATTAGTGCCCACAAATTACTGCTATTGTCACTGTATATGTGCGATGGTATGCCTCGTCGCGAAACAAAATGTTGAAAAGTTTCTATGAATGCTAGCGTGCTTAGTTCGGTAACTAACTCTAAATGAACTGCTTTCGTGCTAAGGCAAATAAACAGACAAAGATAGCATTTCAATGTTTTGCAGCCACGACTCTTTCTATCCTTGATTATGAATTGTCCTGCATAATCTGCACCCGTATTGTGAAATGGAGGTCTTGGAGTTATACGAGGAGCAGGCAAATCATCCATAATAGGAATATTGAATTTAGGATTATAACGGGAACAAACAACACAACCTCGCACAATACATTTTGCTAAGTCTTTTCCCGATATTGGCCAAAAAAATTGATTTCTCTGACTGTTGACAACAGCGCTTGAGAACCAGAATATAGAAGTTTAAGGTGTTCGTGCTTAAATATGAGATAAGTTAAATAATGTTTCGATGACAGAACTGCGGGATGTTTTTTTATTAAAGGTGTAAGGAAAGTGCTTTAGTCTTCCTTGACGACCTCGTGATATTATCATCCAAAAATGGAGTTTTTAGAGAGATTCAAGAGAATGTTTCCTGCTGGCATAATTTAAAAAGTTTGCGAGTTAAAAAGGAGAATCGATGAAAAGGAAGTAGCTCGAAGCTACTAGCTTGTGCAAATGTCTGTGTTTGTTTGCGCATTTCAGGTATTTCACAGCAAAGAAAAGCAAGCAAAACAGATTTATATAAATACAAAAACCTGGCCCAGAGCCAGTCAGAAAAATACGACGCGTAGTTCCGTGGTGAGTTTAGGGCTGAGTAGAGGCAGGTCTGGTTTGGCTAGAACAGTAATTACATTGGAGGGGGGGCGAGCGTAGAGGCGATTTCAATGTGAATATCAGTCGATATTCCGTTGAAGCAACGTCGAGCGCGGTTAGTACTTGGATGGGGTACCCATCTTGGGAAATACGCTGTATTTCCCACCTTCTAGAGGCTTGTAAATCAGTGTATACTCGGAAGTTACCTAATTTCAGACGAGGATTACGTAGTGGATATACCATCCTTCGGAGGGGATGTAAAGCAGGCAGTCCCTTGTCTATTAAATGTTAGGCAAGTGAAAGATCCCTACTCTTCTTAAGGGAAGAGGTTCGGCAAAATTTCCAGGTTGGGGGTAGCTTGTCTCCTGGCGTCGGTGATAGGCCTTGGTAGCGGAAATAGGCCGACGTTAAATAGATAAAAAAAAAATACATTGGAGGGTTAGTGCTCCTGTTTAGAAATAAACTAAAAACTAACAATACATTTTGCCATAATACACAATGATACATATAACTAATTAATATATAACACTGAAACTTGCATTCTTGCTCGCACACAAGCACTAAACAATTTTGATTGCTGGCACGGGAAAAAATTCAATGAAAAAACCCGTTCGAAGCAATTCCACCCTGGCGGTCTTTCTGACCGAAAAATGTGGTGAAGTTAAAGTTAAAGTTTAAAGAAGTTGAATGTATTGATCTGAATAGAATTTAGAGACAAAAAGGGCCAAAAGAACAAAAAAGGTAAAAAGAACAATAGAACATATAGAAACAACATATAGTTGAAGAGGTCTGGCGCCATAGAGTGCTTGATTCTAAGGTTCTAATGTCATAATGACATGAATTCCCCTACTTAGAATCTCAATTTTTTCAATCAAGATTCGCCTCTGTTTTTATCGGATTCCCGATGGGGTTTTACGGCTTTTTTAAGTTACGTTATTAATACTCCTCCAGCACACACCACTTTTTTGTGGGCCTGTGTTATTAAATAAGCTAGGTATAAGATGGGTCACAGACAACAAAACATCTTCATAATATAAAAAAATAAACAAAAACAAATAAACAATTGCTGTCGCCTAAAATGGGAATAACGTGTTGTTCCATGAGGAAAAGAGATATTCTCCAAAAAATACTTTATCCTAGAAATGAATAAAACAAAAGTGAAAATTAATTCTATATCGTTTTCGACTGAATATGCGATATGCGATACACACACGCTGGCAATCGTTGGCTCTGACTGATTTACTCGGATCTCTTCGGTCAATTGCGACCTCCACCTACGCAGTTTGATGTAGTAGGGGCCATCGGTACGTTATAGTTCGAGTGCTGAGATTCATTTATTTATTTTAACTTCTTCGTTTTTATGTATGAAAATAACAATATAAGAAAATAAAAATTAGTGATGACACATCTGTGGATAAAGAGCTTTATTTTAAAAGAAGCAATCATCAAAATTGATCCAGTGGGAGCCGCTGACGAAGCCGGAAAAGAAAACGGATTGTGTTTTAAATATATAGATAGTCAAAGTATATTTTGTAGTGCTGTGTAATATTATCAAGTAAACTCCACAGATATAGCATTTATTTACATATTATGGCTATAGAATATACTCAACATTAACTTAGGTAAAATTAAACTTCATGTCAGCGAATTTGACGACTTCATCAAATATAATCATAATTATGCAGTCTACTACACCTATATACGTATAGTAGTTCTTATCATGTTGCCTTTCAACGTTGAGTGAAAGGGATTATATTTATTCAGTCAACACATCCACAATGAGAGGAACTTTTTGTATAGATATCTTGGAAAATACCTATCCGACTTTATTCTACAATTAACTTAAACCAAAGAAATAAAATAAATGATGAGCAAATAAGTGAATTTGTTCTAGGATTTGTTTTTGGCGAAAAATTTGACTTTGACTGTATTTTATTTTACGGTGTTTTTTATCTGGTTTCCTGATTTGTTTATTTGAATCCGTTTAATCCTCCTAGCAGAAGTGTGTAAACTTATAATACATATATTTTTATTATCAAAGATCGTTTATAAATCATGACAGGATTACTATTGTTGAGATTTCTGTTAAACTTTATAAATATTTTATTGTTTCAACGTTTAAACAGTGCGCTAGTGTTAGTGGAAGACAATGGACGAATACGCATTCATCTCATGGAAAGTTGTATAATTCCTGGTAATAAAATATCTTTATAACATATTTACAGTTTCTAATTGCACGTATTTACTATAGCGATTTATTGTGGTAATTACATCATAACTTAAAGCTATTTATGACAAATGAGGGCCTTCCGAAATGCATCCATATTTGATTTGTAAGAAATTAATAATATCTGTCAAATAAACTTAAGAAAAATCGCTTATTTTTATATAATTTTATAACTTCTTACTAATCCTAGTCTACTTTCTTTAGATTGACATAAGTAACACAGGATTACATTATGTAAGAAAATGATCGTAAATAAATAACTGTAAAGATAAATTAAATGCTTAGGATTTAAAATTAAATACATTTATGACTAATTTGTAAAATAAAATTCTGAATAATATTGACCGTTTTTCGCACAAGTTTCACAGGATTACAGATTTTCGGAAGTAACTCTTTTTAATCATCAATATAATGAATACTAACGAGTGAAGGATATGTAACTCAGAGGAAGAAATAAATTTGCATGCTACTGCCTGTGTCTCACAAGGCCAAGGGCAAAATAATTTTGGGGGTGGAGGTGGAATTTTTATTAAATCACTAAACTCCCGGTGACAGGTCTATTGAATCTATTATGGTGACGGGACGTTTGTCCAATGGATGAAGATGAGGCATCGAGGAAGATGGACTGATGGCTTGAGTGCTAGTGGGAACATTGTAACCGTAACACCAGTAAATAAACTAAACTAAACTGAGCGTGTCCAATGGAAAAATCGATTAAATTAACATTAAAGAAGATAAATTTCTGCGTACAACTGAAAAAAAAATGCACTAGTCATAATTTCAAAATTAGCTCTTTCAAAGAACTCCAATTTTTTAATCTATTCCATTCGTTTAAAATTATTTGACATACCGTTCTCCCTGATGATAATATATCAAAATAGTCTAAAACTGAGTTACATGACACTCAATTTCCTGTAAGAGAACAAGCCTCTAATCCTAATAATAGATTGAGAGCTATGATCTCTCAAAGTAGAGCCTGTTTCGTTGGGTGGCAGCTTTTAAAAAATAGCTCCTGTTAAATGCATCCTGCGTAATAAAAAACAACCCGCTAGGTCCGTATTTGTTTTTGATATTCGAGTAAGGTTCAATTCTTATGCAGGGACATGTAAACCTTATCTGAGAAATTTTTAGGAGATATACAACAAATTCATACAAATATGATAGTGCAAAGAAGTGAAAGAAACCTTAAAAACCATCTAAAAATATTTACTTGCACGCCTCTGGCTTGTATCTGGGCAACTGTATCGAAATAGAACCGCATAGGAATACCTATAAATAAAACCTATAACACCAAAAACCTGACCTGGCTACATTCGTCTAACTAAGTTCCGTTCAATAATATCATAAATTTAATATTTTTTTCACGCGTCTCATTAGACTTTTATTATAATTAATGGTATCATCTCCATTAAAATTTTTCGAGTAAGATCTGAATCTCTGTATATTTGTATTCAAATAAACTACATTAAACCAGTCACCTTGCAATTTAAATACATATTTTTTTTTATTTTCAAATGAATAAAAATTTATTTGCAATCATTTGTTTGAACAATGACTTGAAAATCGCCATTTATCTTTTATTGTTTTTATTGTTTTTTTTAACATTAAGATGGAAAATTTAATTTCGACTTTTTAAAAACAAACTTATAAAAACAAATTGTTATTAATAATTTATTACATTACAATAAAGTTGACCTAGTACTTCTCTCTCTCTCTCCCTCTCTCTCGCTCTCTCTCTCTATTTCTCTGTATTTATCATACCAACAAAAAAGAAAATGTCAATATTTACAACATAACCAATTAACCAAAAATAAACAAAATATATCTATGTGTATAACACAGACAAACAAAATGTATCAGAAACAAGCCTATTTTTAAAAAATATTAAGT
This sequence comes from Rutpela maculata, assembly GCA_936432065.2. Classification (NCBI taxonomy): domain Eukaryota; kingdom Metazoa; phylum Arthropoda; class Insecta; order Coleoptera; family Cerambycidae; genus Rutpela; species Rutpela maculata. The sequence continues at coordinate 53,543,677 of OW386290.2, read as the reverse complement.
AGGGTAATATGAACGCTACAGAAAATTCTTGACAAAACCCAAACGCAAATAGAACACAAAACTTATATAGTATTCATAAAATGCCATTAATGACCGACCGATAAAATGAAAGAATATTTATGTTTTCAAAGCTCTACAAAAAATAGGAAGAACCAGGTACGTTTGTCCCAAAGTTCAATGACTGGGCTAGTTCTGAAATTTATTTTTAAAATTAATAAATAAAATATTTTTTTCGGAATATTTAACACAAACTGAATATTCAGAGCAATCTGAATATTCTGGGCAAACTAATATATAGTTCACCACAGAATTCTTAGACGTGTAAAAAATGCTGGCGTCTTTGACCTTTACTGTACCGCCAAAGACGCCGACATTTTTTACACGCCAGGAATTCTGTGGTGGACCTAGCATATTGAATATTGATAATGTTTCTAATTATATATAATTGCTACAATTTTTTAAATAAACGAATACCAAGTCATATTAGAAATAACTGTAGCTACTAACCTTAGAAAAGCGCAAGCGTTTCATAAGTAATAGTCTAGGAGTCAGTGAATATTACTTTTTTATCATATCAAACCGCTTAATACTCATTTATTCACTGAAGTTGTTTATGACGATCAATAAAATACGAATCTGGCAGCTGGACATCGTCGTGCCAATCTACGACACTCCATAAAAATGTCGTCAAAAAAGTAAAAAAGATTATAGCTTTTGTAATGTTCGCCCTAGACTATAAAATATCTTGAAATCTACAAAAGTCAACAAACCATAGTAATATCAATTATTGTAACAATATGAAATTTCTCTTTCAAATGATTTGTTAAAAACTTTCCATTGCCTATTAATTTTACCTTGCACTGAAATACGTTACAAAACAAAACAAAACACTTCAACAAGTAACCCAGCCAAAAACTTAACTTATTTTAAGCATTTTTACATCAATCATATCAGCACTATAAAACATTTTTCATGGACTTAAAATTAAGTGAAAACGATAAATAAAATATTAAGCTAACATTAAAAACCTATTGTATATACAAGACCGGTAACAACATCTAACAGTTTTTAATGTTAACACTTGAAATTAATTACTTTCATGAACAAGGTTAACATTTTTATTAAGTTATAATAGACTGAGTATATAATATATAATATATTTCTTTATTAATATGAAATGCAATCTTCTCAATACTTTCTAATTAAATATCCCTTGTGACATTACAAAATTAGGTTGCAGATATCTCAGGTTACAATTTAACGATTTTGATAAAATATGGAAACCACATTTAATATAAAAGATAAATTAGTTTTTTCGGAGGAATTGTTTTTTGGTACCGTCATATCCCCAGTCATTCCAACTTTTTAACTTCAAATGGAAACAAATGTTTTTTTATTCTAAAATTAAAACAAACATGAAAGTATACATTATAAATATTTCATTCTTACACTGATTCTTTAGACATATTTTTGTCAATAAGTTTAAAATATTTGGGATTTTTTATCGGTGTAAATAAAAATCAGTTTTTCTTTTTACTATTTATTATCTTGTTGCCGGTTTTACATGCTATTCCTGACTTAAGCGAGTTGACTAAATGGTATTAGTTGTACCAGGGAATAAAGTTGAAAAGTTTGGACCAATGATATATAACTAAGCTAGAACACCAATTCCTGTATACACAGAAACGTTAGCCTGAATTAGTACAGTGACTAATAAGTATTATGCAAAAATAGAATTTCTGTACGCCTTCATTAAGATTTCATCATCTTCATCTACTTTTATCTACACCATTTTACTAATCATTATTATCGGAAAATAAATAAAAACATTAAACTTTTCACAAGTGTATCTCTTATAGATCAATTCAAAAGTCAGATATATGTATCCGATCGAATTATGATGCCATTTACTGAGATCAAACCAAAGAAAGTCACATGTTCCATCCGTCGTTTCCCAGTCACAATCACTTGGTAGTTAAGATTTTCAAATGAGCGTTTCCTCACACACGCTGTGGTTAATGGTGGTGGATGACTTCCTTCATAAGCTGAGTAATTCTGACTTCAACGTTCAGGGTTATGCTGATGACCTGGTTATTACTGAGAGATGCAGGCATGAGGTTATTATCTCAAATCTCAACAAATCACCTCAAACATAATATCCAAATGGTGCTCGCTAGAAGGCCTGAGCGTCAACCAGAGCGAAACAGTTATTGTTCCTTGTATCAAAAAGAGAAAACTAAGTTTAAAAGCTCCTATGCTAAATGGAACAGTACCGACTTTTCCAGTTAAATATCTAGGAATAATTCTGCATCAAAGAACATTTAGAAAGAACATTTACCAAAGCTACTGCGGCTATTTGGACGTGCCGCAAGCTGTTAGGTAAATGATCTATCTACTGGACTCGGTTGTGAGACCTATGGTCACCTATACAACATGTTTGTGTGGTGACCAAAAACTGAAAGAAAATTAACACAAGGAAAGTTGTCGAAGTTGCAACGCCTTGCCTGTTTAGGGGTTACAGCAGCTATGGAGGCAATGCTAGACCTACTTCCTCTACATCTGAATGTAAGGAAGGAGGCAGCATTCAATGCCCTAAAGCTGCAGCAGGTACTCTCTTTCAAACCAGGCGATCTGGTTGGTCACTTACGGATTCTGGTGTCAATTGAACTGGAATCCATGACCAACCCCACTGACTCAATGCCAATCAAGCGAAACTTTGAATATTCGTTTGATGTGCTAATTGAAAGCTGTCATGCGAGCAGAGTCGAAGCCCTTCAGTTGAAAAAGTGTTACTTATCTGGTACACAGATGGTTCGAAGATAGCGTGGGCGTAGCGAGACCTAATTGCAGGTTACTCAGAGGTCTAGGCAAGTCCCCAACCATCTTCCAAGCAAATATTTATGCTATATACCTATGTGCTCAGGAATTCATAAATAAAAGCATTCGAACGTCAAGACAGCCAGGTAGCGTTAAAAGCTTTCAGGTCCTTCACCTTTGAGTTTAAAATGCCTGGGAATGTAGACAAGTCCTGAAGCAACTGGCAAAAAGCAACAAGGTTACCTTGAGGTGGGTGTCAGGGAATGAGGGAATAGAAGGAAACGAATTAGTAAATTCCCTTACAAAACAAAGGTGCTGAAGTCCCATTTTTTGGGCCCGAACCGTTTTGTGGTTTATCCAAGGGACACAACGGAGGAGATCCAAAAATTGGAAAAGGAACAGAAAGAGTTCTACTGGAGGAATATCCCAGGTCAAAGAAAAGCGAAAAAGTTCACCACTTATTCGACAAAGACTTAAGGCTGATGACAGCCCTTTTTACTGGCCATTACCCCTTGAGATATCATCTTAAGAAAATGGTCAAGGCAGACAACGATACGTGCAGATACTGTGATACTGCTCTAGAAACAGCGGAACATGTTCTTTGCAAGATGCTAGTCCGCACTGGGCAAAAGTACCTAGAAAAGGAAAGAACGAACCCCTGAAGATATAGAGAAATTATCCCCTCGGAGAAATCACAAGCTTTGTAAAATGCTTTTGAGTCCTAAGCAACAACTAATTGTAGGGTAATTCACAAGATATCTTTTAGGTCGATGTGAAGAAGGGCTGAAAGAGCCGAACGACTGCGACTCCTTGAATAATCTACAATCTACAAATCTCCTCACACATTAACATTGCACACATAGATCACTGATTTCAATGGTACAAATTTTAACCTTATTAAGTCTATGATATAATTATGAACCATATTTAAGCAGCTTTACATCAATTAAGCAGCACTTTAGAGGGAAGCTATGTATCTGACAATTTTATTATGCTGTTAGATTAAATATTAGATGTAACATAAAACAATTACCAAATATTTAGTAGCTCGGATAAGAGAAATATTCGGTTGTATGTATTTAATAATAATAATAATAATAATAAATCGTCTTTATTTTTTCCCCAATAAATAACACTAACAAATAATATTCTAAAGCAAAAGATACAGAAGTAAATAAATAAACAAACAAACACATATGCTCGCATTATATAATACAATTTATCGGGGTATGACTACCTGCTACATGCGAAGTTTAGCTTATGGCTATTCTTACACTTAACATGCTGCAGGTAGCATGCTAGCAGAAAATAATTATTTATTTAAATACATACAATTAAAGATATAAAGGTACCTTGCAGCGAACTATATAACATATATTATCTTAAATATAAATATAAATGTTAAACTATAACTCTGCAAGTGAGAAGCAGCTGGGCAGAGGCCCGCTCCCTTCGAGAAAAAAACGCTGCCCGCGCCTATCATGAACTCAAAACACATTTCAAGTCCAAGATCAGGCTAGACAACATCTCCAAAAGAAGCGGACCCCAGCACAAGCGCTCCCCACACGCAGACTCATTGCGTCAGTAGTATATTCTGTTTCAACTGATATTTAAAATTAGGAGTTTTTAGAGTTTTTATAGAAGAGGGAAGTTTATTAAATGACTTAACAGCATTATATGTGAAACTTCTTTGAAATATAGCTGTAGAATGATGAGGGAGAGTAAACATATTGGTTTGTCTAATATTAACATTATGAACATGAGATCTAATAATTAGCTTTGACTTCAACGAGCAATCAATATTTACGTTTAATAATTTTTGAACAAATGTGTTTAAGTGAAGTAATCTTCTGTTCTCCATGGTTAGCCATTTAAGTTCATTAATTTTGTGTGATATGTGATCAAATTTACGTAATCCAAAAATATAGTGAACACAGAAATTTTGAACCTTTTGAATACGTTTTTTATAAATCAGAGTAAGACAGGGACCATAAATAAAATCACAATAGTTAAACGCAGATAAAACAAGGGACTCACATAGAACCTTTTTTAAATCACCATTCAATATGAACCTGTTAGAGTATAAAAGTTTCATGGAGCAATAAGATTTTTTTAACAGATTATCTACGTGAGATTCGAATCTGAAATCATCATCTATAATTAAGCCTAAATTTTTAGAAGTTGATACAACGGGCAAAGGGTAATTATTAATTCTGATTGAAATAGAATTCTTAACAATGTTGACTTTTGACTTAGCACCAAACATCATAACATGTGATTTTTTAGCATTCATTTTTAGATTGTGCTTTTCACACTTATTGTATAACATCTCTAAATCGCTGTTGATTCTAGCCTCTGCTGCGAGCATATTCTCAGTTAAAAAACTAATATAAATTTGAGAATCATCAGCATATGCTTGAACTCTGGAAAATCTTATAGACTTTAAAATGTCTGCAGTATATAAGATAAAGAGTAGAGGACCAATAACTGATCCCTGTGGAACTCCAGCTTCTATGTTGGCCAGATCTGAAGTTTTATTGTTAATTCTAATTTGTTGTTGCCTGTTTGTTAAATATGATTTTAAAAAAGCCACTGATTCATAATCAAAACCATAATATTTCAATTTGGCACAAATAAGCTTATGATTAATAGTGTCAAAAGCTTTCGAGAAATCAAGCAACACCAACACACTAACTTTGTTTCTGTCCGTAGCAAATAACAAATCATCAGTAACTTGAGCCAATGCCATACTAGTACTATAGAATTTTCTAAAACCTGTTTGAAAGGCCGGTAAAATATCATTTGAATTTAAAAACTCATACATTTGGATAAACATGACTTTTTCTAAAATTTTAGATATGCATGGGAGTATGCTGATTATTCTAATATCTGACATGTCCAATGGATTATTTTTTTTTGGTAAAGGACAACCTATCGCAACTTTCCATAGTTCAGGAAATGAACTGATTTCTATAGCATAATTAATGATGTGGGTCAAATAGATATCAATAAAAGGACTAGAATATTGTAACATTGTTGCCGATATATTATCTGTTCCACAAGCATTTGATTTTAAGCTAAATAAGATATCATGCACCTGTTGCTCAGTTACCATATTAAAGTGAAAATCTAAAGTGTCATTAAACTTACTATTTTCGTAGCGATTAATACTATCATTACAAAGAGTATCATTAGGTTTCATAACAGATAGAAAAAAATCATTCATAAGGTTAGGATTTGATAAATGGTCGGGAATATTATTGTCTTTATATTTATTATTAATATTAAATGTACGTAAGGTTGCCCAGGTCTTTTTAAAATTATTTTGTCGACATATATTATTTATATAAGCCTTTTTTTCTGCTCTACAAGCTGCAAGCGAAAAATTTCTGATTTGTTTATAATATTCCCAGTCATTTTGCTGCTTTGTTGATTTATATACATTAAGTGCCCTTTGTTTTTCTTTTATGATCAATTTTATGTTGTCAGTTAACCAGGGAGCTTTAGGTTTTGATACTCTAACTGTTTTGAGAGGAGCAAAAATATCAAAGGATGAGGTAATAAAATTATTAAGCAAATCAACTTTTTTATTGATATCAGGGTCATAGATTATGTCAACTAAAGGCAATCCACTGAAATAAGTTTGAGATGTATCAAGGTTGAAGTTAGAGAAGTCTCTATATGTAACAAATTTCTGCTTGAATTTAGCTGACTTAATGTCCAAGCTACAATAAACCATCCTGTGATCTGACACCATGTCAGCTAACAGTGTACCTGCCTGAACAACCAATTCATTATTACTGATAAAAATAGGATCAATTAGTGTGCTGGAGTTTCTTGTAATTCTCGTTGGCTCATTGATTAGCTGCTCATAATTATAAGAATTAAAACAGTTACTAATAGGATTGCTTGCATTAAATAGGTCTACATTCAGATCCCCCAAGCAAAGAACCACATCAAAAGTCGGAGTAACGAAGGACAAAATATCTTCTAAATCACTTAAACACTCTGTTAAATTATTATGCGGAGGTCTGTATATCGACGAGATTAAAAAAGCTCTATGATTCGCCCTAAATTTTATCCACAAATGCTCAAATGAATTGCTTTTAGCTAAAAAATCAAGTGATACCACCTCACAGTTATTATAACATGTTTTTATGTAAATAGCTATTCCTCCTCCCCTACCTGTCCTGTCTTTACGAAATAAATTTCGCGCGGAGGTTTCAGCTTCTCCTGGTAGATGCCCATTTCTTTAACCAAATTCACAAAATTTAAAACGGTGGTGGTTCCACAATAATTTTAATAAGCTGCGTCTACTGTAAGCAACAGTTGAAAACAATATTTCTTTTTTGGTCGAAAACTCAAATTCCGTCGGAATTGCATTAAAATTGGTAGGAAGGTATTTTAGAAGTAGCTGATAACGAATTTAATGCCAAAAGCTGAGAATTCAAAATGGCAAATAATGCAGTATTTTTGCAGATTTACTTGAAATTTTATAGATGATGATCTCATGATTCTTTGATGACGAGCTTGACGTTAAAGCTGAAAAATTCAAAATGACGGATACTTTCTTTTACTGCGCAGAAATTAAATAAATAGGCCACTAAAAGAGGGTGAAATACAATTTTTGAAAAAAAAAAAAAAAAATAGAGACGCCTTGGAAAAAGGTCGCTTAAAATTAAGAAATATATACCAAATTCCAACATATTCTTAACTGACTTCAGTATCGGTATTAGGTGATACAGTTCAAGTAACTGGGAGACGGTAAAAATTTATTTCATAAGCGAAGACGGTTCTATTTCTTTTTAATATTTCTTATATTCGTAACACTCGTAACAAAAAATTAGTTCACTTCATTTCAAATTGAAATTTAAAAATTTATTTTATATAAGTAATACAAGGAATTATGATAACCATGTCAAGATTGTGAGACATGAAAGAGGCAGATTATCTTACGTCATTTATTCAGTATAAATATTATTCAGTTAAAAAAAACATTAACAAGTTTTCCATATGATATAAAGATAAATAATATAACAATGCTTCCCGGAGCGAGTTGTAAATATGTATATTTAGATATGGAAAAACGTGGTATTAAACGAGCAAATAATACACTTTGGCATGGTTCACATATATGAGAGAACAGGTTCTTTCGAGAGAAAGAGAGAGAAGACATGAAAAAAATACCCTACTAAATGTTATTGAATATTTTACGGGTAAAAGTTGCAGTTGGTAGTTGGTGTTGGTTCAAATGTTTGTGCCGAAATGCTTCTCTGTGATGATTACAAATATTATTTCGTATAGCACATCTCAAGTTTTAAGCTTACGTTAATTGCGAACCATATGAATTTTCGCTATGTTTAGTATAGAGTAAAAATGTTTAAAAAAAAATTACTAATATTTTTAAAAATTTGAAAAATTCCTAAAAATGGTTCATACCAAATGAAAGGGGACAACATTCTGCACAAGAAGGGTTCTCAATTCCTTATTTGAAGTGCAACGATTTTCGAGTAAAGCGTAATGGAAAGCTAGTTATAAACGGTTGTGTAGAGCGTTCTTCATCTTAAAAATTTAAAAATTTAACACCTACTCCTTCTGTTCCTGAAAACACGTACAAGATTTCTTTATAGTGTATTGAAAGCAAAAGGCATTATCTTTCTTTTCCAATCTTACCATTAATACCATTTATAAGAAGTTGCAGCATAACGAGTGTTAACTATATAAAGGTACACCTAATTTGGTATTTTATTAATTATGATGTTGCTAACTCAATAGTATACGTTAAGTTTTACATTAAGATCTCTTCATATTATTTGCTAAGTTTTTTTGCTATTTTATAGTACGTTACAGAAAACGTAAAACTTCAAAGTGAATACAATTTAAGCCATTACTTTATATACTATTTTGCATATTATTACATTGAAATGTATATATATCATCTTGCTCAAGGGATTTTTCATTTAAACGATTTTTTGCTAATACATAATATGTACAGTCGTGGATAATAAATAAGACAACTCATTTATTCTAGTGTAAATCTATCTCTATTTGAATATCCAGTTAGGAGTCGAAATAAAACAGATAGATATGAGAATAATTTTATTTTTTATTTGAAAACGGTTGTGGTGGTGATAAACAGATTAATTAATTCGTGACAAATATAACACATTATTAATTAAAATTAATACTAAGGATACGATTTTGCAGAGTGGGGGGGGGGGGGAAATACGAGTTTATTTTCGATTTATTATAAATATTTAAAAAACTAAACATAGTATAATCTTTAAAACTGTTTTAGATACTTTTATTGTTCTAACGAATACAACTACGTATACTTTTTATTGTAAATTTCTGTTGTACTTGAATATGTCAATATGTAGTTTGTCAATGAAAATAGTTCCTAATTTCATTATTAGTGTATGGCATTTAATTATATACGAAATTTATGATAAAAACTGTATTCCTTAGAGCAATATCAAGCACCTGAAACTATTTTGAAGATTATGCCATTTATGATTTTTTAAATATTTATAATAAACCGAAAATAAACGCATATTTATCTCTCACTCTAGAAAATCATGTCCTTAATAGTTGGATATTCTACTAACTACTATTAATCTGTTTTTCATAGAATTAATATAATTATTATTGTTAATATTTTTATTAACTAAATAATCATCAAATATTTTCAATGCATTATCTATTATTTTTAATAAATCTTACGTATTTCGTGATATGATATTTCGTTTTTGGATATTTTTTACGGGTAATCTCCCATACATTTTCCATTAGGTTCAGTTCTGGACTGTGGCTGGGCTGGTAAAGAATATTAATGTTGTTTACTCGAAACCAATTAGTTACGATATGGGCTGTATGAACCGAACAATTATCTTATTGAAATATGAATTTATTATCACAAAGTAATTGTGAAAGTGGAGCATAATATCTAAAATCCTAATATACATTTCACTATTAAGTCATTCTTCAATACACCACATGCCCATATTCAGGCCCACACCACATGTGTAGACTGGACAGTTTTTCGACAGTAAAAACCACTTCATTCCAAAAATGAGCAGCTATTACTATGAATTCAAGAGCGTACCCAAATTGAGCTTCTTTGTGCTCTGCTTTTAGTAAGAATGTCTGTGCTGCTGGACGATAGCGCAGCTCTGATTCTCTTACTCGTGACCAGTTCGACTCAACTCAGCTGAAAGTGCAATTTGTTTTATTCACCATACTTATTTGGCTTTAGCAATAACTCTAGCCTCAACTAGATTACTAATGCAGCTCATATTCGTTTTCGCACAGTTGTTGGATGTATACTTCACTTCATTTTTATACTGCACATAAAAAACTCAAAGCTGCCGACTGAGCTAATATAAGGGGAGACCGGGGCATGTTTTATTTTTCTACACTATATTAAATAATAAATATATTGTATTACTTAATAGGTAAATCATCATTATTCTTATGTAAAGTATGTTCTGGCATGATTAAGATCAGAAATAAACGTAAACACGCCTCTTTTAATTAAGATTTCTACCTCTTGTGATATAGTTATGCGAATAGCTAGAACTGCGCGGAATTTATTGTCGACGTTATTACCAGGGTAACAGATAAACAGAGCCGTGCTTTGAATTTATCTGTCAATGTCGCAAAGGACGTCCACCAATGCATAAGATATTCCTATCTTGAAGCAAAACTAATATTTTTTAATTTACCAGAAATGTCATTAAGTTTCTACCGAAAACACGATTTTTAAATCTGTAATATTATTTTGTTCATTTTAATACGCAAAAACTTGAAGTATGGCTCTGTAGTACTCTTGTCACCATGTAATAGCGCCGACTTTGATATTTTTATGGACGGTTTTTATGGCCTTTTTTATTAGCATCAAAAATTTTTAGACAACTTAGTGGAGTGCCGTTAGATTTATACCTAGGAACCCGGTTCCTATGAATCAACTTTAATGGAACGTATTGCATTGTGTTGCCAAAACCTAATACTAAAATGTTTATGGATTAGAAATTGACGTTTTTTTTTTATTTAAATGTTTATCGAGACAAATTCTTTGAAAAAATACTCAGTTCACATAAGTTTTAATAGTTTTTGTTCTGTAGACAAAAAAATTGTACCTGAATAGTATTGTAGGTTTGTGATTACAAATTTAGGGTAAAAAATTACAAATTCAAAATGTGGGACCCAAAATGGCGGCCAAGAAACTTTAAAATAAGACATAATTGATACAAAAAGCGTTGGAATTTCTGTAGAAATAAACTTACTGTTAAATCACATAATTCATAATAATTTTAATAAAATATACTATTTATCTTCGATATCTTCATTTTCAACTTCGCTTATTTCTATAATAGGAGAAGGGTTCGAGCAACTATCACCATTGCATTTGAAGCAAGCTGCAGTGCAAGGTAATCTATGCTTTCTACATCCACAAGCAACTCCGCATCCTGTCTTACATGTACAAAAAATAATTTTTAGTAGATTTTCAGTGGCTTATTCATTGTTATTGATCTCAATATCCCATGATAATGTTTCCATCCTCATTCTATTGGCGAAATGTCAGTTCCCAACCATAATTGTACTTGTAAGTACAATTATGGTTGTAAGTAAAATTATTATTGACGGAATGTCATTTCACAACCATAATTGTACTTGTAAGTACACTCTTTTCAATTGCTCAGAGACTGCATCAGGCCTAGGCACTAATGATGCCAGTCGTACACAGTTATTTGTAGCTGTAGCTTTGATGATGATGTATCTTAAAGTATTTAAGTAGTATCTATATACATATATTAAGTATCTTTTATTTTTTTGGGCGCGTCGTATAATGCCAGCTTTACAAATATTATTCAAATCTTCTTCATTGGCATTCAGCAGCGTCTTGAAGATCTTTATTTTTTTCAAAAATTTCTACACACTTATTTTTACCTATATTATAAAAAGCTGACGTAGTGTCACATCCTGTAAAAGCATGTAAAAACAAAATATACTTTTTACACAGAGGTGATGTTTTTTCTAAGCTCTTGGAAGAAAAAACTTTTTGTAGAACTTTACCCTTTGCTGGTTTTCGAAAATAAATTTCTCGATTATTTGGGGTTAGTGCTGTTAATAATACCAGGACATCTATATCCTCCGAAACTACAACAATATTGAAAACAATCTTAACAACACCATACCTTCCCGATGATAAAACGATTAAGTCGCGATTATTGTCACACTATAAGGATAATATTGTATTGTTCAGTAAATTTTGGTCAAATACAATACTATGCTTCCGGAAAAAACACCATAAAATATTATCCAAAACTTGGTACAGAGAAAGATTAGAGAATGATAATGAAGAAGAATATCGAATCTTAAAAGCTGCTGGTGACATTCTTCGAAGACATATTCGAAAGGAAGTTTATTATAACGATAAATATTTGAAAGCATTCATACATCCATCCCGAAGTCATTAAGTTTTATTCTATCTGAAATAATTATAAATAGTAAACCAGAAAATATAATTTTTTATGAGACAAAGTGCACTTCAATTGCTCATGCCATTATTTCAGCAGTACGACCATGATAATTCATATCACCTTTACGTGTTGCATTATCAGTTACACTTCATCGAAAATTTGGCTCTAAAAAAATTATAGATATATGTAACGCCTTAGGTTTCTGTGGTTTATACAAAGCAGCAAAATTGTATGAAGCCTCAGCAGCTTTTGGAAGTCCAATTGAAATAAAAATAGGGACTTTTGTTCAGACTATACATGATAATGCAGATTTTAATGTTAACACACTTGATGGAAAATGGATCTTCCATAATTTGGGTTCTATTCAAATTGTTACTCCTGGTGATAGTATTGAGCCTAGAAAACCAATCAAACGTTTGGAGAAGATTCCATCCGAGTGTGAAATGACATTTCGCCAATAGAATAGGGATGGAAACATTATCGTGGGATGTTGAGACCGATAACAATGAATAAGCCACCAGCCCCTGAAAATATACTTAAAATTGTAAGACAGGATGTGGAGATGCTTGTGGATGTAAAAAAACATGGATTACCTTGCACTGCAGCTTGTTCCGAATGTAATGGTGATAGTTGCTCGAACCCTCCTCCTATTATAGAAATAAGCGAAATTGAAAACGAAGATATCGAAGATAAATAGTATATTTTGTTAAAATTATTATGAATTAGGTGATTTAACAATAAGTTTATTTCTACAGAAATTCTAAAGTTTTTTGTATTATGTCTTACTTTAATGTTTTTTTGGCCGCCATTTTGGGTCCCACATTTTGAATTTGTAATTTGTTACCTTAAATTTGTTATCACCAACCTATAATACTATTCAGGTACGATTTTTTTTGTATACAGATCAAAAACTATTAAAACTTATGTGAACTGAGTATTTTTTCAAAGACTTTGCAGAAGATCTCGATAAACTTTTAAATAAAAAAAAACCGTCAATTTCTAATCCATAAACATTTTAGTATTAGGTTTTAGCAACACAATGCAAAAGTTCCATTAAAGTTGATTCATAGGAACTGGGTTCCAAGTTTTTTTTAGTTTTCACGCCTAACGGCACTCCACTAACTATACACACTTGTAAATTTCATTTCAAAGAATAATGAAAATTCGGACATGTTCAAAATTATTTATGAATATTAATAATCTATTATTAATATGATTATGATGAAGTTTTATAAAATGAATATACATTTAATATTCTCAAGAAAAATATATTTCAACAACTAAATAGCGTCCTCACTCAATCATCATAGCGTTAGGTAAGGAGCAAAATACTCCAGACACTAATTTTCATGTTATTAATAGTTTAGCTATTTATATCCCTGCTCATGTATATCTGTTTCAAACAGTATTAATGAAAACTTAGATATGTATCAATACCAACGCATTATCCACAATAAAAATCGCTTTTATTTATTGCCTCTCGATAAAATACAATGCGTATTTGTCTCATAACTTTCAATTCCATTCATTTCTTGAGTATTTATAGAATCCTGCAAAAGAATAATATATCAGTTTGACCTTGCGTATATAAGTTAACCATATAAATAGTTACAAGCTAATGAAAAGAAAAAATTTGGAAAAAATGACCGGAAATTCTTAATAAAAAAATCTATGTGGAACGTTTTCGGATCTCAAACGAAACAAATTATATTAATCTCTGACAAAATCTTGGACAAAAAGAATTCAGCATTTTAGAAAGATATATTACAGGAACACGTTCAATTCTTGGAGAAGCGTTTTGTAAATATTATTTTTAAACAAACAAGTAGTGTTTTAAAAATAGTAAAATAGGCCATTGTCAGTGTACTCAAACTTTCAAGCGTAATATGATAATTATAGAAAATATATGTTGCGGACAAATTGTAAATAATATAGAAACAAAGTAAATAATAGTTTTTCCTAAAATTTCGAGAAATGTATTTATGCGCGCATGATGTGTCCCTCTAACTTTGTTTACTAATGAAGGAAAATATCATACCGTACATTTGTTTTATTGCGTCTTTACGTAACAATATTATTGGTGTATTCTTTTTACCTTTAAAGTGCAAGTTATTTATTTAAACCATTAAACAAAAATTATTTTATTGAGAAATTTGTTTGACCTACTTACTAAAAGGGATGTCCTAATATATTTAATCACCCGTAGCTAATGCTCTGCTTGAAACAATTAGGCCATTTTAAAAGTTGCCGAATGTCCTGCCATAGAAACAATTGAATAATTTGCTATATAAATATCATGACATTTAATTTATAGTAATTATACCACTACCGTATTAATTAAAAACTATAGAAACTTATAATGAATACGTATATATGAAGCTAGGAAAAATGTAATTCTTAGGACCATACCTTTCTGAAGACATACTCACATTTATAAAATAACTTTCGCGAAAAAACACCTCCAAGACTACACCGAATATGTGAACCAACATAAGACTACTCCCCATTACATGTGATCATTTCAAAATTATTAAGACACTAAAGATATACATCACCACCACCCCTAGAACATTTTAGGCAAAACGTAACAGATGCTGGTGCAAGTTTAGAAGATGTTGCAACGTATCCCAATGTTACGTTCTTATCTTACATTTTTTTTATGCGTACAAGCACCATATATTACACATGTTTTTTAAATTATCAATAAAAGTAGAATTATTATTATTTTTATTATTTTAAAAGCTACCTAAATAAATCAATTTCAAGGATGATATATCAAATAAGGTTTGACCAATAAGGTAAACCCACCCTTTAAATGTTGATTTTCCACGCAATGTTTGTGTCGAAAATTATTTTTACAACTAAAATGTATTTTTCAAGGATCGTGCAAAAACTACACACTGTTTACAGTGCCAAAAGTTTTGCTTTTTGCATTAGTGCAAAAGTAACTACGTAATTACTTAGGTAAATTACTTTTTGCACTACTTTGACGTTTGACAGTGACAATTTCTAGAATTAATTTTCAGTTGTCAGTTTGAAATTTGAATATTTAGTTATTAAGATGTTGAAAATGAGAGAAACTATTTAATGTGTGAGTGGTCACCTCAGTATTATGGCAATAAGCTTAGGCGAGACAACATGTAAAGCCATGGCTCTCTTTCACGCACTTACTGGATCAGACAGTACCATCATATTCAATAGTACTACAGCAATGGGGGGGGGTTGACTTTTCCAAGTTTACTTCGCCAGCCGTCACAATCTAGTGCTGCTGTTTGCCAATCTATCTAGTTCTTCCATCTTAATCTTGGTCTTCCCCGTCGCGTCGCGTCGTCTGGTCCCACCTGATTGTGAGAGCAGGATTTTTCTCTTTTGATATAATGATATGTCCTGCCCATCGGAGTCATCCAATTTTAATAAATGTGACAATATCTCGCCCGCTGGATAATTCCATGTATTTTGCATACATCGCCATACCCCGTTGTCGCACACTGCGCCTTAAATTCTTCTTAGGATCTTTCTTTCAAATGAGTACAATAGTTGTTCGTTGCCCTTTGTTAATGTCTAGGATCAGACAGCACTTCTTCTTTTAAAGTCAAGGGGAGTAGAAATGAAAGGATTTGCAACTTCCGCATATTGTATATCGACAAAGTTGAGAGATGTAGCTATGCAGTTCGTCTGTAGTCTTTACACAACAGAATCAATTACAGAAAACTGCGACACTGACCACATTCGAATGCGGCTGTTCTGTCAAAGACTAGAGATGTTGAGAGAATACGAGTGATGCACTTGATCAATCAGCATCTGAAAAGAAGCATGTATCAAGTAAGTGTTTAGACTACAGCTCATGAGCCGATGGCACCTGTCACAGATCCAAGAAGTTATGGCTGGATGGAAAAAGGTAGCAAGCTTGTTCTTAAATGGATGACGTTGCCTCTTGCTGCGGAGGCTTTTGACCTAGATATAAAATGCATATGCATGCATTCATGTTTCATTATTGTTCCAGTTATTATTATAAATAAGCTTTTGTACGTTTTTTATGATTTTATGCTTATACCCTTCTAATATTTAACTCTACAAATAAAAAATATTCAGAATTTGAAACCCTTTCTAGGCCCCCTAGTCCCCCAAAATTTGTATTTTTTAAGAACAAATGTCATATTGAACTTCAGATAAATTATACCTTTCATTTCGTACCCCATATGTATTGTTTATAAGTATTCAAAATTTTTATCCAACCTATTATGTACCACCTCCCCAGATACCTCCTGGGGGTAAATAGTTGTACACTTGGACTAAAAATGTGGTACAGGCCCTAACCTGTAAGATGACACCTAAAATTAAATTTTTGCATCAACTTGAACTGAAAGGTTAATTTTAGCAGTCCGCGACACCCCACTATAGTTATAACAGTAACTGTTGCTCTCTTATTCTTATATAGTGATACTAAGCTTCTCTAATCATCGGACCAAATCTATGCCATTAATCTGAAAAAATAAAACATTTGATTATATTTTTAATATTTTGTCTCTTCGTACTAAATAGTATATTGTGTATTTAGGTGTAGAAGCAATACATTCCCGGACGAGGATGCAAAAAACATCGAAATCCGGGAATATGCTTTCACACCGAAGTACACGTACTATTTTTTCTGAAATCACAATCAACATTATTATAAATTAAGGAATTTGTATTAATGCATAACATTTCATCATATTCAATAGTACAGCCCTAGGGGGGGGCTTGACTTTTCCAAGTTAACTTCGCCAGCCGTCACAATCTAGTGCTGCTGTTTGCCAATCTATCCAGTTCTTCCATCTTAATCTTGGTCTTCCCCGTCGCGTCGTCTGGTCCCACCTGATTGTGAGAGCAGAATTTTTCTCTTATGATATAATGATATATCCTGCCCATCGGAGTCGTCCAATATTAATAAATGTGACAATATCTCGCCCGCTGGATAATTCCATGTATTTTGCATACAACCCAAAGTATATCTACGTCGCCATACCCCGTTGTCGCACACTGCGCCTTAAATTCTTCTTAGGATCTTTCTTTCAAATGAGTACAATAGTTGTTCGTTGCCCTTTGTTAATGATCAGACATCACTTCTTCTTTTAAAGTAAAGGGGAGTAGGTATTGCTTTTTGAGAAAGGATAGGGTCCCATCCCTCATGAAAGGATTTGCATCTTCCGCAAGCACCCCATATTGTATATCGACAAAGTTGAGAGATGTAGCTATGCAGTTCGTCTGTAGTCTTTACACAACAGAATCAATTACAGAAAACTGCGACATTGACCACATTCGAATGCGGCTGTTCTGTCAAAGACTAGAGATGTTGAGAGAATACGAGTGATGCACTTGATCAGCATCTGAAAAGAAGCATGTATCGAGTAAGTGTTTAGACTACAGCTCATGAGCCGATGGCACCTGTCACATATCCAAGAAGTTATGGCTGGATGGAAAAAGGTAGCAAGCTTGTTCTTAAATGGATGACGTTGCCTCTTGCTGCGGAGGCTTTCGACCTAGATATAAAATGCATATGCATGCATTCATGTTTCATTATTGTTCCAGTTATTATTATAAATAAGCTTTTGTACGTTTTTATGATTTTATGCTTATACCCTTCTAATATTTAACTCTACAAATAAAAAATATTCAGAATTTGAAACCCGTTCTAGGCCCCCTAGTCCCCCAAAATTTGTGTTTTTTAAGAACAAATGTCATATTGAACTTCAGATAAATTATACCTTTCATTTCGTACCCCATATGTATTGTTTATAAGTATTCAAAATTTTTATCCAACCTATTATGTACCACCTCCCCAGATACCTCCTGGGGGTAAATAGTTGTACACTTGGACTAAAAATGTGGTACTAACTTGTAAGATGACACCTAAAATTAAATTTTTGCATCAACTTGAACTGAAACGTTAATTTTAGCAGTCCGCGACACCCCACTATAGTTATCACAGTAACTGTTGCTCTCTTATTCTTATATAGTGATACTAAGCTTCTCTAATCATCGGACCAAATCTATGCCATTAATCTGAAAAAATAAAACATTTGATTATATTTTTAATATTTGGTCTTTTCGTACTAAATAGTATATTGTGTATTTAGGTGTAGAAACAATACATTCCCGGACGAGGATGCAAAAAACATCGAAGTCCGGGAATATGCTTTCACACCGAAGTACACGTACTATTTTTTCTGAAATCACAATCAACATTATTATAAATTAAGGAATTTGTATTAATGCATAACATTTCTTCATTACAATCTAACTGCTTACTAATAAATGCAATTTTAATGTGAGTTGGTTTGTCTGCGTGTATATTTATTTACTGTCTAAAATATACATAAAAAACCGTACGGGAATGTCACTTTCCCAGCCTAGGCCGGGAAAGTAACATTCCCGTACGGTTTTGTTGATCGTTGCTTGACAACAGATCTTTTCTGGTCTGTTCTCTGATAGTTTCTTAGCAAAGGACTAAAATACTGGAATTGTGCATTTTAACCTCCCCACAATAAAATTGTGGGAGGTTACTACAATTAGTCCAAAATCGAAAATTGAGATAACATCAAATCTTTACGTTTTGAGGTCCCAGGAACCCAAAAAAGTTGTTTTTGAAAAATGTTTGTGTGTGTGTATGTGTGTGTGTGTGTGTGTATGTATGTTAGCACGATAGCGGCGAAGCTACTAAACGGATTTGGATGAAACTTTGCATGATGGTTTCTTTAGTGCTCCAGAAGATCTGAAAAGGTTTTGGTTGAGATCGGATTACGTTTAGTGCCGTTTTGGTACAACAAGTTGTTTATTTTATGATTACTTACAATTTGTAATTGAACCATTGAAAAGCAGTAAAAATTCCGATTTCAACGATAGGTATATCACACTTGCACTTTTTCGATTTGGTTTCCGTGAAAAAAATTAAAAAACAAAAATTTCACTTGTTTTGTCCTCAAAGCAGTGCAATGTACAGGGTGATATTCTAATAATGACAGAGGTATTCAGTGATTTCGGCTGATAACTCGGGAACGGTTGAAGATATCGAACTGAAATTTGAAACGTAGATATAAATATTGTAGACGGACGGATTACGAGTGAATTAATAATACACCTACGTCACATGACGTCACAAATAAGAAAAATTCTTAGAAACTGGTGCAGGTATCGACTTAACTATTGGAAACATCCAATTAAAGTTTGAAACGTAGATGGATGGAATCCGAGTAAATTAAAAATACACCCACGTTCTGATGACGTCGTAAAAGCATAAAATTCTTATAACAGGCGAACTGATGATGATATCAAAAAAATATTTCTACAAGACGAGTCACGAAATTTTTTTTTTTAATTTCCAAGAAATATCAAATTTTCGGAGAAATATCACTTTTCAGAAAAATGTCAAATTTTCGAAAAAAATGTTAAATTTTCAGGGAAATGTCACTTTTCAGAAATATGTCAAATTTTGAGAAAAATTTCACTTTTCAGAAAAATGTCACTTTTCAGAAAAATGTCAAATTTTCGAAAAAACGTCAAATTTTCGAAGAAATGTCTGTCGCCTTTCAGAAAAATGTCACCTTTCAGAAAAATGTCAAATGTTTGAAAATTGTCAAATTTTCGGAGTAATGTCACTTCAGAAAAATGTCAAATTTTCGAAAAAATGTCAAAGTTTCGGAGAAATGTCACTTTTCAGAAAAATGTCAAATTTGCAGAAAAATGTCAAATTTTATTAAATGGACTCAAAGGAAAATTCCCAAAAAATACTACGGGTCCATTTGTGGTATAAGTTCTCTGCTAGTGTGTTAAAGCGTGCAGACTGTATGCTGAGTATTTTTGACGTGTCAGGTGCATCGAGGGATTACAAGTTTTTTCGACGTTTACAAAGCCCACGGATGGTGTGAGAGGCCATCCTGAACCGCTTACAAGCCCTACAAGTGTAAGCAACCCCACCGGAACGCTTTCGGTGAGTTTTTTCCAATAAAACTTTAAAAGTGACAGTGACATTATATTTTAAAAACTATTTCCGCTACTTCCGGCATCCCGCCGGAAATTCTTCCGGCAACATAACCTAAAAATAGTACTACATAACCTAAAAACAATTTAAGACATTGGTACCAACCTAAACATTTTTCAAAAACCAAATTCCCCAGAGAAACATTGGAACCAAAAATTTGACAGCTATCACTTCCCCGACCGATTTAGTGAAAAATTGGTCGAGGCCAAAAGATAAAACGAAATATACCAACTCAAACTTAAACGATCCACCATGAACACTACCCTGGCTACATCTGGCAGGGAAGCTGTCCACCAAGAGTTATATGGTTTTTTCCAAAGATGGCCATCCCTGTCATCCATCCCATTACCAACGAACAGGTTTTTTCGTTTAGTTGTTTCCCGTATCAATAATCAAAATTATTAAGTGCTCTTGCCTACGAACGTTTTTATAGAATTGTGTTTATTTTTATATTAATTTTAGGTCCATGTGGACACATTATAATTTTAACCTAGTCTTTAAGCCTGCCTACAGAAGACAGGAGCTACTTTTCTATTTTTCTCCAAGCCAAACCGGACCTACCCCGTCCAGCCTCATACTCGCCACGGCGGTGTTCACCGTGGTTGTCTGGCTGGCCCCGGCCTAGGATACGATGAAGCATATATATGTATTAAAAACATTGAATAAAATATTAATTTGTGCAGACTATAAATTTAACACTCAAGTTCTTAGGTCCAAATCCCACCGAACGCAAGACTTTTTTTCTGATTTAATACGAAAAAAATATTTCAACTTAATAAATATAATTAAATGAGGTCGTTCATATTGTTTAGTGCTCTTTTCGGCTTCAAAGATTCACCGGGTGGGGAGATTCCAGCCGCTTCCAGTAGCTGCCGATTTTTTCGATCTGAAATCGCGCCGAAAATGTAGACATTGCCGATTGATTTCAGAAAAATATTATTACTTCCAAATTACTTCCGTTGAAATAGGCTTAGAATGTCACGAAACGTAGAGATTTTAAGTTGAGCGAAAAAAAATTTCTGTCTGTCGGTCTGTCGGTCTGTCTGTCTGTCGGTCTCTCTGTCGGTCTGTCTGTAACTTTTTTTGTGCGCACGTTTACTCTGGAACCGTTTGAGATATTGACTTGAAATTTGGTACACATATGTACTTTAACAAGATCTAGAACTAGATTATATTTTCATCTTGTTCCGTCGAAGGGTTGGGGGGTAAATTGGGGTAAATTTGGGGAAAATAGGTAAATCAAGCAGGTAAGACTCCATAAAATTGGTATTTAGTATATACAAAAAAAAAATTGGCATTAGCCACCCCCATTACCACCCCCACCCCAGAAACCTCAAAATGCTTTTTATTTCATCCACCCCCACTACCACCCTCTATCACCACCCCCACCCTGCTACCGATGTGGGGTATCGTTTTATGGGTTTTTGGGGTAGAGGATTTCAAATATTATATTATTAAAGTTCCATAAACAATTATTTCCACATACAAAATTTTTTCGTTGTGAGTGACTTGGATAAAAAAATCTGGATGTGGAAGTAGTGATTCCTTGGGGAGCGGTTTTTTTTTATTTAAGTATATAAACTAACCTAGCTCATACCAATTTGAAGTCAGACGATTATCATTCGTTTTTTGATTTTTTGTTTTTTTTTTAACAACACAAGGTCGGAAAATCCCAGCAATTCAGATTATTATTCTATACCTCCTTAAAGATATTAAGAGGTTTTCACTGCTTTCGATATTGCTTGATTTTTATTGTAGCCAATATTAAATATAACAGAAACTGTTTTACTTATACCTATACTAAATACCTATATTTGTTAGTATGTAGGTTTTGTTACAAAATATTTAAATTTTCTTAATGTCTAGGAGAGATCTGGAAATGCAGGGCGCCATCCTGGAGACAGACGATTCATTCTATTTGTATTTGTACTGTTTGTTATCACAGATTGTTAAAAATATATAAACATATTAAGACATAGTTTTGACCTTGACTTTTATAACGTGACATGATAAATATTTTTTTGTGAAATACCACTTTGTTATTAGAGAGTTATTGGAAATTATAAATACTGCCACGCAGTATTAAGGGGCTACCTTATTTTATTAGTGCATTACCTTTATTTCATCAGCGAAATGTTAGTTATTGGAACACACCTTCGTTTTTCGTGTCGTTATTTCTGTGCAATTCTGACGCTTGCGCACTACTTTCTCTAACTTAACAAAAATAATAAATAATTTTTTTATATAGTCTTTTCTATCCTTTGTGTTCTCTGATGGTGCTTTTGTGTATTGCTTTGTTTAAATTCAATATGGAACAAATTCTGGAAGCTCTTATCCTAGGAGGGGCAAATGAGAATATCGAGTATGCAATTTTGGACATGTTTTAACCAACGTGTCTATTAATAATATTATTGTTGTTTAGTTATTCTAATTAATTTTCAGTGATAATAAATAATCTTGCTGAATAGTTTCTTTATCCCTGTAATCCATAAGTAAATTTTAACCTTGTATTTTTTTTATTAATTTTAGGGAAGAATCGAATCAGATAGGTACTTAGGTATGATATATTATTTATTATTGAAACAAAAACACTGTAAAAAACACCGGCAGTCGGCACAACATAAACACTGACGAAAAAATAAGGTTATAGTAATTCAAACCAGTAAACAAACAAAAATGTGTGAGCGATAGAACGTCAAAGTTGCTAAATGTCAAAATACGGCAAACTTAACGCACTGCAGTATCCCTTCACTAATAAGGACAAGCACTATCCTTAATAAGAGATCCCTTATTTGCGGATCAAACTGCGCAGGCGTAGATGCCAAAATAACGCTGACTTTAATACTGCTTGCCCTTATTACGCGTCCAATAACTCCCTATTAGTGAAGGAATACTGCAGTGCGTTAAGTTTGCCGTATTTTGACATTTAGCAACTTTGACGTTCGATCGCTCACACATTTTTGTTTGTTTACTGGTTTGAATTACTATAACCTTATTTTTTCGTCAGTGTTATGTTGTGCCGACTGCCGGTGTTTTTTACAAAGTGTTTTTGTTTCAGTAATAAATAATATATCATACCTAAGTACCTATATCTGATTCGGTTCTCCCCTAAAATTTATAAAAAAAAACAAGGTTAAAATTTACTTATGGAGACGATCTAGCACTTTACAAAACAATTTATAAACATAAACCCATGCAACCATAGATCCCCAGGAATAAAGAAACTATTCAGCAACATTATTTATTATCACTGAAAAAAAATAATTAGAATAATTAAACAACATATAATATTATTAATAGACATATGTTGGTTAAAACATTGTCCAAAATTGCATACTCGATATCCTCATTTGCCCCTCCTAGGATAAGAGCTTCCAGAATTTGTTCCATAATAAATTTAAACAAAGCAATACACAAACACCATCAGAGTGTTAGTTATAACAGAAATGTATTATATTACAAAAACTAATTTTATTTTATCTAAGGGACCAAGGGTCCAGGTCAAGTCTGTTTAGTCTATAAGTTGTTTAGAATAACGCAGTAAATCACTTGACATATAGGGCGTTGAGAACCATTGCTAGTGCATAATGTGAGAAATATATTTAAAATCTTATAGTCAGTCGTGTAGATGTTAGTATAGAATCAAGACGCACTTTCCGGTATATAATAGAGTCAAAACACTATTAATAAAATAGTCTTTATTTAAACATAGAGAACTTATAGTTTTATTTTCCATAGCCCAATTCCTAATAGGTTATGGGCCCAGATTACGCGTCGTGATATTCTGTGTTAGTGGCTATAAAAACAATAGGTGCCTAATTGGATAATTTAATTAGTGTAGTGTCCATAATAAGTAATAAGTACTTTATTAAATATCTCGTGTAGTAATTAAAATAGTGGTAACAGCAAGACTATGGAAAATTTAAAATTAAAAAGAAACATTCAAGCCTTTAATGGTGAAAAGTACAGTGTATGGAAATTTAGAGTTAGAGCTTTATTAACAGAACTTGATGTGATTAAAGTGATTGACAATGAAATTCCAGTTGAGTTAACAGACGACTGGAATAAAGCTGAACGAATTGCCAAAAGTGTTATTGTAGAATATTTATCTGATTCATTTCTTGGTTTTGCAACGACAGAACGTACTGCAAGGGACATTCTGGATAGTTTGGATGTCATTTATGAACGAAAAAGTCTTGCCACCCAACTGGCATTAAGAAAGAAATTGCTGCTTTTAAAATTGCGTGGTGATACCCCGTTAGTGAAGCATTTTACTCTTTTTGAAGATCTTATCACGGAGTTATCAGCTGCAGGTGCAAAATTAGAAGAAACTGATAAAGTATCTCATTTACTATTAACTCTTCCCACAGTTTATGACGGTGTAATAACCGCAATTGAAACTTTGTCAGAAGATAATTTGACTTTGGCTTTTGTCAAGACTAGACTTCTAGACCATGAAGTCAAATTGAAAACCGAAAGCCATGATACAAGTTCAAAAGTGCTCCAAGCAGGCTGGCGAGACGATAGTTCAAACAAAAATAATTTTGGGGTCAAGAAACCGCCAAAGAAAGAAGATTATAAGACCCGTACCTACAAGTCCAACTGGAGGTCATCGAAACTTAATATCAAATGTCACCATTGTGGTCGAAAAGGTCACATGAAAAAGGATTGTTTTCATTACAAAAAGGGGTTTCAATATAAAAATGCAGAAAGGAGAAGAATGGTCCAAACTGTTCAACTAACCGAACCATTAACATCAAAAAACGAAAATTCTGGTTTTGCATTCATGGTTGGAAATCATCAGTGTGAAACTGATAATACAATCAGCTTTATTTTGGACTCTGGGGCATCTGATCATATTGTCAACAGAGATGACCTATTTTCTAGTTTCATCGAACTGAAGACTCCGCTAAAAATTTCAATCGCAAAAAATGGAACCTTTATTAACGCAACAAAGAAGGGTGCAATAAATGTATCGAGTAGTGTGGGAATATCAGGAGTTCTAGACGATGTCCTTTACTGTCCAGATGTACCACATAATTTGCTGTCCGTGCGAAGGATGCAGCAGGCTGGACTAATCATAGTTTTTAGTCAAAAAGGTGTAGAGGTAACCAAAAATGGTAAAAGAATATTGAAGGGTAAGCCATTAAACAATTTATTTTATGTCGATTTTATGGTCAATAAAAATCTGAATAATTATGTTGCACAAGTAAATAATAGCATACATCAGAATTACAAACTATGGCATCAACGCTTAGGTCACATTGGGAAATCAAAATTTATAGAGTTAAAAAATAAACATATGATCGAAGA
The DNA here is from genome assembly GCA_936432065.2 of Rutpela maculata. NCBI lineage: Eukaryota > Metazoa > Arthropoda > Insecta > Coleoptera > Cerambycidae > Rutpela > Rutpela maculata. The sequence continues at coordinate 53,518,048 of OW386290.2, read as the reverse complement.
TATAGATCAAATCGATCATGTTACACCAACTGAAGATTTATGTGAGGCGTGTATAAATGGTAAACAACAACGATTGCCATTTGCAAAAGTCAAAAATAAGACTCATATAAATAGGCCATTGTTTATTGTTCATTCTGATGTTTGTGGTCCAATTACTCCATCAACAATTAATAACAAAAATTACTTCGTAATTTTTGTTGATGAATTCACTCATTATTGTGTGACCTATTTAATTACATATAAATCAGATGTTTTTGCTGTCTTCCAAGATTACATTGCTAAAAGTGAGGCACAATTTAATTTGAAACTAGTTAATTTGTATTGTGATAATGGAGGGGAATATTTGTCAAAAGATATTAAAGATTTTTGTGTGCAAAAAGGCATTAGCTATCATTTGACAGTTCCACGAACCCCACAATTAAATGGTGTATCAGAGCGTATGATAAGGACATTAACTGAAAAAGCCCGTGCAATGATAAACGGTGCTAGTTTAGAAAAAGTGTTCTGGGGCGAAGCAGTTCTGACTGCCACTTTTCTAATAAATTTAACCCCTACTAAAGCTCTGAAACAAAGCAAAACACCATACGAACTATGGCACAATAAAAGGCCCAAATTAAAATATTTAAAGGTATTCGGGTCTACTGTATTTATCCATAATAAAACAATGAAATCAAAATTTGATGAAAAATCCTTTAAGCTATATTGGTTGGATATGAACCGAATGGGTATAAAGTGTGGAATGTGGAAACTGAAAAATTTCTAACAGTACGAGATGTTATTGTCGATGAGACAAATTTCTTGAAATCCAGGCCAGTACTTAAGCCTGAAGGTTAATTCTGAAAACTCCCGAACTGAAACTGATGCATCTGAATTACAATCAAAATCAGTAATAAAGTCAAATAAATCTGGTAGTACTAAATCAGATATGTCTACGGATATTTTAGAACCGAGTTCAAGTAAAAATGCCAAATTAGGTCATGAACCTAATGACTCTGTAATAAAAGCAGAGGCGCACAAAGATTTTTTATCTCTAGACAAAAACAAAAGTCATTATGAACTGAGAAGTCGACCTCCTATTTCATATAATGAAAATACCATACCAGATGATTATCTTTTGAGTGCACAAATATTTGTAAATAAAATTCCTAGCTCATATCAAGAAATTCAAAATAGGGATGATAGGATTCAGTGGGAGCAAGCTATTAGAGACGAAATTAATTCTCTTTTAATAAACAACACCTGGTCTTTAGTTGAAAAACCCCAAAATAAGAATATAATTGACAATAAATTGGTGTTTACAATTAAAAATGATGAAAATGGAAACCCATCAAAATATAAAGCTCGACTTGTTGCTCGAGGTTTCAGTCAGGAATATTTAGTAGATTACAATGAAACATTTGCACCGGTTGCAAGAATTGCGAGTTTTAGATTTATTCTAGCGTTTTCAAATCAGTTCAATCTATTAGTCCATCATATGGACGTGAAAACTGCTTTTCTGAATGGTTTATTGAAAGAGGAAATCTATATGAAAGTTCCTGAAGGGGTGAAAAGTAAAAGCAATCAAGTATGTAAATTGCATAAAGCTTTATATGGATTAAAGCAAGCAGCAAGGTGTTGGTTTGAGATGTTTGAATTGGCCCTGAAAGACCAAGGTTTTCGAAATTCTTCAGTTGACCATTGTATTTATATCTTAGATAAAGGAAATGTGTTTAAAAACATTTATGTAGTACTTTATGTCGATGATCTTATTATTTCCACTGCCTGCAATGATACCATGAGTAATTTTAAAAATTATTTAATGACAAAATTTCAAATGGTAGATTTAAGAGAGATTAAACTTTTTGTTGGTATAAAGGTAGAAAGAAGTGATAACAAAATTACATTAGACCAAAATGCATACCTAAAAACCGTTTTAAATAAATTTAAAATGCATGACTGTAATCCTGTCAGTACACCTTTACCAAACAAGTTAGATTATATAGCTCTTAATTCTGATGAGAAATATGACGCTCCTTGTCGAAATCTTATCGGATGTTTAATGTATGCAATGCTATGTACCAGACCTGATTTAAGTACAGCTGTTAATATTTTGAGTAGATATATGAATAAAAGTAATAAAGAACTTTGGCAGTGTCTTAAAAGGGTACTAAGGTACATTAAAGGTACATTAAACATTAAATTAACATATATTAGAGGAGACTATAACAAATTGTTATGTGGTTATGTAGATTCTGATTGGGGAAGTAACGAAATTGATAGGAAAAGTACAACTGGCTATTTGTTTAAATTATTTGAGCGTTGTACAATATGCTGGAATACAAAAAGGCAAATATTTGTAGCGGCGTCAACTACAGAAGCCGAATATATGGCACTTTTTGAAGCCGTTAGGGAGGCACTCTGGTTAAGATCATTAGCAACCAGCATTAAAATAAATATTTCAGAACCAATCACTATCTATGAAGATAATAATGGTTGTATAAGTATTGCAAACAATCCAACTAACCACAAAAGGTCAAAGCATATTGATATAAAATATCATTTTTCTAGAGAACAAATAGAAAACAATATAATAAAATTGAAATATGTTCCCTCAGGTAAGCAGCTCGCAGATGCATTAACCAAGCCCTTGCCGGCATCCAAATTCCAGGAACTCAAACTTGAAATGGGTTTGGAGTAATCTGTTTAACATTTTATTTAGTTTAAGAATGGTCTGTTTGGGTTTTACTGGGTTTCCCCATTCCCTGTGCAACAAATGTTGGGCCATTATGTCTTTTCCTTCCCAGAAAATACACGGAAGGTGTGTCAATGTTTTTATTGTAAGTTGTTTCTAATAATAATAATAAATTACCGAATTAGTTTTTGAGAGGGCGTGTTAGTTATAACAGAAATGTATTATATTACAAAAACTAATTTTATTTTATCTAAGGGACCAAGGGTCCAGGTCAAGTCTGTTCAGTCTATAAGTTGTTTAGAATAACGCAGTAAATCACTTGACATATAGGGCGTTGAGAACCATTGCTAGTGCATAATGTGAGAAATATATTTAAAATCTTATAGTCAGTCGTGTAGATGTTAGTATAGAATCAAGACGCACTTTCCGGTATATAATAGAGTCAAAACACTATTAATAAAATAGTCTTTATTTAAACATAGAGAACTTATAGTTTTATTTTCCATAGCCCAATTCCTAATACAGAGAACACATAGGATAGAAAAAACTATATAAAAAAATTATTTATTATTTTTGTTAAGTTAGAGAAAGTAGTGCGCAAGCGTCAGAATTGCACAGAAATAACGACACGAAAAACGAAGGTGTGTTCCAATAACTAACATTTCGCTGATGAAATAAAGGTAATGCACTAATAAAATAAGGTAGCCCCTTAATACTGCGTGGCAGTATTTATAATTTCCAATAACTCTCTATTATTGTATCAAATACATTTTTTACTGTTGTACCATCCACGTGGGTTAATTGATATTTAAATTTATGGGTGGTTTCCGGGAAATCTAAGGGACGGGAAAATTAATTTCTGTAACTTCGAGACATGCACATTGCACAAATTGTTTCCGTGTTACGATTTTTTTTACTGAAGAGTCGCAATGTTCGAAAGAGTGTTTTGCGTCCACAAGTTGTAACAACATTACTATTACTAACCCAAAATTCATACAGTGTGTCGATAAATGTCCATTTGATGCATTATAGATGGATTTTTATGCATTTTCAATTTTGGTTAATTTTTCAGCGTTTGGAACTTCAGGCATATTCATTTCGCTTAATTAAATTCATGATAAATAAAGTTAATTTTATTCATTTCTAATTAAAAAGTTAATCAAAAACATCAGTTTTACTTCATAAAAATAATTCTTTAATATTTCTGGATTACTGGACTATTATATTAAAAATATTTAGAATAAATGCATGTTTGTCTAAAAATACCGTCAAATCAAATGAATAGCATATATTTTAATAATAATAATAATCCGATCATCATGACAATGCCAAAAGAACAAAAAGCTCACTATACACTGCGTATAGACTATCAAAAGGCGTTCGATAGTGTGCCTCACTCATTGCTTACAGAAGTAATCGAGCTCTACAAGATCGAAGACCGCATCACCAACTTTAGACCAAGAGGTATATTCTAAGGAGACGCAGTTTTGTGGTTTTACCTGTCACTGAATCCACTCACATCAACGCTTAACAGTCAGAAGATTTACACACTTGGACAAATGCAAAATAAGCTGTATGGAGAAAGTCACTTTTTTTTATTTTGAATCGAAGCTCTCAGCCAGAAACATGGCAAATTCAATAAATACGTACGTAACGTATATTTGTGAAGATGGGCTACGACGGAACTTGTAAATCTAAACTCGAAGGCAAGAAAGGAGTTCCATGATTACCGTGCACATCGCACATAGTCGGTAATCAAAAGGTTCCTTTTGCCAAGGAGGCAGAGAAGTCCCAAATATACGTGCCAAGCAGACAGGTCAAATAATAAACATACGTAAAGGCCGGCACAAGCAATCCGCATCAAGCAATAATAGCGACAGATAACAACTCAACACCACTGACACAGACAGATGACAACTATGACCTGTCTACGGAAGTACAAACACCATAAGTCTTTAATGAGAAGTGGAGAAGTAAACCTCTGTACTGTTGGTATCTCAACACAATCGAGAGCGTAGGACTAGACGCCGAAGAATCCACAACTTAGCTGCGGACAGGGAACCTATTCATTGACACTGAAGGGCTCGTTACCGCCCTGTAAGGGCTCAACTAAAATCTAAAGAAGGAACATCCTTAAGGAGCGAGTAGGAAATGCGAAGTGTCGTATTGCGGTGAAAAAGACGAATACCTTCATCACGTAGTATCAGGTTGCTCTATATTTGCACCAAAAGAATATCTAGGGAGACATAACAGAGTAGCAGGGATTATCCATCAAAACCGAGTGGAGTACATGTGTCTCACAGAAACAACTCCGTACTACTTATATGAGCCATCACCGGTTTGTGAGAACGGGAATGTGCACATGTATTGAAACATGCCAATCATAGCTGATAGAACGATTGCCAAAATATACCGGATCTATACTGGCCCTGAAAGACGTAAAGAAGACATACATAATTGATATTGCTATTCTATTGCTACTCCGGAATATACTGAAAACTTAAGCAGAAAAAATTAATAAAAATATCTGCTGTGGCGACGAAACTGAACAGATGTGGAAAATGGATAACGTATTATAATGCCAATAGTCTTAGGAGCGACTGGGGAAATATCACATAAATCATTATTATTATTAGAAAACGCGAGCAGATCCGAAGATCCGCAGCACTCAGGCCTATCAGCCCATTGTATATTCGCGACGTTTAGGATCTCCTAGAAAAGACCAGTCCTCTCCACGAAGGAGAGCAGCCCTTTCCAGGGCAGATCCCGTAGTTCCTCCGGCTGTAGAAACTGCCTTCCGAAATACCTATACCTTGACACTCCTATTGGTGCGCAATGGCATAGGATATGAGTGATGGTTTCATCCTCCACTCCACACATCCTACAAATAGAATCATCTTTCAACTGCATTGTATGCAGGTGCTTGTTCAGAGGACAGTGTCCTGTTATCAGGCCTACCATCCATCTCAATCGTTCTCTATCGAGTCCAATCAGCCACTCTACGGTAGAGTCAGTCGAGGGCCCCTTTATATGGAGCCTCGACTGTCTCATTCCGGGGGCCTGAGCCCAATAGTTGCTAAACTGTGCCGTAGCCCAGTCTTGCAGCTCTGATTGTATCAGACTTCTTGGCAGACCGAAGGCTGGCTCGGGGCCAGGGAAAGGAGTTTTTGCTCCTTCGCCCTCCAAACGGTCTGCTTCTTCGTTGCCCTCGACTCCTCTGTATCCGGGCACCCATATATAAGTTTAACTGAGTTGCATTCACTCAGTCAGAATTTTTCGACAGTTCAGCACCAGCTTAGAGGTCACCTTGTTTGATGCAAGAGCCCTCAAGGCTGCCTGACTGTCGCTACATATATAAATGTGCTTATTAACGAAGCCTCTTTCGAGGTTTTCGCTTGCACACAGTAAAATGGCATATATCTCAGCCTGAAATACACTAGGATACTTACCAAGTGGCGCCGATATACGAGCCCTTGGCTTGCATCCGTATACACCAGCACCGGTTCCCTCCTGAGTCTTCGATCCGTCTGTGTACCATTCCAGACCTCCGGGACTCAGGAGATTAATTTTATCGCGTTCCCAGTCGTCTCGACTAGGGAACACGACTGTATATGGAATAGTGAACTCAAAGACGGGGAGACACCGGTCGTCCTCTGAGTGAGCAACGACCTGGTCCCTTATAGGTAGAGCTAGAGCCTTTGTGTGCCCCAGCCCTTGTTCCGTCGCGTTCCACATTCCACCTTTAAACAGTCTATTTGCTGCTTTCCTAGCTTCCAGTTCCACTTCGACATGCAATGGAGTGAGTCTCCATTGCAGCCGTTGGGGTGGTCCTGATTGCTCCTGTTATTCCTAGGCAAGCTAGCCTTTGGACTTGACACAGGCGAGCCCTGATTGTGGTGCGCTCCTGGGAGCGCCACCACACGAGAGCCGCATATGTTATGAGGGGTTTCACCATAATGGTGTACATCCAGAGGGTAGTCCTTAGGTTTATTCCCCACTTAAGACCGAAGATACGCTTGCACATCCATAAGGATGCACAAGCTTTCCTCGCTTGAGTTTCCACGTGGTCCTTCCATGACAGTTTGTAGTCTAGGGTTACTTCCAGGTACCTCACTGTACGGGAAAGACACAGACGTGTGCCCATGAGAGAAGGAAGCTGAAAATCGCTGATTTTTCTCCTTTTAATGGGCAGCATCTTTCTACTCTAGCACCTTCTCAGCTCTAACAACGATCTGATGGAGGGCCGTCTCTGTAGATTTGCCGGCTTGGTATGCATGTTGATTGGGATGAATTGGTGATGATAAATTATATGAAGGCCTAATCACACCGAAACTACAAAAGAGCCTGTACATATTAATATAAAAATCTGTTAATAATAGACACGTGCATCATAGTGCCAAGAGTACTTGGCCAACAAGAATAGAGTCGTTTTCAACGCATGCAAAAAGTGGAGCATCTTGTCTATGAACCAATGTACTACTTACACACACCAGTTAAGGTGCAGGCAGATGTGTGGAAATAACTGGGGGTTAAACCCCAAGATGACCCTATGGTTATACACTAGGTTTGTAAGACCCATGATAACCTATGGATCGGTGATATGGTGGACCAAGACACTGCAGCTTGGAGCAATAAGGCTATTAAGTGGCGTACAAAGGCTTGCTTGCCTGTGCGCCACTGGGGCCATAAAAACTGCCCCCTCGGCTGCATTGAAAGTCCTCTTAGACCTGACACCACTACACATATTTATCCAAGGGGAAGCTCGTTCAGTGGTACATAGGCTAATGCAAGGCACAACGCCCATGAGGCAACAACACGGAACAGAGCACCAAATGTTATACTCAGAGCTGAAGGCAGATCCCATTTTGGGAATGTCCAAGGACACTATGGTCCCAAAGTATAACTTCCATAAAAATTTTCAAATCAAAATACCAGACAGAGAGGACTGGAGAAACGGTCCTCCAATATCGGCGCAAACGACCTGGTATACAGACGGCTCCAAGACAGAACAGGGAGTCGGAGCTGGGATTTTCGAGATTGAAAACGAAAATCCCGATAAGTCTAGGAATACACACCACAATATTTCAGGCTGAGGTGGCCGCTATACGGTGGTGTTTAAAGGAAATAATGAGTCAAGGAACTGTAAACCAGTCAATTGCCATTTTTTCCGACAGCCAAGCAGCGCTAAAGGCACTCGATTCCATGTAGGTCGATTCAAGACTAGTATGGGATTGTATAAATGCCCTTACAGACCTAGGAAGTCAGAACAAAGTGCCCGTAGCCGGGGAAATTAGAAGGCTGATGAACTGACCCGGGAAGGCACATCTAAGGCCCTAGTAGGACCCGAACCCTTTTGCGGTGTGGCTAAGCCACGCATACTAACATCCATTAATGAATAGGTACAAAATAAATCTCTAGAGTGGTGGAACAATTTCCCACGACAGAGACAGGCCAAAAAGTTCATTAAAGAACGATCGGCCAAATTCACGGAAGACCTACTATGCCAAAATAGAAAGGCTATTAGGACAATGGTAGGTCTTCTAACTGGACATTGTAGGGTTAATAGACATATGAGTCTAATGGGCCTGACAGAGGATGCAACATGCAGATTCTGTCTAGAGGAAGAGGAGGAAGAAGAGTCTGATACAAGAGACAAAGCTGGATAAGGAGCTCTAAATAAAATTAGATAAGGAGTGCCACAATAGATCCACAGAGGTCGCGGTGGTCAAGGTCAATCAACCAGTTCCTTTTTTGAATCTAATCTAATCTAATCTACACACATCAAAGCAATCTGAGAAAAGGTGAGGGATAATAATAAAAATAATAATAATTTGAAATTAAATTCCGCTACTGATATAAAAATATAGAATTTTACCATAATGACCATAGTAGAACTGTAGGAAAAATAATGATATAAATATACCTAGACTCAATAATACTGCTGCATTTGAATCATTCTTTTATACTTAATTTCATATATACACAAACAATTTTCACCAGCTGAATTCCAAGCAAGTCTCTCATATTGAAAAATTTAAATAAAAAGTAAATTATCTCACGACTTAGGTTTTATAGCTATTCAAAAATTTAAGGATTATCTTTTACGTGTATGCATAGAATTACGTTTTTTAATGTTTGTTGGTATATAATGTAATTATTTCTTCGTCGTATTGGGATAAAATTTTTATGTCAGTTTCTTGTAGCTTATCTTCTTGTAGATTGGATTTTATAACACTGCAATATATTATTTCTATTTTGTTTTTTTACACATTTTCCTAAAACGTGACGACCACAAAATATGAACTATGTTTTATATATATAGAGAAGAGAAAAAAGAGACTATATAGATACGAAAAGGTATATTTGATTAATCTTAATTATTGATATTTTGAAACAATGTATCAGCGAGGAATTTTGTTTTCTGTATGTGCAATAAATTACAATAAATATTTCTGTTTACCTTCATTTTCAATATCAACAAAGTCTATTTTCAAATAATAAATATATTATGCAACATTCATTTTACTAGCGAGTATTTCATAGAAATCGGTGCGTATTGTTTAAAATGGCGAAGGATCCGGTTACATACACAGCGTGTGTAAAAGTATTGAAATATGACAACTCGTTTGAAAAATTCTTGGACAAGTCGATTTTTATTTTAATTACGCAACTTTTGGTGTAATTTAAAATGTTTAGTTTTACACACCGCCATCACCAGCTACCTCAACTTTTCTTTTCAAATAGCCAACCTATCCTTTATGATATCTCAAAACGAAGATATTTATTTTAATAGGTTATACAGAAAATCAAAATCCTTTGTTCCTAGTTTGATCTGATTTAAAAATTTCATGTTTTTCCTTTGTCGACAAACAAACTTAAGAATTAAAATGATGTGTCAAAAAAGAATCAGGAAATAGTTCTACATTAGTTATTTGTTGGGAAAACATTTTATTTTATTTCAAAATAATCCTTGTCGAGACCTGGCAGACGTAGCACAGTAACTAGGGCGAAGAGGCACTTAACACTGCTGTTTTTGGAGGAAAATCCTACACGGAAACTTGCTAATGATTTTTTTTTGCCCAAAGTCAGTAAGCAACCTTTTTAAAAAGGAAACACTGTATCTACATAAGATTCATTTGACTCAGGAAATATCTAAAAATGAGTTTAATTGTGTAGGGGAATTTTGTGAAATTTGGCACGAAAAATTTAACAATGATCCAACATTCATATCTAATATTCTTTTTTACTAACAAAACGACATTTTATCTTGATCGGTTTATAGACATGATTTTCGCTATTGATCCAGAAACAAACCTCATTAGATGCAAGCTTAGCATACCCAACGTTCCCAAAAAGTAAATGTGGATGGATATTATTCAACGTAATTTTATTGGAGGATAATTTAACATCTGATATTTAATTAGACTTATTACAAACCACATAGTTACCGCATTCACTATAATTTTTCTGGGTGATAATGATTTACCAGTAGCCGATAGCGTATTGTCCCAGCAAGATAGTGCTCTCCACGCTATGGAAATACTTTAAGACAGAAACTAAATAAAGTGTTTCCGGACCGAAGAAGACAGGCAGAAGGGGGTTAATAGAATTGCCAGCTAGTTCTCTGGACCTGACACCTTTCGAATTTCTGTGGTCATTTAATAGGTTTTCTTTAAAATGTATTATTATTTTTATATCCATAGAGATGCTGTGCATGTATACACATATATGTGAGTGAGTGACGCTACAGAGGGGCCCTTGGAAGGTCTAAATGTGATTTGTCGAATATCACTAGCGGCACTAAATGTTGACGTAATTTTGAACAGCGACTCCCATAGTTCCAAGCTGTTAACGGAGCACAATCTGAACATCTTATTAAATAATTTATTATTATTTTTCAGTAATACAGTTTTTACTAATTTTTTCTTTTCCTTAAAAAAGGAATTTTATTTCAAGCGTAGAAGAAAGTTGCATTTATTTAGGAACCTTCCTCCAACTGATTTCGATTTCTTTATTCCATTGAATCGACTACTAAAATATCTTTCTTTTGAGGTATTATGAAGGGAAGCTTGCTATTTGAAAATGAAAGTTGAGGTGTCTTGGTATGTAAAAATAAAAATTATAAATGGCTCCAAAAGTTACGTAATTGAAAATAGAAACCGACTTATCTAAGGGTTTCTTATAAATTCAATATTTTAAAAATTATGGTGGCGTTTCAATACTCTTTACCCGCATTGTATAGAGGATAATTGAAAAATAAAATGTAACATTAAGAAAGTGTATTCCTCACGTAAAAAAGTGAGTGAAGTGAAAATATTACACGTGACTAAAAACGGTTTGTAGACAATTGGCAGGTTAAAATATAGCACAAAATATACAATATATGAGAGTACAGGTAGGAACTGTTTTAATACGAACGAAAAGGCCCAAATAGGAGGTAGTCTCAGATTCTGTTTCTTACTTCTTTCGCGTACCGAAGGGAAGTATTGTAATCGTGAAAAAATCACCCTTCGAAATTTATCCGGATTTTTACGTTTCAGGGTACGTAGATTATGAAAATTAAAGCCATTTAATTCCATCTGTCTGTCTGCCTGTCTGTTGGCGCTATATCTACAAAACCACTTGACGGAGAAGGATAATATTTATTAGGTAGTTGATTATATTGCCAAGGAAGAACTGGGAACAGGTCCATTGAAAAATATACAGAGTGGATCCCATGAAAATATAATTGAAGAAACAACAAATACGAAACACAGTAATATTTGACATGTAGTTAACACAACTGTCAAGTAAAAAAATATGAAAAAAATACAGGGTGGTTACTCGAAAAAAAAATTAAAAATGTGACGGTGGATGACAATATTTTGCATGTAGTTGACACAACTATCGAAGAAGGAAAATATGAAATATATATATATAGGGTGGTCACCCAAAAAATTTTTTTTAAATGTGACGGAGGACGATAATATTTCGCATGCAATTAATACAACTGCCAAAGAAGAAAAATACGAAAAAAAAATGTGTGGTCACCCAAAGAAAAATTAAAAAATGTTGCGGAGCAAGATAATATTTAGTAGTTAACACAACTGTCGAAGAAGGAAAATGTGAAAAAAATATATACGGGGTGGTCACCAGAAATATGCATCCATTTCAAATTCATGCTATTTGTTTTTCTATTTTACTGAATTTATTTAAAAATGAAAAATCACTCAAAATCATCTCAATATTTCTTGAACTTTAACGTAGTTGCCTTTTGAAAAATCATATGTCTAATAATGAAATGTGAGTAAATACCTCTTTGTGAATAATAGCCTTTTGTTTATCTCTTGTTTCTTGATAGGTATAAGTACTAGTGCAGAGTATAAGGATCAATAAAAATTATTTTGAAAGTGATTTTTTATTTTTAAATGAATTTAATAAAATAGAAAAACAAATAGCATAGATTTGAATTGGATATCAATGTATTCAGAAAAAAATCTATAATTTATTGAACACTAGGAGCCACCACCTTCCCATTTGAAAAAAAGTTTTCGATAAAAAAGTGATTTGTTCAATGTTGGAGGCTTCGTAAATAGTTATGAATGAAATTAAACGAAAAATTATATTTTTCCCTTGGACTTTGCCGTAGAACAAATTTTGGCATTTCAAAGCACTCTAGATGAATGTCTTAAAATTCTTAAAAAGACTGGTATAAAATCTCATGGTATACTCAGAATGTTGTCTTGAATCCAAATATGTAAAAATATACAAGGTGTTCCATTGAAAATGGAAAGTTACGGTAATTTCTGGGTAAACCGGAAATGGTCTCATACCGTTTTTATGCCCAAAAATCCATTTTTACAGTATTTTATGCACCCCAAATTTCAAGTGGATAAGTTAAAAAATAAAGAAAATATAGGGGGGAGCCACTATCCTGTGGCACCCGGTATATTGTAACGAGATCTGGTGCTATATTAAGTTTTAATCTTATTTCGTTGAAGGGTTGAGGGTAAATGAGGATAAATTAGTAAAACAGGCAAGAGATCATAAAATTGAATAATGTATCTATAAGAAGCCATGGTCCCAAAATTTTTGGCATCAGCCTATTATCCCCATCGTATTATTAAATAGGATAAAAAAAATAAAATTGTAAATTAATGTCTGTACAGGAAACAAAGGGTTCAAATTCTTGTTGGTATCGGCCGCTTCTGTTACTACTCCCTCCCCATTATTAAAGGTGATGAAAAAATAAAATTGTGATTTATTATGTGTACAAGAACCAAAGGCCTACAAAGTTTTTTTTGCATCAACCTCTCACTCTACCACCCCCACTACCGGTGGCATTATGAGTTTTTGTGGTAGACAATTTCAAATATTATATTATTAAAGTTCTATGAACAATTGTTTCCACATAGTGGAGTGCAAATGGAGTATCAACATTTTTTTCGTTGTAAAAGACGCGTAGGAAATCTGAGCGTGGAAGTAGTGATTTCTTAGGCAGCGGTTTTACTTCCACATCCAGTGGTTTTACTTCCACATCCAACGACAAAAAATTTTATTGTTCAAATAGGCTTAGAATGTCATGAAACGTTGAGATTTTAAGTTTGAGCGAAAAAAATTTCTGTCTGTCGGTCTGTCTGTCTGTAACTTTTTTTGTGCGCACGTTTACTCTGGCACCGTTTAAGATATTGACTTGAAATTTGGTACACATATATACTTTAACGAGATCTGGAACTAGATTATATTTTCATCTTGTTCCGTCGAAGGGTTGGGGGGTAAATAGAGGTAAATTTGGGGTAAATAGGTAAATCAAGTAGGTAAGAGTCCATAACATTGGTATTTAGTATATACAAGAGAAGCTAAGGTCTCAAAAAAATTTTTGGCATCAGCCACCCCCATTAGCCACCCCACCACATTATTAAAGGGGATAAAAAAAATGTGATTTAGTGTGCGTACAAGAACCAGAAACCTCAAAATATTTTTTACTTCATCCACCCCCACTACCACCCCCCTATCACCACCCCGATGTGGGGTATCGTTTTATGGGTTTCTGGGGTAGAGTATTTCAAATACTATATTATTAAAGTTCCATAAACAATTATTTCCACATACAAAATTTTTTCGTTGTGAGTGACTTGGATAGAAAATCTGGATGTGGAAGTAGTGATTTCTTGAGCAGCGGTTTTTTAAGTTATTTCGCTCCAACTTATCATCTGCAACTATATTAGTACCTCACTTATATTATTAACAATAACATACGAATTAAATAATCGCGCGTTAAATAAAGGGCAAGGTAATGTGACACTAACTCTTTTTAAAATGCATACTTACTATCACAAAGAAGATATTTTTATTACCATTACGCCGCGCGCTAATTAAATAAATTTATAATTATCCTTCAGGGAATGACATATACAAGTACATGACTGAATGAACAAAAGGCATCCTGTGACAACAACCTTTGCAAGTTGGTTTACTTGGCGCCACTGATAGTAATAATTCCTGCACGTTAGATTCTAAGCAAGATTAACATTCTTTACTGAAATGATTACATTATGCACTAGACCGGTTTAGCACCTAGAAATAAATTTTACGGAACGTATTAACAGAAAAGATGGTGTGCATACTTATATATTTGTTTTGAATTGACAGCTTATACACTTAATTAAAATTGAAGATAAAACACTGAAAAATAGCAAAACTGGTTACCATATCGTATGTTTGATATCAGTACCTACTGGCATGATATCCGCATATCATGATCAAAATTGCTTGTCAGTCATAAAGGTCCACTGATATGTATTGGTTAATCTACCAAAAATGTTAACAGGTGATTAATGAATTTGACTTAAAAAATTATACAGGGTGTTTTGAGCGTCGCACAGTGGAAAAAAAAGCCTTTTTTGGACAAAAATCTGCCTACAAGTCAAATCTTAATCAATTTCGATCTACCTTGGCTTAAAATGTAGGTTATTGGCTACACTTTCAGAGTATACTGCCTAAATTGCAAACCCCGATTTCCTAACCTTAAAAAACGTGTCAAATATGAGAGTAATCACTTTTTTCTATTTCTACAAGTCAAATCTTGATCAATTTTGACAATCCTGAGGTTCATAATTTAGGCAGTATACGCTGAGAGGGTAGCTAATAACCTGCATTTTAAGCCCAGGATTGTCAAAATTGATCAAGATTTGACTTGTAGAAATAGAAAAAAGTGATTACTCTCATATTTGATACATTTTTGAGTTTATAGGAAATCGGGGTTCATAATTTAGGCAGTATACACTGAAAGGGTAGCTAATAATCTGCATTTTAAGCCCAGGATTGTCAGAATCGATCAAGATTTGACTTGTAGAAATAGAAAAAAGTGAGTCATATTTGATACATTTTTTGAGGTTAGGAAATCGCAATTCGCAATTTAGGCAGTATACTCTGAAAGTGTAGCTAATAACCTACATTTTAAGCCAAGGTAGATCAAAATTCATTAAGATTTGACTTGTAGGCAGATTTTTGTCCAAAAAAGGTTTTTTTTTTCCACTGTGCGTCGATGTAAAGTGTTATCTTTATTCTTTCAGTTTGTTCTCTTGCCTAAGGTGTATTTTTTTCTGTTCAATACATTAATAATCATCTAAAGATGAAGTGAAGATCAATAATACCATTTTAATTTCGCAAAACGATCAACACTTTTCGCGAAATTAAAATCATGAAGTTTTTCAGGAGAGTTTATGAATAGAACCGCAAGACTTTGTACCAAGGTACGTGTGGATAAATAGGTTCTAAATGATTTATTCTAGCTTGTTTAGGGACTACAGGAGCAATGCGCCCGTGTCTCACAGCAGATATGGAGGCAATACTGGACTTACTTCCTTTGCATTTGCATGTAATGGAGGAGGCAGCACTTAGTGCCTTAAGGCTGCATCCGGCACTTAAATTCTGACCAGGCGACCTGATTGGTCACTTAAGGATTCTGGAGCTAATCCAATTTGAATCCATGACCAAACCCACTGACTCAATGCCAATCAAGCATGACTTTGACTGCTCACTTGATGTGCTGATTGAAAGCCATCAGGCGAGAAGGGTCGAAGTCTTGCGGTTGGAGAAAGAGTCACACATCTGGTACACAGATAGATCCAAGATGGACGAAGGGATTGGTGTGGGCGTAGCAGGGCCTAAATTCATGCTATCTAAAGCTCTTGGTAACACCCCAACCATCTTACAGGCAGAAATCTATGCTATAGATCAGTGTGCCCAGGAATGCCTAAATAGAAGCACTCGCAATGATCTATATACTTTCAGATAGCCAGGCAGCACTAAAGGCTCTCAGGTCCTATACCTTCGAGTCTAAAATTGCCTGGGAATGCAGACAATCCCTGAAGCAACTGGCAAAACACAACAAGGTTACCTTGATGTGGGTGCCAGGGCATGAGGGAATAGACAGCAACAAATTGGCTGACACCCTCGCAAGAAAAGGGGCTGAAGCCCCATTTTTTGGACCTGAACCATTCTGTGGCTTATTTAACACATAACGGAGGATGTCCAAAAATGGGAAAAGGAACAAAAGAAGTCCTACTGGAGGAATACTCCAGGCCAAAGACGAGCGAAAAGAACAACAAAGAATGCCACAAGGCTTCTCGAACTTGAAAAGTCCGACCTAAGGCTGATCACAGGCCTTTTAACTGGCTATTGCCCCTTGAGATATCACCTCAAGAACATAGGCATGGCAGAAGATGACAAATGCAGATACTGTGAAGCTGCAACTGAAACTGCGGAACATATACATTGTGGAGGCAAGGTACTAATCCGCATTAGGCTAAAGTACCTAGAACAGGCGAAATTAACGCCTGAAGTCATAGGGAAATTAGGTCCCAGGAAAATCGCAAGCTTTGCAAAACTCTTAGAATCCTGAGCAACAACTATTTGCATGGTAATTCACAAAAGACCCCAGGGCCAAACCTTAAACAATCTACAAACAATCTACATGTTGTATATTCTATCAGCTACTAAAAGGTTTCTATCGACTTGCGTAACATCCTGTTAGTTGCTTGATTAAAAAAATTTAGAAAATGTAAATATCCTGCTTCCTGTTTTCTTCAGTTTTACGCGATACTGTTGAAATGCTGCGTGACATGTAGTTGTCTAGTAATAGAGATGGTGTAAATTGACAGTTTATTATCTGATTTAATTCTGGATACTTCAGAGCGAAGAATTTAATCTTTATAAATAAACTGTCCAATTTACACGAGTTATATTACACCAAAGCAGAATTTTCTTCATACAGACGGCGAATAATAACGACCAAATCTCTGGATGTACCCATCTTCACATTCTTCAGCTAGAATGTTAAAAAAAGAAAGACTTAATGAATCTTCTTTGGCATCATTACTTAGTCGAATAATCTACTAACCTGCAAAAGTATTTAAGTATTTTAAAATATTTAGAGAGATAAATAAACTTTTTCAGCTCGAACATTGGATGATGAGAATCATATGCCTAAGGACTAGGTCGTTTAACAGAATTGCAAATATGCAAATTGTTGATTCGTAGTTTCGCAGAAGAGATTTTATATTTAATTTATTCAATAAAGTAAAAGTATAAAATGCATCATGGTTTTTCAGTAGGCGTAGACATATTGAATAATAGCATAGTTGAAACCTGCTTATTAGGCTAAAACGGTAATCTATAACATATGAAGTGATACTCCCATTATCTTACAAACTATAACTTTCCCAAGTGAGTTATAAAATTAGTACTACTCACAAAAAGATTAAAATAGAAAGCAAAATAGAATGTCATGAAACGTCGAATTTAAAAAAAAAATCTGTCTGTCGTTCTGCCTGTAACTATTTTTGTGCGCACGATTACTCTGGAATAGTTTAAGATATTGACTTGAAATTTGGTACACGTATGTACTTTAACGAGATCTGGAACTATATTATATTTTGATCTTATTCCGATGAAGGGTTGGAAGGTAAATTGGGGTAATTTAATAAATAGATAAATCAAGCAAGTAAGAATCCACAAAATTGGTGTTTAGTATACATATAAGGAAAGTTAAGATTTTAAAAAACTTTTTGGCATTAGCCACCCCCATTACCACCCCTACATCCCATTATTAAAGGGATGCAAAAAAGTAAAATTGTGATTTAGTGTGTGTACAAGAACCAAGGGCTTCAACATTTTTTTTTACTTCCCACCCCCACTACTATTCCTCGCTTATCGAAGAGAAATGAAAAAAATCGTGAAAAAAATCAATATTCCAGATTACTTAGGATTTTCACATTTCAGATTTATATTATAAAAATTTTGGTATTTCAATTGTCATTCAGTCCGTCTGTCAGTCGCTCTCTTGGCTCTGTATCTAAAAAAATATTTGACTGAAAAAAATAATATTCGGCAGGTAAATAGGGCTTATTCCATGGAAAAAAATATAGAGGCTGAACACCCCAAAAGAATAATTAAGTAAAAAATATTACGGAAAACAATAATGTTTGACATGTGTTTGACAACACAATTACTAAGGAAGAAAGTGAAAACAATATACGGCGTGTCTCTAAAAGTGTAAAATAATTAACTCGAAGGTGTGCTCCCAAAGAATAATTTCTAGGATATATTTTTAAGCATTCCCGTTCCAACTGGCTCAGCTAGTTGTTCTTGAAATTTATTTGCATAAGATACAGAAGAGAGAGAGAAAGAGAGATAAAAGTAATATAGATTTATTAATTATAGCTGTAAAATATGGGCTTTTAATTTTTCAATTAGAAATATTCTGACGCCGTAAATATTAATGTCCAGAATTAAATATTAATGATCTCTAATTTATTTAATATAAACAAGTTTACTACATATTTTATATCTAATACTTTTTTATGGATGCAAACAATTTTATTTTATTTTTGAAAGTCATCACTAGAAATATCGATGTATAAAATTTTCCATTCCTTTTTGACTTACTTAACTTTTGAATTATTTATTTAATCTTCTGTTTCCTTTACGCTCAATAATTACAGCAGAAACAAGACATTCGCAGGAAGAATCTCTGTTGAATCAAAATATGAACTTGACATCGTATACTGTGCTTTCTTGTTTTGTTTTTTTTTTTTGACGGAGTGGGGTCTATACTCCAGTACAGACTGAGTTCCCTAGAAATCGAGAGGATCGGTTTAATTTCCGACACTCAATCAGCGAAGCGCAGCAACGCTGAGCGAGTCCGGTATTTGCATGGGTGACCCAAGATCTCGTCTAATAATCGGTAGGCCACCAACAGAGATAATCCTGGGCCGTTGAACCACGTGAAGGTGGTAGGTTAAAGTTGGTGACCGAGGACCGTGGTTTGAAGTCCACGCTAAATTGTAGATCCCTAGGCGCAATGGACCATTATTCTGGCCTGTACTAAGCAGTACTAATACTACTAATATCCAGAAATCGAATTTATGCTGTATTTGTTTGTGTATATTAATACTTTTTAAATTTTAATACATGTGGACAAGAAAGAACACACACAAATGGTCATGGGGATGCCAGTAAATTCTGATGAAACGTCAACTATTCAAAAATTCGTTTCCTTTATTGTTCAATTGTTTTTCGTATAATAGTAACTTGTGTTTGAATGTTGTTTTCATCAGTTTTTAAGAGTCTTTTTCAAATTTCAAATTTTCATTCTTATATAATTTTCTGTACTCGTCTTACGCTGATAATTTAACAGTTTTTCTCCCTAAACGATTTATTCTTGAAATTCAATTTCTCACCCAGAAATGGCGCTTTCTACATTTTTTGGTAGTATCAATCAACATATGTCGAAGTTCATTACTGAAAATATTACAAATTACGCTGTTGCTATAACATAAGATGTCGCCATTTTGAATGGCACTATTCTCTCAATTTTCAGTGGAAACATGAGAACGACTTTCGGTTTCAACATGCTTTCAACATAGTTGTAATACAACTGTTAATCACCTAAAGTTGCATCGTGTAATGTAACAATTTTTATGCAGTTTTCTGCAAACGTTAGATAATTCCTTAGAGTAAGTTGTTAGGTACTACATCATCATCACTGTGGGGATTTTTAATTTGTAAAGTCAATACCTACGGATTGAAGATTCAGGAGGGAACCGGCGCTGGTCTGGTATACACTATTGCAAGCCAAGGGCTCATATATCGGCGCCACGTGGTAAGTTTCTAGTGTATTTTAGGTTGAGATATACTTATGCCATTTTACTGTGTGTAAGCGAAAATCTCACAATAAGCATATTTATATAAGTAGCGACAGTCAGGAAGCTTTGAGGGCTCTTGCATCAAACAAGGTAACCTCTAAGCTGGTGCTGAACTGTCGCAACATTCTGACTGAGCTGGGTGAACGCAACTCAGTTAAACTTATATGGGTGCCCAGACACAGTAGCGTCGAGGGCAATGAAGAAGCAGATCGTTTGGCGGGTGAAGGAGCAAAAACTCTCTTCCCTAGCCCCGAGCCAGCCTTCGGTCTGGCAAGAAGTCTGATACAATCAGAGCTGCAAAACTGGGCTACGGCACAGTTTAACAACTATTGGGCTCAGGCCCCCGAAATGAGACAGTCGAGGCTCCATATAAAGGGGCCCTTGACTAATTCCACCGTAAAGTGGCTAATTGGGCTCGATAGAGAACGATTGAGACAGATGGTAGACCTGATAACAGGACACTGTCCTTTGAACTCACACCTGCATACAATGCAGTTGAAAGATTATCCTACTAGGATGTGTGGAGTGGGGGATGAAACCATTACTCATATCCTATGCCATTGTTTACCAATAGAAGTGTCAAAGTATAGGTATTTCGGAAGGCAGTTTTTACATCCGGAGGAACTACGGGATCTACCCTGGAAAGGGCTGCTCTCCTTCGTGGAGAGCACTGTTTTTTTCTAGGGGACTCTAAATGTCGCGAACGTACAATGGGCTGATAGGTCTGAGTACTGTGGATCTTCGGATCTGCTCGCGTTTTCTAATAAAAAGTCAAGACCTGATCTCTTTCCGGGTGTGCTCTTCTTCTCATTCAGAATGTCTTGACACACACTTTTATTCAGGCATTATTTTAATTGATTTTCTCTTGCTGCATAGCACGTCTGACAGCATCGCGCCATCTGTCACGGTTGTCTGCTAGTACTGCCTCACCCATGCTCTTTCCCATCAGTCCAAAATTTTGAGGGCGTCCTTTTCCGCGTACCATCTAGTTTTGAACCATTAACTGATCTATATTATTTTCTCTACGATTGATGCGACCAAAAGAAATATAGAATGCTGGAGAGTAAAAAGGAGAGTTGTTTTGGGGACATTTCTTGGAGAATTCAGTTGTTGGTGCGATGGAATTCATAAAATTCGTAACAGACGCCTCTAGTGACATTACGAAAGCATCAATACGATTTCTGGCTCCGTAGCAGTCTGTATATCAAAAGTATAAAAAGTTAGGGCATAACATAGCATTAATAATATAATTAATTGTTAACATAGGGTGAGTATGAATATTAAAATTAAAAAGGAAATGATTGTGGCAATATCAACGCAGTACAACTGAGCAAACTAGCTGCAGATATTGACGTTTCGCATTAATGACTCCTTGTTAGCGCAATGAGAGCCCTAACAAACATAAATTGTGCATGTTATTAGATTTAAAATTTATTAAATGGGATTTAATTCGCGATATCGATACATATTCTATATCCTCTTGTCCCGATTAATTACTCGCATTGAATATCATCATCAAGTACACAACTTTTACTTGCCGACTTAGGTAATCTCAGAAAACTATTTTGAATGATAGTTTTAGAAGATTTCCAAATATAAATTACAGCGCCTACACCATGCTTACAAATTCTTGGCAACTTTACGAATTTGCCCAAGGCCTTTGGTGACAATGAGAACATTCAAGTACCGGGTGTGCGCCAAGACCAGCCAGCTGGATTAAGTAAGATGAATACTCTTGAAATAATACGTAATTCTAAAATTAAACCATACATTTTTGAGTATTTGCTATTATTCAATACCACATTCAGAAATGTTGCTATTTTCTATTTATAATTCAAAATAAATATTCGATCCGTAATAGTTGAGAATCTACAATGTCTACAAGCAGCACGGCGATTTAATTTCTCGCAGTATGTCGTTGTTTCAGTTATTTAAATTTAGTTTATCTACTATAGGATAAAATGAAATGAAAGTATAAAACCAAATTTTGTCCGTGGCGAACATAGGACTTGTGATTTTACAAGCATGTAATGATTTTGGGTGACTCCTTAAGGTAGGAAGCCACCTTTGGTTTTGGTCACCGGTATCTTGAACCAGTGGCGCAGCCAGAAAATTCATCTGGGGGGGGCAATAGAACCGGCCTCCCCAGAGGATGAGGAAAATTTTTCAGAAAATGGTTGAAAACGGATGTGTATCTAGATTCCTCTATTAGATAATATTGGCATTAATTACAAAATATTTATTTCAAGGGATAATTTAGATACTGCTTTGTAGTGCTTCTTTATTTTTTGGCTCATGGAAGACGGCTTGGGGCGAGGGGCGGGCCTCATGGCTCCCCCCCCTGGCTGCGCCCATGTCTTGAACACCTTCATGTATGTCTCGACTCTGTCGCAATTCCACATTAAACGGATCCGATGGCATATGGTTGACATTATTGCCAAGGAAAAAACCCGATATACTTAGTGAAAAAATATACAAAAGAAAAAATATTTAATAAGTAAAAGGTGTCAAATGCAAAAGGAAATTTTGTGTAAACACTGCCTTCAAGTACAATTTCAATCTTCCGCACCTATTTTGATTTGATTTACCTATCAAGAGAGCTCGGTTTAGAAAATTTTCATATCATAACTCATAAGTAATACGACAAGAGGCTGCGATTCTATCAGTTAACAAGTATTTACACGAATACTTGGTTGTCATGATTATATATCGAGAACAAACTGTCGTACAAAAACACAAGACCGTAGGTCGAGTGTTTTTTACAGTTTGCCGTTTTCAAAATGACAACCAAGTTTAAGTGTAAATAAATTTGATCCTATCTAAAATTCCTCGAGTATGTAATAATGCAGATAACAAAACTAATGTAAAGTATGTTATTTGAAAAAGTTAATTTCTTACAAAGAACAAAACAATACCCTTATTATTATAGTTGCCATGGTGAAGGTAATCACATGGTTTTCGTAGTTCTGTTGCTGGTAAAGATTTTATTTGATCCTAGGTGTGTAGTGTTAGAGAACCATAAATGTAAGGCTGACTTTGCCTAATAAAGACACGTTATTATTATTGTATTATTATTAGAGTATTTGACAGGGTTAAATTTCTACAATTAATTATTTCGTATTTATTTGCTTTTATCATGATTAGAGAATATTATTTAGGTATTATGCGAATCACAACTTACTCACTTTTTTGTTTATTATGAAAATACCTACTTTCTGTATATTGTTGCCCCGATCTCTAGCTAGAAGAGTAGTTGTTTTGATTGATTCTCCAATAATGAGTGTTTTAAAGTATTTACCCAACTAGTATATTAGCGAGCCCAGATTAGGGCAACAAGATACAGAAAGTACTCTTACTCTTATTCTACTTGCTAGAAGGGTAGTTGTTTGATTGATTCTCCAATAATGAGTGTTTTAAAGTATTTACCTAACTAGTATATTATCGTGCCCAGATTAGGGCAACAATATACAGAAAGTAGGTATTTTCATAATAAATAAAAAAGTGTGTAAGTTGTGTTTTGCATAATACCTAAATAATATTCTCTAGGGTTAAATTTCCGTCTAACAATTTTTCTAATGTTGTTCTGAAGACATTGTA
Organism: Rutpela maculata; assembly: GCA_936432065.2. NCBI lineage: Eukaryota > Metazoa > Arthropoda > Insecta > Coleoptera > Cerambycidae > Rutpela > Rutpela maculata. Next base: position 53,494,591 of record OW386290.2, on the reverse strand, counting down.
CTATTCTATTCTTACCACTAATATTACTCTGAATTAGACATAGCTTTCATCTTTTGTTGTAACCCATTTGTAGTATGGCACGTCATACAGCATCACACTATTCGTTGCGGTTATCTGCTAGACGTACCTACCTCATCAAAGTAATCACTATTGTCTCGGTCAATGAAATAAACTAGTAAAGGACTCCGCACCTTTCTTATGGAAATGGAGTTTTGGTAAAATTGGATAAATTTCTAGTATGTTGTAGATCTCGAGTTTCTGATCAAAAGCTCCCATAGGCCCAACTCGATCCTACATCTAGTTTCCGAGATACAGCTATAAATTCTTGTGAAATTATGTATCTTCTCGATCTTTTAATTTATTGACAGGATATTGAAGGTCAAAGGAGCCATTTCCGAAAGTTTTTCAATTAAAGTTTTTTGATCAGTAAGCCACATACTTTATGCAAAAAATGTTTTAGCCAATTTGACCGAATATTTTTTTCACTTGTTATTTTTATATAGATTTCCCGGCCGGCGCACAGTGGCGAAAAATGCCAGTGTTCCACCCAAATTACTCTAGAGGTCTTAAATTTTAAGTTATTGAGACATTTTTTTTAAATGTTCGTCTTGAATTTTCCTATCGATCCCTCTAGCCGGATTTTAAATTTCATTTTTCATTTTTTTAAATTTTTAATAACAAATCATATTTTTACAAAAAAATACTGTTTTTTCTATTAAATTTATTCTAACGGGCCGTAAATTTGAGTTTTTGTAACAATTTTTTTTTAAATCTACGTCTTTTAATCAGCTATTGATCTGTCTAGATGAATTTTTGATATAGTTGTTGACAACTGTCAAAATTACTGTCAAATATAAAAAAATACGATTTTTAGATAAATAACAGGTTGGTGTTCAGAAAAATATATATAGTGTTTTCAATGTACCTGGTTCCGAAGTTGACAGGAAAATATGTATTTCTAAATTTGGCAGCTGCCATAATTGTTGTCAAATTTCTAAAGATAGATGGAGGAGCTTATTAATTTTAAAAATACGCTGTAAATGTATAGAAAAATAGATATATATTGTTTTTGATCTGTTTTATTTAGTAATTGACAGGAAAATATGAGTTTTAAATTTGGCAAGTGTCATAATTGCTGTCAATTTTCAAAATATAGAGGTAACAGCTTATTAATTTTAAAAATGCACTATAAATGTATAGAAAAATAGATATATATTGTTTTTAAACTGCCAGATTTAGTAGTTGACAGGGAAATATGGTTTTTAAATTTGGCAGCTGCTATAATTGCTGTCAAATTTCAAAAAATAGAAGTTAGAGCTTATTATTTTAAGAATACCTTGTGAATATATAGCAAAACGGATACAAATTGTTTTTAATGTACCTGGTTCCGAAGTTGACAGAAAAATATGATTTCTAAATTTGGCAGCTGTCATAATTGCTGTCTCATTTCAAAATAAAGAGGTAAGGGCTTATAAATTTTAAAAACACCCTATATATGTATAGAAAAATAAGATATATAAAGTTTTTAAACTGCCAGATTTAGTAGTTGACAGGAAAATATGGTTTCTAAATTTGGAAGCTGCCGTAATTGCTGTCTCATTTCAAAATATAGAGATAAGAGCTTATTAATTTTAAAAATACCCTATAAATGTATACTAGAAGACCTAAATTACAAGTAGTTTATTCTAAGTATCGATAATTAGGGCTCTTTTTTATTATATCGACATATAAATCATCTATTATTCTTTATTAATAATATTTCATAATCGCTTAACACAAACATAGATAATCTTACAACAGCTAAACACAGATATCTCTTATATAACAGAATATAAAAATCAACAGAATATAACAGAATATTTCAAAAGAATATAAAAATCAAGTTCACGTCAATTACGGAATCAGATACATCTATTTTTCTTTTCATTTACAGGCTATTTTTGAATTTAATAAATTCTTACCTCATATTTTAAAATGAGAGAGCAATTATGACAACTGCCAAATTTAAAAATGATATTTTCCTATCAGTTACGAAATCAGACAGATCAAAAATAATATATATCTATTTCTCTATACATTTATAGGATATTTTTAAAATTAATAAGCTCTTACCTCTATATTTTGAAATGAGACAGCAATTACGACAGCTTCCAAATTTAGAAACCATATTTTCCTGTCAACTACTAAATCTGGCAGTTTAAAAACTTTATATATCTTATTTTTCTATACATATATAAGGTGTTTTTAAAATTTATAAGCCCTTACCTCTATATTTTGAAATGAGACAGCAATTATGACAGCTGCCAAATTTAGAAATCATATTTTCCTGTCAACTTCGGAACCAGGTACATTAAAAACAATTTGTATCCATTTTGCTATATATTCACAGGGTATTCTTAAAGTTAATAAGCTCTAACTTCTAATTTTGAAATTTTACAGCAATTATGACAGCTGCCAAATTTAATACTCATATTTTCCTGTCAATTACTAAATCAAACAGATCAAGAACAATATATATCTATTTTTCTATACATTTACAGGGTATTTTTAAAATTAATAAGCTCTTCCGTCTATCTTTGGAAATTTGACAACAATTATGGCAGCTGCCAAATTTAGAAATACATATTTTCCTGTCAACTTTCGAACCAGGTACATTGAAAACACTATATTTTTTTTTTCTGAACACCAACTTGTTATTGTATGAACTATTTATCTAAAAATCGTATTTTTTTATATTCGACAGTAATTTTGACAGTTGTCAACAACTAAATGAAAAATTCATCTAGACAGATCAATAGCTGATTAAAAGACGAATATTTAAAAAAAAATTGCCCGTTAGAATAAATTAATAGAAAAAACACTATTTTTTGTAAAAATATGATTTTTTATTAAAAATTAAAAAAAATGGAAAATGAAATTTCAAAATCCGGTTAGAGGGATCGATAGGTAAATTCAAGACGAACATTTAAAAAAAAATGTCTCAATAACTTAAAATTTATGACCCTAGAGTAATTTGGGTGGAACACTAGCATTTCTCGCCACTATGCGGTGCCTTCGCCAACATTTTTCAAACTTCATTTTTTTTCTGCACTATTTTTACTAAAAGAACAAATCTTTTTAGTGCCTTATATTATGAAGGGATCTTATTACGTATCACAGTATAAAATATATAAAAAGAAATCTTGAATTCGGTAATTCTTTAAATGTACAAGGGACCATTCTTGTACATATTTCTTGAGCTGTATCTCGGAAACTAGATGTAGGATCGAGTTGGGACCCCTAGAGCTTTTGATCAGAAAGTCGAAATCTACAACATATTAAAAATTCAGTCAATTTTACCGAAACCCCATTTCCATAAGAAAGGTGCGGGGGGGGTCCTTTCTCAAAAAATGTCTGATTCCTAATAAAATTAGATTTCTTAGCAACAGAACTCTGTATATAATTATCACCAAGATACCCATGAGTTTAAATGTTAAATTTCAACTTATGTCATATTTTAACTAAGACGAGTTGTTTTCCATGAAAGCAATCTTTGTATATTTTTTCAGAATACATTTTCACTACTTATAACTGGTTTTTAAACCAACTTAACTTTTTAGATGATTTAAGAGATAAATAATGAATCTGCATCGCGCACAAAACAATAGACGGACAAATATTTAAGTTAGATCTTTCTTTGTTTTTAAATACCATTTTTATTACTTAAACAGTTTATTTATTGTAGAAAATTCAGATTTACAGGATTTTTTTTTGTAAAATGTTGTTGAATGGAAACAGTGGTAAATTGACGTGAGTTTGAATAACTTATGGTTTATTGATACCTACTCAATCCATGTATACTATTAACATACAAATGCTGGTCAAAGTATACTTGATATCAGAAATTTTTATGATGCTGTTAGTGATTTGTGCTATTCACGTCTATGTGCAAATGTACGTACATGATTTAATAAATGATATATATATTTAAATAAATAATATGTTTAATCAGGTTTTATTGATATTTAACGTCGCGTTGTTTGTAAAAGACACAATATTTGTGTTTTTAGAAGCATCATTAGCACTTTATAATGAATTAATCATATTTCAATTAGTAAATACTGGATAAATCCAATTGTACTAATCAGAACTGCTCTTTATGTCTAGAATTAATATTAGCAATTGACAGGAAAAATGTAAACCAAATAATAATAAATACTCGCGTGTTCCATTTAACCCAGACGACAGAGAAAATTTTATAGTGAAATCTCCAAAAATTGCAAAATGAACATTTTTTTTTAATGAGTTCGTGAAAGTGTATAGAATAATATCCTGAAAAGTTTACATTCCGCTCGGATGCAGAACATAAAAAAAAGTGAAAAAATAATTTTTTTTCATCCATTTTTTTCAAAATTTTGAAATCAAGTCAGGGTAGGAAAAAAAATAATACAGGTGGATAGACCACGTGTTTCTGAACAAAAAATGCTTTAATAAAATTTATCGCTAAAGCCACGGTATTCCTGGAAAAAAATAGTGAAGTAATAACTTTGTGATTCTGCGCGGCCAAGTGCACGGTTAAATGTTAAATGCATACTATGGAACCTCTAAAAATTCTCAGCAGTACTAACGAGTAAAATAAAGCTTTTTTTCTCTTTCTGATTACATATTTGTAACAGTTTTCTTAGTGAATAAGAGGATAAATAGTGAGTATGGAGGAAAAATATATAATTATGAATGCATACAGACACCACATATAGCCGCTGGATCGAAACAGATCTGCCGCGCCGTCACTTGCACGAATTTTTATCTGCCTTTACTGTATTGTATTTATCCACATTTCAACTATATCCCATGGATTCCTTATACATTTGTTAATGTATTGGAAAAGTTCCAGAATTTATATTCAAAACTATAGAGAGTTATAAGGATAAGATCGTGAAAATCGCTATTTCTAATCATGATGGGATTGATCATATTTTAGAAACAATGCATACAAGTAAATGAATTTGTGTTTGAACATTCGAAAAGTATACATTTTTTCCGAAATAGTGATATTTATATATATATATATATATATATATATATATATATATATATATATATATATATATATATATATATATATTGTCGCAATATTCTCCCCAAACAATATAATGTATTGGAACAATTCATTTCAAACAAAATTAGTAATCTATATCAAATTAAACTCAGAAACGCCACTGATGGTGGTTACTTTATGCACGAGTGCTTGTGAGATGCAGAGGCACTCCAATCACATGCTGAAGGCAGGTTTATGTCGTTAGAATAAAGCACTGCAGTTGAATTTAGTAATAAGTGTTTGAATTGTAAATAAATTTATTAATATATCTAGCAGTAAGAAAATAGTGCATACCTGTACATTGAAAGACTTTATTTGTAAATAAGACCAAAACAAGGTATCGATAAAGTGCAACGATGCTTAAATAAACTTTTGTACAAAGCCAAACGGTGGCAAACCAACAGGAACTCTTGACACACATGAGAGGGTGGTTTGAACCTAAAAACAATAAAAATTTATCAATAAATAAAAAGTGTAATCATAAATTTAACAATAAACAATTAAAAAGGTGAAAATTTGTAAGCTTAAACAAGCACAAACTTATAATAAAAGGACTACATAAGCAGGGTAGAAAATAACAAAAAGTTTAATCGGCAGGTTACGTTTGAAACCAAACTTCACAAGTATTTCATAAAAATACCTATCGTAATAGGATAAAATGTGTCAAAACAGAAACAATATGGTTTATACTTACTCTACGACGTAAGTTCCCTTTAATTAAACTTCAAATGGGGCCCACAGTGAGAAAATCACATAGCTGTCAGATGAACTTTTCTTAAAATTGTGTAAAATAGTTTGTAAAAAGGTTTTTTCTTAGAGTATTTCACTTTGTTGTTACAGAGTTTGGCTAGGTCCATAGATTTAGTGTAGTTTTGTCCAACACATTATGTAGTATTTTGTAGGGGGTGACAAGTTTCTCCTCAAACGACATGCTAAAATGCATAGTTCAGTATTAGTAAGAATAATAGAGTAAGGTGTTGAAATTGTGTTAATAAATGTTAAATGTATCTTAAACTATAAGCAGGAATATGGTTTGGTAGCTAAAATTAGGTATTAAGGCTAGAAAGTGTTAAAATATGTCCGAGTTCACATAACCATGAAAAATTGCAATTGAGGCACAAATCAATATGTATTGCATATCAAAATACTCAGAAAAGCATGAGAAATAAAACTCAAGTAGTAAAATAAACATTTAATAAAACACAAAGCTAAAAAAAGTAAATTCATAAATTAAAATTTTCTTTCAAAAAAATCAAGACGTAAAATCCTGTCAAATACTTAATTTTGGCCCAATAGAAAGCCAGAATTTACAATTCAGTCATTACTCAACAACGAAGCTAACCGCACGTAAAAATTTAGCGGAAGACATAACCTAAAAATATTTTAAAGAAGAAAATTGAAATTTTGAAGTAAAGTAAATGTATTAAGTATTCAAATCAAAATAAGAGTATTGTAATGACTCAAAAATAGTTTCCTTGGTTATATGAAAACGAGAATTAAGAAAATAAATCTCAAATTAAGTAATATTGTAATTTGTAAACAAGGGCAGTTTCCCTACATGTAAAAGTCGTCTTCGAAAATATATTTTGGTACTCACCTCGGCACAAATTAAAGTGCAACGAAATAGTGCATCGTTTTAACAAAAATCCAGTATCCAGAGAAGTTTTATTTGCAACAAAACAAGAACGAAACAGAAGGATCGTCCATATCACATCAGCTGTACTGTCGATTGTCAACACTGCAGCCAAGTTAGCAACGACAACTAGAAGCGGATTTCTCTCCACAATCTTGGTATTTGCGGTCGCGCGGTAGCTACCGATCGGATGTTAAGGTAAAAAGTCTCACTAGTACGTAAGAATAAAAACCACATCAGAGTTTTCCTTTTTCATTTTGTAAACTAATTTCATTGTCAGACTTTAAATAATTATATGTTTTTTAACGGCGCCCAACATTCATTTTTGTATAATTTATCACTGTAAAAATTCTTGCAAAACAACCATATTCCAGTAAATTTAATAAAATCAAATCTATTCTCAACTACAGTGTTTGATTGATCGTATAATTCCTGATTTGTTTCATTGAACCTACTTTAACCCTGAGAGGAGTGAGTCCGCAAGAACAGACACTCATGCTAAACAAATAAATATAAAATTTTTTCCACACAAATTAGTGGGAAACATAATAATATATATATATATATATATATATATATATATATATATATATATATATATATATATATATATATATATATATATATATATATATATATATATATATATATATATATATATATATATATATATATATATATATATATATATATATATATATATATATATATATATATATATATATATATATATATATATATATATATATATATATATATATATATATATATATATATATATATATATATATATATATATATATATATATATATATATATATATATATATACATGCATTTAGTACTCATACACCTCCGAATGTTATATGGTCAGGTGGTGTTTGCCTCCGATTTTACGCGTTCGCCTCCGATTTCGGAGGCGGAGACGTTTTGTGTTGTTTTCATCGCGAATGTCTTGATAATTAGTAAATTCATGACTCATTATTATCAATAATGATCAGCTTTATTGGTGCGCATATAAGATTATGACAAAAAGGGAAGAAATAGAGAGATACAAGCATTTAACGACACTTTTTTTGGAGGCGGAAAATACCTATAAACATATGTAAACATACACCATAGTCCACTACATTTCTTACCAGGTGGCGCTGCTGTTTTAAACACTTGATGTATTGTCTTCGGCGGGGGGAAAACGTAGGGGGGAACTGTCTGGAGTTGGATGGTGAGAGCGCCGGGGTGAGCCTCCGCGATTCTGCGCTCCCGACGTCACGACGCATCTGGCTGTGCATTTCTCGAGGCGGCGTGTCGCTGTGGCCCGAAGACGATGCCGTTTCATGCCCCCTCCCGAAGCTTACACCTTTCGGCATCTGCATTTCTCCAGCTTGGCCCTGGCCTGTGCTTCCTTGTGCACTGTGGCGAGAGAGAGCTGGCCTCGCCGTGTGGGTCAGGCTTCCATGCCTCCCAGATCGCCCGACGCGTGCTTCTGGTTCCCTGTCCTGGACGTCAAGTCCGGAGTTTGTTGTTGACGGGTGTTGCCTCCTGAGTGGGCTCGTCACTACAGTAGTTTGAGGGCTTGGCGTTAAGTCACGGAAAAAGAATCGAAGGGCTGGATCTTCCTGTAGATTTTGCCAATCTCTTCTTAGGTGAATTGGGGCTGTGTCCGTGCTGCTGCTCGCGCGCGACATGATGGAACGCGGCCCGCACTTGGAAACTGAAGCCGAGAAAGATTCGAAAGTACCACGAAAATTGTCTCTGATGAAATTCGAAAGTACGTCGAAGATTGTCTTTGTGGTTGCGAGGAAAATTAATTCTCTCGCAGCCCGCGGATTTGACGTTGTGAGACTAGTTCTGATGTGTAGGAGTGCTTGTACTCATAAACAACGAAGCGTAGTTGAAATGAAATTGTTTGTGTGAAAATGTCCGAGGCAGCGCTGAATGTTTGGCCCCCAACGGAATCATGAGTTGAGCGCTCGAGCGGTGCTGAATTTCTGGCCCCCAACGGAATCGTAATTGTGAACGTCCGAGGCGGTGCTGAATTTCTGGCCCCCAACGGAAACGCGTTTTGAGGTGACCCGAAAAAATTTATTTTCTTTAATAATAGTTTCGGCGCCGTGTGCACCTGGGGGATGCTTTCTGCGTTCGTCACAACGGAAAATTCACTTCACAAAAGTTTACATTTTTTCAAGATACAAAAGTTACAGACTTATTGGTGAATTGTTAGTGGTGCATTTGGGAAAGACGGCTTGTGCTACTTGTTACGCGAGTCAACTTCAACGAGGCACCTGGAGGCCTGGTGAATGCAAGTTAATGAGTAGCCGGCGCGGCACAAGCGATCCCCCTTTGCTGCAGGGCTGGAACTCGGCAACTTGGCTGTAAGAAATGCACAAGAATAATGTCACTACTGCTCAGCTGGATGGCTTCTCCGTAGCTTACTGTCTATGCACTGGCTCTACGTTACTAGAGGACTCCCTAGAAGAGGGCTAGCAAAGTGAGAAAGTCTTTGTCCTTATCCGAACCTCAGCAGAGAGTTCGATTTGGCAAAATGTCTCTAAGTGCAGGCAGGCAGAAGGCCCTGACCTAGATCAATGTTTTTTAGGTTGAACCTCCTCGGAGAGTTCAATGCACTAATGTCTGATCAGCTGGGGCTGCAGGCTGACGGCCCCGCTACCCAGGTTAAAGTTTATGGTGGTTCTTTACCTTTAATGTCCGGTGTAGAAGCACTTTAGTTTAATCACTGTGGGAAATAAATTAGACGTTGCGAGGCCTTATGCTCGTTTAGAATTTTATTTATTTCAGCTTGTCCTCCTCGGAGCTGAGGGGGTTTGAGCCCAGCTCTGGTAGGATAGGAAAGAGAAAGGATTCACTCATTCATTAAGACACTCGAATTCGAATACCTTATATTAATTAATTTTCACCTATTGGTAAGGTAGCCAAACTCCTAACTTCGCGTCTCGCGTAATTTAGAAAATCACTAATTAAATAATACTTGTCATTCGCAAATTTCGGTGCCTAGCTGTGGAAGCTGTGTAACGAAGAGTTCGTCAGTATTCTATGATTTTAAAAAATTGTTGGAAATGTTGTTGGACCAGCTGGGGTTACTTCTGAGAGCTCCCTCGGTAGTCGAATTGAATATGGGCCCGCTGGGGTTACCGCTGTGGGCTCCCTCGGTGGCAGAAAGAAAATGATCGAGTCCCGAAGCGACGTGGAGAGTGCACTGCGAATGACTGATAGCGTCACCAGTGTCACAAATATATTTATACTATGCCGGGGAGAAATGCAGCAATTTGATTGGCTGGCTTATTTTCAGCCGGACTATAACAGTATATAGGTATTAAATGCTTCCTTACAATAAAGTAGCGATATCGCCTCCTAAACTTGGCAACATAGTAAAGAGGCATACTATTCCTAAATACATCTATAGATATGGTAACTAAAATTATCTTACTAAAAATATAAAAAACTTTTATACACAGAAATAATACTTTCTAGAGATCAATGGGTTTTTAAATTTTTTCAATTTGGGAATAAAAAACGTTTATTTTATTCAGAAACAAATATTTTTGTACCCCTTTATAGCTTAGAGCAAATTAAAAAAGGTATTTGTTTAAGGTATTTATTTAACAGGACACGAACATTCCTTAACGTAACTAGTTGCCCTTAATCCAATATTTGTCACTGCTGTTGGCCTTATATAGTAAAATTAAAAACAAAATTAGAAGACGATTTTTATTGGGGGGGGGGGGCTAAAAAGCAGAAAATAAAAGAATAATAATAACGTAGGTCAACATTTAGTTTAAAAAAATACACAGGACTCTACCTAGGTACTCAGGGGTTTTTGGGGTCGCTGATTCCGATGCCGAGGTCGGTTAAGCTCTATCACGTCAGGTTCAAGGACATCTGAAGGTCAAACTAAGAAAAGGTGGTTGAAAAAATCTGAGAAAATTTATACATAGGTTTTTGGGGTCGCTGAGTCCGAATTCGGTGTTCGCTTGCCATTAAAAGGCATCCGGAGGTCATTTTAAGGTTAATTTGAGAAAAACGGAGGAAGCTGTTAAAAAATCTGAAAAAATTTACATATAGGGTTTTTGGGTCGCTGAGTCTGTATCCGATGCCGGTTGACCTCTATCACGTCAGTTTCAAGGTCACTTGAAGGTCAAACTAAGAAAAGGTGATTGAAAAAATCTGAAAAAATTCACGCATAGGTTTTTGGGATCGGTGAGTCCGAATCCGGTGTTCGTTTACCCTTAAAAGGCATCCGGAGATCAATTCAAGCTTAATTTGAGAAAAACAGAGGAGCTGTCAAAAAATTTGAAAAAACTTATATATAGGTTTTTTGAGTCGCTGAGTCTGCATTCGATGTCGGTTGACCTCTATCACGTCAGTTTCAAGGTCATTTGAAGGTTAAAGTAAGAAAAGGTGGTTGAAAGAATCTGAAAAAATTCACACAGGTTTTTCGGGTCGCTGAGTCCGAATCCATTGTTCGCTTACCCTTAAAAAAAATAGGCATCCAGAGTTCATTTCCAGGTCATTCTGAGGTCATTTCAAGCCGGCATTCGTCCGCCAGCTTTAGCTGCACATGAAGATTCTTCGGCTATCTCAGTGCAAATATATTTAACTCAACTACCTATTTTCTTCTGTGAAAGGATGGCCTTTAGGTATAGTTGCAGAAGCAGAGCGAACATGCAAGTAAAGAGTACCACGGGCGTTGGCTTCACTCACTTGAAGCTCAATCAGTGCTGGTTTTGCCTATAAGCTGAGTAAACGCTAGCTTAGGGCCTCGCATTTAGGGGGCCTCAGAACTCAGATTTCATACGCAGATATGCACGTTTATTTTATTAGAAGAGAAAGCTTCAACGAAAAACATACCTAGAGCTTAGGGCCTCCGGTTACCTAAAACCGGCCCCGAGCTCAATCCTGTCAGGGTCAAAGTAATTTAATGGTTTCCTGAGTCAGACAAACTGACAAGGAGGCAGACAGACTGTCAGATAGAAACATTTAGTCATTCAGTCAGACAGAATTACTGACAGAAAGGCAGGATGTCAAATAGGTGAACAGAGAGAAAATGCAGGCGGATGATAAATACAGGACTAACAAGCAAACAAAACAGGTGTGCAGGTATAAGGGCAGACAGATAAACAGACAAATAAGTAGGCAGGTGAGCATTCGTATAAATTTTTTCTAATTTTTTTCACCTCCTATTCTTACTTTAACCTTCAAATGACCTTGAACATGAGGTGATAAAGGTCAAACGACATCGGATTCGGACTCAGAGACCCCCCAAGAGCCTATGTATGATTTTGTGTTTTTTTAGATTTTTTCAAAAACCTTTTCTTAGGTTGACCTTCAAATGACCTTGAACCTGACGTGATAGAGCTTAACCGACCTCGGCAGCGGAATCAGCGACCCCCAAAACCCCGTACCTAGGTAGAGTCCGGTGTATTTTTTCAAACTGAATGTTGACCAGTGTAATCTTCCACCTTCCAAAGATATTTTAAAAACCTAGATTATTCTGGAGCAAAAATGTAAATATTTCCCTCTAGCAAGAAATAAAAATGTTTTAAAAAGCATTCGAGACCAAAACTCTAGAATATATTTGTTGGTTAATCATAAATTTTGCTATACTAATTAATGACAGTTTGTTGGAGTCATCTCGAATGCTTTTCAAAAATTTTTAAACAATTCAAAAATTTTTCTCTTGCTGGAGGGAAATATTTACATTTTTGCTCCAAAATGATTAAGTTTTGAACATTTTACTTCTTTAAGTATATCATCTCTTTGAAATATTTTATATTATTTTCTGCTTTTCTGCATTCCGTTGGTTCCAAGTTTTCTCCTCGTCAAACATGAATTTGGAGAAATACTCTGTAAGAATGTTGACGTAATGCCTCGGATGTTGCTGGCAGTCTTCGTAGAATCCCGGTAGTACTAGATTGGCGGACTAACTTATTGAAGATAATGAATCTTTGATGATTCAAAGATGTAATTTCTTTTTTTCGTTGAGCTACGGTTGTTGAATATACGGACAACCTCTTCGAGATCTTTTCTTTTATTGACGCATTCCACCGTTTGCACTTCTCCTTTACCAAAGAAAGCTGAAGTGTTATCGCATCCACTGAACGTGTGGCCATACAGCTTTTTAAAACTTCCGAGGACTGCAAGTCACGAGAACTGTAATCTTTATTTTTTATTTATTTCTGAGCCTCTCTTAAGAAACGGATATCTTTATCTTCAGGTGCGAGAGCGATAATCAATGCGAGAAGATCAATATCTTGTCCGAGGATGACCACTGTATCGTTTCCATGAAATTCGTTTAAGGCGGTTTGAACTATGAGTACGTCAACGTCGTCTACAGCAGTAAATTGTTATGATTCCCTCGTTTTTAAATCTCTCCACCAATTGCGAAATAAACCGTTTCATTTTGTGAGATTGTTTATCATTTTATTTTGCGTTTCAGTCAGTGGCGTGTTCTCATGAAAAACAATTTCCGGTGAAATGCGTTTTAAAAGACGCTGCTGTCTTTCGATGCTCTTCATACTGCAGTCAGCATATCCGTCAAACACTACAGTCACTTTTTGGCCGTAATGTTTACGAATAAAGCTGCTCCGGCCATACTACACGATGAATCAAATTGCCGCCATCAACAATGAACTGGCAATCGGAAAAATCTATTGGCCTCTCTCGTACAGCATTGAAAATATCATACAGATGATTTCTTAATTTTCCTCATTAACCCTTTCCTATTGAAGAGAAGAAGTGGAATTGAAGCAAGCTCAGAGTTGAAATATGACTCCAAATTTTCTTTTGCGTGACCAGTACAGATTATCCTCCAATATAATTGCAAAGAAGGGGAAAATACATAAAGTACTTGCGACAAAACCCTCTATATATGCATCTAATAGAGAAAATTCTGCTCAATAAATTCGTTCCTGAGCATTTTTCTCGTTAAAGTAACCGGTTTTAAGATATTCGGAGTCAAACTTGGAATAGGATGGATTTTTACCTCTGCGCCCCAAACTACGCCTCTGTTCGGACGCTGTTAGCGCGAAATAGGTGAGGATAAGCTACAAGGTTAATAGTACATTTTTTATGCAGAATTTAACATGACGATTTTTTTATTTCCTATACTTTTTTCTCTTTCGACGAACGGTTTACAAGATAAAAGTGAAAAACCAGCGTTAAGTCCCCGTAATATGGCCGAAGCAGCTCTATTCATAATCATTACGGACGTTTCACCCCTAAATTGTGGGGAACTATTCGGGTATCTATTTCGAACCCTATCTAGATTACGCATCCCAAATATTATTACTTTATAAATTATTTCTTCTAAAATATCTAATTTACGTGGACTAATATGTAACAATTGTGTTACAAAATTGAACTGATTCAGTGATGTCTTTTGAAAAGCATTTTAAATAATAATAATAATTCCCTTAAGAACATATTTTGAATTACATACATTATTCTACAATAGATATTTAGCGTGAACGGTTCATTTTAAAACAGATAATCGCACATTATCGGGTAAAACACCAATGTAATCTGATAGAGTATAACTTACACAATATGAATCATCATAATAACAAACGCACACGATTGCATAGCGCAACTAATTGCGCAAGCGCTAGAGCATTTTACACTATAGAAGTCTGGCAACCTCGAAGGAGGCAAAGTCTACCGTTATATATAACAATTTTAAATACATTGAGTCAGAGAGGTACTATTTATATAACGAGGTGTAAACATACCAATTGTATGAACAAAAAAGTGTATGTAAAAAAAGATAAAAATCCTTTCCCCTCTCCGCGTGCCCTTGGTAAGTGAAATTTGGCGGTCATGTATATGTAAACAGAACTAATCTATCTATATTATTTCTAGTGGAGGTGCGGGCGCCACAAATTTGTAAGGAGGCGGACACGATACAAATGCATATATATATATATATATATATATATATATATATATATATATATATATATATATATATATATATATATTTATCAAAAAAACCATCAAACAAGGAAATTAAAATGATTTGATATATACTTTTTTTTGAATTCACGTTACTACAACTTAATAAACCATAATAATCATGAAGTGTACATTCTTTTTAACAGTTCTCAATGAAAAAAGATTTTTTTTAAGGGTTTTTATCTTTTCTATATTCTTTGTTGCAGCGATTGAGTTCGGGCGTGATAATATACAGGGTGATCTACCATGACATACGGAAAATTTATCAGTAGGTTGTCCCCACCGAAAGGAGTTAGAAAAATGAAAAAATTATTATTATTTTTTGTAGAAATGCTTCGCCAATAACTTTCACCAATCTGACGTAACGCGGTACAACCATATTGCTTTATCAGACTTGGGATTGACACTATTGACAGCAAAGCTGGAGAGGGTAGAAGTGACTTTTTGGTTTTAATCAAATCACACTACAAAAATAGCGAAATAAATCGAAAAGACATTGACCCTATGCTAGTGAACTCTGCAACAACAATATAAGAGATATTTACTTAAACCCGTCAATAACACGCCGGTGTCCTGTTTGTTCGACCGAAAGCAAAAAACGCGGCACATTAACCGCACTCACCGGCTTCACTTTTTTGCTAATTAAGAAAATGTAAACATCTCCAATATGTTCTTTCACAAGTAAGTTCGTCGCCCTATTACTGACCTAGATAATAACAGTAGTGTATCTTCTGTAAGTTTTAACCATTTTTAATATACTAAAGTACCTCGGAACATTCTAAAATTTTGCAGGGGCTTTCCCACATTGAAGACCAGTACACCATTTTATTTTCCGCATATCATGGTAAATGCTTTGCTTGTATTGTTTAACAAAAAGCATCAGAAAGCTACAAGTTCCATCTTTTAAATTAACCAACACTAACATAGATTGAACAAATTCTGATTTAGTTTCATGTAATTCAGTGCGTTGGTCTCACAGTCATGCGTAATTCAAGCGCGCGCGCGCATAGATTTCGCTCCGAGTAATAACGTTACTTGACTATTTTTTTCCGCGATAAATTTTGTTACGACATTTTCTGTTCATAAACATGTGATCTATCCATCTGTATTTTTTTATTCTTTCCTACCTTGACTCAATTTCAAAATTTTGAAAAAATGGGCGAAATAATTTTTTTTTCAATTTTTTTTTATGTTCTGCATCCGAGCGAAATGTAAACTTTTCAGGACATTATTCTATACAGTTTCACGAACTCATTAAAAAAATATATTCATTTTGCAAGTTTATTTTCTCCTATTTTAATACCTTATAATTTTTTCAACGGATTGGGATAAGAATGTACATCCATGGACAGCTTAATATACAGAGTGTGCCATTAAAAAAAATTTGACAAATGCGAAAAAAATTAAAAAATTAAAAAAAGTAAGCAGAAAAAAACTTGTCATTTAAAACATTCTAGTGAAAATCGCATATTTTTATTTCAATTCGTTTAAAAGGTGTAGGGTATTAAAGTAGGAGAAATATAATGGGACACCCGACAATGTAATGATAATATCACACATTATCGCACTACATGTAGTACAGTATCAAAAGTAAAAAATATGTAAAATTTAGGAATAATCTCATATGCAATGATATTTTTTTATGGGTAATTATTGTAGTAAAAGGTATCATCTTCAGTTTCTATATGGTTCCGGCACTTGCTTATACCCCATAGTTGGTACTTGCTTATACCCCCTAAATTAAAGTATTGCTGATTTATTTTTCAAATGTACGGTATTTATATTATTGAGATCGCTGATTGCGAATCTGAAGTCAAAATACAAAAATTCAAAATGGCGGCTCCAATATGACGTATGAATTTTTTTCCAAAGCAGGTTTTTTAAACGGATAAACAAAAATCAGCATCTGAGTGATGTTGTATTAACAAAAGACAGTGTTTAAGATTTTTTTTAAATTAAAGTAACAAAATGGCAACATTTTTGTTAAAGCAAAATAAGCTTAATTTTAAAATTTGATCTATAATTCAAGACCTGCATTCTACAAACGTTCGGACGCAATCTTAAACTTAAATATTTTTGAAATTATTAATCATACATAAATATAAAAAACTGCTGCCCAAGGAATCACTACTTTCACATCCAGATTTTCTATCCAAGTCACTCACAACGAAAAAATTTTGTATGTGGAAATAATTGTTCATGGAACATTGGTAATATAATATTTGAAATCCTCTACCCCAAAAACCCATAAAACGATACCCCACATCGGTAGTGGCGTGGGGGTGGATAAAGTAAAAAAATATTTTAAGGTTTCTGGTTCTTGTACACACACTAAATCACATTTTTTTTTCATCCCCTTTAATAATGGGGTGGGGGTGGTAATGGGGGTGGCTAATGCCAATTTTTTTTTGAGACCTTCTCTTGTATATACTAAATACCAGTTTTATGAACTCTTACCTGCTTGATTTACCTATTTACCCCAAATTTACCACAATTTACCCCCCAACCCTTCGACGGAACAAGATGAAAATATAATCTAGTTCTAGATCTCGTTAAAGTACTTATGTGTACCAAATTTCAAGTCAATATCTCAAATGGTTCCAGAGTAAACTAGCGCACAAAAAAAGTTACAGACGGACAGACAGACAGACAGACAGACAGACAAAATTTTTTTTCGCTCAAACTTAAAATCTCGACGTTTCATGACATTCTAAGCCTATTTGAACAATAAAAATTATTTTTTGTCGTTACTTACTATACTTCCACTGGATGTGCAAGTAAAATAACATATTCATTCTCAATGAATCTTTGTATGTTTCTCTCCTTATTTTTCGTCTTCGTCAATTTTTCGCTAAAACTAGTATTTATTGAGGCATTTGCAAGGAAACACAAATTTTACGTTTCTTCAAAACTACCTTTAGACTATAGAGTGCATTTTTTTTCCCAAAGCAAGTAGGTACTGTAAGCGAACGAAAAAATTTGAACATTTAGGTCATGCTATCTACAGTATCGGAAAGTGTTGGTTTTGGGGTGGCAATAAGAGCAAGTGAGAGCGGCAAGCGAGAGCAAAGCATGCAATCGTGTACATGCTTCTCTTGATAGGCGTGTCACTGTTTACCTCTGATATAGTACTGGTAGACGTCTTTATTGTGGTCAGTCGGTTAAATCGTTGAAACTAGTGCAGTACCAAAACAAACGCTTTCCGATTCTGTATATGTTATCGAAAGACAGTATTTTAGAATTATATTTTTTTAATTATTGGACAATTACAGTAACAAAATGGCGACGTTTTTGTTAAAAAAATCCTAAAGAAACACGATTGTTTCTGTCATAACTTGTTTGCTTTTTATTCTATAGGAACAGTCAAAAATTTATTTGAAAGCTTATGTAATAACTACTGATTTTTCCGTTGGCATTTTTTATGTAGATATTTAACATTTAAACTAAATACTTCGTCTCATAAACGTTCGGATGCCATCTTTATGTTTCCAAATCTCCGAAACCATTAATTTTACAGAAATTAGCTCTGATGACAATACAATATAGTATACTCAATATTATAATATGTTCAAAATGGCCGCCGCCTCAAGATGGCGGATTATCATTTTCTTTAGAACTTCCTTGATATGAGTGTCTACTTATCAAGCAAGTAGAAAACAAATATGTGCTCAAAACTTAAAAATTTAAAATGGCAGCATCAATATGACGGATAGGTTTTATCAATTATCGTCGAATTCGACTAAAAATCGGTATCTGTGGGTTATCGAGGCTGCAGATTACAATTATCCTGTCTAAATTTAACAATTCAAAATGGTGGCGTCAAAATGGCGGATTATTTTTGTAATTTATGATCTAATTCGTATGAAAATTGGGGATGAGGACTTTCGAGGTAGCAGATTATAAATATTTAGTCGAATTCTTTACATAAATGTCGAAAGTGCCAAAAATTATCACCTTAAATATAAGACTAAAAAGTAAAAAAAAACAAATTGATAGTCTAAAAAACTAAAAAACATGCTTTTATAAATACTGCACTAAAAAGCAAAACATAATCATTGAACCTGTTCTCTTTGTCTACACCGTAATAAAGGCGACTACAGACGTAACTGCATACTTGAACGGTATGCATGCGCAAGTTTATTGTACAAGTATACTGGAACGTGTGTATTATAACACTTATACAAGTATTGTGATTGTACAAGTGACATGAGACTTGATGAAATTCTATATTGTATACTTGTACATGTTGTGTTTGCGCAAGTATACTTGAGCGTGTGTACGACAGGTCGGGAGACTTGTGTAAACATGTGCCGTTATGGCTGGTCTCATTAATGTATCTCTTCTTTGATTCAACGGGGTGACAAGTGATAGAAGGTTTAAGGAAGTTTCTTCATCAATTCGTAAGTAATTGTGCCAATCACGAGGATAAAATCTCACCTCATTTTAAGAGATTAATCTGAGAATACTCCTTCCTTTATTTTAACCACTCCTTATTACACCACATACTACTTTTTTTCGTTGTTTTTTGAGAATTAAAACAAACCCAGTTAAAGCAAGCGTGTCGTCTTCATCCGTTGATGACATTTTTATTCTTTATTCGCGCTTAACTGTCACTGCACAACTGTTCAAGTATACTTTTGCGTGTGGCGGCGACGCATCAGATTTCAGTATACTTGTACAATAAACTTGCGCATGCATACCGTGGAAGTATGCAGTTACGTCTGTAGCCGCCTTAAGAGCCTTAGTGTAAACCGTGTTTGTAATTAAGTAATATTTGAGTATAAAAGCGTGAGGTGCTTTTCATTTAATCTAATGATGTCTTCAGCTCTTAATTATTGAACCTGTTCGAAATGTTATACTTAATTACAAACACGGCTTACACTAAAGCCCTTACGGGGAGACAGAGAAAGCAGGTTCGATGATTATTTTTTGCTTTATAGTGTAGTATTTATTCAAGCTTAATTCGCAATTTTCAAGTCCTTGTAACATAAAGACTATCAATTTATACGAAAAGTTGCATCTTTGAGTCTTTTCTTTTCTTTGGTTCTTTTTCAGTTCCAATGTTTTTCGTAGGTGCCACTTATCCACTCCCTATAAATTAGGAAGCACCCGCATAATATATAAACTTTGCTTTGATGCGTTTACTATTAAAAAAACTAAATCTATTTCACATGATATTATTCTGAAATTAAAACCTTTAGTTACTGTACTAATATGTCTACGTTACTCGGCAGTGTTAATTTAATAACGGCGAAATCTCATACACTCCCACTAGTCCTGTATCATTATTACTCATACTTTTGACGAATGTGTTAATCCCTAATGGGCGTATATGGTATATGTACCAAGGATTCTTCACTTTTCTACATTGTTTAATGTGACGCTGGTTATCTCGATGACACAGAACGCTGTTAGAGTCGGGCTACTACACCTGGGTTTTTATTTGGGGCCTGATTCTTTCTCGGTCAAATATTCCGATCTCACCATATTGGTATGCTACTATCCCACCTAAATTTAATTAAGTTAGGGTGAAAGTGCGATATCTCGTTGAATTTGCGCTCATCCGGATGTGACTAGCTAATGTAGTGGGAAGTATTACCCAGTGGTTAATTCACAGGCAATTTCTATGGAAAAACGTACTGTTATAAAAAAAACCGCTGCCCAAGGAATCACTACTTCCACATCCAGTTTTTTATCTAAGTCACTCACAACGAAAAAATTTTGTATGTGGAAATAATTGTTTATGGAACTTTAATAATATAATATTTGAAATCCTCTACCCCAAAAACCCATAAAACGATACCCCACATCGGTAGCGGGGTGGGGGTGGTGATAGGGGGTGGTAGTAGGGGTGGATGAAGTAAAAAGACTTTTTGAGGTTTCTGGTTCTTGTACACACCCTAAATCACAATTTTTTTTCATCCCCTTTAATAATGGGGTGGAGGTGGTAATGGGGGTGGCTAATTCCAAAATTTTCTTTGAGACCTCAGCTTCTCTTGTATATACTAAATACCAATTTTAGGGGCTCTTACCTGCTTGATTTACCTATTTTCCCCAAATTTACCCCCCAACCCTTCGACGGAACAAGATGAAAATATAATCTAGTTCTGGATCTCGTTATAATACATATGGGTACCAAATTTCAAGTCAATATCTCAAACGGTTCCAGAGTAATCGTGCACACAAAAAAAGTGACGACAGACCGACACACAGAAATTTTTTTTCGCTCAAACTTAAAATCTCAACGTTTCGTGACTTTCTAAGCCTATTTGAACAATAAAAATTTTTTAAAATTTTTTTGTCGTTACTATACTTCCACTGGACGTGGAAGTAATATATACATTTTTCAGAAAGTAATTGATATTGAATAAAAATAACGGTAATTGCTTCACACATTTACATTCAGAAACTATAGGACTATATGTGGTCCCTTGGCGTTATTTCGAGTTATACAGAATTGTTACCGAAATAATTTATAATTTTGCATAGTTTTATGATTTTATTTTTCATACCAGAAATAGTAAATAAAAATAAATATTCTATACATGGACTGTCTCAATTTCATATAAATAATCATATTTCTGGGAGAAAACTTTAGGCTATTCAAGTGTGTCGATTTAGAGCGAATGGTTTAAGGAGAAAACACTCTACAGGGCGCCCTGAAGTTGAACATTTTATTTATGATTTTTTTTTTGTTTTCGAGAATGTGGTGTCTAAAATATTGCATTGTTAAAATAAAAAATAAAATGTAAATGTAAAATGTTCACGTTTTCTATAAGTGAGAAATATTTATCTCAATGATTTGCTGGCAGTAACGATAATATTAAAGGTTATTTGGGATAATAATATCCCACCACAAAAAAATTATTATTTTGTCAATGTGGGATTAGAAATGGCTAATAACATTTGTACTCCCAGTGATTGAATCTGAAGTGCATTACGAACCCGGTTACGGAAACCGAAGTAATTAAACATATACACTCGCTAAAAAATAACAGCTCACCTGGTATCGATAGGATATCAACCGAAATTATAAAAGACTGTCACTTATTTATTCTCAAGCCACTAGTTCATATCATTCATTTAATTTTCAAAACTGGAATTGTCCGCAGTTGCTTTAAAAACACAATTATTACTCCTGGGTGGCTATTCTTGAGCTTGAGGGAGTAGAATGAGTGAGAGAAAATAATCTTTTTCTACTCCCTCATGTAAAGTTTGTATTCCTGAATTTATTTTCCCCAGCCAAGTAGACGAAAACACTCCCTACTAATTTCCTTACTTTTAGTGAGAGAAAATTGAGGGAAAGCAGAAAAGAAACATTTTTTAGGTACTTTGTAGGTTAAGATTGTGCGTGTGGAGACGTAATTCGGTTTTATTTAAATAATGGATATCGAAGATTTAGTGGCTAGATAAGTTTTGGATGATTTAGAAGATGCGAAGGAAAAGTTTGAAAATGCGAAAAATATTCGAATTTTAGGAAAAACGGATCCCTTTGAATTGTCGGATCAAAATTTTGTTCTTTTATTTAGGTTGTCCAAACCATTAGTGAGATATTTTAAACCCACTGCTTCGTCGTCCTAGCCGAAGATCGGCATAATTTTTCCTATTCGGATTTAGTATAGCTTGCACTAAATTTTTCACTGTACATTTGTGGATTTTCCTCGATGTACTTAACTAATAAATCTTGTTGGGTGCGTGTGACCTGACACGACTTTTTTAAATAATCGGGTCCATTCTGTACACAATAAACAATGCTTTTCGTATGAGACTATAATACTGTGATATAAGATTAACTTTTAGATTACTAGAATAAATATGTTTTTGATCTGTCAACGCCACCACCAAACAGTTTTTGACCACCACAGCTGATAAATATCAGATATAGGAGAGTTCTGATTGGTTATATTGTGAAGAACAATATGACAAAACTGTAGACTTCTCCCTCAAAATTTTCATTCGTTTTGTTCAAGAATACAAGTTTTTTGAGTAGGGGAATTTCAAGTGAAAGGCGAGGGAATTAATTAGCCGGGGAGTAACAATTTCTCTCGCGCCCAAGAATAGCCACCCTGTATATATATGAAACAAGGTAGTAAAACGAGTATAGATAACTATAGGCCAATTAGCCCAATAAACAATTTTGCCAAGATTTTTGGAAAATGTCTAAAAGACAGATTAATTAGTTACCTAAACACTAATGAAATCTTATTAAAAAATCAATATGGGTTTTTAAGTGGCTCTAGTACATGTGATGCAATAAACCAACTTACAAATGAAATAACCGATAATCTTCACAACAACAATAAGTGCATTGCAGTACTTTCAGACTAAGGCATTTGACACAGTGCCTCATTAAAAAGTTACTGGATATATTACAGAGTTATGGTGTGCGGGGTACGGTGTTAAATGTTTTTAAAAACTCTCTTTCAGACAGATATCAAATGGTTCGGATTAGAGAAACCATTAGTTCTCCAAGTAAAATTGTTATAGGAGTCCCACAAGGTACTGTCCTTGGACCAATATTATTTATCACTTGTTTAAATTCTTTAACTAAACTGGATATAAATGGCACCGTTATCTCATTTGCGGGTGGTACAGTATTATTATTTCAAGATGTTTCTTTTTAATCAAACAAAACAAGTCGCAGGTCGATTAAACAAGGTACAAAATTAGCTAAACACTTTCAAATTGTCGCTAAATTTAAATAAAACTCATTACATAGCCTTTTCGATGGCATTTGTTAATCGGCCTGAATTTACAAGTATTAGATTCAATAACATGATTGATGAACTTAAAGAAACAACTCAAACAAAATACCTAGGAATAATAATTGACCAACATTTAAAATGGGACAAACACATTCTTAAATTAACAACAAACATACGTAAACTTATACATAAATTTTATATGAGGGAATTTTTAGGAAAAAAAATATTAAACATGGTTTATAAAGCACTAGTAGAATCTCTAATCAGGTATGGCATTACTTCCTGACGTGGTCTATATAACAATTCACTAAAGCAACTGAATGTAATATAAAACTTCATCCGAAAAAACTTGGCTGTACCCTACAGATCTATTATATTCTGAAGATATTTTTAATGTACGATCACTACATATTCTTTCTTCTTGCTTTTATTTACATAAGAATGAGAATTTAAAGAAATCAGCAGAATAGTGGTAAAATACAGAAGAACCTTCAAATAGCCATCATTAATAAGAATATCAGTTTGAGATCTTTTCAATACTTAGCTCCAAAATTTTATAATCTTCTACCCACTGAACTCAAGCAATGAAAGAGCCTAAAAACATTTAACAAGAAATGTAGAAACTTTACAAGCAATCATTACTTTTTTAAAACATTTTTTTAAGAAACCTAAATACAAAATGATTGTATCACATAAATAGCATTATATACTTTTTCTATTTACTTATTTAGTAGTTGTAGTTTAGTTTAATAAGTAGTAACTAGATTTAATTCACATTTTATTTGTAATAATACTCACTCTGTCTCATTATATTAATTAATTATAAAAATAATGAAGTGTAATCGTAATAAATACCTACTCATCATTTAAAATATCTAGTAAACAAATGTACCTAAGATTAGTGTCTTCACTAATACATTAAAAATATACATACAGAGTGGCCCACCAAAAACGAAACAAGCGTGTTTTCTGATTCTATGATCATTTTTTTCGAAAATCGCTCGGACCCCTCGATTTCATTATCAAGTGGGACAATTTTATTGAGTATTGTCGATCACACCACTTCAACTCTTACACGGTAGTAGGACCCACCATTAACATTTTAAATGGCAAGGGGAGCCAAGTAGCTGAAGCTTTACTGTAAGTACTTTACGCTCGAGGTATACAGGGTTATTGGTAATTCGATACATTACGATACATTCGATACTATCACATAACAATTGTACCTTGCTACATAGCTATTGAAATAAGGAAATTTCTAAAACGTTTTTTAAGCATGTTGCGTTGGTTATTTCTTGGGAATACTGATGGATAATTTTCATAACTGATTTTTTTAAAGTTTTTATTTGAAATTTTCACATGGTCGAAATGTTTCCGGATAATTTTCATTGCAAATAGATGACCATAGTTGGGCAAGTATCCAGTAAAAACTTTAAAAAACGTCAAGTAGTTTTTTGCAAATTAACTTTTAAAACATTAAGATCTACCTTAAGAAACAAAAATTGAAATACTTATGTCAAAAACTATTGAGTTTTGCATAATGTATGTTAGGGTTAAATTTACTCCTTAGCTTATGTTCTATCACATCTCCAAGGGATGAATTACCAGTATAAAGGCCAATCTCGAGAACATAAAAAACTGTAATTTGCGTTTAAATCCTAAAAGTATATGGAATCCGAACTAATTTAATTGACTAACTAAAGGAAATCAAATTTTTGTTCAAATTAAGAATAATCCAAAATATTTCCTACTTCTTAAGTGGCGTTTATATTATATTGTTTGTCATTTAGTCAATGTTTTTGTGCCGGGATATTTAAATTTATAATTTTGTTATATGTTTGTCATAATTAGTCATTAAATTTTACTGCAGTTACAGAAACTAAACGTGTTATTTAACCTTTACTATTATGTTCGCACACGTACGGTAAATAAATAAAATGTATTGTTGATTTAAATCTTATTAGAATTCAAACAGATTAAGTCTATTATGTCACTTACAAAGACGATATAAAAATACAAATTATCTAATTAAAAATACATATTTGTCCGTGAGACTTTCACTTCCTCGTCATTTAAATTTCAAATTTTAACGGTTATTTTTTTTATATAAAAACCACACAGTATGACAGTTTTAAAGGAATCTCGCAATTAAAAATTCTATGCAAAATTGTAATCTATTGAGATTTAACTAAACAGTATTTACCACCATTTTGCTGAAATAGATAGGGTCCTATGATTTATTGTTGCTTGTTGACTGACCTTAAACCGAAGAAAATATAATTAACCGTGTTTTAGGCAATATTGCAGACATTAGTGACAGTTTTGGATGTAAGTCATTATATCTGACGTTGTGTACAAATACACATTCTGTAATCAACAAAAAAAAGAAACCAAATGTATTAAGCATGTTGGTGAAATTCCAGCATTTTCACTGAGAGTCTGTGATATAGTATAGCCTTTACGAAACTATTATAGGACCTATTCATCTTAGCACTTAAATCTGCTATGCTGTTCTGATATCTGAAAAGAAGAACAAAAGCAATATTGAAAACTACATGCTAATAACAGTTTTGGTAACTTCAGCAAAAAAATGTTGTTAACCACCCTTAATGTTTTCTACGGCAACTGAACCAGACACTACTTCGTGCCATATACCGAAATTAAATAAATAAATATCCTCCCTACAATCAATATCATCCACTAAAGGTATATGGCATAGTGATTATGAGCGAAGACATATATTTTATATTACCGCATGTAATATTGTTTTGCTTTATAATATTAAAATATTAAGTGCCAACAGAAAGAGTGAGTAACTTATTTATTAGAAAAATAAACTCCGACTTGCTTATATTAATTTAGGTATGGTGTACCCTAAAATAGTCTACCAGATCACAAATTTGTCATGCCACAACCAGGCCATAAATTGGTGGGCAATGCATTATTTAACTCTCTTTCATTCAGTAGAAAATAAACTCTCCGTCATAATTACTGTCAAAAATCAATAACCGAATCTAAATTAAACCCGCAATAACTCACCATAAGCAGATCGCGTCAAAATTGAATATTTTCAGAGCCTCAGGGTAAGAACGTGATACAAATTTCAGGAAAATAATACCTTCCCAGAGAACACAAACACAATGGATCTTTTCACGTTTTTCTTGAATGACTCGAAAACTACGACCTCTAGAGAAAAAGTGTCTTTATACAAAATTAAACTAGATGAATCTTTATACAAATAAGTTCCTATTCATTTTTTATGTAGGATTAATACTTAACAAGATATAAAGGTTGGAAAAATCGCGAATTTTTAAAAATTTAATAAAAACTAATTGTACAAAATGAAAGTTTGATGTTAAATGAAGTCTTTTCAGACCAAATATTAATGTCTGTAGAACATCTAAGTGCAATAGCTGGACAAAGTATGTTTGTTTAGGAGACCACACATAAACACCTGGAATAAATAATGTGGAATCCATTGAAATGTTATAGACCATTGTCATGATTTGACAAATTAAAAGTAGAAGCGTCAGAATTTTCACTTTATTTGAACATCGTTTTATTTTTTCAAAACACATCTTCAGTTATTTTTTATCGCTTACTAAAGAATCACCCTGTATATTAAAAACAAATAACATATTTAAACTATTTAACACATAATAGTATATTGTTTTATTAGGAGTAAAAGCGATACTTTTGTGATGAGTTTGTACGTTTGCCGGCAATTACACACACACATTACACAAGTGGCTTTTACTCTGAATAAAACATGCTATGTTTTCTTTAAACGCCGATTAGCTATAAAAAAAATAAAGATAAAAATCTCGAATTTCACCAACAAAAACGCATTGCGTTAATATCACAAGGCTGGCGTATTAAATAAAATACGCATTGCTATGAAATGAAAGAAATGTCTGACATCTTCACTAACCCCTCTACACCACCAGAGAAGGACGCATAGACTGGAGAGAAGATTTTTTAGTGATCTACCAAGCGACGGCAGATGAGCGACATTTCAAAGGAGCTGCGCAACAACACTCCTTCAGAGTTTATTTGCAAGTATATTAACTGTTTTTTACAAATATTTCTTGTTACTTACAGCGGATCGCTTACTTACTTACAGATACAGCAATGGCTCGACAACCCCCTCCCCTACCTCCGAACCGAGAGGAAAATGGATCGCTAACCCCGGTTACCACCAAAGAACCAGTGGCTCCTGAACTACATCTTTTGTTGATGTTCTACTGGATGTGGGGGACTCTGTGGTTGCCGAAAAGGCGGAATGCCATGCTCAATGATATGCGGCACTTGCCATGGTACGTGTACGAATGGTGCACCATTAGGCGACAATTGGATCGACGAAGATGATGATTTTATTGATCCTAAAAAAAATAACACAAGCTTATTTGTAGGAAATTTCATGTAGTAATTTTGCATATGGACACTTTAGCTAGAGGTTACAGTTTTCGAGTTATTCAAGAAAAACGTGAATAGGAGACATTTAAACTAAACTGAGGCAAGAAAAAATGTTAAGAGGAGAAAAATCGCCTATAAGCTTAACAAGAGAGGGAACAAGATGAAGGCCACCGAAAAATAACAGTGGATACGAAAAATAACCCAAAAAATTAAAAGAAGAATTGGAACAAAGAAAAAGGCGAAGAGAAGCCATGACGAAAAAAATGCAAAAAATTGAAGGTAGAAACACTCCCAGTAGGACAAAGACAAAGGCAAATCTTCAGAAGAAGCAACAACATGCAAACAAGTTGATAAATACCACTGCAACATTGGACCAAGGAAATAGAAGAAGGGAAGAAGAAGGGAATAGAAAAAGCATGAACGGGATAAATACAAGAAACGGACCACTGAACCTTAGACAATTATCATCAAAGGAATAGCTTCTAGAAATAATTGTTAGGACTAGAAGAAATAATACACTTGGAATCGATAAAGTAAAAATGAATTAAAGGAACGTGTCCAAAGAATGGGCCAAATACATCTACTGAAGAGGATGTTTATACTAAACAGCAACATACTAAAATAGGGAGATCATGTTGCTCGTGAATAACAACAATTGAGGTGATCAAGAACAAACTAAGAAAGGATGAAAAAGAAATGGCACGGATATATGCGCTACCGAAATCAGAAACTGCGGAAATGGAAGACTCCGAAGGAAAAAAATTCTGGAAGCAAAAACACAAAAAGAGGAGCATAAATACTCCATGTCACGATGCAATACGGCAACGCATCTCACAACACTTCGGTAGTTCTGTGCCATGCGCCATGTGGCTTTCGCTGCTGGCAACAAGCATACAAATCCAACCCAGCGTAGGCGTGGCCGGCTCGATGGTATATCTGGGAGTGGCAGCAATGCCTATAGTATGCTGGTAAATCAAATCAAAATCAACTTATCAACTTAACGTATCTGAATAAAATCGATGTTCTGAAATTATCAATAAAAATAAAGAATATCCTGAATAGTTACCTAAATGAAAGGCATGAATTAAGTAAATCTGATTAGACTCTTAATAGACAACTTAACAGTTGTCTATTAAGAGTTAATTATGATTCAAAGTTAACACTTTTATTCACAGTGATGGAGTATGTAAAAATATCATGAATAGAATAAGAAATTAAAAGAGCCTTGTTATGTTAGTTGAATAAATATTATATGTTGGTATTGTTAAGTATATAGGTATTTTCAAAATCTTTTGTTTGCTTGTAGTTATAGTAAATATAGTAAAAAAATATTTTTTATTTACTTATTTTTGCTAAACTTCTCGATTTTCAATGAAAAGTTTTCCGTTTTATTTACAATTTATGTTTTAAAACACCATGGTCTGATCAGAGTATGCAAATATTTTACGTCTATTTTCTATTTAAATTTTTTTACGACGTGCTAATAACTTCATTTACCATAATCCTTTCAGCAAGATTTAGTTTATATTGCAGATTCATTTCATTATATTTATATTATGATATTTAACGGTTAATTTTTTAGACACCATGCTTTATAGACCCAAACAATGGACTAGTAATAAAACGTTTAGTGGAAAATAGTTATATGATGAGCCATTAACAATTTTATGAGGTTATTTAACTATACAATGTAGTATCATTTAATAAAACAATGGGGTTTTTGTTGGTATGTTTTATTTCTGTTGCTTTTTAAATGAAACCATTTGATCGAGTCGCGACAATAAAAATGATTTCCTCTATCGCAAATATTTCATTTACTGCGGATAAACTTCTTCAGGGGAGTTGAATACGAAATTAAGTTGGAAACATATAATAGTCTAATAATTTAATTTAATAGTCATCTTATATGCTAAGTGTGAACTAAATTTTTGATATAATTTATAACATAAAAGATTTCAGATTTTTAATTCTGGGGATTCAATAAAAGAGTTCGCAAAAGCAAGAGATCAAATAAAGTCACCTAACCTAACCTAACTCTCAGGACTGATAAAAGGCGACAAGGGATACGATTATAGCTCTTATGAACCTTATATCATCAATATACGTAAGGATGTCTACTCTTAGAGACTTCTTATCTGAATTGAAAAAAAAATTCATGGTAAAGGAATTGTCTACCAGTACTAATATCATTATCCATTTTTTTTCCAATGGACAGTCAAATATGTTTAACTACTAGATCTTTAGTGCTGCGTACTTCTTCACGTGGAACCCTTAGACATCATTATTGTTCTACCGAATACAAAAGATCAAACAACTTTTGACAAATGATTCTCAATATTATTTCAAATAATGAAAAAGAAGTTAGGTCATTTTTTTCGTCACAAAATTCACATAATTTCAATATTTCATTAATTCATTATTTGTCTTAAGTTAATTTTTGCGTATATAAGGTGGTTCCATAGCATAACCACTAGTCCGCAAAGGACTAAACAGAAATCACCTGAAAGACACTCCACTTCCAAAGTTACATTCTCATTGAATCACCAGTTAAGATTATCTAATTTGCTTTTATTGATTCCCTAGAATCATGGGTTTATACGGCCGAAAGTTTGCTGTTCAAGAGCTCCCCCGGGGTACTCGATTTCAAGATTCCGAGAACACAGTCCCATGAATTCCCCAGAGTTATGGAGTTATGGGTTTACGGGGTTACTGGGTTATGTAGTAGAAAGGTTTGCTCCTGGAGCGCTATAGGCTTGGTAACGAGGTAACAAGGTTCCGAGGGCGAGAGCATCCTATTTTTTTCATTGAATACTCAGGATTATGCGGTTATGAGGTTAGATGCTTTGCCGCTGGAGAGTTATGGCGTCATAGGGTGCTTGATTCCAAGATTCTAACTCACAATGTCCCCTATTTAGAATTTTCATTTTTCTTCGTTGGTTCTTCAGAGTTATCGGGTTACGAGGTTATGTGGTTATGGGGTTATGGGGTTAATTACGTACGGGATGCTGAGGTTACAAGGATCCGAGGTCACAATATCATTAACTTCCCAATCAAGATTTCCACTGTTTCCATCAGTTCCACGGGGTTATGAAATTGGGGGGTTTATGGGATTAAGAAGTTTGGGTTTTACGGTTTCTTTGAGTTATATGGTCAATACTAAAGTACCACAATATTGTTGAATCACTTTTGAAGTCTGATTCAAATGAGCTGGGTAAGCCATATTACGATCTTACAGGCTTTTTTGGTGTTAATAAAAAACTGAAATGCTGGGGCAAGACGAAGGTCAAATTCGTGTTCAGCGGCTCAAAATACAAGGGACACCTATCCCTTGTATCCCAGCACAGACCACTTTTTCTCTTTTGTGGATCTGTGCAATTATTTATAATAATGGAATTATTTGACGAATCATTATAAAATCCAGTAGGGTTCTATTCTATCAAAAACGAAGCGATTAAAAAATACTCATGTTCGTTAAGGATTGCAATGTTTCCATACATACATACGTACGTAGTACATATGTACAAACTAACCGACAGAAATATATGACTATTTTATTTTTAATGGCGATTTTAGAACTAAATAAAAGTCCAAACCAAGCTAAAATAGTGCATTCTTTTACAGTAGCATCTTCTCGTTTCAAGAAGCTATAATTAAAATCGATTCCTTGTAGAATGAAGTAAATAAAGATACTTTTATCAGCTAAACTGAGTGCTAGTGCACTAATCGAGACCAACGGGGGGTGTACAATAGAGAAAATAACGAAAGGTGTCCCACAAGGGTTTGTATTAGGACCCTTGTTATCTGTGTTAATTAATTTTGTGGATGAAACCTCATTTCACAGCTATAAAGTCTCCATAAACGACATGCCGTAGAAAATTTTCATTGCAAGAAAACATTTTATTTTTATTCACAACGTCTTAGAAGTTTTGCGACTCACGTATTTTTCGACTTGGCTTCACTTGTATGGCGTGTGTGATATAACGCCATCTGTTGGGGGTTGCCATTAGCTTTGACGAGGTTTCTTGTTAGTCTCTCAAACAAAATACTAAAGCATTTTAATAATTCGTTATAGTTATATTTTTCATGGGACATAGTAAATTTTTTTATACAGGGTGGCTACTTTTTATATTGAATAGTATTGCTATCTCTTAAACCATAACAGTTACAAACTCGGTTAAATTGGAGAAAAGTTTCATATTTTGAAGGCCAATAAAATGAGTTGTAGAAATTGAAATATTTCGGTTAGTTCCGGAGATATACGATAAAATCCGAAATAGCTCATTTTCTTTTTTTTTATCTAGCGCTGTCACTATAAAAAATATTAAAAAATTTCATTGGAATATTTTATTGTAAATTAACTTTGCTATAACTTACCGTAATCAAATTTTAATTATGACGTTTCGTCTGTTCGGGGGCACCATCATCTTTATTTTTTTAAATACGGACCTGTCTTTTTTATTTAAAATTTTTAAAGCGTTTGAAATTGTAATTTCAAAGCTATGTCACACTTGACAATTTTACTGCGTTTCATCAAAAAATAATCATCATCATTAATTTTATTGCCTTCGCCCGTTACAAAACGTTTCTTTTTTAAGCCTTTTTTAACTACAGTGCCTTGAAAAACAAAAGTTTCATTAAATGTCATTTGATTTTAGTTTATCGTATTAATGACGTTTGTTTTCGTTAGCTATTGCTGTTCTAATTCAAACTATTATTTAATACTTATTTCTCAGTATGGTTCGTTATTATGTAGAAGAAAAAAAAGACATGTATGATGTTTACATTAAGAATTACAGAAATGTTGACGGGACAGTCCAAGAATATGCCAATTTATATCCTGACAGACACCATCCGACAAGAAATACTATTTACACTGTGTTCAAAAATTTATTCCAAATAGGCAGTGTTTGTAAATTGGAACGGAGGCACCAATTGAGAGAAACGGTAAATGATATTAATGTATTGGCTCAAGTATACATAAACCCAGAAAATTCATCAAGGAATATTGCAAATGAATGCTGAATATCGGCAGCAGCTTTCAAAAAAATATTAAAAAAGTACAAATATCACGACTATTCAAACAGTACAGAAGTTACATCGCGGTGACCTAGACCGCAGACTAACCTTCTGTAATTGGTTTAGGAGAAGATTGACTAATAATAGATTTTCTTTGGACTGATCAAACGATCTTTACAAATTCTGGATTGTTTATCAGGAAAAATAAACACTTCTACTCAACTGTTAACCCCCCCCCCCCCCCCCCCAACTGACACATCAAGTACGGCCTCAGGCACGATTTTCAGTAAATTTGTGATGTGGCATAATTGACAACATTATAATTGGGCCCAAATTCATTGAGGGCAATTTAAACGGTGAAAATTATATCCATTTGTTACTCGAAGTATTCGATGAAATGGCATTACTGATTTGGAGAAAAATAAAATGGTTTATGCAAGATGGTTGTGACCCTCACAATGCTAATGCGGTCAGGATTTATTAAACAGGCATTTTCAAAGAAAGTGGTTAGGAATCAATGGACCAGTAATGTGGCCACCTCGCTCACCTTGCTTGAATCCCATGGATTATTTTGTTTGGGATTTTTTAAAAAACAAAGTATACTACAACGAGGTCCAAGATGTCAATGAATTACGCAATCGAATTGTTGAAGCCTTGAACCAAATTACCCCAAATATTACTGCGAAAGCCAGTAGTCTAAGAGAACGCGACTTTGCATTCGGGAGAATGATGAACATTTTGAACAACTTTTGTAAATTTACTTGTTTACTCACTAAACTATCTTTTTTTTGTAAATTTTATTCGTAGTTTAAAGAAATACAATTGACAAGTTGAAATACATTTTTTATTTGGTGCTCACTCTGCAAATAATATTGAATTAACAGCAGAATCGAAGTAGCCACGTCGATGCACTGGATTGTTGATAAAATAAGCTTTTAAATGTTGAGTCACACCTTATATTACTTAACAAAAAAATGTTTTGTAAAAGGCGAATGCAATAAAATTAATGATGATTATTTTTCTGACGAAACGTAGTAAAATTGTCAAATGTGACATAGTTTTGAATTGATAATTTCAAATGCTTTAAAATTTTAAAATAAAAAAGACAGGTCCGTATTTAAAAAAATAAAGCTGATGGTGCCTCTGAACAGACGAAACGTCATAATGAAAATTTGATTACGGTAAGATATAGCAAAGTTAATTTACAATAAAATATTCCAATGAAATTTTTTAATATTTTTTATAGTGACAGCGCTAGGTAAAAAAAAAGAAAATGAGCTATTTCGGATTTTGTCGTATATCTCCGGAACTAATCGAAATATTTTGAATTTCTACAACTCATTTTATTGGCCTTCAAAATATGAAACTTTTCTCCCATTTAACCGAGTTTGTAACTGTTATGGTTTGCAAGATAGCAATATAAAAAGTAGGTCGTTTCTTTGTACGAGAATTTTTTCGCATTCTAAAATGCAAGCTGTGCGAGTTTTCCAAATAAGTATGAATATATCGTAAATATACTAAATACGTAATTTCATAATTAAAAACCGTGCTTGATGTTTGAACTTATCAGTATTAATTTATTTGTAATTATCTGCTTTATTTCCTCTCGCGTCATTTTTAAATATGTGTTTTATTTGGTGTATACAATTCCTTATAATTAATTAGAATTTTTAAAAAACCCTGTTTGCACTTTATGCGTCAATTGGTTCAATTAAATACAGTAAGTAAATATTGATTACTTAAAATAAGTATAAATCATATTTCATCAAACATGGGTTATATTAATTAATATTTACAGAAGTTTCTCATTTATTAAAATAAATTCTTTTAAATATACTTATTGCCTGAGATGAAGAGGAACAATTTATACTCAATTATACAGGGTGTCTCGTCAGGAAGTGCTTCGATTGATATAGGGAAAAGTACGCACCGGGAAATTTTGAAAATTTAGAGAATTACTAATGTCAGTATGGCCAATCTAAAGAAAATAGTTAGAAGCATTTCCGCTTATACCGGAAGTCGATACCAACTTGCTTATTTTAAATGGAACACCGCATATATTTCAAAGTTTTCGAAAGAAGTGAAAAATTCTGAGTCGAAAACATGTAGCACATTCTATCCTTAAACCCAGCCGTTTTAGAGATATTTAACATTTTATAAAAAATTTGACAGATGTGACGGTTTGCAATAACCTTCATAACTTTTTTCACGCTAAAGGTCCCCGTTTGCTTTTTGGCATGCAGAAATACTATAAGGTAAGCTAGGCCCTACAGTTTAAAGACATTCAATAATAACATACCAAATGTTTAGTTTTTTACGTTACATTTTGTCAACTTCAAATCCCGAAAAGTCAAATGAAGCACCCTATATATTTTTTGCAACGTTAAAACGCTTTTTTTGTATTTAATCGCCTCTGGAACGGTTAAATAAAAAAACAGGTTTCTCTGTATTATAACTTACCTAAATTATACTTAAGAACAAAACATTTGAGCCATTCATGTTCACTGAAAATCACATACGCACCTTGTAAATTTACAACGAAAATTATCAGGAATTCGCGTAAAATCACGTTGTAAAGTTATGGCCTCTATATAACTATGCCAACAAAACTCAGAAAGGTGAAAGTGTGAAAGCACATTGTATAATTTTACGCCGAAGAGGTATTCGTATTCGTAAAATTACATCACACTACGCATGTATTTTTACAATAGTGATGTAATTTTACATCCACTCCGGAAAATTTTAGTCATTATATCACTGGTCACAGAACTACATGAAGACGCTTGTAAAATTATACGAATACTTTTTTCAGTGTAATTACAACAAATAACTACTTCACTAACATAACACTGACTACTATAATTCAATAATTCAGTCAGTTTATCACTTTGCTTACTTTTTCTTGATCTGTTCTGAACTCGCTATCTAAACTGAACTGTCTCACTCGGCCTCTCCATTCCCTTAAAAATAAATATGAGAATGTTCCAAACAGACTGTAATTTTCTAGTAGGCTAAGAACAGCAGCGCCACCTCTCGGTTTATTGACCAACTTATTCAATTACTTATTTGAACAGGTTTCTACTGAAGGAGGGTATGTTACAGATCTCTGTAAAATGAGGAGAAATATGTAACAATATCTAGAGGAGATTAGAACATGAAGAATGCGTGTAAATAACAGTAAAAACTTACATATATGCATGAAAACTCATTATTTCTATGTTTAACTTACTTAGGCTTAATTTACTTGAGAGAACCAATTTTTTTGTCAGAACTATTTGACTAGTGAAAAATTCAGAAGCACGATACATATGTCGAAATCTATATTTATAATACTATTAAGTTATGAATTGTGAAATCGTATTTACCATGTTTAGTATGTTTACTTTTATATTATCTATAACATTAGCTACACTAAAGTATCACAAGATAACTGCCTAAAGGATACATGATTTATGGGCATAGTTATAACAAAAATTGTTGTAGAAAAGTGATTCCTTTGGAAGTTTGGTTTTGTACAAATAAAATAAATTAAAACCGCTAGGCTAATCTACCTAAAAAACCATTCTATTCTTTTACGAACATGTTCCAGTTAACTTTAATACAGAGCTTAAAACCTTAAAACTTGTCACGTGCATTTGACATCATAAATCATGAAAATTATATGCGTATAGAACACAAGGTAATGCATATCACTAGTTCGTAAAAGTCGGTGATGAAGGCAAAATGTTTCTTTCAGATAAAATAATCAGTAATACTAGGATACCACAGGGCAGCGTTCTGGGACTGCTCGTATTCTCTGTGTTTATAAATGATCTAGTGGCTGTATCGATATACCTACACTAGCCCAGAACGCTGAATCTAACTTTATCAATAGGGTAATGTGGAGCAGCAGTAGTGCTTGCCTTCCACTAAATTCTAATAAAACTAATTTAAAAGCATTCTTACCAAATAAATTAAAACCAAAGAGTCTTTTGGTTTATTCATATGGAAAAAATGGTCAATAGTCAGTCTACTAAATTCGTAGGTGTTTGGTTAGATCTCAGTTTAATGTGGAATTTACCTATAAGTAATCTGGAAGAAACTCTAGTCACTAAACATTTTCTATAATACAAGTAAATGCTTCAGTGGATATCAATGCACTAAAAGCATACTATTATGGCTGTTTATATATACTCCGCAGTCTCATACGGTGTATTATGTTGGGATAATAGCAGTGATATAAATAAAATATTCACTTTACAAAAATATGTAATATGTTTAATTTACCGTACCTATCCTGTTGCTGGCCAGAACAAAGACTCATAGTCCATTGCTTTACATTCTGCATTCTCTATTATGTAAAAAAAAATTCAATTCGTTTCGAAGATGCGATCACATCAATACTTACAATACAAGAATATCAGGTAATCCGTATATTTCCTCATTCAGATTAAACCAGGTAAACTGAGGGCTAAAATAAAGTTTATTAAAATATACATCATCTACCGGAAAGTTTGAAAAACTGTAGTAGTCTCAATCAATTTAAATTACGAGTTAAAAAATGGTTAGCTGATAAATGTTTCTATTCACTAAATTAATATTTTAATGACCATGTGATTTTATATACCGGATGACTTTTTTAAAGAGAAAGACCTCTGTATCTCTGTTAATATTGTATTTACACTACTGGTTCTTTGGCACTTTTTTTATACTGGCTTGTGAACTATCTGATAATGGCTGGAAATATTTTTCATCACTTCCTGTTTCACCGGGAATAACCTTAACTTTTTAAATTTAAATGGGACACCCTGTATTTCTGTATACAGCATTATACGCATTATTGTATATATCTTTAAAATCAAAAATAACTTAGTTATGCAAGGAGAACTGATTTTACTTCCACGTCCAATGGAAGTATAGTAACGACAAAAAATTTTTTAAAAATTTTTATTGTCCAAATAGGCTTAAAATGTCATGAAACGTCGAGATTTTAAGTTTGAGCGAAAAAAAAATTTCTGTCTGTCGGTCTGTCTGTAACTTTTTTTTATGCGCACGTTTACTCTGGAACCATTTAAGATATTGACTTGAAATTTGGTACACATATGTACTTTAACGAGATCTAGAACTAGATTATATTTTCATCTTGTTCCATCGAAGGGTTGGGGGGTAAATTGGGGTAAATTTGGGGTAAATAGGTCAATCAAGCAGGTAAGAGTCCATAAAATTGGTATTTAGTATATACGAGAGAAGCTAAGATCTCAAAAAAATGTTTGGCATTAGTCACCCCCATTACCACCCCCACCCCCTTATTAAAGGGAATGAAAAAAAAGTGATTTAGTGTATGTACAGGAACCAGAAACCTCAAAATATTTTTTTATTTCATTCACCCCCCACTATCACCCCCCACCCCACCCCACTACCGATGTGGGGTATCGTTTTATGGATTTTTGGGGTAGAGGAATTCAAATATTATATTATTAAAGTTCCATAAACAATTATTTTCACATACAAAGTTTTTTCATTGTGAGTGATTTGGATAGAGAATCTGGATGTGGAAGTAGTGATTCCTTGGGCAGCGGTTTTTATGTATTTTACTTCATTTTACAATATCTGAGAACACGGAGATGACTGAAACAAATGATTCTTTCTGTCAGTTAACAACTTTACATCGATAAAGTGTTTCACGGTGGTTAATCTTTTGTTAATAGTTATTCTTACTGCTTGTGGAATATTGTTCATTAGTTGAAACAATGGAAGAAATTCAGGAAAACTATAGCAATGAAAACGTGTTTGAGATAATAGTTTTATTCGGCAAGTGTAATAAAAAGTAAATAAAAAGTAGATAAAAAGATGTAATTTAAGGTAACCGAATTAAAAAAAGACTGTATTATAAAACTCTCAAATCTCTTTGTGATAATTTAAAAAATAGTGGATTATTTAAAGTAACAAAAACAAGACGTAGTACAGTTATAAATGAAGAACTTGAATTTGAGATATTGTTATCAGTGACAGAAAATCCCAACACTTCTATTAGGGCAATTGTCTAGTTTACACCAAATTTCTTATTCTAGCATACGCAAACTTTTAGTTAGAAATAAATATCATCACTGCAAATGCGACCTTCATCAACACTTGGAAGAAAGAATTGAATTTTCTGAATGGTTCCTTGTTAGATCCCGCAAGAGAATAATAAAGTTTTTTAAAATATTTTGGGAGCAATGAAGCTAATTTCACCAATAATGGTGTATTTAATCGACATAACCATCACTACTGGGCCACGGAAAATCAGCACTTGTATAAAGCAACCAATGTTCAGAAATCTTGTAAAAATGTATGGGTTGGTTTAATAGATAACCGCATTGTTGGTCGATATTGGTAATCTAAATGGCGATAATTATGTAAATATTCTCCATCAAATGAAATACGACTTTTAAGATAACCTTCCCCTGGTGAGGAAAAGAGAAATCCTTTTTCACAACGATGGTGCTTCGCCTCATAACTCCGCTGCAGTTTGCCAGTATTTAACGAATACAGGCCGACAGGGAATAATGGACCATTCAAATGGCCAGCACGGTCCCCCGACTTAAATTCTCTTTTGGGTTTACCTACATTAAAGATCAAATTTATAGCAACGAATGGGAAAATAAGGAAATAAGGAAATACCAGGTGCAGGAGATATTACGAACTATTCCAGAAGATATGACATTTAGGTCGATATTTTCGATATTTTTTAACCTCAATAGAAATGGTGGTATTTTTGAAAATAGTTTTCAAGTGTAAAATACATTTATTCATTTACAATGTTATAATTGTTTTAAAGCCATCTGTCTTCTCAGATATTGCAAAGGCAAATAAAAAACCGCTGCCCAAGGAATCACTACTTCCACATGTAACGGTTTGTTGTCGGGTAGCTGGTTCGGAGATTAATCAGGGTCCAGATTAGTTAATAAGATAGCCCAATAAAGATATAAACAATTTATTTACTTTTCCAAACAGGTAATGTGTGGCAGTGTTACATAACATACAGGTACAGGTTATATGTCCGTATCTTTTACGGTTCTTAGGACAACATTTTCTATTATCTGAGAGAGAGAGAGAGAGTGTAACGGTTACGATGCGACGTCTCTGGCTTTGGCGGCGAAACGGCGCCGGGGAATGACTAACGACTCGAGGGGTCCCAGTTCAACACGCTGTAGGATTCCCAGGGTCAGATTGCATTCGTTCCGTCGTGTTTGCGTCGGGAGATGCACAAAACTGCAATATGTCCAGCTCAGCACGCTGTAGACAGATTGGCAGAATTGTCCACTCTGAATTATGTTGATTTGCGGCCTGGCTTTTATATCCCAGAATCCTCGCTTACTGGTGACGTAGAACTGCGTATAGTTTAGTGTCGTGTGCAAATCCATGCCTCTAGACGGGAGATGGGTAGGTTTGCGTGCCGTGTGCACATTGGTGTCGTGTGTAAATCCGGAATCTTAGTAATGGAGCAGGAATTTAAAGAATGCTTCATTACACTCCCCTCTTTCTTTACAAAAAAAATTTTCAAAATTCTATCAAAGAGAAAATTTTTACTAACTTAACATCAAAATAAAGCAATGAGAAAACAAGTTACTGAACATCTTCAAACATAATAAAGAAAGAATGTTCAATTCTTTCGTATACACCTGGTATATATACGTATACATGTATGTGCATATGTAGAGAAAAACAAATTTTTAAATAACAAACAGTATGTAAAACATCTTAGAACTATGGTACAGGTAAAACAATTAAAATAAATGAGCACAAAAAAAATTGCAAGAAACAGGTATACAAATACAAATGTGGTTCTTCCGGACGTCTACTGCAGGGGGCGATGGTGGACAGGGGGGACGGTGCCAGGGATCCTGGAAGCGGGGCCATCTTGGTTGTGGCGCCTGAACTGTCGCTTCCGTTGCGGAGCTGGGACCTGGAGGGCTGCGTCGTCATCCTGGAAAAATACCTGGAGGCAGGCAATTGGCCTACCTGGGGTCGGTGGCTTCGGGGGGCTGGGGCTGTCTCCGAACTGGGGACGGCATCGGGGACGGTACCTCTCGGACTGGGGACGGCATCGGGGATGGTGCGTCCCGGACTGGGGACGGCATCAGGGACGGTACGTCTCGGACTAGGGACGGCATCGGGGACGATACGCCTCGGACTGGGGACGGCGTCAGGGATGGTGCGTCTCGGACTGGGGGCGGCATCTGGGACGGTACGTCTCGGACTGGGGGGCGGCATCGGGGTTGGCATCATGGACGGCATCTGGGATGATACGTCTCGAACTGGGGACGGCATCGGGGACGGTACCTCTCGGGCTGGGGACGGCATGGGGGATGGTGCGTCCCGGACTGGGGACGGCATCAGGGACGGTACGTCTCGGACTAGGGACGGCATCGGGGACGATACGCCTCGGACTGGGGACGGCGTCAGGGATGGTGCGTCTCGGACTGGGGGCGGCATCTGGGACGGTACGTCTCGGACTGGGGGGCGGCATCGGGGTTGGCATCATGGACGGCATCTGGGATGATACGTCTCGAACTGGGGACGGCATCGGGGACGGCACTTCTCGGACTAGGGACGGCATCGGGGACGATACGCCTCGGACTGGGGACGGCATCGGGGATGGTGCGTCTCGGACTGGGGGCGGCATCTGGGACGGTACGTCTCGGACTGGGGGCGGCATCGGGGTTGGCATCAGGGACGGCATCTGGGATGATACTTCTCTAACTGGGGACGGCATCGGGGACGGTACTTCTCGGACTGGGGGCGGTACATCTCGGACTTCGGATGGCATCGGGGACGGTACGTCTCGGACTGGGGACGGCATCAGAGTTGGCTGTTGCGTCTCGGACTGGAGGCGGCCTTTTGGCTTCGGGTGTCGGAGGCAGAGGTGACAGCAGGTCTGGCACTTGGACTTCCGACTTCATCACTTATTTTGGATGACTCTGGTTTTACTGGACTTGTTTTCGTTACGGTTGCGGGATACAGGGTTTCCATGGGTTGGAAAATTCGGGATCTATAAAATTATTACTGCTCCATATATGGCGGTACAGGATTCCGTCTATAATGCAGTAATCTGGAATTTTTTCTGGACATCGGTTCGATTAACGTATTTTCGGGAATCTGGACATAAATTTAAATTATTTTACTGCTCCATATATGACAGTAGAGCTATCGTCTATAATGCAGTAATCTGGATTTGTTTCTGGACATCGGTTCGTTTAACGTATTTTCGGAACTC
Source organism: Rutpela maculata (assembly GCA_936432065.2). Lineage (NCBI taxonomy): Eukaryota > Metazoa > Arthropoda > Insecta > Coleoptera > Cerambycidae > Rutpela > Rutpela maculata. Next base: position 53,452,539 of record OW386290.2, on the reverse strand, counting down.
TGGACATAAACTTAAATATATTACTGCTCCATATGTGACGGTACATCTATCATCTCTAATGCAGTAATCTGTATTTGTGTCTGGAATTTGGTTCGTTTAACGTACTTTCGGTACTATTCGGAATCGTGTCTCTTCTGGGGTTAAAATTGTAGTAGTCTGGATTGCCACCACAAAATCCTTTTCATTTTCGTTTTCTCTCTTGATTTGGAATGCTTTCATTTCTCTATGAATTAACTTGAAATGTCTTTATATCTCTCTCTCATTCGTGAACGTCTCTTTTTGGGCTATCTGGAATAAACTAAAGTCTCAAAATCTACTCGGGCGCCAAATTATGTAACGGTTTGTTGTCGGGTAGCTGGTTCGGAGATTAATCAGGGTCCAGATTAGTTAATAAGATAGCCCAATAAAGATATAAACAATTTATTTACTTTTCCAAACAGGTAATGTGTGGCAGTGTTACATAACATACAGGTACAGGTTATATGTCCGTATCTTTTACGGTTCTTAGGACAACATTTTCTATTATCTGAGAGAGAGAGAGAGAGTGTAACGGTTACGATGCGACGTCTCTGGCTTTGGCGGCGAAACGGCGCCGGGGAATGACTAACGACTCGAGGGGTCCCAGTTCAACACGCTGTAGGATTCCCAGGGTCAGATTGCATTCGTTCCGTCGTGTTTGCGTCGGGAGATGCACAAAACTGCAATATGTCCAGCTCAGCACGCTGTAGACAGATTGGCAGAATTGTCCACTCTGAATTATGTTGATTTGCGGCCTGGCTTTTATATCCCAGAATCCTCGCTTACTGGTGACGTAGAACTGCGTATAGTTTAGTGTCGTGTGCAAATCCATGCCTCTAGACGGGAGATGGGTAGGTTTGCGTGCCGTGTGCACATTGGTGTCGTGTGTAAATCCGGAATCTTAGTAATGGAGCAGGAATTTAAAGAATGCTTCATTACACACATCCAGATTCTCTATCCAAGTCACTCGCAACGAAAAAACTTTGTATGTGAAAATAATTGTTTATGGAACTTTAATAATATAATATTTGAAATCCTCTACCCCCAAAACCCATAAAACGATACCCCACATCGGTAGTGGGGTGGGGGTGGTGATAGGGGGGTGGTAGTGGGGGGTGGATGAAGTAAAAAAATATTTTGAGGTTTCTGGTTCCTGTACATGCACTAAATCACTTTTTTTTTTCATCCCCTTTAATAAGGAGGTGGGGGTGGTAATGGGGGTGGCTAATGCCAAAAATTTTTTTCAGACCTCAGCTTCTCTTGTATATACTAAATACCAATTTCACGGACTCTTATCTGCTTGATTTACCCATTTACCCCAAATTTACCCCAATTTACCCCCCAACCCTTCGACGGAACAAGATGAAAATATAATCTAGTTCTAGATCTCGTTAAAGTACATATGTGCACCAAATTTCAAGTCAATATCTTAAACGGTTTCAGAGTAAACGTGCGCACAAAAAAAAGTTACAGACAGACAGACCGACAGACCGACAGACAGACCGACAGACAGACAGAAATTTTTTTTTTCTCTCAAACTTAAAATCTCGACGTTTCATGACATTTTAAGCCTATTTGGACAATAAAAATTTTTAAAAAATTTTTTGTCGTTACTATACTTCCACTGGACGTGGAAGTAATAAATAAAAAACAATTCTTTTGCATAACTAAGTTATTTTTTATTTTAGAGATTAGAGGTTATTTCCGGTGAAACCGGAAGTGATGGAAAATATTTCTAGCCGTTATCAGATTTTTCACAAGCCAATATAAAAAAGTTCCAAAGAACCAATAATGTAAATACAATATTAACAGAAAGAGGTGTTTCCCTTTAAAAAAATCACCCGGTATATTACTTAGTTTTTATTATATTGTATAAATCATGTATGTGTTATATTAATACTGTTAAATTAACAATTGCGATACTTTTTTAAGTCAAAAGGAAATAAAGTTATATTATTGAATTAACTCGAACACAAAATTTTCTTTATTTTACTGTGGCGATTTCATTTAAAACCAAATATTTAAAAATGTTTGCTTCAAATGTGGCTAAAAATTATATTTTGAGTTATAATTTTTTTCTTAGAGATATTGAGCCAAATATTTAAAAATGTTTGCTTCAAATGTGGCTAAAAATTATATTTTGAGTTATAATTTTTTTCTTAGAGATATTGAGCGTTGGAGATTTGTGCAGTATGCATTTTTCTGACTGCTAAATTTACAAAATAATTTGATTTAAAAATGTAATAGATGAACTGCACATCAACAATATAAGGTAATCGTACGAATATCATAATAAATCTAGCAACTCACTTAGTACCTAGAAAACAAATTCTATTTTATTACCTGTGAATATTCATAGAATATTGTTTATTCCACGTGTGCACTTTTGAACAAAGAACGTCACGCTGTTCACTGTTATTTCAGTAATTATAGGTTTTATTATCATCTGTGGTCTGCATAATTTTCATCCAATCCATCCGGTCATTTAAAATTAAATTATCGACGAAAACAAGGATGCTGTTACGTTTCTATAATTTGTTTATAATAATACTATAATTTTATTCTGAATCACGTATAATACGGACTTCTAAATTTGAACTCTAACCAAATATCCACAGTAAATATTGTTACATGGATGCCACAGAGAGTGATTTACATTACGGTACACAGTGGCTTGGTGTCTTACGTGTTACGTAAGGCTTGAGATCAGTGGGTTCCGGGTTCGAATCCTGGCTCCTGGCCACGTGGGTGTTTCTGTTACCGGGAAGGTTACTAACTAGGCTAGTCGCTACTACCTCTCCTGAGATCGAGTCTCAACTGCGGCAGTTGGTAATATCGTAGGAAATGGGTATTATGGGCAGTGGCGGATCCAGAGAGGGGCGTTGGGGGCCATCGCCCCCCCCCCCCCCCGGACCTTCGGAGAACTTTACCCGTCACCACTTGTAAATCATAATAATACCGGTCTACAAAAAAAGGTCTTGTCCTAAGGTTCTAATCTAACTTTTCTGAAGTATTTTGAGCCGCTGAAGCCAATTTTGGACAAAAAAATTTCTATCGCGTCAATTTTTTATCCCCTAAAAAGGGCAAAAAAAATATTGTCCTAAAGATCACATCTAATTTTTCTGAAGTATTTTTACGCGCTGAAGCTAATTTTGGACAAAAAAAATTTCCCTCTACCACCTCTTTATCCCCTAAAAAACTGACATGATAGACATTTTTTATTTTATTTTTGTTTTGTAAGTATTGAATAAAGGTTATTTCTACAAATTTTACTTATTGTTAATTAACGCCCGCCCCCCCCCCCCCCCCCCGAAACCTACTCTGGATCCGCCACTTGTTATGAGTGTTATTTTACAAAACGTCTAACTTGGATTTTATCGCCGTAGAACACTGTATATAGTTTTAGCGGATGTAAAATGCGTTGCAACCACTGTACTGGCATATTTATCTCATTTTTATTTTGTGAAATGTTTTCACAAATACCAATTGACATATTTCACGTTAGAAAGTTTGGTAAAAAGTGTCATGGCGAAAACTAGATTGCTATTACTAAAAACTACTGCACACGTTGACCAACTCGTCTAATTTACAAGCTTTGTAAAAATGAAATACTCTTAATATAATATAATAATCACAGCCCCACAAAAAAAAAGTGGTCTGTCCGGCGGACCAGACCAGTGTATTCGTATGTATTTGGATCCGCAGAAACCGAATCCGAAGTCAAAATTGTCAGATTGGCTCGTTTTTCACACTTAACCCCCAAAAAAACACCCCCCCAAAAAAATGGTCTGTCCGGCGGACCAGACCTGTGTATTCTTATGTATTTTGACCTGCTGAATCCAGATTTGAAATTAGAATTGACAGATTGGCTCGTTTTTCACCCCTGACCACCAAAAAAACACCCCCTAAAAAAATGATTTGTCCGGCGGAGCATACCAGTGTATCCTTATGTATTTAGATCCTCTGAAACCGAATCCGAAGTCAGAATTGCCAGATTGGTTCGTTTTTCACCCCTGACCCAAAAAACCAACCCCAAAACAAAAAGAAAAAGGTCTGTTCGGCGGACTATACCAGTGTGTCCTTATGTATTTTGACCTGCTCAATCCGAATTAGAAGTCAGAATTGTCAGATTTGCCCGTATTTCATACCTAACCCCAAAAACACCCCCAAAACAAAAAAATTGGTCTGTCCGGTGGACTATACCAGTGTATCCTTATATATATTTGAACCCGGCAAACTATTTTGATCAATTTGTTAAGTTATTAAACAATTTATGATAGTTTAAATAATAATGTATATATTTTAACAAAACTTTACGAAAACACGCTTCCAATGGAATGGAAAATTTGAGGTAGATCCGATGAGTTTCAGAAGTATACTGCTTTAAACATGAACCGATGTGCTCAAAGTGCTGTCATTCGATCCGAAAGTCTGCCTCAAAGTTGAGTTTACACTGTTAAAACCCAGCTATTTAAAATCAGATTTGTCTAATCTGCCAGAGATGGTGATTTGGGGACTATTGGAGTATTTCAACATAAGAGTATGCAGCATATAACTGCCGAAAAAAGGGGAATGAAAATGCAACTAGGAGTGAATGACTTCACGCAGCGTCTATATTCTTGATTAATTTTAAAGCCTCTAGAGATCTTAGAATATCCTGGTTTTTTGAATTTCACTCTAAAATTAAGAGATTTTTTGCAAAATGTAATAAAAAAATATGCTAAACAAGTCCAAATTTCAAGTGGAAATGTTTATAACAACGCCAAAAAAACAATAACAAAGTCGAAAATTGAACCGTTGACTGTTTAAGTGCATCAAGTCATAGAACAATTTGTTTTAGAATGTAGATTTTTCTCCTACTCTTCAGTGGTGTTAACACAATTTTTTTAAACTATTTAAAATCATTTTAAATTTTTTATAAAGAATTTTTTTCTCAGAATTAAACAATTAAAAATTATTAGAATGCTTCAAAAGATCACAAAAAAAGAAACAGTTTTAAAAAACGGGGTTTTCTACGCCAATTGGGAGCCGTGAAGCATGAAAAAAATGCATTTGTTAAATAATTGCCAAAAAATTGTTTTAAATAATTTTAAAATACCTACTTATTTATGCAACAAGTGTGTAAAGCAGTACTTTTTTTTCATGCATAAGTTGTAGACGAGTGCGTCAATCTTATGAGAATCCCATGATAAAAGTAGTTTCTTTAACAGCCATATAAACAAATTGTTAATTAACGCCACTGAAAAGTAAACAATCAACGATTCAATTTTCGAACGTGTTACTGTTTCTTAAGCTTTTTTTGTATAAATATTAAATTATATTATACTATTACATTCACCGAGAGCCATTTAATATAAGAAAATGTGCGGGGTCATCTACCAAGATGATTTAATTCTACCAGAAGCATATTTTTAATAATGACAAATCTTAATTGTCTTAATTTTTTGCAACAAAATTAACCATGAAGGTTCAGACAATTCCAGTTTTCTTCGTAATTTTATAATGATCAAATTAATTTTTTTAATGGCGATACAAGCAATATCATTAATCACAAGACAACAAAAAAAAGGGGCTGCGCTTTTGATCAGAACCATCTAATCCTGTTTTTTAACATGTTGAAACCGATTCTGATATTAAAAAAAAAATTATCAGTTTTTGGTTACCACCCCTTTTATCCCCTAAGGTTCTGATCTAATTTTTCTGAAATAATTTGACGTGCTGAAGCCAATTTTGGACAAATGAAAAATTGCAGGAAAATATTAGCCTACTTTACACATACAAAACCTTGAAATATATGTACAATACAATAACGAACACAAAGTAGGTGCTATAAGATGTCGGTAAACAATAACCATACCTATGCATAGTACTTCGCAAAAGCTTTTGGTCACTATTAAGATCTGGGTTTCCTTGAATTACAACTTCTTACGCTGGATTCAGTTGAACTTAATAATGTGGGGACAGCACCAACATACAGCTTTTGGGTAACAAAATCCATGTAATGATATAATTGTCTGTCAAGAATGACGATTGCCCATGAAATAATTCTAACCTATAAAACGATTACGTTTCATTTAAATAAATATCTTTATAAAAACGGTACAACACAAACTTACTTTTGGGTCATTCACTGGAAAATGGTGCACCTCCAAAGGTATGTACACCAAATTCGCAAACAAGAGGGCATGTTTATGTTTGCACCTAACCTCTGCACTAATAAAACGTCCAAATAAAATAACATTTAAAAAAGTCACAACGCTTTATGGTTCACAGTTCTGCATCAAAGTTATTAAAAGACATCATCCACAATTTTTCACAAAAATGATCAAAAAACACAAACGTTAGATTTTACATCATTTTACACTGGCGTGCTGCGTGAGCGTGTGACGTTCCATGATTTCGATGTCGTAAAATGAAGTAGGTAAACATTTTTAAGTAAAATTATGTAGCAAATATGTAAACTTGTGTATAAGTAATTAAGTTAATATGTTGACTTAAATATGATATTATTTTACGTATATGCTATGTAAAATTATGTAAAATATTTTATATAAAGATGTTCTATTAATCTTACCTGTCAGAGAGGTAAAGTTACATTAATGTTTACTGGGTATATATTTAGTAAGGATACACTGGTATGGTCCACCGGACAGACCACTCTTTTTTGTTTTGGGGGTGACAAATCTGACTTCAGATTCGGTTTCAGCGAGTCCAAATACATACGGATACACTGGTCTGGTCCGCTAGACAGACCACTTTTTTTGTGGGACTGTGTAATCGATATCATTGTTTTCGTTATATTCAATATTGAGTCTACTTTAACTGATGATTAGAAACCAACGTCACTAGTTTGTTCTGTAGTTTACAATATTTAAAAAAATTAAAATTATACAATCTATCACTTTATCAGAGTCGTCAGTTTAGATGTTAGATATTAGTGGAAGTAGGGAGTCGGAATTTTCCCTAAAAAGTTCAAAATTGTGCTAAAGTTATTAAACCTATTTCCGTTTTCGAGGATTCTGAACACGAATAACAGGGTGAAAAAAGTTTTTTAGTTATGGCGCACCCTCTGAAAACGGCCAAAAACTTGAGCCTGGGGTTGGTGACTTATATTTAACCAGCAAATGAACTGATCGCCACACTACTCCCCCGCTAATAAAAAGATCAGTCAGTCATTCAATTTGTCAATAGCAAAACGAATTTTCTTAATCGAAGGTGGAGTGACATCACATTTGGCAGATAATAAATATGCTGGTTTAATCCTGTCAATGTTTACCGTGACGGCTTTAGTTCCTTTAACAAAAGTAACCAATTTATCTGTACGGGACAACACTTTAAAAGGTCCATCGTACAGCGGAGTAAAATATTTTTTAAAACGTTCTTTCCGAACGAAAACAAAATTACAATTCGAGATGTCTGGGCTGACAAATGATTTGTAATTAACGTGGTGAACAGGTGGAATGAACGTTAAATTATTAAATGAAGCACGTAATTTAGTAATAAAATAAGGAATATCCGGACAAGTATTTGATTTAATAAAAAATTCACCAAGTATTCGTAAAGATTGACAAAAAACGAGTTCTGCGGAGAAACATTGCAAATCGTCTTTAGGGATGGTTCTGAGAGCTAATAGTATGATAGGAAGTTCATCTACCCAATGTGGTGTAGAAGACTTAGCTCTCAGAGCAGTTTTAAGAGATTTATTAAACCTTTCAATCATTCCATTCGAGGAAGGATGATATGGTGTCGTACGAATTCTATGAAATCCCAGAAATTTTGAAAATTCTTTGAACAGTTTTGATTCAAATTGAACGCCTTGGTCGGTTGTCACTGTGACAGGGACACCAAATCGACAAATACAATACAAGAACAACCTTTAGAAGGAGGTAGTAGTCCTATTAAATCTATATGTATGTGGTCGAATCCTCCTTTAGGTATATCGAAGTCAGTAATCGGGCTCCTCGTATGTCTTGTCACTTTATTAGTTTGACAGCTAATACAAGTTTTTGCCCAGAGATTACAATCTGAAGTCATTCTAGGCCAAAAATAATTGGTAGAAACTAATGTTCTAGTCGCTTTGATACCAGGGTGAGACAAACCGTGAAAAATATCAAAAATTGTCCGTCTATAAACGATAGGAACATAAGGACGAAGTTTAGGGTGAGAAACGTCACACCAAATAAACTTGTCTGAATATGGAATTAATTTTCTTTAAATGAAAAGTTCTCTTCGTGTTCGATGAAGTATCTGATAATAAAAATTTAAGGTCAGAATCGTCTTTTTGAGCTTCGCTCAATAAATTTAAGTCAAAGTTAATATCAACTAGGTTAGACTTTTGGGCTGAAATTGGGAAATGCATTGTTGTAAAGAAGACGTATCATGCTCACGTGATAAAGTGTCTGCAACAATGTTATTTTTCCCCTACCCTGTCAGGGGGTGTAAAATTGCTTCTTTTTTTTTGTTAAAGAAGTTTATTCCTCATTTTCGAGGACGTTGATCAAGAAAAAAATGGTTATACGCTGGTTCGACCCTTCCTTCACCCTTAAACTGTTTCATGATAATAATGATAATAATAGGTAGTGACTTAGCTGATACTAGGGACTCGTACTATTACTTCCACGTCCAGTGGAAGTATAGTAACGACAAAAAATTTTTTAAAAATTTTTATTGTCCAAATAGGCTTAAAATGTCATGAAACGTCGAGATCTTAAGTTTGAGCGAAAACAAAATTTCTGTCTGTCTGTCGGTCTGTCTGTCTGTCGGTCTGTCGGTCTGTCTGTCTGTAACTTTTTTTGTGCGCACGTTTACTCTGGAACCGTTTAAGATATTGACTTGAAATTTGGTACACATATGTACTTTAACAAGATCTAGAACTAGATTATATTTTCATCTTGTTCCGTCGAAGGGTTGGGGGGTAAATTGGGGTAAATTTGGGGTAAATGGGTAAATCAAGCAGGTAAGAGTCCATGAAATTGGTATTTAGTATATATAAGAGAAGCTAAGGTCTCAAAAAAATTTTTGGCATTAGCCACCCCCCATTACCACCCCCACCTCCTTATTAAAGGGGATGAAAAAAAAATTGTGATTTAGTGTATGTACATTAACCAGAAACCTCAAAATATTTTTTTTACTTCATCCACCCCCCCATTACCACCCCCCCATCACCACCCCCACCCCACTACCGATGTGGGGTATCGTTTTATGGGTTTTTGGGGTAGAGGATTTCAAATATTATATTATTAAAGTTCCACAAACAATTATTTTCACATACAAAGTTTTTTCGTTGTGAGTGACTTGGATAGAGAATCTGGATGTGGAAGTAGTGATTCCTTGGGCAGCGGTTTCATTTTATTTGTTTTTGCCGCCTTTACTGTTTTCTCGGTAAATCATGTGTCCTCAAGGTATCCGTAGTCAGAGGATGAAGACGATGAGCCAAGCATAAAAACGGACGAATCCGATAATAGTTATAATAGTGCTGTAAACTTCCTAAATTTTATACCCGAAGTGTATATTTCCGATTATGAATCGGAAACGGAAATACGTGCGATGAAGGAGCATTGAATGTGATGTTCATTTCGAGGAATATGAATCATGTAATTCTCTTTGTAAGTGCCCTAGGTTATATTAATGTCTTGTAACAAATATTATATTGTACTAAAAATCATGTCCCGTATGTATAATTTATAAACAGAAATGTTTAACAAAGGTATTCTCTTCCTTATATCCCGTTTTAAGGAACATTTTAAGGAACATGAATTTCAAATCCTTACGAGGATTGATGAGGATTAAAATGGACAAATGATGACTTTGAAACCACTCCCACTCAATATACAAATTAGGAAGTAAAAAAAACACCCCTGGGGGGGGGGGGGTGAGACTAATCCCCCCGAGGTTGTCACAATACACTCTTACCATTGTCCTTAATCAGCATCCTCGAAAACGGGGAGTAAACGTCTTTAACAAAAAAAAAGAAGCAATTTTACACCCCCTGACAGGTTAGATTTCACCACTAAGGGGTGGCGGTTTATTACCTGACATCACCTTTCACCATCTGTTAGATCCCCATGAAAAAATAAAGAATCCCGACAAAAATAGTCGATCCAAACTGTTATATGAGAAATAAGCAAGAATGGGTGGTTTTTGGCCGTTTCAGGGTGCGCTATGACTATAAAACTTTTTTCACTTTGTTATTCGTGTTCAGCACCCTTGCAAACGGGGGGTGGGGGGGGTTAAATAGGTTTCATAACTTTAACACAATTTTGCATACTTTCCGACTCCTTACTTCCACTATATTTCTTTTTACAACTTTTATTGATACCAATCTAGTTTTCGCCATGACACTTTTCACCAAACTTTCTAACGCTAATAGCACAGGCCATTTAACGTTGAGCAATAGGTTGGTTTAAAACATGATAGCGTCAATATGTATATTATAAGGTTGACAGCCTCATTATATCGAGGCTCATTTTTCAATATGCAAGTAGACAAAAATAATAAACGGATCATATTTGTCCAATATTTGGAAAATAATATTAGTTTCTACACGTTACGCCAATATTGGTAAAATAATGTTAATATTGAATCTGGTTTGGCAATGTTCGTAAAATGTTGGACATATATTTGATTAATATATTGAAAATACTGTTGATAAGCATATTGATACAATATTGGCTAAATCTAACATACAGTGTGTTTCACTTGAAATGATAACACCTTAATAACTTTTTTATTTTCTTTCCGATTTGAATCAAATTTTACTTAAATATGCAACAAATTAGGATCTACTTATGACCAGAGAAACATTCGCCTCCTACAAATACAAAGCCACCTGCGGTACCAAAACATGCGGAGAAAATCAAAAAATCATATCAGGCATATTTTTATTGGAAAATTTTGTTAATAAAACTTGTTCAGAATGATCATAAAATCTTAAGTACAAAATTTAATCAAAATAAAAAATATACTGATATAAATTTTGATTAAAATAATGTCCAAGTCCGAAAATATCATATTAATGGGTTTTTTTGTTTAGAAAACTGTACTATGACAATTTTGATTGAAATTCAACCCAAGCTGTCGGGAAGTTGTCAAGCAATTTACAGTTTTTTTTAAAATAATTATTTTTAAAATTTTTAAAATTTTAATTTTTCAATTTTTTTATTTTGATTAAATTTTGGGCATAAGGTTTTTGGACAATTCTGAACAAGTTTCATTTAAAAAAATTTCCGATAAAAAAATGCCTAATATGATTTTCTGATTTTCTCCGCATATTTTGGTACCGCAGGTGGCTTTACATTTGTAGGAGGCGAATATTTTTCTGGTCATAAGTAGATCCTAATTTGTTCTATACTTAAGTAAAATTTGATCCAAATCGGAAAAAAAATATAAAAGTTATTGGGGTGTTACTATTTCAAGTGAAACACACCCAGTATGCAATGTAGGTAATATATTGTACCTATGTCCATCCAATATGTTGTGCTGCAAAGGGAAGTTGAGAGCTTAATCACCATAGACTATCTTCGAACTGATACTAGCCACTGTATATATAAACATTTTTAATATAAATAAGTCGTTAAAAAAATATAGGTCTGAATCAATTTCAGTTTTATTTGATTTCGAACCGATTATTACTTAAAGAAATTTTCACCGTAATCGGCTTTATAGTAATAATATATTTACTTTTATTACTTATCAAGTCACGTGATTTATCTTATTTTTTCTCTTGTTTCAGATACGAATTTCCTAAACAAGTTCCTTTTAAAAATAAGTGCTGTGATATACCCCGAACGAATTAATCTGTGATTTAATATTTATTTTTTTTACTCATTAATTACTAATATGGAACACTAAAAACAATGACGAACAATAATCAGGATATTCTTGAGGAGGTGTGTGTCGAGAATGGCAGAAATACCGAGCAGTTTGAGAAGCTGCTTGGTAGCAGATGTCAGACTGCACCCACCCTTCCTTCTCTTCTTCCCGCTTCTCAGATCGCACCGAAATTAGAAAAGAGGAGAAAATCGGACAATAGTCTTTTTGGATCATTTAACAAAATCAAGAGCTCTATGGGATATGGATCGAAGGACGTACCCAACCAAATTAATAGAATTAGCAGGTATGTTGAATCTTGTTTAATTCATGCTCTCCGTGAGATAGTAGGCTTGTTTTAACATGTCCGAAATGGGTCTGATTTTACCTTGCAACCGCGTATCTGTTAACTACAATGTAGGTATTTCACTCTTTACCTTAAAGCAAAATAATATAAACAAATCACATATAGTGATCAACAAACAAATACAAAGCCAAGGCTCTTCGGAAGGATGTTAACACATTTGAAAAAACACAGACATTCATCCATACTAATATACTGACCGACATTGTCAGTGCCGGGGCTGGGACTCGAACCCAGTACACGACAAGCAATACGACCAGCATATTCATCACACGCACACACACACACACACACACACACACACACACACACACACACACACATTCGTCACTCTTTTTCAGTGGGCAGTTTGGTTTCAGATCAAAGAAATCAACGATAGATGCTATAAGTCTACTCTAGAATTACATCACAGATGCATATGAAAACAAAAATTATGCAGGCTGCACTTTTTGTGAGCTTTCGAATACATTCGACTGCATAATATATTATTAAGAAAATTGAATAAATATGGTATCTTCATAACTACTTAAAAGTTATTTCGAAAATAGACACCAAGTCACTGCTTATAACGGTATGACATCAATAATAGCGGGCATAGATCATGGAGTACCTCATGGATCCGTCCTTGTACTCCGTTATTCTTGATTTATGTCAATGACTTACCACAATATGTTTTAAATGCTAAATTTGTGTTGTATGCAGATGATGCTATTAAAGTAAATTGTAATGAGAACCAGACTGAGTTGGAAAATATTATGCTGCAAACACATTCGACTACTTCCGAATGGTTTCAAGCCAATATCTTATATTTAAATGATACCAAAACAGCAAATATGGTATTTTCTACTCGTTATATTGAAAGTATGAAAATCCAGGTAATGTAACATCTCTGGAAGTAGTTCTTGATTCAAAACTGTGTTGAGACCAACATGTGGATTATGTTTCAAAAAAATTGGCAAGATGTGTTTATGTGATAAATAATCTCATAGGGGAAGTATGTGACTAGGACAGCCTATTTTTCATTATACCAAGGCACCTTTTCTTATGCAATTCTAACTTGGGGGAATACAGCTGATTTAGATTTAAGATCGATTTCAAATCTTGGATACAAAGATGACGTAAAATATAAATTCATTGAACATGGAATATTAACAGTTCCTTCTTATTATATCTATAGGTGCTTGATATATATTAGAGAAAACATAAACGATCACGTCGTAAGATATCCTTGATATCTACGATTAAAAAAAAAGTAAAAAAAAATTAACTACTTTGGTCCCTCGTTTTTTAACAAACCCCGTCTCATATTACTTTTTTACCATACAAACAGTTTTGTGGCCAGGTTAAAAGTTTACTTATAAACGAAGCTTTCTATAATTTTCAAGAATTTTTTTCGACTGATTTTGCGGATGAAATTGTATGAAATTTTTATTATTAATTTTAAAAATATTTTAAGATGTAAAACTTAACTGTTATTTTAATTCCTGTTTGTCAAAACTATGTGCGTGATTTATTTGTATTTTATCTATTAACTGAATATCTTCAATTATTATCAATATTTTTGTAATATTAGAACTTAACTAATTTGACTTTTATAAAACTTTTATAAGCTTTTTTTTTAACTATTTAACGTCGGCCTATTTCCGCTACCAGGGCCTATCACCGACGCCAGGAGACGAGCTACCCCTAACCTGGAAATTTTGCCGAACCTCTTCCCTTAAGAAGAGCAGGGATCTTTTATAAGCTTGTAACATCAATACACTATTTTTATTTTTATTTCAATATTCCTTAGCCGACTGAGCCACCGTGCCAATAGCTTAATCAACTAGCTCAACTTGCCAATTTGGAAAAAAATACTCACAAACATAAGCTAATATCATTAAAAAACGAGTAGTTCACGAAAAGAAAATAATTCAAATGTTAAATAAAAGCGGTCAAAGTCTGCATTATTTAAATTATTCTTTCAAAAGAAAAATCGGACAATTTGCCTATTTATGGTGGCATCTTTTGTGAAAGACATCGGCAGTTTTTCTTTTCGTGAAGTTAGCCGTGTTTAAGCTAACAAGTGGGTATATTAGCTTATTTTATTATTATTTTAAAAAATATATAATCCATATCCCTAATGTATAATCAGAGCTGGGCAAATACTTTGAAAAAGTATTTAAATATTAAATACTAAATACTTTCTGAAAATTGAAAGTATTTAAATATTAAGTATTTTCAAAAGATAAAAGTATTTAAATAATAAATAGCAAAAGTAATTAAATAGTTTAAACTTAGTATTTAAATACTTTCTGAATATTTAAATACTTTGATAACACTGAAATATTTTGAAGCATAGATAAGTGTAAAAATAGCCTTTAATGGCTAAACTTTAGCCCAGTCGATGTAGGTATTTACCTACAAAAATTTGCAAACTGAATAATTTTTTTTAATAAGTTCGTGAAAGTGTATAGAATAATATCCTGAAAATTTTACATTTCGCTCGGATGTAGAACATAAAAAAGATGTGAAAAAAAAATTTTTTTCATCCATTTTTCAAAATTTTGAAATTAAGTCAAGCTAGGAAAAAATTAAAAATACAGATGGTTAAATCACATATTTATGAACAAAAAATGTCCTAACAAAATTTACCGCTAAAGCCATGGTTTTCCTGGAAAAAAATAATCAAATGTAACGGTATAACTCGGAGCGAGATACATGCGTGCGCGCACTTGAATACGCATGCCTGTGACACAGATGCACTGAATTACATGTTACTAAATCAGAATTTGTTCAGTCTATATGAGCGTTGTTTCATTTAAAAGATTGAAATTGCAACTTTCTGATGCGATTTTCACGATCTTATCCTTATAACTATGAAAATATTTTTGATTGTTTTGAATATAAATTCTGGAACTTTTCCAATACATGTGGATAGGTGTACCCGTAATAAATACAGTACAGTAAAGGCACGTAAAAATTCATGCGAGCGATTCAGCGGCTATGTGTGGTGTTTGTGTATGCGTTGATAATTTTGTATTTTCCCTCCAGACTCACTATTTATCCTCCTATTCACTAAGAAAAATGTTAAAAACGTGTAATCAGAAAGCTTTATTTTACTCATTAGAACTGCTAAGAGGTTACGTAGTACGCATTTAACCGTGCGCTTGGCCGCACAGAGTGACAAAGTTACCTCATTATTTTTTTTCAGGAATACCGTGGCTTTAGCGATAAATTTTATTAAAAAATTTTTTGTTCAGAAATACGTGGTCTATTCACTTGTTTGTTTTTTTCTACCCTGATTTAATTTAAAAATTTTGAAAAAATGGACGGAAAAAAAATTTTTTCCCTTTTTTTGCATGTTCTGCATCCGAGCGGAATGTAAACTTTTCAGGATATTATTTTATACACTTTCACGAACTCATTAAAAAAAAATTATTAAGTTTGCAAGTTTTTGTGGGTTTCGCCATAAAATGTTCTTTGTCATCTGGACTACTTCGCCAAATTGTATTTTCTATTTTTATAGAAATTAATAAGACTTATTATTATCATTATAATTGTTATTATTATATTAAATACTATTTGACTATTTGAGGTGTCAAAAGTTTAGGTTTCATGACTTTCATGAATTTCTACAACACTATTTTAATACCTCTAGTTGGGTAGTATCAGTTCTAGTTGGGTATTGGACCTTTACTTATCCGTAGAGCTAGATCTTTGCGTCTTAGGCAAATACCCAAATAAAGCACAGAGACTATGGCACAAAACATATACATTAACTGTTAACACTTACTGCCTATGTCTGCTATCAACCAACTTTCTTGGAATTAAGATGTGAATGACTGGAGACTGAATGTATTTATTAACTACATAGTATAGTACATGTCTTGATTCTTGCCGAGTATTTGCCTGTCTCCCTGGTGTATTTGATTATATTTTTTGTATTTATTTAAATACATTTGAGATTCAAATACTGAAAGTATTTAAATACTGCCAGAAAAGGATTTAAATACTTTTTAGAAGTATTTAAATACTTCCCAGTTATTTAAATAGTATAAGTATTTATAAATACTTTAGGATCATTTTCACAAATACTAAGTAGTAAATATTTCAGATAAAGTATTTGCAAGTATAAATACAAATACTTGTTGCAAGAAGGATTTAAATACTCGGTATTTAAATACTTTCTAGTATTTAAATACTTATGAGGTATTTGTAAATACATATTTGCCCAGCTCTGTGTATAATAAATAATTTTGCAAATATTTTTGAGCATTCTATTGAAAATTCTTTTATAGATTTTTCAGTAGCTTTATTGTGATTACGAAGAAACAATTTGGTTTCAAAAAGCCAAGTTTAAACTCTAAATTATAAAATAAAAAAGCGCCGTACGTTAAGGCTGTATAAGTCAATTTGAACTCGATATGAAATGACTAAAAAAGACAGCCGAATTAGACCAAGCATTCATAGCTTTCATCCCCTCTCCACCTTGGATACGCCTTGCTTGTTTCTGTGTGTATTTATCTAAAATATTACAATTTAAAATGTTAAAAAAACTTAACCAAAGCAGATAATCGATCAGTTCAAGATGATCTATCAGAAACCATATTCGGTTATAAAAATTCTGCATATTTTTAATTTTACTTCAATTAATTAATTTTTAGGGAAATTCAATAAGAAGGATTCGAGATGGTGAATAGATTTCCAAATCTAAGATATCCCATAACCACCTCAGGGAATAAATATAAGTTAAACGCATAACCTCTCTCTTTTGAATGGACGGTTAAAATATGTATTTTTGCTGTACGGTGAAAGTCTAATACCTCACGGTATGCTACAATCACCTCTGCTCCTCACGTGACGTCATCATTTGCCATAACTTCATCAAAAGGTTAAAAACAATGAGACCGAAACTGTACTAAAACATTATATGACTATTTATTTTTAGAAGTAGTTACTGCTGGTTATTCCTATGATTAAAGAATAAAAAAGAAACGTGTATCGTTTCTTTTAATGAAGTCATTAGTCGTTCCATATATGGTGGCAGAAAATTTCCTTGTGTGTTTATTATAACTGTTCGCAGAAAAGAATAGTATATTGTATTTGTCAGGTACTTTTCTAAAACCATAAATATCGTTCGTAGAAGAAAATATCATGTCACTGTTTCTGAAAAAAATTGGTACATCAGTAAATGCAACAGTTATTAAACATTAAAATGAAAAAATATATACGAAGGCGGTTCCGTTCTTTGATAATATTCTGCAAAAGCAACAAAACATACAGCATCCTACGAAATGTTCAACGATTATATAAAAACTTCAATAAATTGGTAGTGTATAATGTTTACATCTTGTTTAAATTGTACATATTAAGCTACATAAAGCACTATATCTGATCTATTAAATGTATGCAAAAAATCCAATGGTAAAATGGTTTAAATAATGATTATAAAAGTTTTTATTCACATTTAAAAACCGATAGCCAAATACATTTTAGGCCAGTCGTCAGGGAGTTCAAGATGCGTAAATCCCGTTTTAAATCGTACAAAGATCAGTTCATTATATGCCTCTTTTAGAAATAGAATGAGTTTTCAAGTTATTAATTAATCACTATTTTAAAAATGTAATTTCAAGGGGGGCGTCGAAAACTTTAAATTAAAATGGCATTAAATCTTGAATCGAGCGGTTCTAAAGCCTGCTGATCAATAATATTGCATTCGTTTTTCAATAAAAAATTGCCTAATATGACATCTCGAAAAATCTACCTTTTTCTTTCTTAATAAAGATGCACGCCAATAACTGAAAAATATTGCATGTACGACGGCCATATTGAATTCACCGTCTTAAATTCTTAATTTCTGAGATCAGAGTCGGTATCAACTACTAAAATACGTAGTACCTAATGCAATTCGGATTAAATTTTATGTGGCGCCTTCGCCAAATTATCTACTATTTAAGCAACAATCAATAAAATTGTCACCAAGGCCATCTCCAAAAAACTATTAAGTGATTCCCTTTTTATAGTCACATCATATAAAATTCTTCGTTTCCAAATTTTTCCTTTAGTCTGCCAAGGGTCATAAGTACATACTTCCAAATGTATCATACTTTATCAGTCCCCATT
Organism: Rutpela maculata; assembly: GCA_936432065.2. Lineage (NCBI taxonomy): Eukaryota > Metazoa > Arthropoda > Insecta > Coleoptera > Cerambycidae > Rutpela > Rutpela maculata. The sequence continues at coordinate 53,434,244 of OW386290.2, read as the reverse complement.
TGAAATTCAAGTACTTCTAGTGATATTTAAAATCTCCAGATAAATAATTATATGAACATATGACGATACTTAATATTTTATAATCTCCCGTAATATCCAAAGCATATATTTGTAAATAATTCGACCATATTATTGATTTGATTACTAAAAACATGGTAATATAAATGTTTTAATCAACTCTGTCTATATGTCATATCTATGCCTTCTGAATGTAAATACCTCTTCCCAAAATCAACTCACCATATGGATGATTACAGGAGATTAACAATCTGCACAGTCCCTGCCGGAACAATTAGAGAAATACATCGGGAAATAACGAGCCTGTCAGATGGCATTCATTAAAGGCAGATCAAACGGACGATCATATATTTACACCATTAGATAGATCCTAAAAGAAAAATGGAAGGATGAGCTAAAACTACACAAAGTTGAAACGGATCTCCAAAAGGCATTTGATACGATCAATCACGAGGTTATAGTCAACACCCTACGTAACAATGTCTAATATACAGGATAATAAAAGCCTGTCTTCGCAGAAGTAATGCAATTCAATAGATCAGACGAACAATGGAAACTAAACAGAAGAATAGGAGTCAAGTAAAGTGCACCGTATTCTATGGACTATTCACCATGATTCTAGATGAAGTGATACAAAGCACAATGAAGAAAACACCAAATTTTAACGAAGACATAGAGAGTATTTACTTGACATACAATTCTCCTTGCACCCACATTTCAATAATTTTCTGCAAGTCTGCCAAACTGCTAGTTGCGTGGCATACTGTAGAGACCACCTCGATGTGTCCTGCCCTAATCTACAGTAGGTGCCATCTCCATCAGTGATGATGTCTGCCTGATCCCATATATGCCTACCTTGGTATACGGCTTGAAGAGCATCTAGGGGCTAACGCAACAGATGCGGGATGTAATATTCTATAGTTCAAGTGCTGCATCACCATCTATAGAATGATCACAAAGCGTTCTAAGGATTACCTAAGGTTGTGCTGCAGTGTACGCAGTGGACTGTAAATGGTTCTGGATACTTTCTCATAAGCTTCTGCGTCTTCTAGGCAGAGTACTTACCTTTGCACGCAATAAACCGAGGAAATCGTGGAGGGCGGTGGATTTTTCTACTTCCATTTTTTTTGCTACGAATGAAATGAACCTTCTGAGTCCCGAAGGTCTGGAGTGATACACAGACAGATCGAAGACTCAGAAGGGAACTGGTGGTGGTGTACACGGATGCAAGCCAAGGGCTCGTATATCGGCGCCACTTGGTAAGTATCCTAGTGTATTTCAGGCTGAGATATATGCAATTTTATTGTGTGCAAGCAAAAGCCTCAAAAGAGGTTTAGTCAATAAGTACATTTACATGTGTAGCGACAGTCAAGTAGCTTTGAGCTTTGACCTTGCATCAAACAAGGTGACCTTTAAGCTGGTACTGAACTGTCGAAACATCCTGACTCAGTTAAACTTATATGAGTGCCCAGAAATCTGATTCAATTACAGCTGCAAGACTGGGCACAGTTTAACAACTATTGAGCCTTAACTGACTCCACCGTAAGGTGGCTGCTTGGGCTCGATAGAGAACGATTGAGATGGATGTTAGGCCTGATAACAGGGCACTGTCCTCTGAACAATCACCTACATGCAATGCAGTTGAAAGATGATCCTAGTTGTCGGATGTGTGGAATGGAGGATGAAATCATCACTCACATTCTATGCCATTGTACATATAATAATAGGAGCGTCAAGGTATAGGTATTTCGGAAGGCAGTTTCTACAGCCGGAGAAACTACCCCACATAACACAGTTTGCAATGGCGAATTTACATAAGGGCACTTGGAGCACGTGCCCAGGGCTCCCACGTAATTGGGGACCACGAATGTATAAAAATGGTAAAAAAAAATTTAGGAATAAATGAAAACATTACAAATGAAAAGAGATAAAAACGCAAGAGGGGCCCCCACATAAGAAGTGCCCAGGGGCCTCTCAAACGTAAATTCTATTACTACCTCATATAACACAGTTTGCAGTGGCGGATTTACATAAGGTCACTTGGGGCACGTGCCCAGGGCCCCCACGTAATTGGGGACCACGAATGTATAAAAATGCTAAAAAAAAATTTAGAAATAAATGAAAACATTACAAGTGAAAAGAGATGAAAACGCAAAAGGGGCCTCCCACATAAGAAGTGCCCAGGGACCTCTCAAACGTAAATTCTATTACTACCCCTCATAACACAGTTTGCAGTGGAGGATTTACATAAGGGAACTTGGGGCACGTGCCCAGGGCCCCCACGTAATTGGGGACCACGAATGTATAAAAATGATAAAAAAAATTTTGGGAATAAATGAAAATATTACAAAGGAAAAGAGATGAAAACGCAAGAGGGGCCCCCACATAAGAAGTGCCCAGGGGCATCTCAGACGTAAATTCTATTACTACCTCATATAACACAGTTTGCAGTGGCGGATTTACATAAGGGCACTTGGAGTACGTGCCCAGGGCCTCCACGTAATTGGGGACCACGAATGTATAAAAATGGTAAAAAAAAATTAGGAATAAATGAAAACATTACAAATGAAAAGAGTTGAAAACGCAAGAGGGGCCCCCACATAAGAAGTGCCCAGGGGCCTCTCAAACGTAAATTCGGCCCTGACAGTTTGTACTTAGCATGTACTTGCACATATTAAGTAACAACTATGTTATGTGGGACGGGATCTACCTTGGAAAGGACTCCGTCGTGGAGAGCACTGGTCTTTTCTAAGGGATCCTTTTTTTTCCTCTTGGCTTTGGATGAAACCATCAGCCAGTAGCTCCTAAGGGATCCTAAATGTCGCGAATGTACAATGGGCCGATAGGCCTGAGTACTGCGAATCTTCAGATCTTTTCGCGTTTCTAATAATAACACGACAGTTAAATGTAATGCAGGATATTGTTAACACCATGGCAGACCATATCGCATACACAAGATTAGACGACCATCTACTTCTTCCATTTCCTCACATGAAGCTCCAGCTAGGATTTGTGTGTCCACGTTTGTGACAACATGAACTTGACCAAAATTATGAAGATCATAATTTGTAAGCGGGATGAAAAGTTTTTCTTTGCTTCTTTCATTCCGAAGGAAGCCAGCCCAGTTGTGTGGTAGTTTTGTTTGTGAAGCTAATTTTCTCAGTGTTGTCAAATATCATTCTTCAAGCTATCAGCGTCATATCTGCTACAAACCAAACCGATACAACTAGAAAATAGGGGAGCGGCCTTTTGTAATAAATGGTTCCGAAATTGTTTTTCCAATATTCTCCAAATGTTTTTGAAAAACTCATTTTCATGCCACTGTCATAAACGACTCTATCCGAAAGTCCACAAAATTCAACGGGTTCTATCAATTCAGCTAGGATACTTGTCTCTCTTAACTCTCTATTTACAGACAACTAACACGATTGATTTACATGAGAAAAGAACATATCCAGATCCATGTTCCTCTCCCTAACAATTTGAAGAAAAGCTGTTTATCAGTGAGCTACCGCTATTTTCATTTGCAAATTTCTTGAGTTTTTTGTTAACTTTTTTCAAAAATAATGTTCCAATTACCACTGCAAGGCCATTTCCTTAATAGACTGGCGGTACATGACCAGTCAGGTGCAACGTTTTTAAAATGCATGCCAATCATATATATGAATGAAATTACCAAGAATATGCCAGAAACGCAAATTTTAGGCAGAAGGGTGTGCAAATCGATTTTTTTGTTTTTTTTTTTTAGTGTTTTTTTTATTATTTTAAAATGGATGCCAATAGTGCCAAACGAAAAGCCTTGAAAAAAAATCCAAAATCAAAATCATCCAAAATCAAGAACACCAAAAAATGTTACGATTTAATGTGCACATCAACAGTTGTTTTGCGCGCGGAAACTGCATGGCAATGAATTTCCACTGGATTCTTTTTAATGGCTTTTCGTTTGGCACTATTGGCATCCATTTAAAAAAAAACACAAAAAAAAACAAATAAATCGATTTGCACACCCTTCTGCACGCGACGACTGTCTAAAATTTGCGTTTCTGGCATATTCATGGTAATTTCATTCATATATATGATTGGCATGCATTTTAAAAATCATGTACTGCCAGTCTATAACGTATAGCGAAGTATGTTGTAATTCTGAGCACTCTTTTGTGCAGTTGTAGTTTTATAATTTATTTTAACCTAAATATTGAAGTATGAAAACCAGTAAACGTTATTCATTGTTATGTTAAATTTACAAACATATAAACTTACCACCTTATGTAGATTTTCATCTTAAATATGTGCACTCGAGTCAAGAACATATGTAAACTGACTTGACAATTTGTGGGAATTTTTGGTCGTAGGACGCCATTTACAAATTAACCGCCATCTTGAATGCAAAGGAATTAATGCCTCCACTTCCTAAAATGTTCTCTTATATTCCAACTACAACTATGCAAACAGAGGCGTAGCGAAAGGGGGTATAGGGGGGTAATGTACCCCCCCCCCTCTCTCACCCAACTTTGTCAGGCTTGGCAAAAGTTGGAAATTTGAGATATAAGTTGGCAATTTTTATTATTTATTTATTTACAGAGTTAGCTTTTGAAGTTTTGAAGTTGGCAAATTTGAAAAATAACCCCCCAAAAAAGTTGGCTCGCTACGCCTCTGTATCCATAGTGACAATCCACGTTCAAAAAGTGCAATAACATTTGCATACCGCCTCTACTACCAAGTAAACTGTTAATTTTTTGTAAGAAATTAAATTGATCTATTTGTATGTCTATGATATAACCGATACCAGATAGTTTATACGACACCTACCCACATGGTCTAATGTCGTGCAAAAAAATTACATATGTGGGAAAGTGTGAATGATGCAATGTGAATATATTTGGTATGATTTATTAGACTTATATGGAAAAAAATGCTTAAATATGGGCTTGTCAAGGCATACTACGCTCGTTTCAGCGAAAAGCATCAAAGATGATGTGTGATTTTTCAATTTACATACAACCACCTTTTGGATATTTTATGTGTCAACTTACAAGGAATAATAACACTTAATTTAGCTAAATCCGCAATACACGTCATAGCATGGCGTATTTGCAACTCTTGATAGATTTATGCAGCAAAACTTGACACTAAAATAGAAATTTAAATTAACTTGGTTCGCTAAATTCCATTATTTGCAATTAAAAATCCTTTTTCAATATTAACAATTAGTTCAAATATTATTTGATAATTACCCTAATCAATTTGTCGATTTGTATGTCCTGATAAAACATTAAATATAAGGGATTTTTTTTCAGTATTGTACAGGAAGGGCCCTCATTATAGCCTTCTGGGGGGCATTACTTTTGCCACCAACTTGTTACAAAGTGGGATATAATTGTTTTTTTTTTATAACTCGCTTCCTGTTGATTTTACGGAAATAGCAAGATCAGCTTTATTAGAATGCTTAAAAAGCTATTCAATAAATCCAATTTTACTATATGTACATCAAGCTGCCGAAGATGACGATATTTTCATTATTCAAGCAGCTCTCGAAATGTCTTCTATATACAAGTCCGTTGTCAGGATGACCTGGAAAAGGAAAAGTTGCCGAGAAATATAGGACCTGCTGTTTTTGTTTGTGATTAGGCCTACTGGGGGTACCTCGTTGAATGAAACGCGCCAATAATTCTACATAAGATGGTGTGGAAATGAGCTCAAAACATGAGAAGAAATAGTAACGATTCCCTGGCTTCGTCTAGTAATAACTCCTCGATGTCCAGCAGAGTATCCATGCATTCCTCGTTGCTTTTAATAGAAATATGTGTTATGTGTTATGAACGTTTATCCACTGCAGTTGCAGATAATGGAGCATTTCAAACCTACTTCTCTGCAGCCACAAACCGCGCCAAATCCCATCTTGCATTTGCAAGAAATAATTTTCAGCAAAGCGAGGGAGTTGGATCTTTCACACTTTTCATTGGAAGCCCATCTTTGGTTCTTTGCCAATCTCATTTTCTGAGGATTCGTTCACACCGTACCAATTTTACACTTGATGGTAGCTTCGTAAGGAGATATCGTGGCGCTTCTGCTGTGGGGAGAAATGTAGGAAGATTTAATTTGCTCTTTGTTACAGATTTAGCAAAACGTTGACAACGAAATGAGTCCAGTTTTCCTTTATCTGTATCACCTTCAAAGAACTTGAACAAAAAGAGTTCTCCGGCCAACGCAATCGTTTCGGGATCCACGTTTTGTTGCTTGAATAATTCAATTGGCGTAAATAACTGTGGTTATTTGTTGAGGTTGACGATGAACTTCATTTTTTCCATGCCGAAAGCTTCGCGGAGAATACAATTACTCTGCCACTTTTCCTTTGCTAAGTTTGCGGAAGTAGATGTTGTGCGATCTCACAAAATCTGTCATAATCATCGAGAGATCTATATCTTCGCCCACGACGACAACGGACTTTTACGTTCGAAAACTATTTGAATAATAGTTAAAATATCGGCATCTTCGGTAGCTTGACGTACATACCTAAAATTTAATTCCTCGAATTTTTTAGCATGGTAATGAAGCGAATCTTGTTCTTCGAAGTCGAAAACTTGGATTCTTAATGATTCTTAATTAAACTACAAAAAAATTCCTCTATATTTAATGCTTTTTCAAATGTATATATTGACTGGAGTATGAGTCAAGTTTCAGTTGAAATGTCGAGAAATAAAAAATCTGCTTCACCGAGAAGTTTGTTATGTGCTGCGGCCGCGGAAGAGAATAAAGAAAAGAAAAAATAAGTAATTAAAGGGTTGTTGAATAGAGAGAAGGGAAGGTAGAAAAATTGTGTTTCTTTGTAATGATTTCTCTTGAATCAAAATATTTCAAGAAATTTCCTTGCTGTCATACATAACAGTTATGCTGAATAATAATGTTGGTCTACATTTTAATTGGAATCCAATTATTTATGTAAAGTATAAAATAAAATATTTAAAATGAAGTGCAACTATACCCAAAGCAGTAATTACATTTTAAGTTTACCTTTGGCTGATTTTTTGGAGCAATTAGAGAACTATAATTAAAATTTTGAAGAATACATATTATTGTGCAACGAATTAGCTGAAACAATCCATTCACATGGTTCTGCTTTTTTTTACACCAAATTCATTTTGGTCATTTAAATGTTGTTAATAATATGTTTTTTTATTATTTTGCCTAATATTTATCATACGTATTTTAGGTTAATACGGTTGGCCAATCGCCGAGAATATTGATTTTCGCTTTGATCTACTCTATATATTCTTCTTCAAATGTTGACGTGTTTAGTCCAGTTAATTATTTTATTCTTTTAGTTACCGCTCCGTATATCTTTTTTACTAAAACTAAAATAAATTTCTTCCTTAGCAATTGTCAAATATTATTGCTTTTTGTAACATTTTCTCCCTAATAATTTTTTTGGGATGTTCAGCCTCTATATTTTTCAATCAAAATATACCGGATTTTTTCCATGGTAATAAGCCTTATTTACCTGCAAATATTATTTTTTTCAGTCAAATATTTTTTTAGATATAGATAGAGTCAAAAGACCGACCGACTAACGGACTGAATGACTGAATTGAAATACCTAAATTTTCATAATCTAAATCTGAAATGTGAAAATCCTAAGTAATCTGAAATAGTGATTTTTTCATGATTACAGTACTTTTCTTCGATAAGCAAGGAATATAAAGAATTTGTAAAATTACACAGGCGCACAAAAAAAAATATTTTCCAAAGGTGAAAGGCACCTGTCCTTATGTTCTTTGAGCAGCTGATCGTGGCCTACGTAAATGATTCCATCAGGCCACCGCATTGCACTCGAATCCGACTGTGACGTCACGAAAGGAGTCCTTCGGTTTTACAAAGCTACTGGGCTGCGGGTGGATTTCGCGCGATTTTGCAAGATTAATATTTTATTTTTTCGTATAATTTGTTTAGTATGAAGTTGAGTATAGATTAGTGTCAACTAATTGGGTTTCAATTTGTATTGGAGTCGAATGAAAAGTGAGTTACTTAAATATTTAATGTGTCTAACATAGTAATAATTCAAATAGATGAAGAGAAATACTATAAATAAATTAATCAACCTCCTAATACTTAATAATCATAACAGTTATTGAAATTTGATCTTGATTTATTAATGTATATTTATACTGTGAACATTATGAAAGTGCCCTTAATTAATGAATGTCAATTAAACTCAGGTAAGAATGCCCCGTCGATGTTGTGTACCAGGATTCAAATCAAATTACAATAAACAACGATATACTACTGTGTTTCGCGTTCCGTCGGACAAGAACCTGGCAAAAAATGGCCTCACAGCATTCAACAAAAACATTTTATCCAGAATAAAACTTCAGTAATCTGTGTTAATCATTTTAGTAAGCAATTTTTAATTACTGAAGATTCTGTCAAAAGAGATGATCGAACTCTTCCTCGAAAAATCCACAAACTTTGTGAAGATGCTGTTCCTACAATTTTTAATGAACGACCCAAATCCAGAGTTTGATATCTGAAAGATTGAAAATGACTTTCTAAACATAAAGTCGAAAAAGAAAATATTAGAAACGAAATAGACAGAAACTTGCGATAGTTGTGATATGCAAAGACTGCAACTAATTCGTATTTGTTTGACATACTTTTCTAATATATTGTTGAACAATTATTCTGAAGTGACAAATAATCATATAAGGGAAGAAAAACGAATGAGGTGAAATAAGAAAAAAAGGTCATTGTTAAGAACGCCGACTTCTTGAATTTCTCCAATTTTTTTGCATAGATGTGTTCACAGACGTTAGTAATCGTTTCTGATAGTTGAAATGTTGTGCTTATTTTGGAAAACTACCCCCTACAATGGGGGTAGTTTCGAAAAAAAAATGCGAAATATCGGAAGTAGTAAGTAGGTGTATTGTCCTCTAAATAATTTTATTTAGGGTAAGGACAATAATTTTTTTTATTAAAAATACCAATATTGTAGGGGGTAGTTTTCCAAAATAAGCGGAACATTTCAACTATCAGAAACGTTTATATAACATTTGTGAACATATTTATGCAAAAAAATTGGGGAAATTCCAGAAGTCGGTATTCTTAACAATTGCCGGAAAAAAAATACTAGCAATAAAGAGATTAAAATAAACTGTGGTAAAAAAAGAAAAGTTGATAAGTTGCAATCTCTGTAATAGGAATTAAATTTAAAATAAATATGTTGTACATACTTGTGTATGTACTGATCTTTTAATATTTGTAACAATAACTGTTGTGACATATTATTATAGAGGCATTTTAAATTTTTGTTACCCATAATTTATTGCTGTTAGAGTTTAAAGAAATAATTATTTTTTGTTTTGTTTGAACTATTATTAAAAGTGTTATTTTATTTTGAATCAATAATCAATCAAGTGTGTATTTTAGTTTTATAGATATATTTAATTTTATAGTATAATACTGATGGGTAATCATTTACAAATTGTTTATTTATTTATTTTTAGAAAACTATTTGTGTTTTTATAATATATTTTATTATTAATTATATAAAGTAAATCATTTTTAAGCATACATTTACATTTTTTGTTCATATAATTTTATTAGAAACGTTCAAGAAAGCGTTAAAGGTTTCGGTATGTACCGTAATGCTAGGACTCCGACGGCCGCCATTAAATTTAATGCGGTGGCCTGATGGAATCATTTACGTAGGCCACGAGCTGATTCCAAATATCACGTCAAAAATATATGTTTCTCTGCTCAACTTTTCGCAAATTGACATTTAATCCCTAAATTCGGGGTTAAATGGCTATTAAATCTAATAGAACGACAGGCGTTGAAATAAAACTTCTGAATCGTTTAAAATGGCTCTAGTCACATACTCCCAACGTTCTTTCGCACCACGGAAATGATGGTGGTGTGCTTTTTCCCCCAAAAAACGACTACTACCCTGTGTTCTGATTTTTCCATAATATGCTTGTGAGGGCTTGATAAATCGAGTATCTCCTGACCAGGAGACGCAAAAACAACCCCCGGGGGTTGAAACCACCTCCTCCCTGAATAACAAAACATTCCGAAAATACTGCGAAAGAGCTGAAGAATGAGGGCGAGGAACACGATGGTTACAATACTTTCTCGCCCTCGCTAACGAACTTCTGTTAAGCTTAAAAACTTTATTTAAAATTTGGAGCATATGTAAAATAGCAATGCTGACTCTTGCTACTCTTTAATGGAATTGAATTTCCATCATACATGGTGAGCTCCAGAGGCGTGTAAATCGCCACGTTTTATACAAATTATGTTTTATTTATAATTCTAGAGCAAATGTTACCAAAGGTTTTTAATCTTGCGAAATTGTGTAAAATATCCCAATTACAAAATTCTGTGTGTCTCTCAGGTCTGAACAAACGTTACATAGAGTAGACGATATATCAACTTTACTTTAAAACGCTATTAAGGCATTTTTAATATGACTATTACGAAACGAATGAAACTTTCAGTGAAACGTTGCCGGCTGCGAAAATCTATTGGAACCATAAAAATGAAAAGGCTATTGGCTGTGCACTAATCTCAATGACAACATATAAAAGTGAATTATGCCATATTGATTGATTGATTGATTTACCAGCGTGCGGTAGGCATTGCTGCCACTCCCAGGGTTACACAGCTGTGCCTGCTACGTCCACGCTGGGTTAGACTAAGGTCATGCTTGTTGACAGGAGCGAAAGCCACTTGACGCATGGTGAAGGAATTTGGGGTGGGTAGGTATTTGTGAGATGCGTTACCGCATTGTGTCGTGAGGGAGCGTTTGAGTTCCCTTTTTTTTCTTTTTGGACTTCTGCCTCTTCTGGCCCCTTCTTGCGAAGTATGTTGCCACGTTGTGTCGTAATATGGAGTGTTTATGCTCCTCTTTTTGTGTTTCTGCTTCTCGAATCTTCCTTTTCTGACTCTTCGGTTTCCTCGGTTTCCAATTGTGACGATATATCGTTGCGATTTCTTTGTGGTGTTCATTTTTTGATCCTGGTCCTGATGTAGCATGGTCTCCTTATTTTACTTTCACATCCAGTGGTAGGTAGTACGACAAAAAATTTTTTAAAAATTTTTATTGTTCAAATAGGCTTAGAATGTCATGAAACATGGAGATTTAAAGTTTGAGCGAAAAAAAATTTGTCTGTAACTTTTTTTTGTGCGCACGTTTACTCAGGAAATGTTTCAGATATTGACTTGAAATTTGGTACACATATGTACTTTAACGAGATCTAGAACTAGATTATATTTTCATCTGGTTCCGTCGAACGGTTGGGGGTAAATTGGGGTAAATTTGGGGTAAATCAAGCAGGTAAGAGTCCATAAAATTGGTATTTAGTATATATAAGAGAAGCTAAGGTCTCAAAAAAATTTTTGACATTAGCCACCCATTACCACCCCCACCCCACTATTAAAGGGGATGAAAAAAATTGTGATTTAGTGTGAGTACAAGAACCAGAAACCTCAAAATATTTTTTTACTTCATCCACCCCCACTATTACACCCTATCGTCACCCCCGCCCCACTACCGATGTGGGGTATGGTTTTATTGGTTTTTGGGGTAAAGGATTTCAAATATTATATTATTAAAGTTTCATAGATAATTATTTCCACATACAAAATTTTTTCGTTGTGAGTGACTTGGATAGAAAATCTGGGTGTGGAAGTAGTGATTCCTTGGGCAGCGGTTTTTAGTTTGTTAATGTTCGGTGCTAGAGCTTTCTTTAGTAGATGTGTTTCGTCCCTTCCTTGGGTATGTCCCCGTTACTTAATTGCGTACATTTTCTATCCTTTTTTAATTGTCTTTCCTCCTAAGTGTTGATGTTTTATGATGCTGTTTTCGTCTTGTCGTTTTTGCGAGTAGTTTGACGATGTCGTGCAAATTATTAATGAAATAACTAGTCGCATGCAGTCACGCGTGACCTCAGCTTCTACTCGTTTTATATTAAAACCAAATTAAATGGTATCTAACCACAATAAAATAGCGGTGTAACAAATTGATATGCATGATTTTTTAGATCAACTATAAATATATTTAAATCGTAACCGTGAAGCCATGTGTTTGTGGTAAATTCTAGATGTAACGCTATATAAATTAACAAATAAACAATTATGAGTCACAGTTAAATTGTTATTGAAAAGTCTTGATTGTAAATTAAATTGTTTCTATTATGTAAATGTATCTGCGACGCTGACGCGACGGTAGGAATTAATTTTTATAATTATACCAATTTAAGAAAAAAATAACTGGGTTCAATTAAAATCACAATTATAAGGCAACTGCAGTTTTTATAATTAATTTAAAATTCAATTTCATTAATCAGAACTAAATGTTAATTTATTTGCTGCCTTACTAATTTAAAAATATATTTGACATATTCCTCATTGGAGTAATAAAAACAAATTGCTATAAAATAGTAAACCCTTACGGTTCACTTCGGAGATATATGAAATATAATAAAGGACAGGCCCGATGAGAGGGGGAGGGGAGGTAAATTTCCCCAGCCCACGCCTCTTTTAAGAGCCCGTGCCCAGGCCCACACAAATATAGTTTCGCTCTTAAGAATTCTTAACACGTATTTCTATTCTATTTTTAAATTTACTAAATTATCTTATTATTCCATAAACTAAAACATAAACTGTCATAAAATGTCTTCTAACGTTTTCCAACATCTGAGGTGTGACCAACCTAACCACATCCGTTATTCTTCTTCTTAAGCCAGCTATATCGCGTGGCTTAGTTTTGTATATCATACTTTTCGCCATAGAAAGAAATCTAGAGTGTAAGATCAAACATCGATTCGGTAATGTGGTGGTGCTCCATCCAGCTGGAACCATATTACGTTTGCTTGAGCAGGATATAAGTTTGCCAAAGTTGGCACGACATTATTCTGGAGCAGAGGTAAATAATTATCTCCATTCAAATTGCCATCGATGAAAAAGAGACCAATAAGATGGTTTCCAAGTATCCCTGCCCAAACATTAACCTTTTCAGGATTTTGCGTATGTAATTCTCTCATCCAGTGAGGATTTTCATTAGTCCAGTAGCGATAGTTTTGACGATTAACATGGCCATGAAGAGTAAAAGAGGACTCCGAAAACAAAACATTTTCTAGTTGGATAACATTTTTATCTAACCTTTGCATCATTTGTTCACAAAAATACGTTCTTCTATCAAAAATCGTCTTCACTAAGGTCCTGAGTTGAGGTCAGTTTATAGGGATGCATTTTATTTTCTTTTAATACGTGAATAATAGAGGAATGGGAAACATTAAATGCTGATGCTGCTAGTCGACTTGGACTATGTGGGTTTTCTTCAAACTCAAGTAGTACATCTAATTTGGTATCATTACTCATTGCATTGGAAGCTTCTTTTTTTATCTGCCGTATATGTCCATTTTCGCGAAACTGTTTTTTAATTTTGCTAATTGTACCTTGGGATATAGAGGGCAAATCAGGAAATTTTTCTTGAAATAAGCAAGCAACTTCGTCCTGTGATCGCGTTCTATCTCCGTAACCAACCATCTGTAAAATTATTATTTTATGCATTTCGTTTAAATAAACCATGTTTAGAAATTGCAGTTAGCAAAACTCAAATAATACGCAAAATACTGCCAATTATTTATTGACAACTATGACAACTATTTATTGCTGTCAATCGCTACGGTGTTTTCAATAAAACTGGCAATACCAGCTATTAATCCGGTCAAGTTAGCCCTAAAAATGGGGGTACCCTTGCAAAAATTCCCAAGAAGCTGAAAATTTACATGAACGTTAGGGATACCATTATAATGAAGTTGTGAAAAGTCCCTATTGATCCCGTGTGTGCAAAAAATTTTATGCGAGGTCAAAGTTCGCAAAAATGAGTTTTTTGGATTTTTTAGCGAAACGGTTAGTTTTATGATAAAAATAGCTTAGACAAAAATTGTAGATCTTTCAATTCTCTACAAAAGTGGTTTTTACACTTTTTCCCTAAAATTCACCTTTTTTGAGAAAAAGCCATTCTAAAGTTATATTCTCCATAATATGCACACGTTTCCACGCCACCTATGAGGTAGTCTAGTTGGCGCGTCTTTTTTAATGTGGTTTCCCCAGTAGGCCTACTCCACGGTCTTTTTATTGAAGTTTAATATAATATTAGGTCTTCTTATTCAACTTCTTCTTGTTCATCTTCATCTTCCTGAGTTGACGTAAATTGTTCAAACAGCGATACATCAGTTGTTTCGTCGTTGATGTAAGGATCATCTTCTGTTGGAGATTCAGTATTTGAACACGACTAGCCTTGATAGCTGGTGAACAAAGTAAGCCTACTTTTTTGCAGCCGCATTTCGAATTACACCCCTTTTTGCAGTTGCAAAAAATAGTATTAAGGAGCTTTTCTGGTGCCGGTGGAAGTAGAGTGTGGATTGGTTCCAATACATTATTAATTAGCTTCCAACCCCATTCTTCTAGGTCCAGTTGATTACCAAGCCACACTTGAACCTGGTAATATACTCGATAAAAATGTTGATGAGCAGAAGCCGACGTTGGAGGAAGACAAGCTAACTGAACCCTTTTTTTATTACGTGTATGTTTTGCAAAAGATACGTAACGTAACTTATCTATGGAAGTAATTTTTTTTGGAACTCCATATACAGAAAGAAGAAAGCGAATTCCGTTGGTGATTAGAGTTCCTGGAGCAGAGTTCATATCTTCAAAAGCTTTTGCACATGTAATTAAATCTTGTTTTTCAAACAATTTGAAAACTGTTGTTTTACCCCTCCGGAACATTGCTGATGTTGTATCACAGCCAGTCATAGCATGTAAAAATAGAATATGATTTTTACATTTAGGATAAGCCGATAAACTCATATTTGAAAATATTTCCGATGGTTGTTGAGCCTTGACAAATTGCATAATTCTACATTTTTTAAATATTGTAGACTACGAAACAACCTAATAAAGATGATTTATATTCAATGGAAGTAGGTTTAACATTAAAGATAATGAAAACAATGTTATGATTATTATATTATAGGTGTTTAATTGTTGCAAAGTTTGGAAATTAGACGAGTTGGTCAACATGTGCAGTGAATTACAGTGATACCAATCTAGTGCTCGCTATGACACTTTTTACCAAATTTTCTTTCGTGCAAATCGTCAATTGAACAGCAGACAGATGTTGCTCAAGGCCACATAAAATAAGGGACTGGGTTTCTTTTCATCCCATATTCTTAGAATTATCATTCAATTTTAATGTATTAGCCACGCAGATGTACATAGGCAGCGTAGTCATGCATATTATGGAGAATATAACTTTAGAATGGCTTTTTCTCAAAAAAGGTGAATTTTAGGAAAAAAAACTGTAAGGGACTATATTTGCAGAGAATTGAAAGATCTAAAATTTTTGTCTAAGCTATTTTTATCATAAAACTAACCGTTTCGCTAAAAAATCCAAAAAACCCATTTTTGCGACCTCGCATAAAATTTTTTGCACACACGAGATCAATGGGGACTTTTCACAACTTCATTATAATGGTATCCCTAACTTTCATGTAAATTTTCAGCTTCTTGTGAATTTATGCAAGGGTGAATGTCTATTTTGACCGGAGTATATGAAGAATGTTGATGTTTTTATGTCTTCTTTTACTTCCACATCCAGTGGAAGTATAGTAACAAGAAAATTTTTAAAAATTTTTATTGAATGTCATGAAACGTCGAGATTTTAAGTTTGAGCGAAAAAAAAAATTTGTCTGTCTGTCGGTCTGTCTGTACCTTTTTTGTGCGCACGTTTACTCTGGAACCGAGATATTGACCTGAAATTTGGTACACATATGTACTTTAACGAGATCTGGAACTAGATTATATTTTCATCTTGTTCCGTCGAAGGTTTGGAGGGTAAATTGTGGTAAATTTGGGGTAAATAGGTAAAACAAGCAGGTAAGAGTCCATAAAATTGGCATATATACAAGAGAAGCTAAGGTCTCAAAAAAACTTTTGGCATTAGCCACCCCCACCCCATTATTAAAGAGGATGAAAAAAAATTAAACTTCAAAATATTTTTTTACTTCATCCACCCCCTATCACCACCCCCACCCCACTACCGATGTGGGGTATCGTTTTATTGGTTTTTGGGGTAGAGGATTTCAAATATTATATTATTAAAGTTCCATAAACAATTATTTCCACATACAAAATTTTTTCGTTGTGAGTGACTTGGATAGAAAATCTGCATGGGAACGTAGTGATTCCTTGGACAGCGGTTTTTAGTTGAAAAAAAAAACACTGAAATTGTTTTTGCTAACCTGCAAGAACAAAACGCTGTAAGTTTTTATGTTTTTCGTTTGTTGTAACGAATTTCGTCAAACAACTGTTAATTTTTGCAGTAAATATTAAAACCATAGCATTATTGAATAAATAATGAAAAGACCTTTCAAATGAGATATCACAAGCCCCTACTTCCCATTTAAAAATGTAGGGATTGCTTCTGTCACTCGAAGGGGGTTGAATTTAGGGATGAAATTTATACGTTGCAGGATGTCATTTCAGAACCCGAAATCGACGTGTCTCGGGATTTTTATAAACATGCACAATAATTGAGATACTGGTTTTATTCCATTTTCCTCTTCCACACTGTACATCAGCAAGTGCTGTTTCTCTTAGGTTAGCAATTCGGTTTTAACCGAAGTACGATCGAATGGGACACCTTTACTATCTAACCAGGCTTGGATTTGCGCATTTTGCCATGCGCTGATTGGTATTTTTTCCGTTAATCGACTGTGGTACGACAGATCCGAATTCTATCTTCGTGAGAATTTTTTCAAATTATTCCTCAAAAACATCAGCGTTCATATCCTCATGATATTCGCCAGTTTTTTTGGACAACCATGAATTCTGAATCACTTCCTATGAGCGCTATTCTTAAGCACTATCTTTTCTTGTCCGTTTTTTTTTCTAATCTAGTTGACTAGTCTTCCATATCAGCTTGACGAACACTGTACATTTTTATTTTACCAAATTCGCGTTACAGTATGTCCTTTGTTCAACCACATCTCGTTTAAATAATAACAATTTCTTCCGCGTTCACGAGTAGCTTTTATTGCCCAAATATAATTTCTTCGCCAATAAACAATATCGTCTCTCTAAAGTAGGACGCTGTTCCTATTTACTTTTGCAAATACAAAGTTCAAATTACGCAAATTTTTTCTAAGCGTCGATTGGCTCATACTGGGTATAACTTCATCTTCATTCAAGGACTGTAAAATTTTCTTTAAAGTATGAATTTCATTATCAAAGAAAATACACACGATCTTTACGCCGAATTCCATTTTTCTCGAAATCGTTTAATATCATTTTTTTCTTCCAGATTTCTCCTTAGATTTTTGAATATCTCCTTCATTTTTTCCTGCCTTAAAATTCCATAAAAATTCTATAAACATGCATGATTAACACAATCGAAGGCGTTGATTTTTTCGAAACAGATGTACTTCATCAAATTAGGCTCGATGACCAGTGCTTAAGAGGCTTGCGACAACGGGGTCCCAGGTTCGAATCCTGGCTAGGATATGGATGTGTAGTGGCGTTTTTCACGTGTTACCGAAATGGTAGCAGTTGACTAGATTGCGGTTGTGTGAGAGACAACACAGTCTAGTCGCTCTCCTCTCCTGAGTTCGAGTCTCAAGTGCGGCAGATGGCAATGTCGCAGGGAATGGGTGTTATGGTGTTGCCTATGTAGGTGTGTCCGTCTTGGTTGAGTGGTAGACTAGCCTACGGCTAAACTCTGCCAGGAAATTAATATAAATAAGGTGATTAAGAAAAATAGAATATAGAATATATAAATTTCCCAAAGATTTTATTTAGGACAAGTAAAAGATTTAACGTAATGTATTAATTAATAAATAACAGCCATAACAAATTATGGAATTTGCGAAGATTGGAAAGTTGCACTCCAGTGGGTCTACTGTCTATACTTATTGCTTAGACTATAGTATATTTCCTAATAGTGTTATGAGAAATTAAACATAATAATATATGCTTGTACATTACGCTAATATGTATATGTTAATACAATTTATCGCATAGTTACCGGCACATTAAGCCAGCCGGCGAATGTGTATTGTGAGGTTACAGTATCTATGGAATAATGGATTCGAGCCCCAGCCCCGGTACTCATAATGTCGGTGGGTGTGCCTTTTCGGACAGCTTTGGCTTTGAATTTGAGGTTGTCTACTATATATAGTGCGTTTATGTTTATGTTTTAGTTAAATACATTATGTATTTGGCTATACAGCATGTAGATAGGTTGAGATGTTTATCTTCAAGAAGCTGTAACTTCCGAACGAATTAATTTGCCAAAAATGTACTTAACTTAGTGTCGTAAAAATCTGCTAATAAAGTATTTATAAATATATTTTACGATTAACACAGGTCAAGATCTAATTATAATATTTCCTAGGCTTTTATAGTTGTTATAAATATTAAACCCACGTGCTTGGTCAGTGAAATGTCGTTTAACGCGTCGTTCGCCTAATTTTATTTTGTTGTAAATTCAATGATATTTATTTATGCATACAATGAAACAGCAAATTTTAATAATATGCCGGACTGATTGTTTTACCAATGCGGAAACAGATGTTGAATAGAAAGGAAGCACATATATTTATCATAGACAAATGATAATGTTGATCTAGGAATGATACATTTTTTAAAATCTTTGTTTTAATGATTATATAGTACATATACATATGAAACCAGTTAGTTATCCTTCAATTGAGTAATAATGTCACGTAGGTACTTCTAAAAATAGGAATTATGTAATATCATATTTCAATAATGTCGCGTTAAAATATAACTGTACTAATTTTTTTCGAAGGGGATATAGCTTCTGACAAATTTAAAACACGAGTTTTTGATACCGGTTGGACGACGACGACGACCTTGCATGGTTTCTTCCCTTTCCAGTATATGTAAAAAATTAACATTTTAGCCCTGTCAATGAGCGTTCAATAAGGGGGTCTAGAGGGAAATGCCGAGATCACAATTTTTGACTTGAGGGGCTGTGTTTGGACTATTTGGGAGGTAAACATACCAAAAGTCCCCGAACGTAGGAGGTGGGGGGGATGCAGGGGGGCACGAGGCAGGTCCCGGTTTTTGGTTTTTCGCTTATATCTCGAAAACGGTTAACCCGAATCAAAAAGTGGCTATATGCAAAATTAAAGCTGACTAAATTTTCTACAATAACGTTTCTATTAATTTTTTTCGTATCTGTTATGGTTCAGTAATGAATTGTAAATCTTTTGACTGTATTCTAACTTTATTATAGATTTATTATAAATTGAAAATAAACTTTAATAATCATCGTAGACAAAAATATACAGATATCCACTTCACAGCAGACTGAACTCAAATATCGAATCAAAAATATCTTTGCGTCTGTAAGTGTGTGTGTGTGAGTGTATACCATTTCTTGTAAATACGATAACTTCTGTTAAACTTAAAATATTTAAATAGAATTTGGAGTATATGTAAAACAGCATATTACAATAATCCCTATTGAAATTGAGCCATATCTGTAATACATGGTGATAACCAGAGACCTACAAACTCTCATACGTAAAATAGGTTTTATTTTAATTTCAGAGCAAAATATTACCAAGCATACAAAAATAAGAAGACGTATAAGATTTATAAACCGCAATATACCGGGTGTATATTAGGCAATCCAACTTTATTTAAATTAGGTGATATACTAAAATATAAAACACGGTGTTTTTAATAAGATTATTATGATGTGAGAGTTTATAGGCCTCTGGTTATCACCATGTATTACAGATATGGCTCAATTTCAATAGGGATTATTGTGATATGCTGTTTTACATATGCTCCAAATTGTAATTAAATATTTTAAGTTTAACAGAAGTTATCGTATTTAAAAGAAACAGTATACACGCATATATACATATACACGCACACGCACACTTACAGATGCAAAGACATTTTTTATTCGATATTTGAGTTCAGTCTGCTGTGAAGCGGATATCTGTACAAGAAATTTTTTTTCTACGATGATTATTAAATTTTATATTCAATTTATTATAAATTTATAATAAAGTTAGAATACAGTCAAAAGATTACAATTCATTGCTGAACCATAACAGATACGAAAAGAATTAATAGAAACATTATTGTAGAAAATTTAGTCAGATTTAATTTTGCATATAGCCACTTTTTGATTAGGGCTAACCGTTTTCAAGATATGAGCGAAAAACCAAAAACTGGAACCTTCTTCGTGCCCCCCTGCAGCCACCCCCCACCCCCCACCTCCTACGTTCGGGGACTTTTGGTATGTTTACCTCCTAAATAGTCCAAACACCTCCTAAATAGTCAAGTCAAAAATTGTGATCTCGGCATTTCCTTTTAGAAACCATTCATTGACTGGACTATTTGGTAAAGTTGTCGCTTATAGGACACTTACATACATGATATAGAATAAGTTTTCAAGTCGCCCCTGAGGAGGTGGGGAGAGGTGGAATTGAGTTGAGACGGTAATTAAATTATTCTCAATATCACGACGGTTTATTATTTCCCAGATACTTCCCCCCTTCATATTGATACTTTTGTTCGTTATCTTTGTATAATGTGTTTATGACGCGAACTGTTTTTACAATTTTCCGAAGAAAATCGCCGGTGTAAATATGATTTAAAAATAAACGGTGGGTTTCCAGTAATTCAACTAAAATGAAAACATGATAACCACTCACATTTGATCATGATTGTCTGTGACTACATCAGATTTCAACTATGGTCACAGTGTCATTGCCCTTGTTCTCACACCAAGGGTAACAATTGTTAAAGTCTGCATGTTTACCAATTTACGACTATCCTGCCCTATTGGCACTGACTACTACTCCTATGTTTAGTCCTGCTCTGGTGCAAAATTTGCCATTTACTGTGTGTAATCTATTCCAGATGATGCCAACATGATTAGCGAAACGTGCATCAACTGTTCAAAGTTTTGGTGGTAAATCTTATATCTCTAAAAGAATACCCTGCTGACTGATTGACTGATCTATCAACGCACAGCTCAAACCGCTGTGTCTAGAAATTTCAAATTTTGCACAGAGATTCCTCGAATGACGTAGGCAACCACTAAGAATAGATTTTTCGAAATTCGACCCATAAGAGGGTGAAAAAGGGGGTTGAAATTTTAGGCTTTTTCGGAAACGGTTAGATCTAGATGCGTGAAATTTGACAGAAATACTTATTGGAATCTATTAGACACGAGTAAGATGAAATTTCGATTTTCACTTTTTGAAAGGGTGAAAACGGAGGTAGATGGTCTAAAGGGTACCCGTATGTCTAAAATCGCGTAAATCAGAAACGCGATATTCCAGCGATGGGCTCTTCTAAGGAAATAATGAGACACGTATTCGACGGTTTTCAACAAGACTCCGAACCTCCGAACGGGTGAACAGGGAGAGGGAGTCCATGTGCTTTATTGTCGATTACAATAATTATTTTTTCGTTTAACTTGCTCTAACACGAAAACAGAATAATGAATTGTTATCAAATTGCGATGCGCAGTGGGTTTCTTCGAATGCAATAAATATGATGGATGGTGGATGTGGATGTGTGGATGGATGTGGTTTTCCCCGAGTACTATGGATGCGCAGTAGTTTTCCCCGAGTACTATGGATGTGCAGTGGGTTTCTCCGGGTACCATGAATTCGTAGTGAGTTCCCTCGAGTGTACTTCCTGAGTACTATAGGAGTACTCAGTGAGTATGTAGTACTTTTATTACAGACATAAGTTGGTATGTCAATGTTCTTAATTGCACGCGCAAGAATTCTTCCACGTGAACGAAGTCGCGGGCATCAGCAATTAATATTATATCTGAGGTTATTGATGCGGGCAAACAAGTTGACGTTATTATACACCTATTTTTCCAAAGGCTTTGACAGGCTTGACCACGGTATTTTTCTCCATAAGCTTGAAGTATTTGATTTTTTCGACTTGTTAGTTTCCCTGTTGTCCTCTATTTTAACTGAAAGGAATCAATACGTAGAATATCCTTCGATTTAAGTCTAAATTTCTAGCCACATCTGGAGTGTCTCAAGGCTCTATACAGGGAGCTCCATTATTTGTCTTATTTATTAATGATATAGTCAACTGTCTGCAATATGTTGATAATACTGAATTGTTGATGCCGAAGAATTTTGTGTACCACTCCAAAATAATTTAAATGATGTAAATATCTTTTGTCATTATTATGTGTGCACATATCTTTACATATATGTAACTAGAAATCCTTTCTTTCTAAATAAAAAATATTTGTTACAAGAGTAATCTTCTGTGGATTTGCCATTTATTTATTTGTATAAAATTTGTATCTTTGCATACTGCCATAAAACCAATTAGTAACTTATTTGTATTGCTCATTCTTTTTATTTTTACTTATATTGTATTATACATTTCTATAGTGTGTATTGTTAATTATAATATACACTCTTGAATTGTTATATTTTAAACACATAATATATTACAGATTTCATAATTTCTCTCATGAAAATGGTGTTTTATAATGTAATATGGCAATATTCTGTAAACTATAATTTTTTTGGAAAATGGGAAATAAATTATTATTATTATTATATTATTGGCGTCTTCGAAATAATCTGCCAATAAACATTATCACGTTCTGTTTTTTAACAGGAAGAACCATCCATCCACTGTTATTTAGTTATCAGTTGAACGGTACTTGAATAGATCAGATGAATTTAATGACATAAGTGATGTCTTTGATTCGATACTAAATTTTAACACACAAAATATTGTTCTCTTTGCTATAAAAGTTTGAGTTTTGCGATTAGAAATTAAAGTGGTTTTGATGGCATTTAATGTATTGAATCTGCATTTTTAAATCTAGATTTAGATATAATATTAATAATAATTTATTTACCAAAAAAATACAGTACACACAGAAATATAAAAGTTTTCAACCAAACCGCGGACAGCCCTGGCTTTGCGGGTTACCTTAGTTTATTTGCTTGTAAATTGAATCTATTGTATACTTTTCTGTTCTCTGTACAAATACTTAGTAGCTAATAAACAATTATTATATTATATTATTATTATTATTTATGTAAAAGAAATGGAACACAAATATTATAAGGCAGAAAAACTTAAGTATCATAATGTGGTAAATGCCTCACTTATGCCACATTTATTTGGAATCCTAAATATTTATTAACCTTTTGGCACTTTCTTAATTTTCAACATTAGATCCATTTTTTTATTATACCGCTCGAAACTATTCTGATTTCGACACTCTTTTCGGTTCATTTTCCGTCAAAGAAGAATTGTCCTAGTCCCGCGACGGTGGGTCGTTAAGTTATTAAGTTCTAGTACCCGCGAAACGAAGGTCTGATTATTTAGCTTAGCGGTAATGAGCCCGGTTATTAATTCTAAATTAACGAATATTCGCGAACATTTGTTGGGGATGTTTCAGTCGGTTCCAGTAGCTACCCGTTTTTTAAATTATTATTGTCTTCTTTTCTGTTGATTGGACCGCAGAAAAACGTTAAAATAGTTAACCAAGGGAGATAGTATCTATATCAGTTCCTAAAATTGTTTAAAATTAGAAACAAAGATAAGGCCTGTTCTCACAAACTCTATTTTATTATCGCAACAGGTTTTGTGTTATTTAATAAAATGTGTTATATTTTCGCAGTATAAGAATAAGAATAATGTGGCTTTTTAAATCTTTCTCTTATTACTATAGTTCCCTATAGACATTGGTTCGCCCAACAATATTCATCAGACGCCTCCCTCGTTCCTTTGTATCCTAGATGGTTTCTTCATATCTTGGCTCTTCTACAAAAATTTTAATGATCTCTTCGTCAATTTAGTCTTCACCTTCTTCTCTTATTAACTAGCACGGTAGAGTAGCGAACGAAGGCGTACTATGTGAAAATCGGGCTTGGTCACGTTATCTGTCGTGTACTGAGTTCAATCCCCAGCTTCAACACTAGATATGTGGGTGGGTAATTCATGTTGTTTCTCAAATGTGTAACCCCTTCAGGATAGCCTTGGCTTTTGGTTTGAGAGTTGTCTAATATCTGTGGTACGTTTAACAGATTCAGTACTTCTATCGTCTTTATTAATGTCTTCTACTTCGCACGAGTTGTTTCCGATGAAGTCTTTGCATGCTGTCATATTTGGTTAGTAACCTTACGCTTGCATATATTCTTTGGTTCCGTTATAAAACATTCTGCTGGATCGTCGACTATTAGATTTACCAGTTTTTCTACTTTCTTTTTTTTCTTTTTACAGCTTACAGCAGATTTTGAGTGCCTCTCTTCTTTCCGTTTCGTACGCACAATCAGAACTAACTTTTTAAAGATGTAAAAACTTCCGTTAAAAAACAATGATAAAAACTCATTCAATATCTAGAAACTGTCAAGACAAATACACCGCGAAGTTAAAGACCACAATTACCATTGTGACTTTTTATAGAAGTTTATAGTTATTGGACAAATTATTATCATTCATTGCTTTACAGTAAATTTTGATATTAAAAGGTCAGTGGCCCCAGTGTTTAAGTGTTAGTTAGTCATGAGATCACGGGGTTTCGGGTTCGAGTCTTGGCTATGATATAGTCGCGTTTTTAATGTGTTACCGGTAGCAGTAGGCTAATATGCCGTTGAGTGAGACAATAGGTTTGTTTCTGCAAGAAATCACGAACTAGTCAGAACCAATAAGCTCTGTCCAACGCGGTCAGCTGACCAATCAGGAACTGTTTTCAACCAATCGTATGAACCTAATATGGCTAATCGCTGTCATCTCTCCTGAGTGTCCGCTGCAGCAGGTAGCAATGTGGCAGGAATGGTTGATGTAGTGTTATATGTGTGTGTCGTGGTTGAGCAATGGAATAGCTATTTCTAAACTCAGCCAGGATAGCTACAATTTAAAAAAAATGTTTTGGATACTGGTTGATTTTCTTGTCTCAAGGCTAAAATTTGGTAAATAAAATTGTTTACGTACATAAATATGTACGTTACAAACCTTAATTGACATAAGAAGTTAAATTAAATACTACTGGGTGTTTATTGGAAGCGGGTCTCCCATAAAATGTTATGGAACTTTCATCCATCTATAACTGCAAAAAGTTGTTCTTCAAGTTATGCAGAATTTAATTTTGAAACTTTTTTTATGTTTTGAGCGAAATGCCAATAATTCCAACAAGGATTAATTGCCTTATTTAAAAAATAATTAAAAATCTAATAACAGGTTGACTTTTTCTCTAAAATTTGCTCACTGGACAGTTGATTAAACTAATTGACGTGCTTTTGGTGTAGGTTTCTGTGAAGAAAACTGTCCAGGCAGCGTTGAAGAGTATCATCTGCGATATCTTAACAGTGACGTGACCAATGTACAAATAGTTACGAATAAGAAGGGCATTCAAGGGCGAGTTGTACCAACTGAGTTCAAGCCAAGTTCAGTTTGATCCAAGATCAAAAGCTAAGGTTACGATGGTTACAACAATATTAACCATGGATTTTGATCTTGGATCGAGCTGAACTTGGCTTGAACTTGGTACAATTCGCCCTAAGAGAAACGAAGTATTGGAGACAAGATAAGCGGACGTATCCAGACTCTCAATAAATGGGACTGTGAGACTTCAACAACTCCGTCCATATGGAGTGTAAAGCCCCTTATTACTTGACTTTAATTCCTGCTTAACATTTTGTTGTTTTATATTCAATTAGAATATGAATTTCACGAAAACATTGTATTTCGATGCAAATCCTCATACAATAACTCATCGATATTTTCAACGTGAATTTTAAATAAACGAGGCGCAAAAGCAGATAAATCCTAAAAATTTTAAATTTATGAACGTTTCCAAGTATTCAGCCCTATTTACTATGTCACTGACACTTCAGCTGGACAGTCTTTGGCTCATGTCTTCAATTATAGCTATTCATTTTAATCTTAAACTCCTGAAGACAACAGACTATGGGCCATTAATTCTAAGTCTTACTTCTCATGGTAGGAACGACTTTTGGTCG
This sequence comes from Rutpela maculata, assembly GCA_936432065.2. Taxonomy (NCBI): domain Eukaryota; kingdom Metazoa; phylum Arthropoda; class Insecta; order Coleoptera; family Cerambycidae; genus Rutpela; species Rutpela maculata. The sequence continues at coordinate 53,408,160 of OW386290.2, read as the reverse complement.
GTGATCGAAGTTAAAACTTACGAAAAACGGAATAATGTGCTTACAGGCTCATGATACTTTCAGCCCAACTTCTTCCGATCAATCTGTTTGCAACTGACATTAAACAAGAATAAGGCCGACAACAATGAGATGATGTTGCGTACTAACCACTCTATGGACAACATTTGGATTGGGACCAGATTATCATTTAATCCATTTAGGCTTTACCGAACACGTAGTTATCATCTGTTAAAGCAGAACCAGTACATGCCTTAGTGTAAGAAACTGATGGCATGTGACAACACAGAGATCTCAGAGACAAGGAATTAAATGATATAGTCACGTTAAGGTTCATAATCAAGCCGATTTGATAAAGTTTGTCTCGAAGATAATGTCATTGAACGTTTACTAGAATAAAGTGGTTGCATCTAGCGTAAAGGGGGTTTTATCTATATCTATATCTACTTATGTATTGCAATGATTACTTTATTATTACATATTAATCTGCTACTGATTATATCAGTAACGTCATTAGAACTTTAAATCTACCGCAAATATGTTTATTTAACAATATAAGTACTAAAAAACAATATTTTTTCTAATATTTGCTTCAAGTATGGGATAACAAAGTATTTTATACATACAGATCGAACCAAGATGGGGTCAACTTAAAATGGAATGTGACAAGTTAATTAGTGGCTGACAGTGTTACCATATGTTCAGGACCTCTACAATTTCAAGATTAATTGCAATAAGTATGCTGTCGCACTCCGCAGAACAAACTGAACGATCACACTGTAGTATTGCGTCAGTTATAGCAGTGCCCCCAAAAAGAAAACTAAACATTGAATTTGAGTAAAAAAAATTAAATGCTCAAAACTTCCACTTCGTAAGCAAAACAATGTCCTAACCTGTTATGAAAGTCATTCCTGATGTTCAATACATGAGGCGTAATAGATTTTCTTCTTCTCCGAGATTTTCCTATATTCCAAGTGGCAGATGTCTGAGAAAAATATTTTACGGTTTCTTATTCCATCTTATGAGACTGAAATCCGTTCTTTTTCAGAATTTCTCTAACTGCTATGATACCTGAATTTAATACCCATTTGCACACTAGGATAGTCCTTATTTTGGACTTATTTTTTTTTGGAATTCCCTATATGGTGCCCAGAAAATAAACTCAGCAAAATGTTTGGTTAATCGAGGTATTTTCTAAGCTCTTAAGTAGATGGCGTTAAGTAAAAGAACGTGTTCTAGTAATTATGTCTTCTAAGTTATAGTGAAACAAAAGTTGTATATCAAGCTTTATTCGATCCAATCATTCATTATCCCAAAAAATACAACAATTGTAACTATTACTAAAAGATAAGAGTTGATGAGAAATTCTGAAAAAAATGCTATATTGGACTTAAATAAACACTTTTTGACTTGTTTCTTTTCCATAAAGTTAACGGTTCAAAAGTAAAAATCGCTGCCCAAGGAACCACTACTTCCACCCAGATTATCCATCCAAGTCTCTCAACGAAGACATTTTGTTTGGGGTGGTAATGAGGGTGGCTAATGCCAAAAATTTTTTTGAGATCTCATAGCTTCTCTTGTATATGCTAAGTACCAATTTTATGAACTCTTACCTGCTTGATTTACCCCAAATTTACCCCAATTTAACCCTCAACCCTTCAGCGAAATAAGATGAAAATCTAGTTCCAGATCTCATTAAAACCCATACGTGTACCGAATTTCAAGTCAATATCTTAAACGGTTCCAGAGCAATCGTGCGCACAAAAAAAGTTGCAGACTAACAAAGAGACAGAATTTTTTGCTCAAACTTAAAATTTCGACGTTTTATGACATTCTAAGCCTATTTGAACAATAAAATTTTCAACATTTTTTTTGTCGTTACTATACTTCCACTGGATGTGGAAGTAAAAATGACAATATCTAAAATGATACAACTTATCTAGATTTTACAAGCTGGATCTCAAGAATTGTTAATTAATTGTTAATTACTTCCACATCCAGTGGAAGTATACGAATACGAATACCAACCACCAACTGATTTCGAAATTTGTTAAACGCAGCTACGTTGTTAATCTAGGTTTATACCCGAGGAGACACCTCAGTTAAAAAAGCCTTTAGTATCATCCATTAGTATTAGTCCGAAGGGAAAGAGAATCCACCTTGCATTTTATGCTCAAGCGTTGAAAGGACCCCGCACGTTTTATATGGAAATCGGTCTTCCGGTGAAATTGACTGAAAATTTGGAAAATGGTTCATTTTGTATCCCTGATCAAAAGTCTTAATGGGGTCAAAGCTTGAAATGCCCATCTTTGGGCAGTACGGCCGTTTTTAAGGGGCAAAAGCGGCACAAACTCAATTTTTTTATGTACTGTGTTTAATTCTTGAATAGTCTCCTGAGTTGCTATATTATTGAGATACTTTGTATGTGTATGTGTTTTTTTTGAGTCTATGTGTGAGTTTGTATTTTTGTATGTGTGCGTGTGCGTGGGAATACATGTATGCACGAATGAATATTTGTTGCATTTATTAACTACAATATACATAGATACGATAGTTGCGATTCATTACATGTGTGAATCACAAATACAAACTGGGACTAACTTAACCTAAAAAGTGTAAAATTTCAACCCCCCCCCCCCCCCCAAATGTGCCATTAATACATGTATTAAAAAAAGTAAAGCTATATTAACATAAACCAGTAGATCATGGTATTACCGCTGACATTAGAGTCACCCAATGTGCACCACTAGGAGGTTGTCAAGTCGGATTTTGCACATTATTTGCCCCGAAAAGGGCCGATTGTTCATTGTAATTAAAAATGTTTGTTTTTTTTTTGTAAAATGTAATATAAGTGTTTTTATGTTCTGATATTTGACAAAGTGTAGTCATATATAAATATAGATTTGCGTCTTTTTAGTAAGCAAAGCATTATTATTTTTGTTATTTAGAAACGTTTGTGGGCACGATTTTATTATGTTTATTATTTGTGTGTTTGTGTATAATGTTTGACAGAAATAAGGACCCCACGAGTCGTCAGCTTCGCGGTATTTAATGACTCCAAACCCTCTCTGTCTCAACATTTGTGTTACATTCAATATTCTTTTAGAAAAAAAACTAGATTTTTTTTAGCCTTCAATTATTTCGAGGATCGTTAAGGTTTAATTGTGGAGGTCGGTGTCCTGCATCTATAACATTGTTTAATAAATCTGTTGAAGGATATTTAATGTGAGCTTCATGTCTAGCATAACCTAAATACCAGAGAACACTGGCAATATGGGCACAGCAACCAAGAGTTTTTGCCCCTGATTTACAGGTGCAGTAATGCCCTAAAATTGAAACAATCTCTTGATTTAGTTCCTGATTTTCTACAGCGGCATCATTAAACTGAATGAAGATTTGATGTCTTGTGTTTTCTAAATCGAGAGTATAATCGAATACGCAATAATATTGGATCATCCATAAGTTCATCAATTTGATATTCTTCTTCCTCCTCATGCTGAAGTTTACCTTGAACATACGATGGGGCTAAGCTACTTTGATAAGTTCCAAATGTATTCTCTTAGATAGTCGATTGATAGATGTGGAAATCGAACTTGATTACCTCTTAAGAGTTGCCATCCTGCAATGCGTCTCCTCAAAAGACCTTCATTTTCAACTCTCTGTTGATCGTTCCAACATTCTCCTTGCCATTTCAACATCAGCATTAGCCATTTGTATGGGGGGATGATATCTATTAATTAAGGCTGCTGCTATTTTGTAAAAATCTTGAAGATGAATAACATGAGCTGATTCTGATTCTATCGTTTGATCAAAAAACTTAAATATAGTTTTGATATGCCCGTTTCGGGATTCGATAATCCATCTTGTCTTGGTTATAAGACAATTTTCATTGGCTTCTTCGGCTGTGAATTGAGCTCGTCCTCGTTCTAATAAGTGTGGCATTTTAAATTCAATTCCTAATGCAGTAAGATATTCACCAGCATCTCTATAACCACGATCTACCACTAAAATATCACCATCCTGAAGCCATTCTCTTATGCCAGCAATATCGGTTTCAAACTCATTAATTAACATTTGCGCATCATTGTTTCTGCTATCAGAAAAACAAGGACCTTGGACGGCAAGGATACAACCGTCAGGGGCAACAATTAAAGCTGGTTTAACTAAATGACGTCCTTTATGAAGGCAAAAGGATTGTCGCAATGCGCGAAAGTTTGAACTTCTATCTATATGGGAATAAGTACCATCAACACAAGCTATTACTTTGGTTATTTATGGTTCAGAATTATATAATTCATTAGCAAAAATGTTACATGTCTTGCTATATATTCTTCTCGAGTTATTGCTTGAAAACCAACTTTTTCCGGTATAAACCGTCCCATTAATGATCTCGGTACATTCGCGATATCCTTACTTACTGCTTGACATGTAGAATAATGGAATATCACTTTCAAGAATTCATCAGATAGCCCTTGTCGAAGTTTGCATAGAAAGGTTATAAGATCTTTTTTGTAAACATGGCGTAAAAAAACGTTTTCTTGCACCGGATCGCAGTAACCTAGTAATTCATCAAACTGAACTTTTGTTAATGATGTTAAGACTTTAAATTCTTGGTCCGTAAATTCTGCATCATCTGTAAGATCTCTAGTTTGTATTATCTTACTTCTCAAGCTTTGTAGAAAAGTCTGCATATCTTGACCTGGGATAACGTAAGGCCTGTTTACATACCTCAGCCCTGGTAATAAAACCAAAAGAATAAGATTGTCATTTGTCAGGTGGTGTTGACATGTTTTTGTGTACTGAGCAACGTAAATATCTTACTTTCAAAAGATTTGTATTCTAGCTTCTAGAGGCAATCTCCTCAAATCATGTTCAGCATTACATATAAAGCATACTCGTCCAGACCTTTGTAGTAAAATATTAAATCTTGCACAAGCAGGATCTGCTTCAATAGCTTCTAATTCTGCCCGCACTGCTTGGCGACAGTTAAGACATAATCGGGTCTGGTCAGTAATTTCGATGGCAGGTAATTCTCTAGCATCACGTTGAAATTGAATTTTTGCCGTTTTTGCCTCTTAAAAACGGCCGTACTGCCTAAAAATGGGCATTTCAAGCTTTGACCCCATTGAGACTTTTGATCAGGGATACAAAATGAACCATTTCCCAAATTTTCAATCAACTTCACCGGAAGACCCATTTCCATATAAAACGTGCGGGGTCCTTTGGTACACTTGTTCGTTAGACCCTACCCTTTGATATGAGAAATGCTGCCATGGTCGGGGCACCCGCGGGGGCCCTGTTATAGCATATGTCAACCTTCAGGAGCAAATCCGCATTTTCGCTTTTTTTTGGAGCTAAAAAGTGCCGTAGAGGGCTGAAATTTGGTATACATGCGGCATTTGGGATGTTTAAGCTCACAAGCAAGTGTCCCCTTGCCCACGGCCCTTTTTTTCAAAATGACGGCGGGGAAATACACAAAATAACGTTGTTTTCCGAAAAAGTTTACTCTGTCGTATTTTTTCGAGTGAGATCTCGTTTCATATGTTTTTGGGGTCACTAATTTCGAAAAATCGTGTTTTTAAAACGTGAAGTCGAAAATAATGACGGCGAATAAATTAATGTTAATATTATTATTTTTTTTTTTTAGTTTTTTTTTCAGTTCCCTGAAAGGAACCCATGGAGGTGATTGAGGACAAGTTGTGATCAATGTTGTCCACTGCTGCTGTCGTGAACAAGTTTCGGCGCAACTCCAGTGGGCACAACACGCCTTCTGTGTGGTACAGGTCACATGCATTATTCGCCTTTTCTGTAAGAATTCTTTGTAGCCGGTCGTATGAAATGCTAAGTCCCAGGCTATAAGCAGCTTCAACCAGCTGCTTTTTTCTTGTTTCGCCATACAATTTGGCAGCGACATAAACGGGTATAGGATTTTCTCCTAGTCCTTTTCATAGCATGAAATGAAATAAGTTGGAAGCCAATGAGAGAAAAATAACGTCAACATTTTCTGAATCGGCTTTAGAAGAGTAATGAGAGAGGTCGACACACTGGACAACTAATTTTCTTTTGACATGTCACTGTCCTTTGCTGAGGTTTGTTGATTGATTTCTGTCTAACTATGTCAGCGGCCTGTGCCAAATTTATTCCCTCAGAGTCAAAATATCGAATATCCTCCCGGATGGAAAAGTTTATATCCTTTCGAAATGGCACAAGGATGTCCTGGTCCTGAGTCCCAACATATTCAAGTTCGGGACACTCTTGCAGTATTCGCTCTCTCAGCCTAGTAGAATGAACATCAATAGAAAGTTGATCGTGTTCCGCCAGACGTTCTGAGTACTCTCGTGCTAGCTGCGCCACTATGAAAACACTGACTTCCTTTGCTGTTTTCATGTTAGGCACGAGGCCAGCAAGAGCTAGTCCGTGGCCTTGAGCGTCATTCAATTTTTACCGGATATGTTAGTCAAGACGTCACAGTATTGCGAGTTTGCCTATGTGCGCCTTATGGGGAAAATACACGGACAAACCCACCAGAGAGCGGCGTCGAGAGCGAAATACTTCATTTATAGTTTGCACCACCGATAATCCAGCGATATAAAAAAGTTCGCAAAAAAAACGTAAAGAGTACCGACCTGTATCAACTTCAGTCTATTTACATAAAACGCCATAAAAGTGTTCGGCTTCTTTATTATCATCACAAATGTGTGGTCACATATTTCCGAACAAAAATGTAGGCCACTCCCACTGAATATAATTGGTTTAAATTTTCTCTACCGGAATTATCATAGGTTGATGATCAACGTGGACTAGCGTTGTCAAATTGAACCGGCGGGCGGTACACTAACTAGAAGCGGTCGGCGCCCTTTATGCTTTTTTGCGAGCTTTTTTATATCGCTGAAACATTTGTGGAATACACTATACCTGTGTTATCGGGCGAAGGTGCGACTGTCCTTACCCGGTCTAGGTAATTGACACGACATCTGTTGTGGTACATAGCCTTTAGTCGCTACCCCCCAGTATTAGCGAGTCCTTGAGTTTTTCGCCGTTTCCTAAATGTCCGTACTGCAATGCACTGTGGATACTTTGCTCAACATCTTGGTGCGGGTACCAGGCAAGCCGCAGAATAAGCAACAGTCGGGGGACCCTTTTCTAGTGCGAGACTTGACAGGCGAAATAGTTGTTGGGTCAACAGCTTCTGCGCTTGGCCTTTTCTTTGCCTGTTTGGTGCTGCTGCTGAACTTCAAGTAGCAGGTTTTATGCCATATTGCTGCTCCAGCTAAAAAGGTTTCCTTAAATCCGGCACCTTCATCCAGAGAGCCGAAATATTTAGGCCCAGTGGCACTCGCTCAAGCCTCTCAAATTCATCTAAATTTTCAGCCAATTTCAAGTATCCAACATACTTGTCAGCTTTGAGACTCCTTCCCGGATACGTCAGTTCCTCTTGTGTATCTTTCTGGCATAGTATGCACAGTTCCTAATTAATCTATTTCGAATTATCATACTCCACCAAACTAACGTCACATAGTTTAAACTTTTTCAACATTCCCAAAAGAGCAGGGGTAACAATTGCAGTTTCGTTCACCTAACCAGTTTGACTAATATATGGTTATAACATAACTGATTTTTCCCATCGCCATTTTGAAAAAAAGGGCCGTGGACCCTAGGACACTTGCTTGTGAGCTGTAAAAGTGACCCCGCACCTGCCGAACTAAAATGGCTTCCATAAGATGTCTCGTATGCTGACTGTCTTGTGTACAAAGTTTTAAGCTCGTGGACTCTGCATGGGGTGGAAAAAAAATAATTTACCCCTAATTTATTTTTCTCACCTCCTATTTTGACGGATCGCTTTGTAATTTGGCACAAATAATATTAGTCTTAGGAGAGTTTATTTTAAAAAATATTACTCTTCTACGATGATTTTATGCATTAAAAAAAAATTAATGCATATTATCAATGGCATGAAATTTGACACTATTACCATATTTTGATATAATATGTATTTAAACTATAACATATAACAGTTACAGTTTTATTAATGCGGTGGAACAGGATAAAAATAAATAAAAATTATCTGAACTTGCAATATTACGAGTATATTATTTAATATTTAGATAGGTAATCATATAATTCATTCAGACAAGAGTAATTGAGTGATGCAGAAATTGGACCCATATTGTGAGCAAAGGAAAAAGGAACCCGACCAGAATCGAAGGATGTCTCAAACAAATTAGTAGGATTGAAGGCTTTGTGGTCGCAATGGGATTCACTTAGAGCATTAGACGGACTGTTATTATTATTACATACGAACACACCACAGATAGTAGACAACCCCCCAAATCCAAAGCCAAGGCTGTGCGGAAGAGGGTTACACATTTTGAAAAACGCAGACATACATCCACACCCACCGGTGTTGTCAATACCGAGGCTGGGGGTCGAACCCAGAGCGCGGTAGGCAGTCGATCGGCATATTCGCCACTCAATACGCCTTAACCAATTGAGCTACCGCGCCGGTTATGTTTAAGGTAACTCATAAAGAACAAAATTATTTATCCACTTTCCTCACCTAACTGTGGCAGTAAAGAAAGTTTTATTGGTTGATTCGATTATAGTACCTCCATTTTTTTTACATATTATACATTGTTACTGTTTTTGCGTTTTAAATTAAGTGAGCTGATTTTGCTCTCAGAACTATTGCTATCAGTTGTAGAACTTTCCATTTCGTGCATAACACTAACTACTATCTAAGTTTTTTAAAAAGGGAAAAAATAAGTATTAGGTACAATACAAATAACATAAGAAAACCACGAGTATGATATACACACTTAAAAGTCCGGAGATAAGATACTATATATGAGAACGTAACAGTATGAGATGGAGCTACGGAGATTTGTAAGACAGATGCGGCTGCGGCAGAACGGGGGCGTGAGTAGCCAGCTCCGGCAGCCAATTGAAAAATGACTTATTTTGTATTTTTAGTGCCTCTTCAACTGTCACAGCACGTACTTATGACCGCGGGGTGTCTTTAAAGGCAGCTTCTACTTCGAGGGCACGCACCAAAGCCTCGCTAATACTTTGATGCCGCGATATTCTAAGAATTTGCCTGACCTCTTCGACCCTGATGCCATCTAAAAAGGCTCTCACGGCTAGTTGTTCCTGAAATTCTCTCGGTGCACTCGGATATGCCAGGTGTGCTAGTTTCTCTATCACAGCTTCGAATTCTTGTAAGCTTTCCCCAACCTTTTCCGTCCTTGATTTTAGCTGAGCCTGGTATACTTGGGCAAGGTGTTGGTCGCCATATCTCAAGACTAATGCAGCTTCCAAGACTATGAAGTCCCTTTGTTTCCCCACCGGGATGATCTGAAGGAACTCTGAGGCTTGACCCCTTAGCGCCAGAATTAATTCCATTGCCTTTTCCTCGTTATCCCAGTTATTCGCACTTGCAACCGCCTCAAAAATTGTCTCTTGTACGTTGTCCATGAGCTTTGGCCGTCAAATGCGGGAGGTTTTAAACAAGGACCTGATGATGCTACCAGCTGACCTCCTTTCTCTCTCAATTGTCATTTAAGGCGCTCCACTTCTCCTTCGACCGCACTTATCTTTTCCTTGATGTCGCTTACTTCTCCTTTGACTTGACTGACTTCTGTCTTGACCACACCTACTTTATCTTCGACCTTGTTTATCTCTTCTTTGATTTCGTTAATGATTGAATTCATAGCGCCTTGTTGGATTTTCATTTGATCGCTCAGGATTTTCCTCAGTTCTTTCTGGCGTCTTTCTTGTTCCTCTTTTTCTTCTTGGCGTTGTCTTTCTTGTTCTTCTTTCTCCTCTTGACGCCTTATTTCCAGGTCTTCCATTATTTCCTTCAATTCGTGTCTTTCTTCTTGACGCCGCCTTTCTTCCTCTTGACGTCTTCTTTCTTGCTCTTCTTTTTCTTCTTGACGTCGCTTTTTTTGTTCTTCTTTTTCTTTGCGATGTCTTATCTGAAGTGAAATAACTAAACATGAATGAATTATATGATTACCTATTTAAATATTAAATAATATACTCGTAATATTGCAAGTTCAGATAATTTTTATTTATTTTTATCCTGTTCCACCGCATTAATAAAACTGTAACTGTTATATATTATAGTTATAGTTTAAATAGATATTATGTCAAAATATGGTAATAGTGTCAAACGGGGTAGTCACCCTTCAGGCCATTGAAAAAATATAATAATTTTTTTTTAAGCCATAAAATCATCGTAGAAGGGTAATATTTTTTTAAATAAACTATCCCGACACTAATATTATTTGTGCCAAATTACAAAGCGTTCCGCCAAATAGGAGGTGCGAAACAAAATTAAACATTTAGGGGTAAATTATTTTTTTTTCCACCCCATGCAGAGTCCATGAGCTTAAAACTTTATACACAAGATAGTCAGTATACGAGACATCTTACGGAAGCCATTTTAATGCGGTAGGTGCGGGGGCACTTTTTACATTGCTACCCGCTCATATTTTTTCAATGCTTGAGCATAAAATGCAAGGTGGAATTCATTCGTGCAGCCTACTTTAGTTGCATTTTTGTCAAAAATGATTATTGGACACAAAAAAATTAAAAGAACACAAATATTCGTCATCCCACGATAAACAACTTGAATATATGAAACTTTTTTCGAAGGTATCAGTAACCTCGAAGACAATTCGAAAATAGTGATCTATATGATAAAAATTACCAAAAACTCATCTTTTAAGTAAAAATTGTGGTGTAACAACTGATAAACTGCCAAGTTTATAGAAAGAAATAGGTCAAATTAAAAATATAATAAACGGTAAAAATACATTGCGTTTTTACAGGTTTCATAAAGATTGGTACCCAGTCCATTAATGTTTTTCTATGTATGTATGATCTTGACCCACTGTGCTACAATAGTAAAATATGTAAAATAGCAATATTATAGGTAAACATTAATTAACTAGTCTCTTAACGTTTAAAGTGCATTTAAGGACTCGATGCATAGATGTCTGACCTTTCGAAAAGACATAACTATTTTAATGTAGTAGGTATAAGAAGAAACTTCGTTCGTGCTATTTGGTACAAAGTACTGTATATATTTAAAAAACCAAACATAGTATAATCTTTAAAACTATTTTAGATGTTGTTCTAACGAATACAACTATTTTTCTTTTTATTGTAAATTTCTGTTGTACTTGAATATCGTAGTTTGTCAATCAAAATAGTTCCTAATTTTATGTAGAGCATGGCATTTAACTATATAAAAAATTTTTGATAAAAATTGTATATGGTTGTATTTCTTAAGCCGCGTTCTTACTATGCAACATGTTTATAAAACATTTGTTTTAAAATAATTGTTTTGAAACGCCAGGGTTTCAAAACATGTTTAATAACATTTGGTTTCAAAACCTCTAAAAGGAGTAGCAAACTACGTTTGAAAACATTTAGTCATCAAGGCGTCTTCAAACGAGGATGGTGTTATTGTAGCTGCAATTTGTGTAGTGTTTAGTTCCAACAATAAAAAAAATGGATAAAAAGAGACGATTTTGGGTTCCTCCGTCATTACAGTCCAGGAAGAAGTATAGTGGGAGTGACTTCTTGAATGATCTTCAACGTGACGACCGAGATCTGTTAGCTGGAGAACTTAAAACTGATGGTAGTTTTAAAAACTTTCTTAAAATGATAAGTCAGGATATTGAGTATCTGATTACTTTCATTGGTAGGCGCGTTGAAAGAAAATACACAACTTTTAGAGATGCCATTCCGCTAAAAGAAAGACTAGCCATAACATTAAGGTTTCTAGCAACTGGCGACTCATATAGGAGTCTAAGCTATCTTTTTTAAAGTGGCACTTTCAACAATCAGTAGCATTGTACCAGAAGTATGTGATGATTTGATTGATAAACTACAAGACTTTATTAGGTTAATTCTCCTGTTAACTTCCTTATTTTTTTTTTCGGCCTCGCCTACCTCGATTTCAAACTCTTAGTCCAACTCACACCACATATCATGCTTTATTCCTATTTTTGTAATTTTCTTCCGTCGGGTCCCACAACAATTTACAGTCTTTGTACATTAGTGCAGTAACTAGAGGTTTTGACTTCGGAATAATGTCATATTGAACAGATTTCGTTCATTTTTGAAGTATAATAGTAAATGCTTCACAGAAAAGTTTCTATATTGTGCGGGGGCTTGCTAATTATAGGGGGTGGATGCCACCCCCTCTCAGGGGGTGGCACTTAAAAAATATATATATTTATTGAAGCTGAAATAGAATCAAATTTTAATAAGAAAAGGTTCTATGCAATTTTTCACATAAATTGATAGTTTTTAAGTTATAACGACTTCAAAATTGAGATTTTAGCTTAAAACAAAAGGTATTTCCAAACGGCTTTCGTCAAGTATCTCGAAAAGTATTACTTTATCGAAAAAATGTTATGGACCAATTACAGAAAGTACAAACTGGGAATTAATTATATTTTTTGTTTATTGATGTAGGATTAAAAATTTCGGAGATATTTAAGTTTACATTTGGTATCCCAAGGGTTTCGAAATTACCTTTAAAGTTTAAAATGCGTTTTTTTCTAAAGCAAGTGCTTTAAATGAGCAAAAAAATTTAGCATCTAGGTAATGCTACATCTTAAAGAAAAACTGTATTTGAGATAATTTTTTTAAATTACTGGCTAATTAGAGTAACAAAATGGCGACCCTTTTATATAAAAAAATATAAATACGCACATTTTTCCGTCATAACTTCTTTATTTCTTATGCTACAGGAACGAGTAAAAAATAATTTGAAAGCGCAATTAATTGTCTTTAATTCCATTTCTTAGCATGCGTGACGTGGGTGTCACGATTTCTGACATATTTAACATTTAAATTGCATTTTTCGTCTTATAAACGTTCGGTCGCCATTTGTAAACTTTCATATCTCCGAAACTATTAAATCTATGTAAATAAATAAACAAGCGAAATTCATTATCAGGAGCTTTATTTTTGGTCTCTACCAATTTTTTAATAAAACTAATATTTATTGAGATATTTGGAAAAGGAAAAAAAAATACGTTTTACTGAAAATACCTTTATAGTTTAAACTGTATTTTTTTCTAAAGCAAGTGCTGTATACAAACCAAAAAATTTGAGCATCTACGTCATGCTATATATTAATGAGAAACAGTGTTTGAAATTCCTTTTTTTTTATTACTGGCTAATTACAGTAACAAAATTGCGACGTTGTTATTAAAAAAATGTGTAGACGCACATTGCTTCGGAAAAAACTTCTTTGTTTTTTATGCTAAGAAACAAATAAAACAGTTGAAAGCTTGATTAATAACCTATTATTCTACCTATTAGCATCCTTGACGTAGGTGTTACAGTTTCTGAGATATTTAACTCTCACTCTAAATAATTACCTTATGAACACTTGAATGCCAAATGTAAACTTAAATATCTCCGAAATTATTAATCCTACATCAATAAACAACAAATATAATTCATTCCCAATTTGTATTTTCTGTAATTGATCTGTAACATTTTTTCGATAAAGTAATACTTTTCGAGATACTTGACGAAAGCCGTTTGGAAATACCTTTTCTTTAAGCTAAAATCGCAATTTTGAAGTCGTTATAACTTAAAAACTATCAATTTATGTGAAAAATTGCATAGAACCTTTTCTTCTTAAAATTTGATTCTACTTCAGCTCCAATAAATATATATATTTGTTAAGCGCCACCCCCCATAAATTAGCAAGCCCTCGCACAATATAGAAACTTTTCTGTGAAGCATTTACTATTCACTGCCAAGAATGAACGAAATCCGTTCAATATGACATTATTCCGAAGTTTTGCATATATTTTACTTTTAGATACTGTACTACATTTCGATAAGTCTATAGAGTATCAGCCTGTCTCCACTCCAAAGTAAATTGCACTGAACAAATTAAAGGCACTGAATGCAGACGATGAAAATGACGAGTGGCAGCACCCTCGTCAGTATTTTATAACATGTTGCAGTTTCTAAACAGAATTACAATGGTTCAGTGGTTATAATGACCGTCTTGTCTAACAACCGACATCTTTGTCGTGATGTGAGCGCTCCTACAGTTAGAGAAGACGCTATTTTGGTTTCCAACTTTCTCATGAGAACGAGCATTCACATAAATACAGAATAGCAACCCAGACCTTATCACATAATAATAATCACAGGTTTACAGAAAAAAGGTCTTGTTGTAGGTTCTCATCTAACTGTTCTGAAGTATTTTGGAAAAAAAAATCTATCGTGTCAGCTTCCCTCACCACCCTCTTTTATCCCTCAAAGAAGGCAAAAGACAGGTCTTGCTTATCCCAAGGTTCTGATATACTTCTGAAGTATTTTGACGCGATGAAACCAATTTTGGACAAAGAAAATGTTATCGTGTCAGTTTCCCTCTACCACACTCCTTTTATCCCCTAAAAAACTGACACGATAGAAAAAAAATATTTATCTATAATTGGCTTCAGCTTATCTATAATTGGCTTTTGTTATTTTAGATCTTAAGATATATTACAACCAGAATATTTTCATATGACTTTAACTACTATTTAATTATAGGATTATGAATCAAAGTCTTGAGCTAATAATATTTGGAATTAAGTTTTTGGCACATAAATCCATCCACGTGGTTATTCGTTTAGCGAAAATTTATTATCGCATATCAGTTTTAATTTTATGTTTTATTATCTTAAGTCTTTCTATTTACAAAAACATTTACAAATTAAGTTTGCCAAAAGCAACTAAAGCTTAATATGAATTTATATTATATTTTGCCAAAATAGCCAGAGAGCAAATAATTATATAGGGCACAATCAGTGCAGTGCCGGTAAAAATACAGTATGAAAAGAATGTAAGCCGAGAACAAAGGTGACCTGCGGTTGATATTCCCAAACCACAAGGCTTTGTCGGGTTACATGCTTTTACTGGCGGTGGAGATTGGGGCTCAAATTTTTTTGGCATTTCCAAGAAAAAAAGTGGATTATTGTATATCTTAATATTTAGAGTGTCAGAGAAGTTATAACGGCCTCTCGACACCTTGGTAATGAAGGGGATCCAGTGTTAAACATATCTGCACTTGAAAAGTTCATTTCTCTTTTATATTTAAAAAATTCTTCGTTATTTAGGGTTTCTGAAGGTAGAGGCATCTACTCAGAACAAAAAACTTTGAGGGGAAGTAACTGCACCAACTGTAGAAGCTCTAAAACATCACCATGTAAAATCAAATATCATTGCAACTATTAGGAAAGGTTAAAAAATTCCACGACGTACTATACCTCTTCTAGCTGAAAATGGATGGGACACTTCCCATCCATTTCTTCACATTGACAGGTGCTGGCAACTCGATATATTTAACTACGTCTAAAGATTGTTTACTAGCCACTGATAATAAACAATCTTTAGTCCCAATAAAATGTATCAAACCGCCATCACCGAGTGTGATTTAACTTGTGCAGGAGGGTACGTGTATTGTTGATGCCTTAAGCAGACCACTCACTAGGGAGCATGTTGAACAACATGCTTGTCAACATACGTGTCAACAAAACTCGTCGAGTTCACACATCAGGAAACATGTTGAGCAACTTCAGTTGACAAAACGCGAGCTAACGAGTGGGTTAATATGAAAGTGCTGTCAAAGCAAGAAAAAAATTTTGCATTTGCAGTAGGCTTGACAATAGCCATGGAAAATAAGAGAAGGAAAAGAAGAGTATGGGTAAAGGAATGGCTTTTAAGACGCAAAAATACTCTCACATGAATCTGTTGCAAAAGTTGAAAACTAAAGAACTAAAAGACATTCAGAATTATTTAAGAATGGAGATACAGCATTTGCCACTTTGTTAAAAATGAAGTTAAACTGAATAAACAGCTCGTCAACTTGTGCGTGGAACCACACACCCAGGCAACATGCTCGGCTCACGTCGCGGCTCTTCGGTCTCGCCCTGGAAGCCAGCAATTTAGCAGCATGTTGACCAACTATCACACACACTAGGAAACTTGTTGACGACAACTCCGTTCGCCAACATGTTGCCCAACATGCTCCCTAGTGAGTGGCCTGCTTTAAAAATTATCTCTTGCACACAGCTCTCTGCAGGTGCAGTGACTGCCATAATATAAAAGACTACGAAGAAAGTGATGTTAGCAACAGCGAACAATATATCTACTGTTAGATTTATTATTGTCATTTTTGCACTTTCCGTATTGTATTCATGTTATTACTGTTTTATTATGTTGATTTTATAGCAACCTATAAAAAACCGCTGCCCAAGGAATCACTACTTCCACATCCAGATTCTCTATCGAAGTCACTCACAACGAAAAAACTTTGTATTTGGAAATAAGTTCCATAAACTTTAATAATGTAATATTTGAAATCCTCTACCCCAAAAACCCATAAAACGATACCCCACATGGGTAGTGGGGTGGGTAATAGGGGGTGGTAGAGGGGGTGGGGGTGGATGAAGTAAAAAAATATTTTAAGATTTCTGGTTCTTGTACATAAATAAATCACATTTTTTTTCATCCCCTTTAATAATGGGGTGGGGGTGGTAATGGGGGTGCTAATGCCAAAAATTTTTTTGAGACCTTAGCTTCTCTTATATATACTAAATACCAAATTTATGGAGTCTTACCTGCTTGATTTACCTATTTATCCCTTATTTACCCCATTTTACTCCGCACCCTTCGACGGAGCAAGATGAAAATATAATCTATTTCTAGATCTCGTTAAAGTACATATGTGTACCAAATTTTAAGTCCATATCCTAAATGGTTCCAGAGTAAACGTGCGCACAAGAAGTTACAGACAGACCAACAGACAGAAATTTTTTTTCGCTCAAACTTAAAATCTCGACGTTTCATGATATTTTAAGCCTATTTCAACAATAAAAATTTTTAAAATTTTTTTTGTCGTTACTATACTTCCACTGGATGTGGAAGTATTTATGTTATTAGCAGGATATAACTCATAACAGTATATAAGTGTTATAAATGCAAATGAATAATTTTTAGATGATGCGCTGTACTTTTCATGTTGGCAAACAATAAAAGAATTCATTGTACGTCCGTTTTGTTGACACAAAAACCTATACAATGACATATTGGTCAATGATATTGACGAAAGAAGTCCATTTATGGCAGCAATCTTTGCCACCATTTTGAAAATAACCAGAAAATACAAGAATCAAAAATGGCACCTCAGATTTTATGATTACATACACCATTAGCTGTGCTTTCCTGAAAAAAAAAAATCAAACTTGCCACTTCAATCCAGCTAGATTTGCAACTTTAGAAATCCCACTATAATAGGTTCCCCAAATTTTGTTGGTTCGTAAAACAGATCTCTAATTGACTGTTTTTTCTGGGGAAACTAATGATTTAGGTGATGATAGTTTGTATAAAAATATGTGCTCGGAAATACATTGAAGGTGGCGTCCCAGAGTAGGTTTTATTTTAATATTTCAAGGACCCTTCATGCTACAGTGATGATATTCTGTAAGTTATTTAGTATCAATAAAGACTATTATTTCATGGCATTGACCAAAATTAAATTCAACAATCCAAAGTTTTTGTTCCTTTTTTTTAATTTTGGTCCCAAAAGCGGCCCTCTTTGTCAAACGCTATGGCACCAACCGGTTTTTATAAAAACTTATTTAATATAGTTGTTACGGGTCATTTCAATTAAAGTGAAGAAATATAGTATGTCCTGTGTTTGGGCTTCCTAAATCATTCGAAGGCGATGTGTTACACACACGGGCAGATATTAAAAGGCACTATTTGTGGATTTATGTAGAATTGACATATCTCAACGCTGGATCAAAAAACTAAACGACACTGTAAAAAATGAGGGTAAATTTACCGTCGTTGTGTGTAAAATTACACCCAATTTTAATGTAATTTTACCAGCAAAAAGAGTGTAAATTTTTTATTTACCCTATATTTTGGGTAATCCTCTCTGGTAAATAAAATTTTACACTCTTTTTGCGGGTAAAGTTATTAAAATTGGACGTAATTTTACACGCAACGTGCAACATTTTTTACAGTGTACTTAAACTAAATTTAGTTAGGAAGACCACTACAATGGTTGACACGTTTCCTACACGCAAATGAGTTGCCATTGCATGTAGGAGGCAGTTTATTCTCAAAAATTAAATCCTTCGTGCTAACTTAATACACTACGGTACGGAAAGACTAGAGGAGCAAACCTAGAAATCATCACCAGAGTATCGACCGAGACCACACCTTTGCCTATGGACTATGGAATGGAGCACGACCATACAAATACCCAAAAACCAACTCGCCACAGAATATAGATGACTACAGAAGAATAACACTCGCATAGGATACAAATACGCACAATTCCTGCTTGAGCAACTAGAGAAGAACATTGGAAGACCGCCAGACTATCAGAGAGCATTCATCAAAAGCAGATCAACGGACGACCACATGTACACCACCAGAAGAATACTGGAAGGAAAATGGAGAGAAAGGACAAAAACTGCACATAGTCGCTATTGATCTCCAAAAGGCATTCCATACCATCAGTCATGAGGCCATAGTCAACACCTTATATAACAAAGGAGTACTCCACTATATCTTATAAACAAGATAATAAAGGCCTGCCAGACAAAAAAAACAGAGGAGTCAAACAAGGATGCCCCCTATCCCCCCGACTATTCACCATGGTCCTAGATCAAGTAATGCAAGGCCCAATAAGAGAAACACCAAATTTCAATGAGAACCCCAATAGTACTGGCATACGCCGATGACCTCGTAATCATCGCAAAAGAAGAGCAACAAATTCTCAACTACCTAGAAAACATGAAACCGCATCTGAACACATCAGGACTGAAAATAAACTTCAAATAAAGTCTAATAATGGAGCGCAACAAGAGAGAGTCGGATCAGTGAAGAAGAATACAAAATAGGTGACTACTCCCTAAGAACAACGGACATACTGAAATACCTAGGAACATATCAGACGAATCAACTGAAAAGGAGAGAAACAGTAAAGCAAAGAATAAAAACAGCATAAGAGTTACAAGGGCAGTTATACCGTTCATCGAGAAAAATAAACTATCATGGGGCCTAACCAAACGGCTGTACATAGCCATCATACTGCCAACGGTGACATATGGAGTTAAAAACGCGGCAGCAACAAAAGCCAACAGAAGAAGTTTGAGAAGAACTGATCAACTACTCATAAAAACAACAGGGCGAAAACAGCGACATAAAACATCAACACTACTAGAAGGAAAGACAATCACAAAAAGGATAGAAATATACGCATTGAAGTACTGAGGACACTTCTAAAGAAGGAAACTAACACATCTACTAAACAGCAGCAAACTAAAAATAGGGAGGCCATGTTACACGTGGAAAACAACAATCGAGAGGATCATGAACAAACTGGGAAATGACCAAACATATTGGGAAAGAAAAGTGAGGCGAAGAAATGAATTCCACAAAGAAATAGCATCGATATATACTCTACCAGAATCAGAAACGGAGTAATCAGAAGACTAAGAAGAAGAAGAAGAAGATTTGTAGAAGTAGGAATACAAAAAGAGGAGCACAAACAGTAGCGACACAACGCGACAACATATCTCACAAGAAGACCCAGAAGAGGCAGAAGTCCACAACAAAAATACAAAAAGGAGCTGAAACGCTCCCTCACGACACAATGCGGTAACGAATCTCAGAAATACCTACACCTACCATCCCACATTTCTTTACCATGCGCCATGTGGCTCTCGCTGCTGGCAACAAGCATGACCCTAATCCAGCTCAGCGTGGACGTAGCAGGCCAAGTTGTATAACCCTGGGAGTGATAGCAATGCCTACCGCAGGCTGGTAAATTAATCATTAAATCCCTCGTGCTAAAGCGTTCGGAATTTAATCAGACAACAAACTGTCAATTTACACTCTTTATATTACCAGGCAACAAAGCTTTCGAAAAATTTTACCGATAAAATTCTAATTACATTCAATAATTTAATATTTTGATTGCACTTGTATATTTTACTGTAAATATATATTATTCCGAATAACTAGGGAAATGTATGCTCTCAAGTTTAGATCTGAAATCAATCAGATTTAGCACAGTTGTTAAAAAATTAAACTTTTTCACATCTAGGAAAAAAGCTTTTTCATCCTTATTTCACTCCCCCTTTTCTATATTTGCGATTTATTACACTTTTTGATATAAATGCATCATTTCCTGCAAGAAACAAAAAAGCACTTCTAAGTGTTTTAATATTGGCGGAATCTGTCTTCACAGATATTAATGAGCACTTATATTTCAAAGATTAAAAACAAATTCCGCCGAGCACCGTCCAAAATAAACACCATCTGTCACTTACACTTTAGGATTTTATAGTTCCTAATATACTCTCAACCCTAAATAACCTTTGACATCACAGTAGCTCTATAATATGGAAAAAAGGCCGTGAGAGGTTCATCTCTATTTAATTTCAAGTAGTTAGACTGCAATAAAAATAAACCGTCTACTCTGAACTTGTGAAAAATCAGGGTCGTTCGTATTTTGCATTAATTAAAATAGAATTCGCGAACGTCGCCAAAGTCTTCGACGTTGTTTGTCGCGCCGAAAAATGGGTTTGGGTTTAGTACGCACCGCCAAAGTACGCTATAAGTGTGATTAACTTTGAGACATTTCTGTGATATAAGTAATTTAAAACAGTGATTTTTTAAAATAGTTTCCAAACTAGTTGAATTTAAATTGTAAGCTCATTTGAATCCACGCCATCATATTTTGCTTGCTTTATGATGTATTTTAACATTTATTATATTAGTCATTTTTCTCAACCATCTAATTTTAACAAAGAATTCGCACCAGAGCAAAAACTGTAGTAACTCATAGTAAAATTTAAAAATAAGACTAATACTAATGTTGTGTACTTAGCATTGTAATGTGTTTTGTAATTTGACGGATGTACTTCAAACGTTCGGAGATGGAAAAGTGTGGTGGTATTGAAATGATACATTTGAAGACCTAAGTGTATATAATGGACACAATAATAATTATTTGTTTAAAAAATATATTCATAATAATATCAGTATTACTGCAACTGCAATACTTTCCTTTCACAAAAATTTCTGTTAGGTAGAAGATTTGGATATCTTGGTTTTTTGAACACTCTGAAATAAAACATTTGTTTCCACTTTCGAGAAATTTTATAATCAATCAGTCGAAGTGTGAACTAATAAGATTTCCTTTCTATTTCATACAATTGACTTTCTAAGAAATGTGTCGTCAAAAAACATATCCTTTGTTGAAAACAAACATTCGCAGTTATGAACAAAAACATTTCATTAAATAATAACAATGACATATTTTGTATGTATTCATCGAAATAATATTTTTAGACTTCTGTGAAAATGAAGTAATCTATTGTATTGTGTGTGTGTTTTTGTTTCAAAATATGAAATCGAGGAAATTACGAGAAAATGTTAACTATATTATTACAATTATTATTAGAAACATTTGTATTAGATATGTATCATATAGTACACTCGAATTGTAATTTGACATGGCGAAAATACATAACCACGATTTTATTGTTTTAAGTTGATGGATGGGTTGGACATCCACAAGAAGCCCTTATAGTTTGCCAACTGATGTCATACCGGGTCGTAAAGTTGAAAAGTCGGTTTTTCTCGTTTAAATAGAAGGCTAATGATCTGAGAGGAAAGTCATAGGTATTAAAAAAATCTATAAAATGAGCCCTCGAACGTTAAGATAGCTTTAATAGGTCAGGAGTAAATTCAAAAAAACCGAAATTTGAAAAAAAATTTTAATTTCAGCAATATTTTAGAGAAATTTTTGAAATTTTACTAAAGTATATGCTATATATATAGGAAGGAACATCTGATAAAAATTTCAGATCGATGTCTGCATTATTTTTTGATATATTCAATTAAAAAAAATGGTCTTCGCAAAATGGCTATAAGTACTTCACTTTTTGTCAGATTTTGCTATGAGAAGAAAAATTCTATTCTTCGAGAATTGTTCAATATTTACTTTTTTTCTATATGGTCATTATTCAGAAAAAAGTGGTGAAAATTTAAATTGAAAAAATAGAACATTTTTTTGCATAAAAAAATCCAATTAAAGTTAAGTATCTTTTGAATGGAATGCAGTGTCGAAAAATCACGTGTACCATTTTGAAGTGCTATTTTTTTAGTTCACCTCAAAAAAAAACATTACTCTATGATAATTGGTTTTCGAAAAATATGAAAAAGCAGCATGCCCGAGCGTAGCGGTGCGCGGATTGGCAGTCATAAAATGCGTTCAGGCATAATAATTGAGACGAAATATTAGCTACTTAGTTTATATTTTTTATATTTTTTAAATGCAACGGCAGTTGTAATTATATACACAATTATTTAAGAATAATTATTACTTCCACGTCCAGTGGAAGTATAGTAACGACAATTTTTAAAAATTTTTATTGTCCAAATAGGCTTAAAATGTCATGAAACGTCGAGATTTTAAGTTTGAGCGAAAAAAAATTTCTGTCTGTCGGTCTGTCTGTCTGTAACTTTTTTTTGTGCGCACGTTTACTCTGGAACCGTTTGAGATATTGACTTGAAATTTGGTACACATATGTACTTTAACGAGATCTAGAACTAGATTATATTTTCATCTTGTTCCGTCGAAGGGTTGGGGGGTAAATTGGGGTAAATTTGGGGTAAATGGGTAAATCAAGCAGGTAAGAGTCCATGAAATTGGGATTTAGTATATACAAGAGAAGCTGAGGTCTCAAAAAAAATTTTGGCATTAGCCACCCCCATTACCACCCCCACCTCCTTATTAAAAGGGATGAAAAAAAAAAGTGATTTAGTGCATGTACAGGAACCAGAAACCTCAAAATATCACCACCCCCACCCCACTACCGATGTGGGGTATCGTTTTATGGGTTTTTGGAGTAGAGGATTTCAAATATTATATTATTAAAGTTTCATTAACAATTATTTTCACATACAAAGTTTTTTCGTTGTGAGTGACTTGGATAGAGAATCTGGATGTGGAAGTAGTGATTCCTTGGGCAGCGGTTTTTTTATTTCACACAGAATGTTAAAAAATTAAATTAATTTCATACACTCGTCAAATAAATTGCTTACATATATAATAATAATAATACACTTTATTCAGTAATGACATGAAAGGGCGAAGTTCAGCTTAGTACAGCACAGACGCTGTAAAAACTATTCTACAACAACAAGGCAACAAATTTTAAAAATAGAAATATACATAACAATATACATACATACTATTTATATTATATGTATATATTTATACACACTTATCTAAACAACAGAAATATTTACGCAATTTTCTTCTTTTTTTTTCCTTTCCCTGGCAACACTTTATGGTAGGCAAATACGTTAGACATTTTTGGGAAAAGAAGAAACAGAGAGAGACTTAACTGCAGTTAGGATGGAGTTATATATAGTAGAAATATTTTGAGAAAACGAACTTTCAATTATCGCGGTTTATGAACCGGCGGTGTTAGAGTACCTTGTGTCTAATATTTATGTTGTCCACATCAGTACGAAATACAATTTTTCTAAATAGATAGCTAGGATTATGAAACAGTATTATTTTACGACATATTGTAGCGCAATGTAGCTTACGCTTATTTTTCACGTTTAACCACTTGGCTTCTGGTAATTTGTGACTCACTGGCTCACATTTTCCGATTCCATATACGAATCTCAAACAATAATTCTGAATTTTCTGCATGCGTTCAGAAGAAATTGCTGTGAGACAGGGGCCCATAAACAGTATATCGCATAAACAAACAACTTACGAATCATTTTCCTCCAACCTAATTCTTTTAATATAGATTTACTTGTGATACTAAATCAATTAGGACATTCAAAGAATAACACTTTTCTACTTAAGCCAGGAAAAGGAAAAGTTGCTGAGAGATATTACAATGGTAACAGTTTTCCACATGCTTTGAGGACATATTTACAATTACAATTTTGGTTAGGAAATGAATTAAGCTTTGCTCAATATGGGTGGACAGTTTCTCCAAAAGGTCTAAATCCAGTTTATACTGAAGAAAAGTTAATTCCAGAAAAAAGTTAATAAAATCGTGCTTATGTATTTTCGCCACACTTTAACACTGTTCGTGATAATTCGACCGGACTAATAGTGCAAGATACGCTGATACAAATTCATAGTTTGAATGATGATATTCCTAACCAAAAATGAAATGCCATAATTGTGCTGCCATCAAATTATTAACTACAAAAACCTTAAATAAAGTAGTATTTTATGCCAGGGTGTAAAAATACACCCGATAAAATATTCGTGACGATTCCAAAATACAAAAATACGGCTTCGAAATGTTCATCGTCAGATGTTTCTGAAAAAACACTGTATTTTTTTATTCATTTGATGGATATTTTTTTAATCCATGTTTAGTCTGAAAAATGCGTATAGTCGAGTAAACTCTAAGCTGGCGCGTCCAAAGGTCGATTCATCATATAAACTAAGAGAATAAGGCATACGCAACTAGTTCATTTCTATATCACTGCTATAGCTTTATGCGCATCGCATATCAAATCGTACGTCGTGTTACCGACTCATACATACGCCACCTCAGAGTTTACCAGACTATATTTGGTATTATCTTTTTTTTACAATTTATCTTTTTTTTTTATAAATAACGAAAAGTTTTTTCTTTATTACGAATGTCTCGTAAAATACCGATTTTAGGGAAAAGTCAAGAAAGAAAAATTAAAGCTGATTATCTTTAATCCGTTTACTTTTGTTTTTGTATATTCTTTTGCTTTTGCCCGACCAGGCGAGAAATACTATAACGTTCTGATACCGAGCGAAAACGATTGCATTCCTATAAATGTGCATTTGATTTTCTATATTCGATGAGAAAAATCTAAAAGAACATACCTACAGAACATACTTTATATAAGAGTAATGGTGTTTTATCTATTCAGTAATATATTATATTTACTATTTAATATAGTGCAGAAAAATAAAGCATGCCCCCTTATATTAGCTCCGTCGGCAGCTTTAAGTTTTTTATGTGCAGTATAAGAATGGAGTGAACTTGAAACTGAAATTTTATAGAAAGCTATTTATTTCATATCTGAAAATATATCGACCGTCTGACTTTCGCAACCTAGGCCCGAAGTGTGCCCTTAATATTTTTAAATAAAAATAAAGCTGAAAAACTATGAGGAATACTTCTAGAAATTTTACAACTTTTTGATTGAATTTTAAAAAATTGCCAACGTTGCAGTATTAGTAGTGATGTTTTGTACTGCCTGTAATTTTTTCAGCAAATTTCAAATGCTATGAAAGCAGTTAATGTTGAAAGCCAGATCTAAAACACAGTGACAGATATCTTTCACGTTGTTTTACGTAGATAACTTAATGCAAAGTTGGAATAACCAAATTGCGCCTACGTTATTGCAGTATCTATTTTATATATACTTTAAAATATTCCTACCCTGGCGCCTGCAAAGTTCATACTTTTTGAAAGAAACTTGGACATAATATATACTTCTTCATGCGGCAGATTGTGCGTATCAGCTTTTTGAAAACCCGGTTCCATTATGATTTAAAAATCACAGGCTGCACCGAAGGCAATGGATGGCTGTGGACGGGGATAAGAGCGGACTATTGACGTCAATCTAATTGGACCGAATATTTGAAATTTTACTGCATCTTGCCACGAAACTATTATAGTTTTTGTTAAAAGTTTTTCGTCTGCGATATTAGATCAAAATTACGTATTTTAAATTTTAGTATCCCTATTATTTGGCGAAACTTGTTAACATTGCAAGTGTGCAGCAAGTATATAAAAGTAAGAAACAAAAATACAATTCACAAATTTTAACACAACTTTTATCAAATAAAAAAGTGATTGATAAAAAATTAAAAAGTTATAATTAGGTACTCAATAATCAATGAAAATAGAAGGCGACTTTTATTGAGCCGCAGTCCCCTACATCTGCCGGGCACAGGAGTAATTACCCTGGCTGACTCTCGGCTGACCCCGGCTCCTCAAACGCAAGATTGGTAGACTATAAGGTGGCCTAATAACTCACGATCCCCACCAAAAAATGCCATTAGCCAATGAACAGCTGGTGTGAAATCACACCAGATGCAGGGCCTTATTCAAAATATTGAAAGAATTTGTGGTATGTTAATTAAGCAAAGAACTCGTAACTGGAACGGGCTGGCAATGACCCGCTTTTGAGGTCGGTGGTAATTATCCTCGCATTTTGAGTCACTGTTCTGTACGGTGATAATGAGGATAAGTTGTAGAATGTAACACTACAGATCATAGTAACGTCAGACCATATTTCGGGCCAGTACGAACGGTTCTTCTAGAGTGAGATAACTGCGCCGCTACTGCGTGTTCGAAGAACAAAGATAGTCCGACTTTTCACCCCCGCACTGACTCCAACGCCTAAAAGCTGTATATTACGGAACCTTATAGTCAACAAATCTTGCCTCAAACGGGCCTAGGAATAATTGCGAGTCCTGGAAGGCATTTGTATAAATAAAAGAATGTTCAAAAGTTGTGTTTTTCGCAGTTTCTCTACTCTGGTTGTATAGCTCGTATCGTAATAAATAAAAAGCCGGATTGTTCGTTATGAAATTGCAAAGAAAACTGGATTGGTCCGAAAACTGGGTTGGTCGACAATTTATTAAGTTAAAATAAATGAAAACAATTAAGATGGTCCATTTTTAAGCAATTGGCGATAACTTAAACAATAAGCCATATATTTAAGAAAACTTTAGTAAAATATGCTTTTAGTAGATATATAAATCATCATGCCAAATTCCAAGACGAAATATTTATAACAACACCTGAAAAACAATAATAAATTCGATATAGAATTGTTGTTTGTTTGAGTGCCAAGTCGTAGAACATTTTTTTAATGGTGCTTTTTATTGGTAATAACAGACAAATTTAAAAAAAAAAATGTAATTTATGCAACAAGTCCATAAAGTGGTACTTTTTCGACGAATGGAAAAGGTGAGTGCGACAATCCCATGAGTGAAATGAAGGCACTTTATGCATGAGTTTTATTCAATATTTTATAGTTCTAATTTCCATACCTATTTAGATAAATAAATTTCAAATTAGCTTAAATGTCAAAACAAAAAATCGTAATTTGACTTTTCTAAAACGCGAGACAACTTCAAAAATAATGAAAAAGAGTAGAGTGTTTTTAACAACCGGGAAAGAATTATTTTATTAATCAATAAATAAGCTGGAAAATGTGGAAAAGTGGTGGAACAGCACCGATTTGAAAAATTCCTTTTTTCACGTGTTTCTTAGACCCCCAGGAACATTCATTACCTCCGAAAATGAGAAAGTTAGGGGGGTTTGAAGTGCCGAATATAGGAAAAAAAGCCGTAGAAAAAAAATCCTCGGAAAAAAAATCCTGGAAAAAAAAGCCGAAGGAAAAATAAGCCTGGGAAAAAATCCGCGGATAAAAAAGACGCTTCACACAAAACACATTGACACAAAAAAACCATCAAATATGTAAACAGATTCGACCCTGGGAACGGAAAAAAAAGCCGCGGAAATAAAATCCGAGGAAAAATAAGCCGCGTAGAAAACTGCTGATAGCAAAGCATTAAAAACTTATGAAAGATGAGACAAAATATGCAAAATAGTATATTGTGTATTTAGGTGTGAAAGCAATACATTCCCGGACGACGATGCATCGAAGTCCGGGAATGTGCTTTCACACCGAAGTACACTTACTATTTTTTCTGAAATCATAATCAATATTACTATAAGTTAAGGAATTTGTATTAATGCATAACATTTCTTCATTACAATCTAACTGCTTACTAATAAATGCAATTTTAATGTGAGTTGGTTTGTCTGCGTGTGTTTATTTACTGTCTAAAATATACATAAAAAACCGTACGGGAATGTTACTTTCCCGGCCTAGGCCGGGAAAGTAATATTCCCGTACAGTTTTGTTGATCGTTGCTTGGCAACGGATCTTTTCCGGTCTGTTTTCTGATAGTTTCTTAGCAACGGACTAACATACTGGAATTGTGCATTTTTCGATCTGAAATCGCGCCGAAAATGTAGACATTGCCGATCGATTTCAGAAAAATAGAATTATGGCAACGGTAAAACTCGTACAAGAAGCTTCTTTATTTTAACTCCCATTCCAAATGCTTCATTCGCTCGTGAGGGGTTGTGGGAGCTCCCAAACCCAAATGCCTCTATTTATACTATTCCTAACATTTGAAATACATATACGCGTATTTTTCAAATTTTGTGAAAAAAACCGAAAGAAAATATTGAGAAAATTGCAAATATTAGTACTTTGTAATTATCGATATATTTCGCCTAGGTTTGGTTTCTGCATTCCATATGCCAATTTGCTTGACTACTTAATACCATATCAATAGTCGATATAGTGAAGGACGTAGGAATTATTTTTTGGCAAGCAACAAAAACATAAATATTGTTTTCATCGTACAAGAACAAATATATAAAATTAATGTATATGTAAGGAAATTAAATAAAAAAACATATATTAGTGGATTCTCTAACTTCATTTTTTGGTGGTTCGTGCGCAAGTTTGTGAGAGAGTATTGTGATTGGTGTCATTTTATTCCATATGCTGTACAGAATGTGTAAAGTCATAGGTTAGAGGTTAATATTTATAATTGTTAATTATGTGAAAAAAAATCATCGTTTTTAGAAAGTTTAGTTGGTTTCCACACTTGCTATAACAAATAACATTTCACAGTATTCATTCAATAAAATCAGGTGAAATGAGTGCCATAGTGGATCCAAAATGGCGAAAAGCTGTATTATACGTTACAAATTAAACATGGGCAACAAATAAAAGCTAATTATGTATGAGAAATAACTAACATATT
Organism: Rutpela maculata; assembly: GCA_936432065.2. NCBI lineage: Eukaryota > Metazoa > Arthropoda > Insecta > Coleoptera > Cerambycidae > Rutpela > Rutpela maculata. The sequence continues at coordinate 53,379,224 of OW386290.2, read as the reverse complement.
TGTTTTATTTCTTTATCGGTAACATAACATATTTCCCAAGTAACACAAGAAGCTGTAATAAAGCTGCGCCAACATTGCGGCAACAAGAACTGGCAGTTATTTAGCTATAGCGGCTACCGCGGAAACCCTTTTATAAGGTTGCGGCAGTGCTGTAACAGTCAGAGTGGTACAACATTTTCTTGCTTTGAAAATGTTGCTAAAGTCTTATAGCTGTAGCCATTTTTAAATCATTGCTACTTCCTGAAAACGTACAGGGTGGCCATAATTATTTTTTAATTAAGAACTTTTTGAATTGAACTTTCTCAATTTTTTTCAAATGGAACACCCTGTATATTTTTCGACGATGTGATGAAGAAATAAAAAACAAACATTTTTTGCAAATACTTCCTTATGGCCAATTGCAACAATTTTCGTTTTATTGAATAATAAGTACAACATCTGAGAATAAACTTTAAGAATAGAGTTTTCTTCAAATAATTCATTAGAAAAAAGTTATAATAAGTGCCCATTTTGCCCATTTTGATCGACACACATCTCTATGCGCTTTTGAAATGAGGTTTCTACTGTTCTTAAAATTGCCGGTGTGATAAATCTAAAAGGAGTTATTAATATTTCCTTCATATTTTGTATTGCTGTTGATGTGTCTTTATAAACAATTTCCTTCACATATCCTTATAAAGAAAAATCCATTTTTGTAAGATCTGGAGATCTAGCTGGCCATTTAGTGGGTCCATTTTTTCCAATCCATTGAAGTGGGTAGGTATTATTTAAGTGGTCTCTAACTGCATTTAAATAATATGGTGGAGCACCATGTTGCTGAAAGATATTCCTACTAACGAGCACACTTCTCTCTGACTAATATGAGAATTCTCAATCGTTGAAGATTTTGGAAGCTGCTAACATCAGGAATCCTTCTTTCAGGATACCTTTGCTTATAAATTCTACTGATAAGCAAACAATTTCTGCCCGACTCCCCCAAAGGAAAAGTCGTGTCTACCAGTTCCGCTTTATTAAAATTAATTTGGTAAAACTAGAAATATTTTAAATTTAATACAAATGATTTACTGACGACTAATAAGTGCGATAGATGTTCATTTGTACAAGACAGTTTATACCAAACTGAGCAAAAAAAATTACAAAAACTATTACAGTAAGGGACCAGTGAAATACTATTTACCCACTTCAATGGATTAGAAGAAATGGTCCCACTAAACGGCCTCATTTCAAAATTGCATAAAGACGTGTGTCAAATCAAAATGGGCAACATGTGGAGCACTTATTATAATTTTTTCTAATGAATTATTTGAAGAAACCTCCATTTTTTGTATATTCTTGAATTTTGCACTTATTACTCAATAAGACGAAAATGGTTGCAATTAGCCATAGTGAAGTACTTACAAAAAGTGTTTTTCAGTTCTACTTTACATCGTCGAAAAATAAACAGGATGTTCCATCTGAGAAAAGTTCTTAATTGAAAAATAATTTTTGGCCACCCTGTACATTTTTAGGAAATAAAAATGATTCAAAAACATTAATTAGATGTCTCGCAACTAGCATTCACATAAGTTTCTCTTAAAACCCATAATTGTGACTGGTGATTTTTTCAACATGCATCTGCAGATGGCATTATCTCAACAAAAAAATTAATTACATCCAAGTGGTTGGGAGATAGTCAATAATAATATAGGAATGTATAGAGTTAGAAAGAAGCTTCGAAAATGTACTGATATACATACCATTCCATTTAAAAAGAAGGCACTTGATCCTATAATTTCGTTTTGGTTCGCCCTGTATATTCGAAAATAATTTGTTTTTGACTTGTTTTTTTTTTTATTTAGTTTACTTGTATTTTTTTTTAAATAACTAACAATTCGAAATGTTAACCCACTCCCCTCCAGTCGCGGATCTCATCACTTTTCACATTATGTACAATATACCGAACATACGCCAATCACAATGCTCTATCACAAACTTGCAGACGAAATGTAGTTAGAAAATTTGCTACTCTGTTTTGTCGCAGAGTTTAGGTTTTTTTTCTCGACTTTTTTTTCCGCGGCTTTTTTCCTAGATTCGTCGAAGTGAAAGAAACCTTGTTTTCTGTAAAGCAGCCTTATCTTCCGCGGCTTTATTTTCCTCGGCTTTTATTTCCTTCGGCTTTTTTTTCCAGGATATTATTTCCGCGGATTTTTTTTTCGGCGGCTTTTTTTTCCGTTTACCGAAGTGCCCCAAAAAGTAGCTGTCAAAAAAAATTATAAAATTAATATTTCGCCTCGGAAATGGGCTCTGGGAGGTTTTTTAGGTCGCTGATCACGAATCCGAGGTCCAAATTGAGGAATTCCATATTTCAGTATGGAATTCATGCCATTTTTTGATGAAAATTCCACTTTTTCGGGCTGAAATTTAAATCTGAATATTGTGCTGCGAAAGTGTGCTCTAGGAGGTTTTTTGAGGTTTTGTACTGGAATTTGTGCCATTTTTCGTGTCGAATTTCATTTTGAAGAAAGAAATTATGTATGAATATTACGAGCATTTCAAATTAATATACATAGTAATTTTATAAACACTGTAGGAATGCATGCAAATTTTTTCTTCTTTCAAGTGAGGTAAGTGATTAAAAGATAACAATTTTTATAAAAATATAGCATTTATTGTGTTAGTACAAAAGGTGGTATTCTGTGTGATAAAGTAGTTATTAATTTATCATCGTTTTTTTATATAATTTACACCATTTACATGAATCATAATCTGAATCATATTCGAGAACTGGTAATTCAAGATTTGTTGGTTCTTCTTCAGTGTCACTTTCATCTTCCTGTTCAACCGATATTTCAGCCGGACAAATCGATTCATTTTCGTGGAAAAACGTTAATATTTAAATTTTTTCTGAAAAAATGGAATTTTCCATTTGACGTATTCCAGTCTGGAATATGAAATTCTTAAATTTGGACCTCAAAATCACGATCAGCGACCAAAAAAACCTCCTAGAGCACATTTTCATGGAAAAACGTTAATATTTAAATTTTTTCTGAAAAAATGGAATTTTCCATGGCTCGTATTCCAATCTGGAATATGAAATTGCTCAATTTGGACCTCGGAATCGTGATCAGCGACCCAAAAATCCTCTAGAGCACACTTCCGCAGCACAATATTCATATTTAAATTTCCGCCCGAAAAAGTGGAATTTTCATTAAAAAAATGGCACGAATTCCATACTGGAATATGGAATTCCTCGGATTCGTGATCAGCGACCCAAAAAACCTCCTAGAGCACATTTCCGAGGCGGAATATTAATTTTATACATTTTTTTATGACAGCTACTTTTTGGGGCACTTCAAACCCCCCTAACTTTCTCATTTTCTGAGGTAATGCAGGGACAATGCTGATGAATGTTCCTGGAGGTCTAGGGAACACGTGAAAAAAGGAATTTTTCAAACCGGTGCTGTTCCACCACGTTTCCACATTTTACATTTTTTTCCGACTTATTTACTGGATTATATTGTCATTATTGTTTATTTAAATAAGTGCATTTTTTTACACTAGACAATGTCATATGTCGACTCCAAGTTGGCGTGGAAAATTTTTTTTTTTTTTAAATTGTTTCTTTTTTCGTGTAGTGTACTTTTGACGTATATTATATAACTTTTATTTTTATATAAAATTTTGATGAAAAAAATGCGCTCAAAAAAAATTAAGAAATGTGTAAAAAATGGCAAATAACACGAAAAAATGTTGGCTATTAAGTAAACCTATAACCAAAACATTCCATCTTTATATTATATTAATGAGAATAAATCATTGCAGTATTAATTAATTTTATCTTAACAATAATATTATTAATTCCTTTGTGTCAAGAACAGGTCAATTCAGTTAAATTAGTTGAATAGAACACCTTGTATGGTTGTATGAGGTTATCGCAAATGAATAAACACAAGTTTTTACAAAAACAAAAAATTTCTGTTTCATCCAGCGTATGTGTAGTTTACCTCTGTCATTTCAAATGTCTCACCTCCGCAAGGCCCGGTTCATTTACACATTACGTATATTTTTGCATAATTATTTGTGTTTAAAGTTAGTGCAAGTTATCTAAATAATAATTCGCTTAGAAAAAGATAAATTGTGTGAGTTTAGTGACAAATATTGTGATGCACAAATATTTAAAAATATGATTTATCAAAGGATTATTTATTTTGTCATATTGTTGCATTAAATCCGAGGTATTTATATTAACGTATTCCACATTCAACGTAATCACTAATAATTAGCAATAAGTTTCTCTCGGTATTGTGCAGAAATTTATATTAAAAATTATTAGAGGTCGACGATTCAATAGTTCTATATCCAATAGATTTTAAATTATAAAAAAAAAAACACCTGCAGTATCCATTTCAAATAATATTGTAATGAAAATAAAAATAAAAACAACCTTAATACTACCAAGTAACCTTACAAAAACCATTTGAATTTTATGAAATAGCATCAAAAAATTTTTGACGATTAAATTTTCTCTATTAAGAAAATGTTACACAGCCCCACAAAAAAAAAGTTCAGACCAACAAACCAGACCCATGTATCCCAATGTATTTTCGGTCGCTGAATCCGACTCAGAGGTCAAAAAAATTCGTATACCCCCAAAATCTTTAGCTAGAGCCAAAAAACACCCCTGGACTGGGGTAAAAAGAATATTAAACTACGAGAATAGTTGTTACATCCTAATCGATCGAATTATACAAATTAAGGTTAAACAGCAGGGTACATACAATAGATATGAAACACACCCTCAGTGAGGAGCGAAAACTAGCCCCATTTATAAAAAAATCGATCCAAAACAGTAATGACTGCTGAAAAAGCTCGAAATGTCTAAGTTTTGTTAAAGTGATAAAAAACTGCATCAGTAATCTTCGTAAACTGCCCCTATAGGGTTGAGAACAACCACCTTTAAGTTTAAAGGACACAAAACAAGAAAAAACGTAAAATCCAACAGGATTTCTATTTTGCGTAGTACTCTAAAATAGAACTAGAAACTTGCGTACCATCAACGTCCTACAGTATCAACCCTCAGATGGTATGAAAACTACCCCCCATATAAGATTTATCCATAAAAAGTTACAGTGACTTCTATAAAAATTCAAAACACCTGCGTTGTGTGGAAGTGAGACTATGTTCGACGCTGTGCTTGAAAACCACCCCCACGGGGTTGCAAGATGCCATCCCTATATCCGTAGGATGCAGGAGAAACAGAGAGAAACTAACCGTATTTACATTTTTATGGATGCTATGATTAGCAAAAATCGTGATGCACACTTCCAGCGTCCTACGGATATGGGGGTAGCATCTCGCAACCCCATGGGGGTGGTTTTCAAGCACAGCTTCGAACATAGTCTAGTTTCTTCTCACTTCCACACAACGCAGGTGTTTCGAATTTTTATAGAAGTCACTGTAACTTTTTATAGATAAATCTTACATAGGGGGTAGTTTTCACACCATCTGAGGACATTGATGGTACGTAAGTTTCTAGTTCTATTTTAGAGTATTACTCAAAATAGAAATCCTGTTGAATTTTACGTTTTCTCTTGTTTTGTGTCCTTTAAACTTTAGGGTGATTGTTCTCAACCCTATAGGGGCAGTTTATGAATATTACATCGGATCTGATGCAGTTTCTTATCACTTTAACAAAACTTCATTTCAGACATTTCGAGCTTTTTCAGCAGTCATTACTGTTTTGGATCGATTTTTTATAAATGGGGGCTAGTTTTCGCCCCTCACTGGGGGTGTGTTTCATATCTATTATATGTACGCTGCTGTTTAACCTTAATTTGTATAATTCGATCGATTAGGATGTAACAACTATTCTTGTAGCTTAATATTCTTTTTACCCCAGTCCAGGGGTGTTTTTTGGCTCTAGCTAAATATTTTGGGGGTGTACGAATTTTTTTGACCTCGGATTCGGATTCAGCGACCGAAAATACATAGGGATAATGGGTCTGGTTCGCTGGTCTGAACTTTTACTTTTTACATCCTCTATTAAAGAATGTTATAACCAATAGGTTTAAATAAACTAACATTGCACTTGACGTTTATATGATTCTTGTGGTCATTTTTCTGTGTAGCAATAAATTTTATAGAATACGTTCATAGGTTAAATAAAAAAAAAACAATGGGATACTTTTATTAACATAATATGAATGTGTGAATACTAAAATTTTAATAAACGGTAAGGCCACATTACACTTACTTTCTTGTGCCACTGCAAACTATCCATATGTGAATTTTCCAGAAAAACAATACTTAATTGTAAATTGTATGGCGTGTAAATTAAAAAATTTGAGCAAAACTGTTAAAGCCGTTTTTAAGAAAATTGTTTTGTTTTTATGAACTTTAAGATAGTTGAAAAATAAAAAACATCTGGAGATATTTGCAAGATGGCTCTAGATGTCGAATTTAAACAAGATCGAACAATTGGTTTCTGCGCTAGACTAAGCGATGGTCATTTATATACGCATACTTACACACATTCTTCCAAAACCTTTATTTCAGTACCTGGAAGTGAAATAGAATCAAAATCCGTCGAGTTTTTTGACGACTAGAATACCTTTTTTACTCCTAGTCTTTCTAGAAAGTGCATTTTTAAAGAATTTCTTATACAGAAAAAAACGTTACATAGTCTTAGAAAAATGTTATTTTAGTTTAAAGTTTACATTTTGATGAATTACGTCCACAAAATAGACCTCAACATTTTTTTGGTCCAGTTCAAAAAGAAAAGGGAAGATACATTTTTAACCAATTTAAAAACGTATGTACGGTCTTCATTTGTAATTAACCAAAATTTTCCAATTCCCAATAAGCAATTTTCCGGAAAATTTTTCAAATAAATATTTTTATTAGGACTATAAATTATCAAATTTCAAAATGTTAATTCTTACCGTCTATTTATGAGATAAATAATCACATTTTTGCTCGCCTCGACAGAATTTTTTTTTATCTATTTATTTAACGTCGGCCTATTTCCGCTACCAAGTCCTATCACCGACGCCAGGAGACGAGCTACCCCCAACCTAGAAATTTTGCCGAACCTCTTCTCTGTCGAAGAGTGGAGATCTTTTACTTACCTAACATTTAATAGGCAAGGGACCGAATGTTTTACATCCCCTCCGAAAGATGGCATATCCACTACGTAATCGTGGTCTCAAATTACATAGCTTCTACGTATACACTGATATAGGAGCCGCTAGAAGGTGAGACGAGATCGCAGTGTTTCCATAGACGGATTACCCATCCAGGTACTAACCGCAATGAAAGTTGCTTCACTATAAGTATCGAAATTACAGTCAAGCAAGCAAGCAAATAAAATTTATTAATATTCTGAATTACATATATGCGCCTCCCTGAAGCCTGGTCCGGAGCCAAACCGACGACTACGGCGCGTAGCGCCGTGGTGAATGTGGGGCGGGGCAGACTCGGTTCGGCTTGGCGACAATAACAAAATAGACAATTAATATCCCTACCCACCTACCGTGAATTTAAAATAAATAATATACCTACTTAAATGCTGCCCACATGGGCCAAAAACTAATACATATAAAACTTAGAACTAGTCACTGGTTGTAGCACTGAATAAATTTGGGCTGTTAACTCGAGTGGAAAGCTAAACGAAAAAACCCGTACGAGAACTGCCGACCTGGTAGTCTCCCTGACGTCAGGAAAATGTGATGGAAAAAGGATAGGGTTTAAAATGTTTGAATTTTTTAAAGGTTTATTGGCCAAAATTTAATTTTTGATGGCAAAAAGAACAAAGAGGATAAAAAAATAACAAAAATAGAACATATAGAAAAAGAGTAGAAAGGATTGAAAAGATAAAGTTGAGGAAAGATCAAAGGTTGGGAAATGGTAGGTTGTGGTATAGGAAAGTATGGCTAGGGAAGAAGTTGCCGGAAGATAGGCAACGCAACTGTAATGGGGCATTATGCGTTCTGACTTGAGTTATGTTGCTGGTTAGAGGACTATCGCCTAGTTTGAAGGTGTAAAATTTTTGGGAGATAACTTGGACGTAATCCGCTAGTGGGATTATGTCGTGACATCGTGCGTATAGATCTCTGAGGGAGGTGTACCTGCCGAAATCAGAAATGAGGCGTATAAATTTATGTTCAAGAACTTTGAGTTTTCGTATTATCATGTTGTGACCGGGATGTTGCACCATACTGGAGCGGCGCCTCATATGTGATGGCTGGTCTGATTACCATCGCATCGTGTACAAGTTTCTTATTTTTCCTGTTGAGTCCGCTACCTCTGGCCAGGAGCAGGTACCGACTCTTCGCCATGGAGTGGACCTTGCGTACAGTTTCGTTAATGTGCGTATTTAACGTCAGTTTTTTGTCTACGCTCGCTCCCGCTTAGATAGGTAAATCAAGTTGAATTGTATTAGATTCAAGTAAAAAATATTGGACATGTTAAGTATATAGACACTAAATGTATAGACACAGGTAATGCTTAAATCATATTACCGATATTTTTGCTCCTCTAATAATGTTTACTTATTGTTTAAGTATAGCAAAGCCGAATTCAAAAATCACTTGAAAATTCGGTGAAAATAATAATTCTGGTACTATTGTAGGTATCCACGAGATCATTTTCCGGACTAGATTGGAAATTAGAATTAGCTACAAATATTTTAAAATGGTGGAAAGAGTCGTGAAGTTAGCACAGTCATATGCAGAATGACCTCTTCTCTCCAAAAATGCAAAAATATACGATAAGTAGAGGTCACTTCCGGTGAAATCGGATGCCGTAGAAACTTGACAAAATGATAATAAAAAATGTCGTTGTGACGCGTGCCTAATTTCATCTCAATCCGTTAAAAAATAAAGAAATGGCTGCCGGAAAGTGATCTTGTTGACACCTGGTATAGCACCTGCATTAGTTTTAGTAAAAGAGAAAATACACTTAATTATTTACCAAATATTTAGTCTAAAAGTTTTATACTTGAATTGAGATTTAAATTAAGAATAAATTCAGGAAATAAATCCAATAATAAAATTTATGTGAGATGTTGTAAAAACGGTGTGTCCAAGAAGAGTTCAAATTTAACAATTTCTATTCTTCAATTCAATTGAAAACCATTTTGAAGTTTCTGGTGTGGTTTTCCTACTAATCTATTCGATCTAGCTCAGCTTTACTTAAACTTTATTAACCATCTCTTGGAAACGTTTATGATTCGAACCCTACAATTAAATATTCGGACAGTAATAACTTTTTATTACTTTATTTAAAAGCATGTTTTATATCTTTTGTAATATTTATTTAGCTTTCTTAGTGATTGTTGAGTATTTTTCCACTGTCTGCAAAAATATTTAATTTTTTTTAAATATTGTGTGAGTGATGGAGCTAAACGGACACCTGATTATGTTCAGCACGCCGAAATACATAGACGTTACCCAATGGAGTCCCAGAAACAGACTACTTTTTTTGTGTGTGCATGTGTTATATATAAAAATTAAATTACTCAACGATTATTATGAAAACCAGTTCTATTCTTATAGTAGACCAAGCGACTAATAAAAAATTTAGGTGCATCCGTGAAAGAGTGCGACCATGCGTATGTACGTACGTAGAGATCAACTGACGTCGACGTATTTCAATAGCAATTTTAGAACGGAGTGTGCAAAATAGTCTTGAGAAAATGATATTAAAGAATTATGAACGAAGGAAATTGTTTTGTAATATCTTTCTACCACCCCGTGTATTAATTCTTGCTATTATTTATGTGTACTTGAATCTCTACCAACAAAATGAGTCCCTTTGTAATTTGACGTGGTTAACAACTGTCTGATATTTATTATTCGTTTTTGAATGATCTGCATCTGTCAAAATAATTAATAATAAATGAATGCCACCTAGACCGTAAGTTTTTTATAAAATGCTACGTAAAATGGCATTAGAATTTGCGGTAGAATCTACAAATGTAAAAACATACAAGGTGTTTCATTTATCATAATGAAGTCCGCTGTTTCTTCCGGTATAACTGGAAGTGGCACAAAAATAAAAATATTTTAGTTCGATATAGAGCACCATGGAAAATCGATACCTGAATTTCCTAACCGTACCTACTCTTAAGAGTTCCGAAAATACAGATAATTTAAACTTGGTGGCGCACCCTGTATATCTTTTTTTTTTTTAACTGTTTAACGTCGGCCTATTTCCGCTACCAGGGCCTATCACCGACGCCAGGAGACGAGCTACCCCCAACCTGGAAATTTTGCCGAACCTCTTCCCTTAAGAAGAGTAGGGATCTTTTACTTGCCTAACATTTAATAGACAAGGGACCGCCTGCTTTACATCCCCATCCGAAGGATGGTATATCCACTACGTAATCCTCGTCTGAAATTACGTAACTTCCGAGTATACACTGATATACAAGCCTCTAGAAGGTGGGACGAGAACGCTGTATTTCCCAAGATGGGAGCCCATCCAAGTACTAACCGCGCTCGACGTTGCTTCAACGGAATATCGACTGATATTCACATTGAAGTCGCCTCTACGCTCGCCCTCCCCCCCCCCCCCCTGCATATCTAATAATATATTTAACGTATCTAACAATAATAAGAAAATGTTCGAAATCTACTTCCAATCTGACTCTTTCCTTAAATAGACATATTGACCTAGACATAATGGTCATTTTTATTTAACATATTTGTACTAATTGGTGAGTCAAGCTTTAAAGTAATCGATCGATATGTTATTCAGTTTTTTCCTTTCTCTCGAACAATTGCCATCGTTAAACTGTCTCCGGTAAGTTTTGCAACAATTTATAAGTATAAATTATATCTAGTGTAATCTGATGATCAATATATTTTCCAGACTAGAAGTACCAAGAAAAAATACCTGTCGTTAGATTTGGATTTACAATCCAGTTCTAACATAACTTTAATCGAGGGATTTTCAATTAAATCTGTAATTCGGCGGTAAGTTTATCCAAATATCCTAAAATAAAATAGTCAATAATTATACCACTATTATATTCAAGTAGATCGTAACTGAGTATTCAATTAATTAATTTGCGTTTCAATGTCTAATTAATTCAATAAAAAGTAATTTGAAAAAATAAATAACGCCAAAAAATTTTTGTTAATAGTCCGGGGTCCAAGCACTCCAAAATCAAGATGACCTGTTCCGACATGACGTTCAAATGTTGATATAAGTAATGAAGAGAGCATTACCTGGGGCACTAGAAAACACTTGTCGGATTAATTTTTGCTCTTGCGCAACTTCAGAAATCGCAAAAAAGATGGCGGATTGATAATTACAAAATTATGTTTTACAATGGTTATTCTCCGTTAAAACAAAAACTATGTAACCTACCGATCTGATTTTTGGAATGTATACTCAAAAGATATACGTGATTCTAACTAAGCTATTGGTATTTTCGAAAAGAATATTTTTTTTGGAAAAAAATAATTAAAATCAAAAGGTTGATATTTACGTTCTAAAAATTCCGATATGCGGACAACTATGTTAAATTTATGAAATTCTTATATACAATTGCTTACCAAATATAGTCCATATATTGAAAAAGTTTTTTTAAAAAAGATCCTGTCGATAACGTATACAGTTTTTTGTTTATGATTTTTTTATGAGGCGCGTAATTATGCAGCATTAAAATAAAAATAGTGTACACGATAATTGGTACAGTGTAACAGCAAAAAGCACTATATTGTTCAATATAATTGCAAATTTGAATTACTTTATATTAATAATACAACAAAACGAATGAAAGTAGTAGTCGGGCGTTGCCGATTGCGGCCACTCATTTAAAAAAATAATAATCGATACAAAGTGAATTGTGTATTCGAGCAAAATGTCAATCAAATAGGTATTCGCAATTGGCCATGCCCGAGTACAACTTCTACTCGTTTTTATATTGTTTAAGAAATAAAACAGTAGTGAGAAATATTATTTTAGGTATTTAGCATATTTAACAGAAAGCAGAAAAGGGAGATATTTTAAATAAAACATTAATGTTGTATATTATGTAATTTTTGTATTTAACTATTTTAGTCAGAATCACTATCATTATAAAATGGTGCATATTGCTTTTTCCCTTAAAACAATTTTCAGGAAAAGCAGCACACGAGCACGCAACTGAATACCACTCACAAGAACATTTTGTGTCGGATTTTATATTACAGTTGCACTTTTTAATTTAAGTTCAGATAAACTTTTTTTTGTCGACATTATCGGTACCAGCTCCTGATTTCCAATTCTGCATCCAAAATTTTATGCAAGAGGTAATTTGAATGACGGTTCACAACACTGTTTAAAAAAAAGTAATATTTGCAACATGTTGTTGAAAAGCGTCTTCCGTCAGTGGGAGGGGGCGTAAATCACTTTTATTAAATTATTTTACCTTTTAATAATTTTCAAACATATACATATAATACATTTGTAAAGTTGACGTGTAGTGTATGTACATTGAAAATATTTGCAAAAAACTGATGTGGGGGATGTAAGATGAGTAATGGAATACATTAAGACAGATTTTGGAATTTTTCTCTGTTTGTCTGCTTGTCTGTTTGAACGCGCATCACGCAGAAACTACTGAACCAATGAGGTTTATCTAAGCTTGGAGTAACATTTAGTTCTTATTTCATCGAAATCGGCCTAGACTAAGCCAAGTTTTATGAAAATCAGTCTAGTAAAACAGGAGATACAGCTTGATCTCTACAATAAGCGTATTTGCACGGCATAAACTTTTTAAGATTAAACTTCTGTAATATTCCAGAAAATTCGAGAGTACTCTGGAATATTCCAGAAAATTTGTGAGTATTCTGAAATATTTCAGAATGGATTCTACCTCAAACGTCGTTTATAAAGAAGCTTTTTAGTCAATTTCAAAATTCCACGCGAACGTAACCGCGGGCTTAGCTAGTAAATAATAAATATGAACCGCAAACAATAATCAATCGATTTAAACAATCAAACACAAATAGTTTTTATAATGTTAAAATGTTAAGACAAATAACTTCACACTGTATACATAAGTACATACGGCTAGTAAACATAAACATACCAGCTAATTCCACTGTAAACTGTTTTCATGCGCTCTATGAATTTTAGGAGAGCTGTCGCCTTTATTACATGCGCCGCATCATGCACCCATTTTAAAAATTCACAACTCGAATACTATATGCAATATCAACTTAATTCTTGTCTTAAAAACATTTTCAATATACTAGGTATGTTTGTTAGCATAGTTTATACACAAAAATTTTAAAATTGAAGTACTTGCTCCTATGTTGAAATTCTTACTACAATATTTTATAGTTACAGATTTCATATTTTTTTCCCAATAAACTAAACATATTTAAACAGTTCCATCGAGCCTCATCCAAGCGCTTATGTCTTTAGTGTATACTATAAAAAAATTAGATGGACAGCACTCATAGTTTCTTTTACAGGACGTGTTATGTATTAAAAACCATTTTTTCAGGAATTATCATTTCGTCTCTTTTCTTATCATTTAAGAAGTTATGCAAGAGCTGATAAGAATCCGACAAGTCATTTCTAGTGTCCTATATAACCCTTTTTGCAAATCTGAAGTTCAAAAATGTACGTCATGTCGGAACAGGTTACTTGGAATTTAGAGCGATTTCGTACTGTTGGACCCCAGACTATAAGGTTTAGAAAACAGAAAAAGAAGTTACAAATTATTCAGAAGCGACGTTTAATTAAATTTTAGTTTTTTAAAATTAATTATGCGATTTAATTAAAAAAGTAACCTTCTTTCGGCTTTTAACTTTAATTTAAAAAATATATTTAAGATGTTAATTGAATATTCGCGAATTACGTTAATTTAATCAAGTCGTTTTGATAACTGAGGGTCATTTGTTTTAAACACCTTGTATTGATATAATTGTTATTGCATTTTAGTTATTGTTATATCAGAGGTATATTTGTAGATTTATTATCATGTTTATTTATTTTTTACCGTTGAATTCAGGGAAGTTAAAAATTACCAACAGTAATGAAAACAATGTTAAATTTTTGTCAGTTCTTCCGAAATACCAAAGAAGGGTGCCAAAGTCTTATGGGACTTTGGGCCCAATACGCCCAAGTTTGTAAAATGTACGAACTTATTGTACTTGGCCTTGCAAACAAAAAAGTCAATAGCCAAAATTGAGCTATTTCTAAGATATTAGTTTGAGAAGCCGCTTAAGTACATAAATTACACTGGCCTACAAATGGAAAAAAGTCATGCTCAGCGAACTAAACCATTGTATTAACATTTATTTCGGCTCGCTGAAATTGGATATGACCTCAGTTTTGGCCTTACTTATCATGAATTTTTGAAGTATTTCAAAAAAGTGCTTTTTTCTTATATGGTTACACTGTATGTGTCAAGACTTTAAATATACGGCCACACAAAAAAAGTGGTCTGGCCTACGGACCACATCAGTGTATCCTTATGTATTTGGACCCGCTGAAACCGAATCCAAAGTCAGAATTTCAGATTGCTTCTTTTTTCACCTCAAAAGAACACCCCCCCCCCCCCAAAAAAAAAGTGGTCTGGCCTACGGACCATACCAGTGTATTCTTACAAAAATCACCTCCCCCCCAAAAAAAAATGTGGTCTGGCCTGCAGACCAGACCAGTGGATGCTTATGTATTTGGACCCGCTGAAACCAAATCCGAAGTCAGAATTGTCAGATTAGTTCGTTTTTCATCCCTAACCCCCCAAAAAAACACCCACCCCAAAAATGGTCTGTCCGGAGGACTATACCAGTGGTGCACTGCCACTGGTATGTATTCTTATGTATTTGATAAGGATATAATGGTCTGGTCAACTTTTTTTGTTTTGGGGGTGTTTTTTGGGATTGGGGGTGAAAAACGAGCGAATCTGACTTCGGATTCGATTTCAGAGAGTTCATATACATACATTGGTATGGTCCGCAGGCACATAAGCTAGGACGCTTCTGCTTTTCTGAGCAAAAGTTCTCATATTGGTAGAAGTCTCGGCTATGACTGCTTTTAAAATTATGAGGGCTTGAACGTCACAATAAGCATACAAATTTGGCGAAGTGAACATATTTTTAGCGATCCTCCATATTTTCT
The DNA here is from genome assembly GCA_936432065.2 of Rutpela maculata. Classification (NCBI taxonomy): domain Eukaryota; kingdom Metazoa; phylum Arthropoda; class Insecta; order Coleoptera; family Cerambycidae; genus Rutpela; species Rutpela maculata. Next base: position 53,364,122 of record OW386290.2, on the reverse strand, counting down.
TTCTTTTACGTCGTATAATTTATTTTCAGTGGAAAAATAGCTTTATACATATGTTTCAAGAAAACAGAACAAAATCCGATATAGATAGGGGCTGACGGGGTAGCAATCCACAAAAAAATAAAATATTCTTTTTGTAACTTTTTTAATATCGTTTGTGAATTAACCATTTTCGGTATATTTCAAGAAAACACAACAAAATCCGATATAGATGGGCTGACGGGGGTAGCAATCCACAAAAATTAAAATATTCTATTTGTGTATAACTTTTTTAATATCGTTTGTGCATTTTCTGTGAAATAATAGCTATATACATATATTTCAAGAAAACACAACAAAATCCAATATAGGTAGGGGCTGACGGAGCAGCAATCCACAAAAATTAAAATATTCTTTTTGTAACTTTTTTAATATCGTCTGTGTATTAACTATTTTTGGTGGAATAATAGCTATATAGGTATACTTCAAAAAAACAAAACATAATCCGATATGGGTAGGGGCTGACTGGGTAGCAATCCACAAAAAGTCAAATGTAATTTTGTAACTTTTCTAATATCGTTTGTGCATTAACCATTTTTGGTGAAAAATTAACTATGTACCTATATTTCAAGAAAACACAACAAAATTTGATATAGGCAAGGGATGATGAGGTAGCAATTCACAAAAACTAAAATATTCTTTTGGTAACTTTTTTAATTCCATTTGTGCATTAACCATTTTCGGTTGAAAAAAGTTGCAAAAAGAATATATTACTTTTTGTGGATTGCTATCCCGTCAGCCCCTACCTAGATCGTATTTTGTTCTGTTCTTGAAATATATCTATATAGCTATTTTTCCACCGAAAATGGTTAATGCACAAACGATATTTAAAAAGTTACAAAAAGAATATTTGAGTTTTTGTGGATTGCTACCCCGCCAGCCTCTACCGGTTTTTGTTGTTTTCTTGAAATATGTATATTATTGTATATATCATATATATTATTTCACAGAAAATGGTTAATGCACAAAAGAAATTAAAAAAGTTACTAAAAGAATAATATACTTTTTGTGGACTGCTACCCCGTCAGCCCCTACCTATATCGGATTATGTTGTGTCTTCTTGAAATATATGTATGTAGCTATTATTTCACCGAAAATTGTTAATGCACAAACGATGTTAAAAAGTTACAAAAAGAATATTTTACTTTTTGTGGATTTGTCAGCCCCTATCTATATCGAATTTTGTTCTGTTTTCTTGAAATATATGTATAAAGCTATTTTTCCACTGAAAATAATTTATACGACGAAAAAGAAAGAAAAATGTGGAGGACTGCTAAAAAGATCGCTATCTTCACTCCGCTAAATTTTTATACTTATTGTGACGTTCAAGCCCTCATAACTTTAAAAGCAGTCATAGCCGAGACTTGTGCCCATGAGACTTTTGCTCAGAAAAGCAAAAACTACCAACATATCCAAATTTCATAAAATTCGACTGAGAGCCAATTTCCATAAGGTATGTGGGGGTGGGGGTCCTTTCTAGATAGTTATTCTCACTCGAACGGTGAAAACTAAATTTCAGAGCATAGGTAAATAATGATTTTGTGTTCTTTTCCAAGTTTTCAGTATTCATATCCGCATGCACAGTAACTTGAGATATATTGTTAAATGTTATTATATAAGTGTAATATAGATTTAAAGGTCCTCACGTTTCAAAATGGAATAATTACATCATAAGAAAAAATATTACACATTCTGGTGGTATTCATGAAATTTGATCTGCCTCCCTCAATACTGTTGGGTTGGGAAAATTCAAATAATATCAAAGAACGGGAAAAGTCAAAACAGAGGAAAAATACGTAAAAATATTTAGATAAAACTTCCGTCTCTGTTTGATACCTTTTATTTATTAATTTGTTTTTCTCTTGGGTGACGACTCTGTGTTATATATTTTTCATTGAAATTATATCAGGTTTTCTTCTTTGGCAATAGCATCAAGTACATTTCAAACATCGTTTTCCTCCGTTGCTTCTTAATAAATTACTTTTTTAGGCTTATCACCCTGTATGTTTATAAATCGGTATAAAGTATATCAGCTTCCTTCCTTGTCAATGGGCAAGTAGACAATTTTTTTTATTATTTTAATAACATCTACACATAAAAACAATTGACCCATATTTTTTATTTCATTCTTTTAAGAATGCCTTATAGTAAAAAAAATCATGTGTTTAAACGGTTAGATATTGCCGCCAACACTGACTCCAGAAGACGGGCTACGGGCTACCCCCAACTTGTAAATTTTACCGAATTATTTCTCCTAAAAACAGTAGGGATTTTTTCTTTCCATAATATCTAATAGACAAGGGATTCCACGATGGGAAGAGCTAGGTCCCACTACAGCGCCACTTTTTTTAACGATTACTAACAGGCTGAATTTTCGTGAGTAGCTTCGTTTTGACGAAACGCCCAACTTTTCTCTTTGCGCTTGGATATATATGTCGACTGGGTGATTGTTCAAATTTTATTACTAACAGTTAGATTTTTAGTTAAATCTTGAGATAATTTGATAAAAAATACGAAAAAACGTTTGTCCTCCAAAATCGATGGTTTGACCGAAGCGCCCGACACGTCCAAATAACGAGGTCACAAAAAATGATTAGTTAAACCAACTGATTTTTTACTATTGCTTAATAAATGTTTTTAAAATTAAATGGCCACATTGTCATACAAATTGAATGGTATGTTTTTCCAGTCCTATGCTCAGAAATTGTCAGTTCCACGGTAACACTTTTCTCATTACTAACTGTAGGACAAAGATAACACATGATAGGTTAGTGTACTCTCTTGGCCCAAATAAAATAGTGTCCTACAAAAAAACTGGTATGTATCGCTAGTCCGAAAAAAATTATTTTAAATAGAGAATTATTTTATAATTGCGGTTTTGGTAAATTAATATACTTTTATTACTTAAGCGGAATTCTGATATCTACCAAATTTTGCATATAGATTCAGGTTAAACATTTCCCTTGATTTTAAACCTAATTTGCAAATTTGCGATTTTTTTAATTTTTCAAGCACTTTTTTTTTATTAAATGTTCGACTACAAGACCGAAAAATTTTCTTTATAAGTAATTCTAATGTAATATTATTTTTAATGTTTAATTGTTTGTTTAATTCAATAATAACATAATTTGTATGAAAAGTTTATGAAAAAAGTACCATTCAATTTGTAGGACAATGTGGCCATTTAATTTTAAAAACATTTATTAAGCAATAGTAAAAAAAACAGCTGGTTAGTAATCATTTTTGTGACCTCGTTATTTGGACATATGTTGGGGGACGCTTCTGTCAAACCATCGATTTTGTAGGTAAAAAGTTTTTTCGTGTTTTTTATCAAATTATCTCAAGATTTGACTAAAAAACTAACTGTTAGTAATAACATTTGAACAATCACCCAATCGACACATATACCCAAGCGCAGCTTATATAGCCACCACTACCGAGAATTTTTGCAGAGAGAAAAGTTGGGCGTCTCGTCAAAACGAAGCTACTCACGAAAATTCAGCCTGTTAGTAATCATTAAAAAAAAGGGCAAACTTCAGAAGTTCGGAATAAGAAAAATATTAAATACTTGGGTATTTCGTAACTTAAAAATGGTTTTTGTAAAGTTTATTGAATATAGACAGCTTGGCACAGACAAAGATAAATCACAACTTTAAAAAGTACCCCGTCTTTATAAAGTGTAGGCGCCCGTTTTATATTTGGAGATATTAACAGAAAAACTGAAAAGTCTACAGCATAAATAAAATTGTATATTCAAGAACATTTTAGACGTCGAAACTGAATTTTTAATTATCGCAAAATAGCACACTTTTCCATCTCACTTATTTCCCATTCGAAATTTTTTAACAATTTGCTTTTTACATCACTAGCTAAGTATTCTCAAAATTTCATTAGAACTCCCTCATTTATGATTATGACAGCCTAATAAAGAAAATTACAAAGATGATGACCTTTGTAAATTTCCTATTAGCCTCATCACACGTACGTAATCTCTCATTCTTCATCCGAAATTATTTTGTTTACTAACCTATATATTTACTCCAGTTTAATATCAAAACAATTCTAATTATCTATATTTATCCCAGAAACATCCCTTACAAAAATAAACCACGTGTTCACCATGCTGGCTATTAAACTATCAAACCGACCAATTGACAGTTGTTATCTAATAAAAAGTGAAGTGAAAATAAATTGGTGTTACGTGAATTCGATAAAACTGTTCTTACATTGAACTTTGGTGTAAGTGACTGGCTCTTTGTACCTACACATGGCACCTATGACTGCAATGGGAAGCATGGCAGGACTCAAGAGATGCCTTTCACAAGTATCCATGTTGGCGTTCAAAGCGGAGCGTTCAGGAGAGGAGGCCTGGGAGCACACTTGGTCAAGGTGGTTATTTTTGTTACTTATTTTTCTGTTGTTAATTAATTTTTCTTGTAATATGGTAAATAACTTAATAATACAGTCAATCTGTAATTTGACTCGTCAATAATTCCTACAAGACGTTTTTTATGTATAATAGGGAAGTTGCCACAATCATTAAACAAGTTTTGCACAACGTTACTCTAAAAAATAAAAAATAAAAAAAAATTGAACCGCCTTCAAAAAAGGTCGCTAAAAATTATAAAATAAAATTTGATCTACGCGCGTCACCCAGTTAATTGATCATTATTCCTAAAATCGGTTACAAATACGTTTGAACGTGTTACTTGTTCAATTAACTGAGCGTCGCACAGTGGGGCATCAATTCGAAAACATAGCAATAATTCTAATTTCTGTAACAATTCTTAAAAAAATGGCGTATAAGGGTTTTTGAGGGTGTTTTAATATGGCAGCGGAAAACGTTTGCTTCGGGATTAATTGAAACAATATTTTGGTGTTAGCCCAGATGATACAGAACATTTTCTAGTGAAACCTACAAAAACTTGCAAGATTAACTAATAAATTTTTTTTAATGAGTTCATGAAAGTGTACAGAATAATATCCTGAAAAGTTTACATTTTGCTCGGATGCAGAACATAAAAAAAAGTGAAACAAAAATTTTTTTTCATCCATTTTTGAGTCAGGGTAGGAAAAAATAAAAAATACAGTTGGATAGACCACGTGTTTCTGAACAAAAAAATATCCTAATGAAATTTATCGCTAAAGCCTGAAAAAAATAGTGGAGTAACTTTGTCACTCTGCGCGGCCAAGCGCACGGTTAAATGCATACTATGGAACCTCTAAAAGTTCTTGGCGATTCTAACGAGTAAAATGAAGCTTTCTTCTCTTTCTGATTACACATTTTTAACATTTTTCTTAGTGAATAGGAGGATAAATACTGAGTGTATGGAGGGAAAATATATAATTATGAACGCGTACACAAACAACACACATAGCAGCTGAATCGCTCGCATGAATTTTTACGGGCCTTTACTGTATTGTATTTATTACAGGTACACCTATCCACATTTTAGCTGTATCGAATGGATTCCTTATACATTTGTTAATGCAGTGGAAAAGTTCCAGAATTTATATTCAAAATAATCAAAGATATTTTCATAGTTATAAGGATAAGATCGTGGAAATTGCAATTTCTTATCATGATCTGATTGATCATATTTTCGAAAAAATGTTACAGCAAGCTATTCTACGCGTTTTCTTTAAGAAATTAAACGAAAAATTATATTTTTCCCTTGGACTTTACCTGCCGTAGAACAAATTTTGGTATTCCAAAGCACTCTAGATGAATATCTTAAAATGATTAAAAAAAACGAACGTCGACTCAAAAATTCGCGAAAATCTCATGGTATACTCAGAATGTTGTCTTGAATCCAAATATATAAAAATATACAGGGTGTTCCATTTCAAAATCGAAAGTTGCAGCCATTTTCGGGTAAATCGTTTTTATGTTCAAGAATCCATTTTTACAAGTAGTTTATGCACCCCAAATTTCAAATGGATAAGTTAAAAAAAAGAAAATATAGGGGGGAGCCACTAGCCTGTGGCACCCAGTATATTGTATATATATAACTTAAACAATGAAAGTAAAATAACGTAATATATTTAGTACATACCTGGCGGTATTGGATCCATAATTAATTAAGCAAAAACTATAGATATAAATGAGGTTAACCACTTAAAAGTTCTATAACAAATTTAGTGCATGGCTCATGCGTAGATACTACTTAAAAACAACAGTTTCATGGAGGTGGTAGTAGTAGGTGAGGTGGGCTTGACTTAGTTAGACAGTGACGCAAATGCTACACTGATATGCTCTCTTGCCATACGTCAACAACGCTCATTTATTTTACGATTCAATGCCATGTTTTCGAATTCCTGCCCCACTGTGCGACGATGGTGAAATTTTATTTCATAATTTTTTACGAACTTTTTTGAAGGCGGGTTCAATATTTTTTCAAAAAAACTTGTTCAGTCCTTTAGCTTCTATGCAGTAAAAGAATACAGTAGTGGCATTTTAAAATATTGAGTCGATGCCAATATAAGGTAGAAGAGAAGAGAAATGAACAAATAATATGCTGAAAAGAAACAGATTTAACCTATGCTGTTGCCACTTTTCTCTTTAGCTACTTTTAGTCGTCGGCGGAACTCTTAACATGCTGAAGCTCCTGGCATCAGTGTTAATATATAGCTTTCTTTCACGTACATTATTTTGCTATTTATATTTTACTCTCTTATCTTATTATAGGGATCGACCCAAGATTTCTAGGTGCCACTAGAGTAGATCCATCTTTAATGTCAGACACTTTACCAGAGAATCTTGAAATCTCCATATATAAATTTCAAGTAAATTCACAAAAATACTGCATTATGGCAGCTTTTTTGGATTCGCAGTTTTAAATTTTTAATTTTTGAGATCAGATCGGTATCAGCTACTCCTAAAATATTTATCTACCAATTTGAATTCAATTCCGACGAAATTTACATGGCGCTTTTGCCTTTGCAACTAAAAAAACTTGTTTGCTATTTTTGCTCATCTTATATTAAATGTAGCTTGATGACATTATTATGGGACTACCGCTAAGCCATACCTTGCAGTTTGAGACAGATTTCATACAAATCGATTATGTTAATCCAAAGTAATCATTGAACATATGTATATAAGAAAACATACATACAAGTCGAATTTTTTAAAGGCGTTTAATAAGATAACGTTAATATCACGTGATTGAATATCGTATCTGGGAGCAACGTGAATTCTAAATTAGAACTTTTGCAATTATTCACAAAAACGGTTAACGCTATTCGTCACCGTGCGTCAGTTGACCTGGCAAGGAAAACACTTTAATTATGCCCAGCGATTTCTCGCTATAAAAAGCCAATCATTTTCTATAGTGAATCTAATGCGTCCAGACTTTGACACCTCACTAAATAGTAAATATTTATTATTCTTATTACATCGTTAATAATAATTATTTTAACCTGCTATTGTTGACAACCAACCTAATCAACACAGAAATATACTGGATTAAACTTTTTAAATACACTAGGACTTTTGACCAATGAAAGCTACCTAAAAAACCCATGTAAGCATTTTTATTAGTTTATTTATTAGTCGCTTTTTCTCAATTTGACATCAAAATGATCTCAAAATGCCTTGATATTCTGATGTTCTCGAAGGGTAAAAATAACAGCGGATTTGAATTCAGCGACCTCAGAAATATAAACATAATTTTTTTAAATTTTTCACAATACTTTTTCTCGGTTTGACCTTCAAATGACCAAGAACCTGACGTGATGAAGCTTAACCAACCTCGGATTCGGAATCAGCGACCCAAAAAACCTATGTATACTCTGGTAAAGCCTGGTGATTGTTCTTAGATCAAATGTTGACCTGTGTTATTGATGCCATATGTTATATGTATAAAGTTTCTTCAACGATTTATCATAATTTTCGCAATAAAACGCTTTGCTCAAAATTGCCTGAGCTATTATCTAAATTACTGGATTACTACCGAGACAGATATTAAAATACTACTAATGAGAAATAAATAAACAATTACATGGGCATTTCCAGCACTCAGAGTAATGTCTGGAAATAAACATTCGCAATAACTTTTTCAAAACCAAGTAATATGTGTACTTCCTAGAAATGAATAATCGTCACGAGATAATCTGTTTACCTCAAGGCTTCATGAAAATTGCGCGAATACGATCCGAGGACAATTTTTAATTATTCGTAATTTACATGCATTAATAAATAAATTGAGTTTTGCGCGGCTTTTCGTTAACTTTTCACAAGCATAAGTTTTACAATTAAATGCAGACCATAAACCTTTTACGTCAGTCGTCTTGCGGAAAATAAACATAATTACTTTCACATCCACTCACGCCACCCACGTAGTGAAGGGGAACTATAGTAATGGTATGTATACGAAGCCAAAGTCAAAATTTTTTTGACATCAGCCACCTCCACCAATACCACACAACCACACCGCAGCCCCCACTACTGATGTTGCATATCGTTTAATGGGGTTTTGGGGCAGACTATTTAAAATATTATATTATTAAAGATCTGTGAAGAATTATTTCTACATAGTGGAGTGCAAATAAAGTATCAACATTTTTTCGTTATTGCCGGAGACTTGGATGTGGAAATAGTGATTCCTTAGGCAGCAGTTTCTTACTTCCACATCCACGTAGTGGAGTAGAAGTATAGTAACATTAAAAAAAATTATAATATTTTTGTTCAAATAGGCTTATTATAATGTCAAAAACGTCTAAATTTTAATAGAGCAAAAAAAAATTTCTGACTGCCTGGGGTTCTGTCTAACTTTTTTTGTGCCCACTATTACTCTGGAATCGTTTATGATATTGACTTGAAATTTGGTACACCCATGCATTATAATGAGATCTGAATCTAAGTCATATTTTGATTTTATTCCCTCGAAGGGTTGTGGCAAATGGGAGCAAGGTAAATCAACCAAGTAGGAGTCCACATTTTTTTTTGGAATTGGCTACCCCCATTAGTTGGGGTGGGGTTAACCCCAACTATTGATATGGCATTCGCTTTATAGGTTTTTATTTAAAATATCATATTATTAAAGTTCTATGATCAATTATTTCCACATAATATAGAGTGTCAATATATTATCAACATTTTTTCGTTGTAAGAGACTTGGATAGAAAATTTGGAAGTGTAACTAGTGATTTATAGGCTTAGTATTTTCTTAACAATAGTTTTGAATTATGTGGCCAAAATGACACAATTACTAGTTCCTTTATATAAAAAACGGTCTCTCCTGTTTTACTGTTTTGTTTAATTAAACAACTAGCAAACTATTTATTACCAACAATCGAAGTTGAAAAAAGCGGTTTTTCGCAACTTCGAAGAATGTTAACTTTTTGAAATTTTTTTACAGATAGTTGAAGGAAAAAAATTAGACATGTTTTGATACTAGACTTGATTTTCTATCTCAACTCTACAATTTGTTATAGCAGTTTTTATATTTTTCAAAATTCTCAAATGCATAGAATCGTTTTGGAATACATCCCAAAAGTTCTCACCTAAAATATTATTGTGTTGAAATATGAAAGTTTACGGTCACTGCGTAAGTAAAGTATACAATATTATAACGCTGTTTCATTCAAACAACTGATATTTGTCAGTTGTTAATGTAATTTGACCCCGTAACGTCGAAATAAAATTCCATGAACGACATGAATTAGATAATAACATCTATAGCCCGTGGCGGATTTGGGGGGGGGGCTATAGGGGCTATAGCCCAGGTTGGCAAAATCCATGGGCGGCAAATTTTTTGAAAAGGCACATAAAAACAAAAAATTATTATTATTAGAAGTATTATAACGTTTATAATTTATTTGAGAAGAAACTGTTTTTTATTTAAACTAGACTAGAGTTCCTTATTAGGTCAGTGACTATAATAGTCACTGTACGGGGTGGTCGCGCGAACGATAGAACCTCATTTAACTTCGTTATTTTTGCAGATACGTAAAAAGTCCAAAAATAAAAATTATGAGAAATCACATGTATTTTCCAAAAATCATTTCAGAAAAACAATTAAAAGTCGAATTTCGGAGATACGAGCTTTACTTTGGTCTTTTTAAATGGAACACCCCATATGTGTTTAAACCATTTGAAAGGCCATAGAAAAACCGTTTATTAAGTCATGGTAGTCCGAAAAATATATATCAGTTATTGAAATTCCCCATTTTATTTAAAATGAAGTAAAATTAGATACTAATTGTTTATTTTAATTTACATACTTCTGTTTTCCATGGCTAATTTGATAAATTGTAAAGTTCTACTAAATTAAACAATTTTTTTTTAAGATAAATACCATGTATATAATTAAAAAGCTTTTTTTATGGTCTCTCAAATGGTGTAAATATGTATGAATTGTTCCGTTTAAAAAAAACAAAGTAACGTTCATATCCCCGAAATGCGACTTCAATTGCTATTCTGAAATAATTTTTGGAAAATACATGTGATTTTCTATAACTTTTATTTTTGTACTTTTTTACGTAACTCCAAAAATAACAAAGTTAAATGAGGTTCTAATGTTCGCGCGACCACCCTGTACGTAAAATTTTCTCAATATGTGTTATAGAACTTAAATTAGTAGGAGTTGCTTTGCTGATTACTGATAAGCCTATCTGGCCCAGGCCTATTTGGCCTTTGTCCAAATGAATAACATTTTAAATGCATACCAAAGTTTATTTCAAATTTTATTTTGTTCTCGTTCTCATATGATAAAATAAACAATATTATATATCGATCTGGTTTTTAATTTATCCAAAACCACTGTCACTAGTACTAATGATTTTGTGCTTTGTGCTATTGATAAACCTATGGGTAGAAAGCGTAAAAGGGAGTGAGCGAGGAGGGAATTGAAAAGGGGTGAGGTGTAGAGGGAATATCATTTTTCACTGCAGTGGCAAGGAGCAGAGAGTGTTAAGGGGGGTGGGAGGGCGGCAAGTTTCCGATAGCCCCTAGGCGGCAGAAGTATAAATCCGCCACTGTCTATATCGTAAATTTCACTAAATTATTTGAAAATGTTTCAACTCTAAACTACAATTACATAAACAAATTGGTTTTGATTTAATTATTTTAACCTTACAAGTTTATGTGGGTAGGTATATTATTTTTTTAAAGTCGTAATTTATTACTGAACATTTTTCAATTTCATAGATAAATATTATCGTAAACTGAGACTATTGCAAAACAATAAATTCATTTAGTATAATCAAAAAAATTTATGTTTTTTTTCTTTATTTTGGTTTGAGTAGCAAAACCAAGAACTCTCCTATAATGTTAGTATGTAATAATAATATTTATTAGACGGAAAAATAAACCGAAGCGCAAGTTAAATAGGTCAGAGAAATAAGTATTTCAGTCTTGGAAATATACTTAAATTAAAAAGAAAATCGAATGTTACCATACAAGTACCGAAGTCGGTTTCATATTATAGTACAGTCGATAGGTAGATTATTATACGAATAAGTGTGGGAGTTTTGAAACTTTGGGAATTTGTAGATTTCGATACCCTGAATGAAAAAAGAAAAAATGCAAAATGTGATCTCAGCCGCCGCGCCGGCGCCGGCGCCGCCATACTGAAAAAATTATTAATTAAAAAAAACTTCTTAAAAACAAGCTTTTATATTTTAGTCGTACTAAATTGGGAGTCCGCCATATTGGATTTAGAATGACGTCACTTAGCTAACCATGCATTGTCATCCAAACTAAACGTGTATGCAAAATTTCAGCTCAATCGGTTGGGGATAACTGTTTTAAAATTCATTTGCAACATATACTAACAAGGCAAGTTGAATAGAAAAGCTTGTAAAAATGGCGCACAAAAACAGTTTCTTTGAAATATCTCGCTTCGGGTGCCTCATACGGCAAAAAATGTTCTTACAAATAAAAGAGCATTAAATTTTCTACAAAATATATTCTATACATTTTTTCGCTAAACTGAATAGTTTCGGTGTAGCAGCCGATAGAGATCAAGCATTCTTGACAAAATTATGATATTTTGCAGTTTCTGGATTTAGAGCGACTTTTATGAAGGAGTATTTTTGTGTTGAGACAAAATTTTTTTTCATACCTGAAAATCCTCAAATATAGTTGATTTTACTTGTCTGCTACACATAGCTCAATGTTCAGTACTCGTTTTCACACCACCTTGAGATAGAGTATATGGCGCGTTTTTTCTTTACGTGGTTGCCCCTATAGGGCTAATCCACGACTAGCTTGCTTCTTGAGGCGTTTTAGGTTCTTGATGTCGAAGGTCCAGGTTCGTTGTGGTTTTCAACAATACTTTCTTTGAAAATTGCTTCCGTTGCGCTGTCCACTGATTCTACGTATTGATTGTTCTCCATGCTTGCGAGAAATGTTTCGACTGGAGAGTCGACTTCCTCGTCGACACGAAGCCCGTCGACTGTTGCCGGTGCATTGTCGCAGCTTTGTCCATTACAAATTACAGAATATTTTAACCCTGCTTTTCTACAACCACACGCTGCACTGCACCCTTTCTTGCATTTACAGGAAAGAAATTTAAGTAGGTTTTCAGAAGCAGGATCTTTCAAAGAGTAAGCTCAGCTTTGCTCTATTTCCAGCCCCATTCTTCAGCATTTTTACAAACCCCCTGCCACTCTTGGACTTGATAATATGTCCTGAATGAATGCTGCCGTGCCGCTGCAGCTGTAGGTGCTAGAGACGCGATGTTAAACTTGCTTTTTGTGAGCGATCTTTCGAAACATTGGTAACGATAAGCGTCCAGAGAGTATTGTCTCCATGTTTGGCTTCATACAGTGCCAGAATAAAGCGTCTCCAGCATCAGCGATAGTGTCCGATTCAGCATTACTATCTTGAGAAAGTTGAATGCTGTATTGTAAATTCTGGTGCTTTAATTTGCCTGATTAAAAAGTGCACAAGTTGTGTCACACCCGCTAAAAGCGTTATCAATGTTGATTTTACCATTCGACAAACTATGGGAAGAATATGATCTCTGGCTAGTCGTGGATTAGGTCTATAGGGGACAACCACTTAAAAAAACGCGCCATATACTCTTACGTCAAGGTGGTGTGGGAACGAGTATTGAACATTGAGCTATGCGCCGTGGTAGACAAGTAAAATCAACTATATTTGAGGATTTTGAGGTACGAAAACAAATTTTGTCTCAACACAAAAATACTCCTTCATAAAAGTCGCTCTAAATCGATAAATTGCAAAATATCATAATTTTGTCAAGAATGCTTGACTTCTATGTGCTGCTGTACCGAAACTATTCAGTTTAACGAAAAAATGTATAGGACATATTTTGTAGAAAATTTAATGCTCTTTTATTTCTATAAGAACATTTTTTTGCCGTATGAGGCACCCAAAGCGAGATATTTCAAAGGAACTGTTTTTGTGCGCCATTTTTTCAATATGGCGACGCTGGCGGCTGAGATCACATTTTGCATTTTTTCTTTTTTTATTCAGGGTATCGAAATCTGCAAATTCCCAAAGTTTCAAAACTCCCGCATTTATTCGGACTAAACCACTTGTTTTATGCTCTCACCGCTGTATTATTATACTCTTCGCAAATACGAAAACGAAGAGTATATTGTATTTGATCGGCACATTTCTAAAACCGTAAATATCTCTCGCAGACAAAAAAATTTCATACCATTGTGTTAGTGAACGAATTCTGAACAACTTTCAAAATGTCCGTCCGTCCGTCACGATTCTTGTAAGCACGATAACTCAAGAAGGAAAAATCCGATTGTATTGAAATTTGGACAGTAAGTTAGTGTTAGCTAGAGGAAGAACATTTTTTAACAAAATCGAACAGTAAATAAAAATGTTATTAATTATTTAAATTTGAAAAAAAAATTTTTTGATTTTTATGTTTTTGTAATTGAATAGAAATCTGGTGGAATGATATTTCATTTTAATATTTAAATATTTATATATTTTACAAATATACATTTCATAATGTAATATACAACCGTGAAAATATGATTTTAGCTCGTGTCTTATAATGTAAAAATTTACATTTTTTTGCGTGTAAGGTGGTGGTGTAGTTCTTATGCTTTTAATTGAAATTGACTCGGAATCCAAGGGTCCTGGGTTCGAAACCCAAATGGGGTTTAGTATGTTTTTTTTTTATTTTTACTTTATTTTACACTGAGTCTTTTACCAACTAAGTTCGTACTATAAAATTAAAAATGTCTAAAACTAACATTACTTACAAAAAACTGCGAAGAGTATCCTATAGAATGGGTAACAACAAGTTCAGTGAACAGGCGAAGAGTACGTTTTTAGGTTGTTATTATATAGTCTTGCGTTTTAAGAATAAGCAAAATTAAGAATTTACAAGACTTTCTTGGTATTAAAAATACATCTTTTTTGTATAAAATTCTTTTAAAAATATAAGATAAAATATAGTATACACGTCCATGTTTTGTAGGAAACTTAGACCAAAATTTCCGTTCAAATACCAACTCCGAGCGCCTTCCATGGTTGGCTTTGTTTAGTAAGATATGATTTTCAAGAAAAGTCTTGTGAAAAGAGAAATTTTGAAAGGGGAACTATGTTTTAAAAAAATGGTACATTTTATCCGAAATTCAAGAATACTTTGAAACTTATGCGGTAAATATATACCTACAAATTACCTTCTCGTTGACAGAGATTTCATTATACTCTTCTGATTCCAAAGCACATAAAACCGTCAGGTTTTCCCAGTTTGCACTTCAGTTAGAATTTCGGAAGTTATCCAAGATTATTTCACATTCTTACGTGTGTCGTGTTCCTGCCGCTGCGTATGTGATGTTTTCTTTCAAGGATTCTCACAAAGTATTTGGATCTTCATGTTTCTATGGTGTGGCTTCACTTCTAATGTTTGGTGCTACGTGAAAGGTTCTGTTTATTTATAAATGTTTTTAGCCACAACGTAAGACATTCCTTTGAATAACAAAGTCTGTTATCATGAACTAATTTAAGGTAAACAACCGGATCTCCACTTAAAAAGAAAAACATTTTTTACTTCGTTGCCATACACAGTGTGTGTTGACATAAACGTTTATTAGATACTGATCTATCAAATGGAACGTAGGCCTAATTACTGGCTGCTTGTATGAAGGTGTGAAACAAATGAAAATATTTGACTTAACACTTACCTATTAACTAATCCATTTTCACGTATTCTCAAAAGACATAATGAAAAATTAATAAAGAAGAAAAGGGTAATATTATTATTATTCTTATTATTAAATTATTTTAGAAATTCAAAATATGCCATACTTTTGCTTATGATTGTATTTTCTAAATTTATTTCAGTCAGTTATAATTGGCAGACATTTTATAGTTGCCTTCTAGTTTCACCTGATATCAAATTTTGCCGGTATCATATTCTAATAATTTAAGTCTTCCTGGAAAATGACTTTCAGAGACACCAAAAGATGTTTAAAAAATAATATAAGTGCCTGATTTGTATGCAATTTTGTAGGTCATGAACTGTTCATAGCTGTATAATATTTCTTAATATTTTCTCTTACAAATAATTACTAATTAAAATATTTTTAGTAGCAATTATTGAATATATCTTTGGTCAAAATTAAGGGACCAGTAAGAACAAATTGAAATATGAAAATTTCACATAATCTATTGAAATTGGCAAATTTGATTATCGATAATTTCTTTTATGCACTTATGATGTTACTACAGATAATTGTATCAATTATCGAGACAGTTGAAGACTTAATTAAACATTATTATCAAACTGTTGCTAAAATTAAATAAGGCTCTTAAAAATGTCTGATTTTAATCTATCAAGTAGATATAATCAACTTTTGCATACAGATCACATATTTTTATAAAAGCTAAACAAACTCTATACTATGAAATTAGCAATATCAGAACTGTGACGAGATATGAAACGAACTGGCAACACAATCACAAAATTTAAAAATATTGCTAATTACATTCATGTATTGGTAATTTATTTTTAACCACTTGGGCTCGTATATACGATGCTTCGACATCTCGTGGTAAAATATTGAAGTTCTCTGAAGGCTCATGTGCTTATTTTTTCATCGAGACCCCCGTATCGTATTTGAAAAAGCAACATACAATTGGAACGAAGCACCTCCTTTTTACCCAGCTACGCTACGCAAAGGAGGGTAATGGACGTGTCGATATGTATACAGGGTGTTCCAGAATGGGGTTACCTATACCACAAATGTACCTTCATTTTAATTTTTTGACAAAAAGTCACTGTATAAAAAGAATTGCTTTTTAAAAGAATACGACCTGTGTTAAGAAAATTTATTATTTTTATACAGAACGCTCAACAAATCCAATAATATTAAGGCTGCCTTTATGGTTTATTGTCAATGAAATTTCCACATGAAAAATTTGCTTATAATTACTTACTACTTATTGCTGCAGAAACTGCAACGCCTTGCCTGTCTATGGACAACAGGAGCAATGTGTTCCTGTCCCACAGCAGATATGGAGGCAATGCTGGACTTATTTCCTATGCATTTGCATGTGAGCAAGGAGGCAGCACTTGGTACCTTAAGGCTGCATCAGGCACTTAAATTTAGACCAACAGAGGCACTCGAAGGGCAAAGATCCATATACTTTCAGATAGCCAGGCCAGACCATAGCCAGGCTGCACTAAAGGCTCTCAGGTCTTATACCTTCCAGTCTAAAATTGCCTGGGAATGCAGACAATCCCTGAAGCAACTGGCAAAAAAACAACAAGGTTACCTTGATGTGGGTGCCAGGGTATGAGGGAACAGAAGGCAATGAATTAGCTGACAGCCTCTCAAGAAAAGGGGCTGAAGCCCCATTTTTCGGACCAAAACCGTTATCTAAAAACACATAATGGAGGAAGTCCAAAAGTGGGAAAAGGAACAAAAGAAGTCCTACTGGAAGAATACTCCAGGTCAAAGACAAGCGAAAAGGTTTATAACCTATTCGACAAAAAATGCTACAAAACTTCTCGAACTCGAAAAGTTCGACCTAAGGCTGATCACAGGCCTTCTGACTAGCCATTGCCCCTTGAGATATCATCTCAAGAACATGAGCATGGCAGAAGATGACAAATGCAGATACTGTGAAGCTGCAACTGAGGCTGCGGAACATATACTTTGCAAATGCAAGGTATTAATCCGCATTAGGCTAAAGTAACTAGAACAGGCGAAATTAACGCCTGAAGACATAGGGAAATTAGCTCCCAGGAAAATCACAAGCTTTGCAAAAAGTCTTGGAATCCTGGGCAACAACTAGTTATAGGGTAAATCACAAAAGGTATTTTAGGTCGAGGTGAAAAAGGCCAACTCAGGGCAATCTACAATCTACTACTTATTCTGTTGAAAGTTTTGGGGGTAAATGGGGGTAAATTGTTAGTAAGCAAGTTGATAAAATTGGGATTTAGTGTATGAACGAGAAGCCAAGCTCTCAATTTTTTTTTGGCATCTGCTATCCCCACTATCACTCCCATTACCACCCCCATCCCCACCTCATTAATAAAGAGGATGAAGAAGTAGAATTGTGATTTAGTGTGTGTCAAAGAACCAAAGGCCTCAATTTTTTTTTGGCATCAGCCACTCCCACTACAACTACCACCATTATTAAAGGAAGAGACTTGGATAGGAAATCTGGATGTGGAAGTAGTAATTATTTGGGCAGCGGTTTTTTATTGTAGTTATAGATTATAGTATCCGCACATTTCTAAAATAAAATCTGCCTTCTGCTCCGAGTACAACTTCTTGCTTAGTGCTTAGTTCCGTATTGTTGCCTTGTCGATGATAAGTGTTGAATTAGCCACCACTGAACGAACTTCTTGAATAAATAGGTCTAGTGGTAGCAGGTCTATAAGGACTTCTAGTGCAAATGTGGAAGTGATTTTTATGAAAGAAATCGTTTGTATACCATTTAGCAGCCTTAATACTCCCAATTGCAGTGTCTTAATCATCCGTGAAACTCACCCGTAGCCTATCATGAGTCTTACTATCCTGATGTATAACCATGGGGTAATTTTTTTATTCAACCTCTAACTTTTTCCTATAAGCTAGAGCAATGATTGATTTAATTGGGAAATAAATACAAATAGCTGCTTATCAAATTAATGCAAATTTATGAGACATTTCCCTTTATTCTTTTTCAAATAATAACTTTTTTTTTAATGGTTTCTCTTACTTTTCGTATTATTTAGTTGGTACAACATACCGCGTATTAATTACAACGTTTTTTCATCTTTTATTCTGGCTGGGTCAATAAATACATCATGATCTTTTCTTAGTAGAAGTAGATGAGGCACGTGTTAGAGCTTATTACAGCTGGTTCGTCTCTTTATACTCGACAAAGGTGAATTCAAAAAATCGTTGGCAATTTGCAAGAGAATAAAATGTCTGCCCTTTACAATAACGGTTTCTCGTTTTTCTTGTTCTCCGTGACGTTGTCGATAATAATCAGAATGCTTTCTTTGCCAACAGGAACAACTGCGACTTAAGTTTGTGTTGCAGCTGGGCCCGCCATTCAAAACGCGTTATTGTTTTATATTTAAAAGCAGTGAAAAATACGTATATTAGTATATACTTCAAACGATCAGTAGGTTAATTGTTTGTAAATGTAGCCAAGTGTTTTAACATAAGTTCTTTATATTTCGAGATTTATTTATTCTATTAGCTAGACAACTCAAATTCAAAGTCAACAAGCTACTCTTAGGTCAATATTTGAATGTGAACTTTTTTTATTCCATTCACGCTCGTGTATGCTGCATTGTTAGTGCACTTATTTACATTATTTTTATCAACTTAGAAAGTACTATCATGGCATTCATTCACAGAGCTACGTGTACATCAGATTTCCATTTTCCAACGAAAATTGTATTTTATTATGTATAAGATTTAATTAAATAGGTAATATTGCACATTGTGAAAAATTGCAGGATTTATATTTTCTATCGGACAAATATAATTTTTACAAGAAGGTCAGGTCAGTATTTCGGCGTCGATTTCTCAAAAATTAGCCAGTAGATAAGCGTTTTATGTGACTTCTGCCTAGACGCTTCCACGCTGAAAATTGACAATTTAAATATTTTACCTTAATCGTTTTCTAAAAAATTAACCCATGACTAGGTCTTAAAAAATTGTTTTATACTTTTAAAGAATTTTTGGCTGTCGGCTTTTTGTGGCTATTCACTTTGTCAAATAATTAGACGTTTTAAGTTTCATTTTCCCCTTTTCCTAATTCCAAAATTCGTAAAAGAAGTAGTATATAATATAATAATACAACGTATAACTTCCAAAAAAGGATAAAAGAAAATAAGAAAAACTATGCACACTCTATAACACAATCTGTAGAGAAAAAGAGGTATCCGGGAATAAATTGTAAAAGGATTTTTTTTGTTTAATGCTGGGGGGTTGCCACAATAATTTTTATTGTTGCGCTATGGCCGCCATGTTGAAAAAATTACGATCAAAACAGGTTTTTCTCAATTTTCTTCTTTCCTGTTAGTTTTACCCTAAAATTAGGTATTAAGAAAATTATCGAAAAAGAAAAAAGCTACAACTTTTATTTGAAATATTATTTCTACTGACATTTGGAAATGTTCTATATTTCAGTAGTAATTTGAGTTAGAAAAAGTCGAACTTTTATTAATATAATTAATATTTTACGCTTTACAACCAATGGTGAAAATGTATGCTTCCCTGCAAAGTTTTACAATTATCTCTCTCCGTTGCTCCTATGTAGTAATATGTTATTTAAAATTTCCCAAATCGTCTGTTTAAACAATTTTCCTCCATAGTGAACTGTTTCAAAATTACAGTATAATAACTAATTACTACATATATGAACAACGGGAGCAAAGACAATATCAATAATCTGGCCACTCTGGTCACCTTAAAAAAGTAATTAAAAAGCGAAAGAGTAAAATAATATTTGAAATGTGGTTGACACTATGGTCGAAGAAGAAAACCTGATATACTTTTAGTGAAAAAGCAATACAGGGTAATAATCCAAGAGAAGAAATAATTAATAAATAAAAGATGCCAAATAGAGAGGGAAGTTTTGTGTTAAAACTTTTACATTTTTTGTTTTTTCATAAAAAAAGCATCTTTACTTGTTGAGAATAAAATTCTCAAAAAAAACCTCTCGCAAAAAAGTCCTCGTCAACTGTTCGCTTAAAATCTATGATTACATTTGTTACAGTAAATGTATCTCTGGATTTTAAACGAACTTCAACTGAACATTAGCTGAACTACGTCGATATATAGCTTGAAATTGTCCAAGTGGAAGAGCAGGGAGTACATTTAGTACCCATCTGAACTTCGCCGGTTTTAATACCAATAAAGTCTATTTATTATCTTTATTATTATTATTATATTTAAATACCGTTTTATTTAGTAGGTATATTACAGTATTATAACCAGGGAGAAACTTTTTGCAGAAAGTAGGAAATAGTATATTGTTTTATTAGGAGTAAAAGTGATACTATTGTGATGAGTTTGTAGGTTTGCCGGACGAACGAAGTGAGTCCGGCAATTACAGACGAGTCACAAGTGGCTTTTACTTCGAATATCCGAATAAAACATGTTATTTTTTTCTCCAAACGTCGATTAGCTATAAAAAAAATAAAAATAAAAAATCTCGAATTTCAACACCAAAAATGCATTGTGTTAATATCGCATGGTCGACGCGGCGTTTTAAATAAAATACGCGTTGCAATGGATATTTATTTATTTATTTATATATTTACACCACCCCACAGTAAAAACCAATTACGGGATGGGAAGAAACACAATAATTTATACCGAATGGTAAAAAATATACACAGACAAAAACGGAAAAGAACCGATTATAAACATGAATAATACACTAACATATTAAATAGTATATTAAAATAAAATTACAAATTACTACGAAAAGATACACTTAATATTTGAAATACTCGAGTAAAATATATCAAGTTGTCCTTCAATAGACATGTAAGTGTTACACAAAAATAAAGGAGAGAACATCAGAACATTTGTTCGCGGAGTGGGAAAATAAAACGTTTTATGAATACGCGTTTCAAACGAGGGGGCATGAAAATTTAACATATTCAAGATATTGGGGCGACCGATGAGATTAAAAATTAACATGTGCAAAAACAAAAGAGAACAAAGTTTCCTGCTGTCGCGCAAACTATGAAAACCAAATCTATTTAGCAACTGTCCAGTTGGAAGCCAACAGCGACATGATCAATTTTGTATAAAACGAATTTTAGGTAGCGCAGCGCCGTTGTATATTCTTTATGCAATTACAATAAATTATATAGCCTGGATTCCAAATAAGTAAGGCATATTTAAGTCTAGATTTATCAAATGCAGTATAAAGAAGATTTAATAATTCAATGTCATTAAAAACACTTGAATTTCTAATCACAAAACCCAAACTTGTATCAGTAGAGAGAACAATATTTTCTATGTTTGTTAAAATTTTGTTTCCAGTCGAATAGAACTCCCAGTCAGTGAACTCATCTGATCTATTTAATACGATATCGTTCAACTCATAATCAAATAACAGTGGATTATTCTCCCTGTGGAAAGACAGAACGTTGCAGTTGGTGATGTTTAAAGGTAGATTATTTAGAAGACACCATTCATTTACATCATTTAAATTACTTTGAAGTAACACATAATCCTCGTCGGTACAACAGTATAATCCAATTTCATGTTATCAGCATATAGCAGGCAGTTGACATCAACAAACGTCACTAAATCATTAATAAATAAAATAACTAACAGAGGCCCCAGTACTGAGCCTTACGGCACTCCAGAAGTCGCTAGAAATGAATCAGTCTTAAAACCACGGGATTTTACGTATTGGCTCCATCCAGTTAAAAAAGATGACAGCAGGGAAGTTAGCCGAAGTCCGAAAAACCGAGAGCTTTAAGGTTATGTAGGAGAATGCCGTGGTCAAGCCTGTCAAAAGCTTTGAAGAAATCAGTATATATAACGTCAACTTGTTTGCCCGCATCGATAGCCTCAGATATAAATTGTGTGACAGTGAATACATCTGTAACTGTTGACCTACTCCTTACTTTTTCTGCTGCTCAGCGTCAGAAAAAGTACTCTTACCCCCGTTGTTAATGGCAACGCACAGCCGTCTAAAAAGTCAAACTTTAATGTCATGAAATGAGTTAAAAAAATTTGCAGGGAAATGTTTTTCTGACGTTTGAAGAAAAAATAAGTTTTAGGTACACTAAGGCACAAAATTTTAATTAATTTATTATACTGATTTATTGCACTCGTAAACGAATTATGTTTAAGTACTAATTATGATTAGTGTTAGTTCAATGATGTTTAGGTACTAATTACAATTGTTGCAAGATCAATGACAGATAAACAACTAGTTCAATTACATTTACATAAATACATTAAGGTTGAAAGAAACATAGTACTACAATCTCACATCATGTCACGTGATAACATATAAACTCATATGTTCACCAGTTAGTTTTAATCATCTTCAGATGATGCCGATATGGTCGGCGAGAGGTACGTCGACTATAGCATGTGAGTGTGTAGTATTTAAGTTGGTGTCTGTGGAAACTACTTTATCGTCATATTTTCGTAAAAAATACGTTAGAAAACATATTTATATCACTTAAGACAATACCGAATTTAAAAAATCTGTAAAAGTATTGACACAAAACATCCTTCTCTGTATGATATTCTTTATTTATTAAATAGTTTTTCTGTTGAATAATCTCCCTGTATACTTTTTTGCTAAAAGTATGACATCAGATTTTATTCCTGGCATTATGACAACTATATTTCAAATATTATTTTCCCCCATCTCTTCATTAATAATTTTTTTTTGTGACCTCTCTGTATTTTTTCACTAAAAGTATACATGGGATTCCTCCTCGATAATGCTGTCAACTACGTTCCAAATATTATTTCCACCATAGTTCCTTAATTAATTGTTTTTTGGGGTGACTACCTGTATAGCAAGGTTCAATACTGGGTCCTTAAACTGAAATTTGTATACAGGTCTAACATTAATTCTTTAAATATGCACAATACTAGCAAATTAACAATACCACGTCATGTTTAAGAGATCTCTTGTATATAATGTCATCAAAATCTATACTTCATTAGAGCCTGAATATCTGGAAATGAACAGTAATAAATTTAAAAATAAATGTAAACAAATCTAACTCACTAATCAGCAATAGCAATATCAGTAGCAATTTTAATATTATGTATACCTGTAATTATGTCTAGCAAACCTTAACTTGTATTTTATTTAGAGCATTCGTCCATTACGAATTTGTTTTTTTCATATTTTTTGACGTTGTGGGTGTTACAATATAGTGTTGTGAATCTGATTACATAAAATTTTTCTTAAGTAAATTATCAAATGAGGTTTTCAGGTCAAAATTACGCTCGTTGATAAGTGAAAAATTCTACATTAAATTCTACACTAAAAACAGGGAGACCAGGTTACACGTGGAAATCACAAAAAGGATAGAAATGTACGCAATGAAGTACTGGGGACACGTTCAAAGAAGGGAACCAACACACTTACTGAAGAAAGCACTAACACTGGACAGCAGCAAACTTAAAATGGGGAGACCAGGTTACACGTGGAAATCACAAAAAGGATAGAAATGTACGCAATGAAGTACTGGGGACACGTTCAAAGAAGGGAACCAACACACTTACTGAAGAAAGCACTAACACTGGACAGCAGCAAACTTAAAATGGGGAGACCATGTTACACGTGGAAAACAACAATCGAGAAGATCATGAACAAACTGGGAAAGGACCAAACATACTGGGAAAGAAAAGCGAGGGGAAAGAATGAATTTCACAAAGAAATCGGAGCGATATATACTCTACCAGAATCAGAAACGGAGGAATCAGAAGCCTCAGAAGAAGAAGAAGAAGAAGACTTGTAGAAACAGAAGTACAAAAATAGGAGCACAGATAGCAGCGACACAACGCGGCAACATATCTCACAAGAAGATCCAGAATAGGCAGAAGCCCAGAACCAAAAATACAGAAAAAGGGGGCTTAAACGCTCCCTCACGACATAATGCGGTAACGCATCTCACAAATACCTACACCTCCCATCCCACATTCCTTTACCATGCGCCATGTGGCTCTCGCTGCTGGCAACAAGCATGACCTTAGTCCAACCCAGCGTGGACGTAGCAGGCCCAGCCGTATAACTTGGGAGTGGCAGTAATGCCTACCGCACGCTGGTAAATCAATCAATCAATCAATCATATATCTGTATATTTCACCCACCACTATAGTGTGAGTCGGAAAATAACCCGAAAAACCCGACTATTGTCTGATGCAACCAGATTAGTTCTCCCTCCATCCCCCACCCGTTTGCGAGGAAGCTGAACACCGTGGTGGTGGCAGAATTTCTCGTTGGATTGACCCACCCCCGCAAACGACCAAAAACCACCTCCAAACGCGTATTGATAATGTTTCACGGAATCTAACTTATTGATCCCCTGTTTTTGAGCATGCCAATTATGGGAAGGATCCTGGGACGCATACCTGATACCCACCTACCCCCTCAAAGGCCTGTAGAGAGGTGAGAGAGCGCTCTCATCATACCACTGGACAAAAAGTTTTCCCTTCCATTTTCGAGCATGGCAAACACAGAGAAGACCACGAATTGAGTGCTTGACATCCGTTCACCCCCTCAATGGCATAAAAATATTTTATATAATAAATTGTAATTAAAAAAAGTCAGATATTTCAATAATTATTATATAAACCTATTTTACCTAAAAACTGCGTACAAAAATATACATTCGTCTTTTTTCAGCTCCACAGTAAATGAAGATGACTACTTTGTTGCCGAGATCGAGCTGACATTTTAATGTTTTTTCCTCTGTAGCATCCTCAAAAATGGAGAGGAGCTTTGCCTGGGGGTATGCTGAGAACGCACTCTCCCCCCCTTGGAGAGCGTTTAGGGGGTGGATCACCCCGAAGAGGAATTCCACCACGGTGTTCAGCACCCTCGAAAACGAGGGGGAGAACTAATCTGGTTGCATTAGACAATAGTCGGTTTTTCGTCCGACTCGCATAATCCGCTACTATCTGATTCAGTAGAGTAGCTACTTAGCTAGACTTCGCCACATTTTGGTGGAAATATTATTATCTATTTTGCAGTTCTTTGACAATGGATATTAATTGAACAACAAAGACGATTTATCATTATTATTATATTTTATAGGTATACATTATGAGTACAGCAGATTTCTTCCTTGACAGTCGTGTTAACTAAAAATATATGATATATTACGGTATGGTGTTCAGTCACATTTTTTTCGTAAATTAATTTTTTAAGGTTGTTCAACCTATATATGTTGCACTAAAAGTTTGACAGGTTTCTTGTGTTTAACCTGTATTAACTACATGCCAAATATCATTTTTCTCCGCCTCATTCTTTTCATTATTTTTTTAGAGGGTGTCCACCATGTATCTTTTTCGCTAAAAATATATCCCATTTATTCGTGGCAATAGTTTCATCTACCTACCTAATATTATTCTTCTCGTTAAATAGTTTTGGAGATATAGGCAGATATACAGACACCAGACACCGACTGTTTGTTTCTACCTTAAATAAAGTTCTAAATTTTTTTCGATTACTTATTTCAATAAAAGAACAACATCCTTATCCATAGGCATTCCGCAACACAAATATGAGTTATATAGGTTTAATGATAAGATCCTGAAATTAGTAATTACGTGATTGATTGATTTATTAATTAGTCGATATCAGTTTCTACAGTTTACTATTAATCAATGGCAATTAATAAACGCTCCAATAACATGTGAACAGTGTCAGTTTATTTACATCAGATGTTAAATAAAGGTTAATTTTCTTAGTTCTCTGTTGAAGTGCCGCCTAAAAAATGATGTCAGTACGCTCTCTAAGTTTCATCCAAGATTATGATGCACACATTGGTGAACATTGGGAAAAATACTCAGAAACATATAAGAGGTATTTACTTCATTAGGTTTAGCAAATACAACTAATTAATATAATCTTACAACGTCGAATTCATAGAATAGTAAAGTTTAAAATCTATAAATACTGTTTAGGTATTTAGTCCTTTGTTATTCTGTTTCTATTTGTGATTTATAACTAGTGATAAAATTTTATTTGGTACTAGGTTAAGTTAGGAAAAATTAAATGCCTTTCATTTTATATAAGGAAAATAGTTTTTTTAAACCTTCGAGTAAAACTTTTCGGCAAACTGGCGCCGTTGTAAAATAAAACAAATATAACTATATTTGATCTAGCTGACACTTAGTCACTCGACGATTGATACAAAAGAATTTATTTGTAGATTGATCCAAGATATGTAACTCTACGGAACGTAAGGTGACTCTCATGATAGAAGTTTTAAATTAAAAGCAAAACACGATTATCTTATGTGTCAAAAAGTACGTATCCTTATTACAGGTAGTGTGCATAATTTTATATATTTTTATATATAAAGAATCTTTGAATTATTTTTATTTAGCTAATAAATAAAAATAACACACCACAGGCAATGCAACCACCTTCCCTGAAAGCCCGAAATGACCTTGTGCGGGAGGAGCTACAAATTTCGAAACATACATCAAGTATCCACTAATACTAAAATTAACTTTTTTTCGAAAAAATCCCAATACCATGACCGGGAATC
The DNA here is from genome assembly GCA_936432065.2 of Rutpela maculata. Lineage (NCBI taxonomy): Eukaryota > Metazoa > Arthropoda > Insecta > Coleoptera > Cerambycidae > Rutpela > Rutpela maculata. The sequence goes on along the minus strand of OW386290.2, from coordinate 53,337,417 downwards.
GGACCCCACAGATTGTTCCATTTCACATTGTCAAAAATCTTACGGTAGTTTTCGAAACAAAGGTATGTACATAAGCAAGTACTTTTCGCTTGCCCTCTCGATAGGTTGACGCAAATTCAGTATTTACTCTTTAGTGCCGCATCCTTTAACAAAGTCTGCTTACTCAGTAGGTATTTGCTAAGACAGATAATGCTGCAATCTGGATTGAAAGATATACAGTATTATTTTACTGACGTGTCACATTAGTGCTAGAAATATGTAGACATCTGTCGTGGTACGAAAATTGAGGTTTTCTAGGCATCAGATCAGATTCCTATTTCTCATATTTTTTTCGTATTATGTGAAGGATGCTCATTCTATCTTTACATAGAACTAATTTACATTGAAAAAATATATATTAATATATAGAAAATCATAATAATTAAACTAATATTCTAATGGCAGTTGCAATTTTCCACAGTCATTGACCCATCTTAACTGACGGTAATTAACTGTCTTACTCTTCGGCGGTAGATCATTTGAAGTAAGCTTGAAAAATATTCCAGGTTCATTGGATTCACCTGTTGCCAACCAATAGTCTCGCATGTTGGGGCGGATCTGTTGAAATATACTAACACAGAGGTTCCCTCGGCCAAGATAGTTCCCATGGTCTTTAAAAAATTCCCACGGTCTTCAAAAAGTTCCTAGTTCAAGCTAACCCAGTCCCAGTACTTACTTAACCAAAGCGCCTTGGCCGTGATATTGATGCTCCAGCTATTTAGTTTTTGTATGGCTGCGTCCACTTTTGATTTCAATATTGAAGGTTTGTCTTCATAGTCCTGCTGCCAGTCATCTTCTACTTAAGGATGGTCACTTTAGAAAAGCCTTTCGCGTTACTGGCGCCAGACGTAAATGATCCGATCCCTGTCAGTCCTTAGAGTATCTTTGAAGTTCTTAATTGACCACGTGTTAGAGTTTAAACTGATATGTGAGTCACTCTTAATGTTCGGAAAAGATTCTTGCTATTGTTGGGATCAGCATGTGATTCTAGTTCTTTGCAGATGTCTTGAATGCAGAAATTATTTTCTTTTCGGCGGAGAGTCTAAATTCTCCGCATCAGTCTTATAATTTTCCGATTGTAAGGCAGTGTTCACACCTTGAGCATTCAAATTTTTTCTTGTACTCGTTTCCTTGTACTTTGGCTTGTACTTAAGTTAAAGTTTCGGCAATTATTTAAAAATTGAATATCATGAAATATTGAGCTATCTTTCTTTTACTACATCTGTTTAAATCAGATTAAGTCATCAATATAATGAAGAATATAAAGCACAGGCCTAGCATGTAGACAAGACGAAGAAATTGGAAGATATAGGTGGCACTTTCGTTTCCAACGCATCTGACTCTTCATTGAAAAAGATACCATAGCCCAAGAACCAGCATCTCTTTGAGCCGATATTCTTGACTTTGACAACGGCCTTGGGTGGCAGGAGTTGAATGAATCTAATTTCCTTTACTCCTATCACAACGCTGTAGATCTAAATTAGCTTCGTAAGGACTGGATCTGCTCCATCACCAACACCCCCCACTAGGTTGTTAATATTTTAGCACATCAGTCCTGGCTTATTGGATCCTGCTGGCAGGTGCCTCTCTCTTCTGGCGGTCTTCCTGATCTATAACGTCATTTGTTGTGGATGCGGTGGCTAGTGCCACATTATACGGGATAGAATTGAGATTTAGGTAATTGATAACTAGCAAATACCGTCCGCTTGTCGAACAAGTGGAGATGAGCCCTTCGGAGGTTTGTACCGACACAGGCTAGGAACGGATGCTGAGCCGACAGTCGCTTAGCATCCGAAGATAGAGTAGAGGATAGGTTTAGATAATTGTCATGTCATCTTGGTTTTCCCCTCTATACTAATCTTAAAAGGTACTTACCCGCAGCTTATGTTCATGGCAATTGGCGTATAGCCTCTCAGCCTGACACACACAAATTCTAAAATCTTTTTGACTGTAAAGAAGATACTAAATAAAAATTAAAAATACGTTAATTTTCACAATCGGTCAAAGTTCTATATATATATAAAAAGCATTTTTAAATTTGAATTCAAATTTTACCACCAGAATCACTACGTTTTGAGCAACGGGTGCTGATGAAGTCATCGGTCGCATTGATGGTAAACAACTAACCTCAAAAATACATATTTTTTTAAATTTTCAAGTACCATATCAACATTAATAAAATTTCTACTTGATTCCCGTACTTTTAACTAAAATCTTGTTCAATATAATTATTCGGGAAGCTTTCCCTAGCTGTACGTGTACCCCCCTCCCCCCGATCCTTGGGGACAATGTTTTCATAAAGATTAAAGCCTAAGGAACAATTTTAGACATGTCCAAAAAAAAAATACTGGCCGTACTTTCAAAGTGTCGGCCATATGTTAAAAAAACTGTTGCCAATGTTGTTTTTGCCATTTAACACAAAAACTAAAAAAGACTGACAAAAACTTTGTGCACGAAAAACAACGTGCATAAAATTTTCTACAAATTTGCTCCTATACAATATTTTGATAGGAGTTACCATTTTCCAGATAAATGAGTCCAAAATTAAGAAAACATGAAATTCATATATCGGTAAATCATTTAGAGGAAATAACTGTGACAATTATTGCAAGGCGTATAATATACCTTATATTATTAACATAACAAAAAAATAAAATAAACTGAAAAAAATTAATAATAATAATAATACTATTATAATTCATTCATTTACTGGATGCGACTCGGGCAGCGCCTTTAAGGGAAAAGGAAAGATCAAACCCCTAAAAATGTTACTTTCTCCCAAATATACCAAATATATCCGAACATTTCAAGATTTGGGGAGCAGCTGAAATACTGATGATAAATTAGTCGCATCATTAGAGGAGTTTACATGTGCCATATACGGATCAAAGAAATGCGCTCGCATGGACGAGCTTCACCTAATTGCGATTAGATAGAAATGTGGTGACAAAGATTTGTCTTTATCAAGTGACACTAAAGTTGAGCATATTCGAGTGTTTACCATACGCGTATTTGGCGATTAGCCGACGAAGGTATTCACAATATTCCAAAGCCTTGGAAAGATTATGGATGGCAAGAAAATGGAGAACCTCTTTGGTGTTCAGCAGATAAAATACTGTCTAAATCGCTTACTGAAATTCTTCAGGAGATGATTCCAAATTAAATCATAATAGACGAAAGTGAGGATGATAACGATATCATAAATGAAGCAATAGAGGAAGAAGACTTGGAAGAAATATTCGATCGGGAGACAGCGATAGTGAATCTGTAAGCGAATGAGATGTTACTTACGTCTTTTATTGAATTTTATATTTTATTTTAAGAGCTGAATCATTTATCTGGAAAATGGCAACTCCTATCCAAATATTGTATAGGACCAAAATTGTAGAAAATTTTATGCACTTTGTTTTTTGTGCAAAATAAGGCGCTTTTTGAAGGTTGGAAATGTGGCATATAATTAGCTGCCCATTTCGTGAATTTTTAAATGTTCCCTTGGATCCATACTGGCTTGAAGCGAAAAGTGCGAATACAACAACAAAATTGAAAATAAACTTAAAAAACTTAAAATTTTAGGTTATGATAGTTATATTAATGAAATCGATGACGTCACCGCGAATCACAGCTTGTTTTGTATACCCGTTGAATTATTTGAATTTTATTTTTTATCTGTTGAAATCTTAAATTGGTAGATGAAAGAATGCTGTTTAAATATTGGTAAGTGCTTTAAAGTATCAAGTACTTCATTCTAATAATATCAAAAAGCACCTAATTGTACTAATTTCCCAAAAACATGTTGGAAAAAGTAGCATGGCTCATTGTACTTCATTCATTTTTCATTAACATGTGAGATTAAAATACATTCTAAACCTAGGGATTTATTTTAATCAGATAAGTTTAACAATCAACTGACAGCTCAGATACTGGAGTTTATTTTAGTGGTTTCAGTACTCCGACAGAAATAAATCAGTAATGAATTAGTATATACAGTAAATCCTTCTTTAATCGCAGTTAAGATGTCCAATGTTTTTTGTAAACTTCGATGCAAACTGTTTCCAAGTACCGATACTTAAAATTGCAGTGCGTCATTTTTGATTGACGGATAAAAACATAAGTACAGCTATTACGCGTGTAGTTATCGTGATGGCAGGAATGATTTACAGTGGGCGGTATCTTATGATATAAGACATTTTCCTGGAAACTAAAAATTCAAATTTATTTTTATATTCATCTTACATCTATTAATAAAAAAGTTTAATAAGAATTTTTTTTGGAACACAATATTATTAATAGTCACGAGAATCCAAATAAAACGGATCTAAATCTTTACCGCCGATTTGCTCAGTGTCCAGATTTTTCAACATAATGGAGGACGCTGTGGATTTTAACTACTGCAATATCACAAAGCTGCCGTTATCTTACGCATTCAGCAATACCATTTACGTAAAAAAGCGCTCACATAATGTTACCAATAACACAGGTCGACAAAAAAAAAATTCTGCTCCAAGGACTAAACCTAAGATGCCTTAAGTATTTTTGTGTGCTGAATCCGAATTTTCTATTTAAAAAATGTTCTACCGCGTAGAGTAAATTCCGGTTTTATTGTCAAAAAACCGTATTTTGACGATAAAACCGGGATTTACTCGAAATCTACGCGGTAGAAAATTTTTTAAATTGAAAATTCGGATTCAGCACACAAAAATACATAAGATATAATAGGTTTAGTCCTTGGAGCAGAATTTTTTTTTTTGTAGACCTGTGGACAGGTCTGTGCAAAGGTCTACAAGAAAAAAAAAATTCTGCTCCAAGGACTAAACCTATCAAGCCTTATGTATTTCTGTGTGCTGAATTCAAATTTTCTACCGCGTAGATTTCGAGTAAATCCCGATTTTTATTGTCAAAATACGTTTTTTTTTGCAATTTTTGACATTTACTCGAAATCTACGTGGTAGAAAATTTTTTTAATTGAAAATTCGGATTCAGCACACAAAAATACTTAAGGCATGATAGGTTTAGTCCGTGGAGCAGAAAAAATTTTTTTTTGTCGACTTGTGTAATGGACCGACGTAATCAAGGAGTTTGTGTCATTCATTAATCCTTATAAGAAATTGGCTAGTTGATTTAAACCAGTATCATCAGACTAATCACATACACACAGTTGTGTTCAAAGCATACCAGAAATTAAGTCTTCAAAATCATGTATCGAAGAACCGTCTTGTATTCTCCAGTTTAGTTGTGGTTGTGGATATATAATTTTCTCTCTAACTGCACACATTATTTCAGTCATTAGTAACGTTGTCTATTAGTTCTGATGTTCCACAGGGGTCGGTCCTTCTTTATTAAAAAATCATTGCGGCATAATCTCACACCTCCAAAAATTGTAGAAGAGTAACAATAATCTCGATGATTTCAAGCAATCGAAAACAGATATCAGTATTTTCCGTATAAATTAACAAAAACGAACCGTCTTGCTAGAGAAAGTTTTCAGAGACCTTAAATATTGGACGACCAGGAGGATTGTTTGTGATTTTGTTTGGTTATATCCTTTCGTTATACAGGCGTAGTTGATGTAGTCTGTCTGCATTATTTTGTGTGTGTCACATCTTGCGTGAGTGTTGAATGCTGTATCTTTGTTGTAAAACATATTTACGTCAATTCTGTTGTGTTATTCTTGAGTTTACGAATCTGTGCAAGCCTGTTAATCGTATATACCTTTTACTCCAGTCAGTATGTATTTTGAAGTTGACAGTCATCCGACGTCAGCGAGCTTTTTGGGCCTGGTATGGGGGGGGGTCATTGGGCCTGGGCCTGGTATGGGGGGGGGGTCATTGGCAAGTATATTGGTGAATTGTCGGCACATTGTGCCACTGGAGTTTACCGCCATTTTAAGAAAATGGTTAAGAACCGTTATTTCAAATATCTCGGCTTCTGTTGAAGTTACATAAAAAGCAAATATGGCGTAGTAAAGGGCGTGAAATTTCGTAGGACTGACAGCTTTTGTTTATTGTGAAAGAAAGTTTGAAATGAGGGCGCGGTTCGCGGTTTTCGCATTTTCTCCATGTGGATAATTCCAAAAAAAAAAAATTGTAGAGCAGAAAAAAAATACTGCTTTGTTATATTAATTTTCATTCTCGAACAATAGTTTGCACTACAGCGCTCCGTAAAAGTCGACATATCAGCGCGTGACTGTACAGTAAAGAAGAAATGCTTTATATTAATTGTACGGTATGCGGCATGATATTTTCAAATTTTATAGCTATTTTTTGGAGTGGATAGTCGAATTTACGTTGATGTTTTTTTCTGCTTCATGGAAACTGATCAAAAATAAAATAAAAAAACAAATAAAATCTTTCGAACGACTACGAAGGGCCAAAACAACGTTGCCATAGATGACTCAAGAAAAGTTTTACCAACGAAAAAAGCAAGAATAAATTTATGAAAATGCTTCTGAAATACTTGAACCAGAACAACATAAGAGTCACAAAGGTTCAAGAAAACGCTGATACCGAGATAGTAAACATCGCTATTAGGCGTGCTTCAAATAACGATTCCGTAGTAATCATAGGCGGGGACATCCATCTTCTTGTGTTACTAACAGGGTAGGTCCATGACAAATCGAACGTGTTTTTCAAAAAACCCATAAAAGGAAAAAATGCCGAGAAACTGTATTCAATATCAAGCCTTCGATACGATGATGTTATAAGCGACAACATTTTGTTTCTACACGCCTTTAGCAAGTACGACACGACTTGCTCTGTTTTTGGATTTGGTAAATCGAAATTCATCACTACTTTTCAGAGCAACGATCATTTGGAAATATGTTCAAAGAATCTTTAAAGAAAAAAAAGTTTCCCCCGAACTTCTCGTTACCGCAGGAGAAACATTATTTCTTGCTTTGTACCAAAGAAAATGAAGCATAAGAAGAGTTAAATTAGCTACGTCACAAACGTTTTGTAAGAGCAACTTCCAAATAAAAAGCGAACCTTGCATCACTTCCACCGAATTTGGATGCGGCCCGGCAACACACTTTCAGGACGTATCTTCAAGTGCAAACATGACATAAAAAGATGCACCCGACCAACTTCTAAAATTAATAACCTGTAAATGTAAAGGAAACTGTGGAACAGTTTCATATAGAACAATTTTCTCACAGGAGTTACCCATATCGAGAAAAATGCCGATAAATCTGTCCCTCAAGCTATTAAACATTTTGTGATCGGGAGGTCACAAAATATTTTTAAACTTGTCTACTTATTTTTTTGTAACATATTAATGTATTTTAATTTTCTTAGTGTCAGTATTGGAATATTGGTAAGGCTAAACATTGAAGTCGTACATTTCACGTATTTGAACATGAAAATGGTTAATTAAGACTATCAAGAGAAAACAGGGAAAACATGTTAATCACTTATAATGTACAAGAGACAGGCTAACTGGCAGATGAGCATAGAATACCACGGAAAAATGCTTTGAACTATTTGAAATATTGGTACAATAATAATATCATTGTAAAATTATTTACACAAATTTAACAATGCGGGTAATAAATCAATAAAATTGCAATAATCGCCATATGAACGCGACAGTAGGTAACAAATTTATTTTTATAACTTTGGCAAATATAATAATATTGTTTATTGCTATAACTCCCATATGTCTAGAGGAATAATGTCATATTTAAACAATCGAGAAATTTTATAGACTATATAAACGTGTATTTAAATTAATCATTTTCTATATCCCCATCTGGTAGGATTACCACTTCATTTAAAATAACGTAGTTTGAAATATTTTTTGATATTTCTGCATATGAAGAATTTTTATATATTTTGGAAGTACCTCAATGTGTTGTGCTTGGCCCATTATACTTCAACATTATCATTAAGGACATTAGAGTTGAATTGTATGTCAATTGTCTTTTATGCACAGATAATACGAAGTTATGCAATGTTGTAATTTAAACAAATTACAATTAAACATCAGGAAGCGTAATGATCTAATTAACATCAATATATCGAGTTTTTAATTATTGATTAGAAGATTCGATGCTTACACGTCCACCAACACTCCGTTACCTCGGTGTAACATTCAGTAGAAAGGTATCCTTTAATTTTCACAGAAACACCATCATGAAATTTTTAGAACATTCTAATTTGAAATATCGTGTTCTTACGATTTTAATGACATTAATAGATTGAGACTACTATATCGGTCTTTTGTACGATCCACATTGCAATATTTGTCAAAAACACAGCAAGAATTCAGAGGCATTTCTTAAAGGCATTGTGTTATAAAAGAAGGTAGTGTCTCTCTTGCCATTGATTTTCCTCAGACTGTACTTTTAAACAGATTCTCACTTTCTGGTCTGGAGATTCGTAAAGCTATATCACGCAAACATTTCTTTTGGAAGTAACACATGATATAACAAATTGTGGAACTATTTCAAATTTACTAAGTTTTCAAACACCGAGACCAGATTCTAGGCAAAACATATTACTCTATTTATCGACCCATAGAACTAACGTTCAGATATTCTTACCACTATGCAAAATGTGTGAGAAATATAAATAAACTTTACTACGAGTTTGACATCTTCCGCTCCAGTGTAGTTGCGATAAAAAGATTAACTACATAAATTCTTCATGCATCATCTTTTATTAAAGGTTAGCGATCATCATTGCTTCCTCACTTTGGAAATTGCAGTCCGAAATAGACATGTGCTTCTCAGACTGTGTCTTGTTCACGGTCCATCCTGAGCTTCATAGGGGAACACTAAAAATACATAACATTTTGCCATCCATATCTCCGGTTAAAGTTTATATCGTGCAGTAGTTTTATCTTGACGAAGGCACTACTATTGATGGCCTGTAGTAATATTTGGAGATCTTCTATATTTTCAGCTATCAGAACTATTCGTCGATATTACATCATTTCTGTTGATAATTTTGTTGGTGATAGTAAGTAGATCATATAGCTTCAGAGTATATATTGAAGAAAACTGGAAACAATATGCAGCTTTAACGAACGAGAGTTTGTAGAGTGAGAGAGAAATGTATGGTTATTTTCGGTTTATTATAAACATTTAAAAAACCATTGTTCCATAAAACCATATACATTTCTTACCGTAATTTTTTTATATAATTAAATGCCGTTCCCTAATAATGAAATAAGGAAATATATTCTCATTGATAAACCATAATATTCAAATACAACAAAAATTTGCAATAAAAAAATATATATATAGTTGTACTTGTTATAACAATAGCAAGTAGTCCAATCAATGAATGTCCAAAAGGGAATTGTAGGGGACATAGAGGAGGAGAGAATTTTCCTAAAATGCCTAAAACAGTTTTAAAGATTATACTATGTTTGGTTTTTAATATTTTTATGATTAACCAAAAATAAACGCATATTTCCCTCTCACTCTGCAAAATCCCAACCATTGCATCTCTGCCATCTAGATTGGTATAAAGAGAAGTATTATTCCAGTTAACGTAAATTAAATATTTTGTGTACCTTCGTACAGTCTCTTTAACGAAGCCAGCTTGCTCTGGAGATATGCGACAAGATAGATATTGTTGTAGTCCATATTGAAGAATATAGAACGTCGTTACTGAAGTGTGTTATAACTTATAAATGCCAGTAATGTGTAGTTGTCACACACCTTTAGAGGATTTCATCACAAAATCTACTGTTGACTTGGTAGATTTCACTATCAGAAATCGATGAGTTTACCTACAATAAATATTACTTTACACACAGACATTAAAAAGTGTTAACATGTATGATTTTATCATTGTTAAAATATACTATAAAACAATAATTGATTGATGTAAAGCGAAATTTTTGAGAGATGAGATTAATAAATTTTATATCTTATTATATTTAATCATAGCTCTAAGATATATCTTTATCGTTATCATATTTATTAGTTCAATATTACTATATCAGATATATGAATGAAGAGGGCTCACAACTTAATTTCTACCCGACACTATACCTAAACCGGAAAAGGAGGATAGTAATTAATACAGGTGATCAGTTCGTGCATCAGTTTCTATTAATGTTTAAATTTGGAGGGAGTATAATTGAAAATAATTTGTACAAGGGCTTATCAAATCAACGTCTATCTCCTTTTCCAGCTCCTTCTTTAGCCAGAATATTAAGTTACTATATCTTAACCATAAAAAGAGGATAGTGGTGAATCGCACTGTCAAGAGTTCAAGCGCATATAGCAGAGTGACGTTGATTTGATAAGCCTTTGTAAAACTTATTTTTAATTACATGCTCTTCAAATTCAAACATCAATAGAATCCGTATTATCCAGTCGCGGCTCGTGACATGACAACCTGATGAGGCAGGTCTCTAGATACTAAGATAGGTTTAGGTACCTAGTTACGTTTGTTAAGGAATTGTCTACTTCGTTAGTTGAATAAAAGGCATAGAGGATAAGCATCTGTTAGCTGCCCCCGCACCAGTCGGGTCGGAATTTTAAGCACAAGTTGATAGTAGTATTAGATGAAATTTCCCAAAATATTATTTTTGTAAAACCATTTTTACGGGTGTTATGGGGGTAAAAAGAAAAATGGAAAAAAATATTTTCTCATGAACGGATAAACCGATTTTCATGAAAATTACTCAATCAAAATTTAGTTTGAAAATCTAAGCATTTTGCAATGATGACGTTTGTAGTCAGCCTACCAAAGAACTGTAGCTTCCAAGTTCCCATAACCCGTGGAGGTTATAGTACTCACAATTCGGGATGACTTTTTTGCGTGAGTCCTCTGGCCTCTCACGAATCAGGTTGCTCTATATTGGTGAGACATTTCTTAGTCTTCATTGCTATCGCTGAGAATTTCAGCTGGCTTCAGAACTTTCGACAAATACCTTGCACGGGACAGACAGTATACAATTGCGCCAACAGAAACAAAGCTGTTGGCTGCTGCTCGCACGTTGCCGCAATTGTATACTATCTATCCCACGGAAGGTATTTGTTGAAGGTTCTGAAGCCAGCTGAAATTCTCAGAGACATTTTTACTCAGAATAATATTATTCCTGTAATTAAGGACGATAGCAATGAAGACTAAGAGAAGTCTCATCAATATAGAGTAACCTGATTCGTGAGAGGAAAGGGGACTCACGCAAAAAAGTCACCCCGAATTGTGAGAGTTAAGGGGGCTCACAATAAACAAGCGCCCCGACTAGTGAGAGGCACTGTAACCTCCTAGTAGTGGACTTTGAAAACTACAGTTCTTTCGTTTTCTAACTACAGACGTCATCATTGCAAAATGTTCAGATTTTCAAACTAGATTTTATTTGACCCAACAGTTGACGTCAGAGAATTTAAAAATATCTGCATCACACTTCTTGAAGTTTGTTACTGATTTGAACGGTAAGGGTGTAATAGCCGCCAGTGACCGTGGTAAGATGTAGTAATGAAGCGCGCCGCCCGCATTACGCCAGTGATTATCAATTTTGAATACGTTCTACCCTTCCGATCACATATATATTTTTCATAAAAATTAGGGATGCAACGGATAGTGTTTTGGCCGGATACCGAATACCGGATATCCGGCGTACTTCTTGTACCGGATACCAAATATCCGGCCAACTATCCGGCTTACATTGAAAGTTGGATTGAAAACACGTTTTGGCAACCTCGACGACAAAAAATACATACTGGCAACTTCTAGGCCCCAGATTTAAAGCAAGTTTTTTCTATAAGAATCACGCTGAAAAATCCCATCAAATTATTCTACTGGAGGCTTAAAAAAATAGTTGTGATGATTCATATTCAAGCGGTAATAGTGAAAGTGGTTCTTCTCCTTTCAGTAAACAAAGTAAGAGAAACCCACAAGACAATGTTACTGCTGATATTCAAAACACTTTTTGAGACTGTTTTGAAGAAGTGGCGAAAAAAATAGTAGCATTAATGAAAACGTTTCGGAGAAAAGTTCAATGGCCAAGGAGATTGATCATCATTTGAAAGGAGAACGGATTCAAAGAAATAGTGACCCTAACTCCAATCAGTATACACCTTTGTCAAAGTTTGTAAAAATATATCTTTCAGTTCCTTGCAGCAGTGTATAAAGTGAGAGGCTCTTTTCAGAAGCTGGCAACGTATACGAAAAGAAACGCAATTGTCTACTACCTTTAAACATTGAAAAACTCGTTTTTATTCATCATAATTTACCATTGGTAAACTTTAACTATTAATTTAGTAACTAATCTGCCAGTTTGTAGTAATAATTGTAATGTAGGATAAATAAAAAATAATAAAACTGTTTCATTTAGGCCTGGTACTTTCATCTCCAGTTAAGTCTATTCTATAGATAGATCCCATGGAAACAATTATTGACACAATTGTATCCAAGGAAATTATCTGGAGAATAGACTTAACTGGAGATGAAAGTACCAGGCCTTAATATACCACTTTTTATTTTTTAACTATCCGGTTTTCGCCGGATATCAGGTCACTATCCGGTGCCCAGCCGAATAGTAATAAAATGGCCGGATATGCCGGATACCGGATAGTAACCAGATATCCGTTGCACCTCTAATAAAAATCGGTATATCCATTCTTGAGAAAAAAAAATTCCATTTTTCTTTTTACCCCCATAACCCCCGTAAAAATGGTTTTCCAAAAATAATATTTTGGGAAATTTCATCTAACACTACTATCAACTTGTGCTCAAAATCCCGATTCGATTGGTGTGAAGGCAGCTAACATATGCTTATCCGGCTATGTCCTTTGTAAAAAATAATGGAGTTTATAAAATTATGAATTAGGTACAGATTTACTGCAAAACTGGTGAGTGGTGAGGCACTGCCTAACCTGTCCCATGGGATATCCTCTTTTTACGATAATATTATAGCAAACCCAAAAAAACTAAAGTGGTGTTAGTCTTCTGCAAAATGTAATGAATATTTGTAATTTCTTTTACTACTGTTTACTGTTATAAAAAATTACTACAAAGAGAGCGACAAGTGTGTCGTTATCTTTGTAGTGCCGCAAATGCTCCTTGTATTAGGTTTGCAGAAGACTAAAAACCGCTGCCCAAGGAATCACTACTTCCACATCCAGATTCTCTATCCAAGTCACTCACAACGAAAAAACTTTGTATGTGAAAATAATTGTTTATGGAACTTTAATAATATAATATTTGAAATCCTCTACCCCAAAAACCCATAAAACGATACCCCACATCGGTAGTGGGGTGGGGGTGGTGATAGGGGGATGGTAGTGGGGGGTGGATGAAGTAAAAAAATATTTTGAGGTTTTTAGTTCCTGTACATACACTAAATCACTTTTTTTTTCATCCCCTTTAATAAGGAGGTGGGGGTGGTAATGGGGGTGGCTAATGCCAAAAATTTTTTTGAGACCTTATCTTCTCTTGTATATACTATATACCAATTTCATGGACTCTTACCTGCTTAATTTACCCATTTACCCCAAAGTTATCCCAATTTACCCCCCAACCCTTCGACGGAACAAGATGAAAATATAATCTAGTTCTAGAACTCGTTAAAGTACATATGTGTACCAAATTTCAAGTCAATATCTTAAACGGTTCCAGAGTAAACGTGCGCACAAAAATAAGTTACAGACAGACAAACAGACAGACAGACAGACAGACAGACAGACAGACAGACAGACAGACCGACAGACAGACAGAAATTTTTTTTCGCTCAAACTTAAAATCTCGACGTTTCATGACATTTTAAGCCTATTTGGACAATAAAAATTTTTAAAAATTTTCTTGTCGTTACTATACTTCCACTGGACGTGGAAGTAAAATTACTTGAATTTTTTTTAATTTGAAAGGCAAGATCCTTTTTTATAAATATATTAGAAATGTTTGAAGACAATTTGTTGCAAAGTTTAAAAAAATGGTTTTTTATTATGATACTTAAATCGAGCATAATGCAATAAATATAATTTTCTAATAACATTAGAAGCCAAAATATTTAAGTTTGTCATTTTTAAAAAACATAAATAAACTAAGAGAAAAATAGTTAAAATGTAACAGTTAAAATGTAATAGGTAATAGTTATTTATTAACAAATCACATTCTTATATGAACGATTTCTGTGCAGGTAAACTTTGAATAATCCAGTTTAGTCTAGTAATTGAAAGCCTTGCATGGGTTTTATATACTTTCGTATAACTATATTAAACGAGCTATTTTTTAACTGACGACTCACGGACTTGCGCTTCATTATTGGCACGTTAAAAGCACCAGCTGATGTCTCGTTTTTATTTACATATCTCAAATTCTTTTCTATGCAACGTTTCTGTGTCGTGCTATGTCAACGACATCGTTAATAACTGAACAGTTTTAATTTTTGATAAACCGTATTAATTTAAATCTTACCTTCCGAGAAAAGTAACGATGTAAGATAGCGGGCGACATGCCAACATTTAAACAATTTTATTAATGAATTAAAGTTAAATAAAGTCATAGAAAAACTATTGTTAGTTAGTTGTACAGGATTATTTTAGTAAAATGTGCTGTTGTTGTAATCCTCAGTCCAAAACTGTGTTTTTAAATTATGTATTTCGCCAATTGATGCGCAGTACGTGGATTGGAAGTCTAATACACATGTACGTACTTTTTATATTACATTGTTGCATATTTTGTAAGAGTGAAAAATTAACACTTCTTTGAGTTCCAACTAACATTAATGGAGCTGATGATGGTTCGAAGGCATTCACAGAACTGTTGATGATTTGTAGAATGGTTTTCAATGTTTCTACTATCTTGTCTCGTTTTCTTCTAAAGCGAAGTCATAGTTTGCTCCTTCCTATGAAACCCCTTAAGGAGTGTGGCGTCAGAGGAAACTAGTTGAACGGGGAGTTTCAGTCATATCACAGTCATCACACTAATTCACCCTTTGCCCCTCAATATCTACATGCTCCAACTACAGTGGAATGGGGTCTCACACAAAAGAAAACTGCGCCAGAATAACCACATGCGCAATTTGTATAGACAGACCGTGTATGTTTAGATCGTGAGCGAAGTGACCTCTGGTCGCCTGAACATGATCCAAGCATGATCTGTTCATTCCCCTGAACCCCGTTAAATAGCGTAACGTTGTGGAAAAGCTCGCTTAGGGGGGAGATTTGAAACATCATAGTCATCACACGAATCCGCATCTGCCCCTCAATATCTACAAACTCTAAGTACAGTGGCAAAGGTGTGATGTAAGAGAAAAGCTACGCGAAAGTGACGCTTACACAGTTTATAGGGCAAACTACGTATGGGCCTGAGCTTCCTCTCTGAGCTTCTCTATTTATATATGATATGATATATGGATTTTTGTGTATGTGTATATTTTAATCTCGTCGAATTTCATGTTCGGCAAATGCAGATTTAGTGATATTTTTCCTTTTTTGTGTGACTAATGTGTTATCTAAGACTGGTGCTTGTATATTTCTTAGTCTCCCCGATGTATACTTCCCCTCCCCTGTTGTACAATTTTCTGTTTCGCATTGTAGATTACTTTGATGTTCTTCTTTTTCAGCAGTCTTTCGTTTTTCTCTCTGCAGCCTTATATACAGTTTATCCACGAATAAACCCAATCATACTTGTAAGTTGTAATCTTTCTTATTTCGCATTTAAAAAGAAAATATTATTCTTCATAAAGTTTTGCTTATTCTGAGTTGTTAGTCGTAATCAGAATTTCTAAATAACGTACAGAGTGGTTAAGAAATAAGGAAATGTTTTTAAAGAGGAAATTAAAAGTGTTAAAGGGAAAAGACGTTGCTAATATCAATGAAAATGCAAGTATGGAATTTGATAGGAGGACAACACAGAGAGTATTTTTTTATTTATGTTTTGTTGTCGTGTTATTCTACAAATTATGCACTTTTGTTGAATTTGTACAATTACTGTCGGGGATTGGATCAATTCTCCGACTCTTAATTATTTTTTTTTATGATTGTAGTAATTTAGTCAAAATCGAATGGAATGGGACTAATAAGAGGATCTCATTGTTTGTCTTTATCTGGTTTCTTGTTCATGGGCATTGCAATTTCCTCTACATCGTACGGCAAAGTCACTTTTACCATTGTACCATCTGTATACTGCTCTTATTACGAGAAATTTGATAGAGAGTGTCATATATTATAGCAGCAAATTACGTCCCACGTATACTAAAGCTTATTTTTTCAGTTTATTATTGCCGTAATAATCACAACATACCATGTCAAATTTGAATCACTTTTGATTATAATTAGCAAATAATGATTTTTGTATCTCATATACAAATATATGTTGTTTGTTGGAGGTAATCTCTTATAATTTGAGGTTTCTAGATTATTATGAGCTGTATACCATCACGTTACGTCAAGTAGGGACTGTGCAATGATGAAAGGGACGAAAGGGTTTGACTGGTATAAATGGCGAAGCGAACATTCCTTCACCTTTCCAAGTTGTAATTCGGGACACCTTCTTGTGAAATGGGAAAAAATACAAACCATTAAATTTTTAACCATGGGGCGAGATATAGGGACCGACAGATATTTATTTTCGGGACACGGGCAACATTGTGTTATTTCAGCATACATATAAAGTATATGATAAACATAGTAATTATTAATTATACTTGTTATATTTGGTATATTGCCGTATTTTGTTACATTTGGCTGGAGACAGTATTGCGCTTTCATCAGCGATAATAGAAACAATAAAACAGTGACGTGAAAAACGGATATATTTCTATTGGTTATTTGTCGTGTTTAAAGTGGGGGATGTCTGTAAGCAACAAGTAAAGGTAGGGCAAATTATCACATGATCGTCTTTCTGTTTACTGTTACTGACTTGTGAAAATATGGCGACAGATATGACTCAAACTATTCATCAGTGTCTTACCATGACACGTCTCGTCGCATCGCGTCGATTTATTTAGCGTTGTAGAATCAAATACACCAAATCCAGTTAATGTCTCTAATATTTTAACTTGTAGAAATGTATCAAGGGTGTCACCAATTAAAGAAAAACGTTTGGTCTGTGCAAAGATCTAATAAATCTAATAAACAGGGATCGTTATCCTCAATGCTTGAAGTTAAAGTCTGTCATGACGACTCAGGTGACGGAGTAAGTACCATGTTGATTGTTTCAAGCGGTAAATACTATTTTGTAACAGAACCCATACGCGGTCTTTATAGAAACGTACTTGATTTAAATATTATGGTACAAAAATATTGGTGGATAGTCCACAAACCTCAGATTATCTCATTTTATCAGAAGAGTCAGGAAACAAATATACTAGAACCGATTGACGAATTTATGTTTTTAAAGAGAATTCTTAAATACACTACTAATTTTATCGAAATTTCTATTTACAAATTTAGGGAGAATATTATAATTGTCATCTGAAAATGGGGAAAAAATCAGAGATCGTTTAATCGACTTTAGAAAAAAACAGTGCTAACTATGGTCCAAGATAATAGTGACGATAGTTGATAATGAGTTTTTTTGGGGCGAACGTTTTTGCTTTTTACATTTCCAAATATCTTTATAAAGTTTTAATCTCCATTTATTTAAGCATTATGATAATTTTGATATAATTTTTGTGCCGTGTTCAATGAATCCAGACAGTATTTTCCAAAGTACGAATATATTATAGTAGGATAATATACCACAACATTGTCGATATTTTCGTTTATACATATATATGTACGTGTAATTATATTTTTCCCACAGATATGCAAATAAAAACTATCCTTTTAACAAATTCCACCCTAATAAATAACTGACAAGGAGAATATCTTGAATTTGTCTACTATTTTTGCGCAGATTCAAATGTATCTACTATCTAGATTAGATTAGATTATATTCGATTTGAAAAAGGAGCTGGCTGATTGGCCTTGGCCACCGCGATCCCTGCGGATCTATTGGGGCACTCCTTGTCTAATTTTACTTACAGCTCCTTATCCAGCTTTGTCTTTTGTATCAGACTCCATAGCCTTGATGAGGGCTTCTTGGTATAGCTATCTGCCATTGGTTTCTCTTCGCCAAGTAGTTGGAACCTCAGTCTGACTAGGCCTTCGCAATGGCACAGCACATGTATTGAGGTGTCCTCTTCCTCTTGGCAGAATCTGCATGTTGCATCCTCTGCCAGGCCCATTAGACTCATATGTCTATTAAGCCTACAATGTCCAGTTAGAAGACCTACCATGGCCTTTCTATTTTGGCGTAGTAGATCTTCCGTGAATTTGGCCGATCGTTCTTTAATGAACTTTTTGGCCTGTCTCTATTGTGGGAAATTTTTCCAGCTGCAATGTCTTGGTCAACCATATCACCGATCCATAGGTTATCATGGGTCGTACAATCCTAGTATATAACCATAGGGTCATCTTGGGGTTTAACCCCCAGTTTTTTCCACACATGTGCCTGCACCTTCCCAGGGCAATGGTTGCTTTCTGTGTGACTTTTTGGATGTGGGAATTCCATGTTAGCTTTTGGTCGAAAATGACTTCTAGGTATTTAACCTCGCTGGCAAATGGAATCTCCACTCCTTTGAGCCTCAGAGGTTTTAGAATTCCCAAGGCACTTTTCCGTGTAACGACTGTAAGTTTTGTGAGGATTTATGGAAAGTCCTTCCTCACTACATCACCTGTCGACAAGTTTGTGAACGTTCTGATATCGTTTTCGCAAATTGCCCCTTGTCTACTATCGCTAGATCGTCAGCATATCCTAGGCAGTAAAAGCCTTCATCTACTATCTAAGTACCGATTATATCTGACTCATTAGAAAGAAATACACCTTTCATGAACCAAATGAATGTGATTTTGTATCCACTGCATTTAGTAATTAATAGAGGATTAACTGGGGGTGAGCCTGCGACCAGTAAAGGGATCACCTACCGTACACCCAACTTTCTTTTTCTGCACAGTATCCTGCTCCCTCTTGAAATTCCCCTTATGTTACAATGAGAGTCAGGATGTCTCTTAATTTAAGGAAGTTCATTTCCATCTTTAGAAGCACCCGGAGCTGAATATGCCATACCTCAATGGCACATAGGCCTCACAACTAATAGATGTTTTTTATATTAACAGTAGCCTATCAAGACTTCAACTTCCATTGCTCCTTCAGTGCTCCATAAACCGATTCATTAAGGGACGTTGTGACCTGCCTTCCTGTAATACTTAGTCATGACTCCAGTCCGAGATTCATTGCTTCTTATCCACGGCTCCTACTTGGCCCAGTTTTAGTTTTTATTTTTGTGGGGGCCATCTATGCTTTCTATAGTATTGCAGACTCTTGAGAATATTGTGCTAATTTTCCATATTCTTTACGATATATATTCCAGTATCATGGTCTATTGTACCCATTTCTACAACCCCATCATTAGTTGAGTGTCATTATCTTCCGAAGGCAATTTTGGTTGTCCATATAGTGAGTGCCTGTCATCTTCTGTGATCCAGGACCTCACATCCTCGCAGGATATGGTAGGCTGTCTCTCTGTTGCCCTATTGCGTTGTCTGCATTTTCAATTTAAATTATACATCTCTATTCTATGTAAGTATCTTTTCAGGACACATTGTCCTGTTAGGAGACCTGTAATTGTAAAAAACATTATTGTGGGTGTTTAGCAGTGATTATATTTAGTGACAGCAGTTCATCAGTCTTCTTTCGAGATGATCCTTTAAGGTTCCTAAAGATTTTGCTATGTTGATGCTCGGTTATTTTATCCCAGTTATTCTTTCTGCTAATTTTTGACCCATTACTTTATGAAACCCCGTATAGTGGTTTTGGGTACTTCCAGGACCCGTTCTGGATCAATTTATGAAACTGATAACTCCTTTCTTGCCAGCTCGTCAGCATTTACGTTATTCTCAATTCTGGAGTGTTTCGGCACTCACAAAAAAGATTATTTTATTGCAATCCGACAAGGCTGTTAGATCTTCTCGGCGTTTCCACACCAATTTGGACGTCACCTGTGGGTTTCATAATGCTCTTAAAGACACCTGACTGTCTGTTGACTGTTATATTGATCCGTTTATTTCTACAGGCCTTCATGTTATTATACTCGGAAAAACGAAGAGTATATTGTATTTGATCGGCACATTTCTAAAACCGGAAATATCGCTCGTAGAGAAAAAAAATTTCATATCATTGTGTTAGTGAACGAATTCTGAACAACTTTCAAAATGTCAGTCTGTCTGTCCGTCCGTCACGTTTCTTGTAAGCGGATAACTTAAGAAAGAAAAGTCCGATTGTATTAAAATTTGGAAAGTAAGTTAGTATTAGCTAGAGGAAGAAAATCAATCAGTAAATAAGAGTTATCAATCATTTAATTAAAAAAAATCATTTTCTTAATTTTTGGCGCTTGCACTAAAATAGAAATCTTGTGAAATGTTATCTCTATAATATATTTTTTTTGTTTATGCATTTTACTAATATATATTTTATAATAATATATCAAATGCGTTAAAATATGATTCTCAAAAGATATATATTGCAGACATTCAATGTCTGTAGTAATCTGTGATGGTGCAGTGGCTAAAGTTTCATCTGGCAATCCGCTCCTGGCGCGGGGTAGTGGACTCAACAGGACCAATAAAAAGTTGTTGTATACGATGGTAATCAGGCCGGCTATCACATACGCGGCGCTGGTGTGGTGCAGCATCCCGGCCACGACAATGCGAAAATTAAAAGTACTAGAACACAAATTTATGCGCCTCATTTCAGCCTCTGATAGGTACACCTCCCTCAGAAATCTCTATGCACGTTGTCACGACATAACCCCACTAGCGGACTATGTCCAAGAAACTTCTCAAAAATTCTATTAGTTCAAACTGGACGGTAGTCCGCGTACCCGCAACATCACTCGAATCAGACAGCATAATGCTATATTTTTCAATATAAAACACCCCCTACCACACCAGGCGTTGCTTATTTTCCGGCAACTCCCTTAGCCACACTCTCTCCTACGATAACCTACCTTTCCCCTATCTTTATCTTTCAACCCCTGTCTCTCTCTCCCTTTCATGTTTGTGCAATTTTATTCTTTTGTCCTTATTGTTTTTTGTCCCTAAATCCCCTTCAGGCCGAAACTTATCCAAATCCTAATTTTTTAAACCACAGCTTTTATCTTTCCATCTTACCTTCCTTGTCGGCGATCAGACCGCAAGGCCGTCATTTGTTCGAACGAGTTTTTTCGTTCAGTTTTCCCGTGTCAATAACCAAAATTGTGTAGTGTGCGTTCGCCAATGTTTTTAGTGTTGTGTTTATTTTTAATTTACTTTTAGGTCCATGTGGACAATAAAATATTTTAACCTAGTTTTTAAGTCCACCTGCGGTGTACAGGAGCTTCTGGCCTCCCACTCGAACTATCTCTAAGCTGAATCGGGCCCACCCCGCCCAGCCCCACACTCACCTCGACGTCACCTGTCCTGGTCGTGCGGCTGGCTCCGGGTTGGGCTCCGAGGAGGCACATATGCTGTACTCTTAATACTAAATAAATACTGTTGATCTTGTGTTCGAATCCCCTACAGGTTGGATGTTTTTTTTTTCAATTTTTTTTTCATATACTTTTTTTTCACGACGAAGCTGGTATCCCAAAATTCGGGCTGTCCAAAAACTAACATTATTTACAAGAAAACTGCGAAGAGTGTCCTATAGAATGTGTAACAATTATACGAAAAGCTCAGTAAATTGGCGAAGAGTACCTACGTTTTTAGCTTGTTTTCTGTTGCATAGTGCAATGTTACGTATATCTCTGCTATACTGAAATGCGAGTTCCTCACTTCACTGTACAGGGTGGTCCATTAACAATGGTCCAAAGAGCAACAGGGGGTTTCTAACATTAAAATATTGCAATTTAGCTAAACTTTTCTTAGTTCAAAAGTTGATATTAACGAAGATGCAGAGTGTTAAAGTCAATATTATATTTTTTATTTTCTCACACAACTTTGGAAGTTTTTCAAATGTCGGTATGAAAATTGGTGAACACGGTTTTTTTTTAAGATGAGAAATTCAAATCTGCTCCTATTTTTAGTGTAGGGCGCCACATGTTTATTATGTAAATATACGCTCAACTTTTTTACCTGTAATGTTATCGCTTTTTTTTATTAAAAAGTTCTAAAACTACCTCATTTTCTCAGAAAAAGTATATTTGTTATAAGAAATATTAACTCTTGACGATTCAATAATCTCCTTATGGCAGTTAATCATTATTTCCAATTTATTTATCCATTGTTGGTTAATATCAGTTAATTAATGAAAATCAGAACATGTCGAGGCATAATAATTTTTCAAACTCAGATATGAGAGACACGTTTCTTATTTATTGTCAACTCAATTACATGAATATTTGCGAAGATTTACAGATTGCAACCTTGTCATCGACTTTTTCAAAATTTGTTCAGGAATTTATGGACCATTACTTATGGACCACCTTTTATATGATGCTTTCAATACCCCGATCAGTCTCTGGCCCGTTAGTATGTCATCGCCTGCTGTTATAGTGGATATTTTTCCATTCTCTTCGATCTACTATTTGTACCTCGAAATTTATATTTTAGGCACAGTAAAACCCTTCTTAAAACCTTCTAAAAACTAAGTCAGCATATTTCAAATGCATTCAAATCATGTCTATAGAAATATAAACTCCAGTGGCATTAGGAAGTGGTCTACTACAAAGTTTAAAACATAAAAAGATACTATATAATTATGAATATATCTCAAAAATTCGGCTGAAAGAAACGTTGAAGCAATATTTTTAATTTCCAAAAACGCTTTTAAGAGTATATTATTTATTTATTTTCTTTTTTCCAGATTTCGGCAATCTCGCTTCAATGCAAGGAGAATAAGGAAACGAGTCGTATTTAAACATGGAGACTGTAACGTGGTCCAAGGGAATGTAGCAAAGAGGCGTAGGAAATATTTGCAAGATATATTTACAACATTAGTGGATGCACAGTGGCGCTGGACGCTTTCGGTGTTCGCTATGAACTTTTTGTTATCCTGGTTATTATTTGCTATGGTATGGTGGTTAATCGTTTTTACGCATGGAGATTTAAATGAAGAACATTTGGTAAGTCTTATAACATTTTTCACATCTTTAATCAGCTTTAAATAAATTTAAGATTTGTTCAACAAGAACTCTATAAATTATTTTGCATAATTTTGCAATGGTTGTGTAATATTTATGACAAAAACCGCTTAGCCCAGACGACAGAGAACATTTTATAGTAAAACCTACAAAAGCTTGCAAAATGAATAACTTTTGTTTAATGAGTTCATGAAAGTTACCCACCTATTTTTAGCAAATCGACAAAATAACCTAATAGTCTGGGTGCCAATCAAAAAAGGTGGAAGTAAAGTATACAACATGGAGGAGTTGTAGTTTACTGTCAAGAAAAAATATCTGCCCGGATAAGGACCGATGTTAATGAATTATCTGAATGCTATTCGTTTGAATGTGCGGCTGTGGAAGTAAGTTGTGGAAGTTCGAAATATGTAATTATAGCTCTTTATAAATCACCAGACTCAAATATAGACAGTTTTTTAAGAAAATTTCATATGCTTTTAGAATTATTATTTAAAAACAGTGATATATTTTTTGTCGCCGGGGACTTCAATATAGATTTTAAAAATGTAAATAATCATAACACTAAGAAAACGTTATCACTCTTAGAATCTTATAATGTAAAAGTAGCTATAGACGGTTATACCCGAATAACTGGCACTTCAAAATCATGTATTGACAATATATTAACAAATATAGTAAATTGTGAATTTACTAGTGAAATAATAAACTCACACTTATCTGATCATATGGCACAAAAGATAATTGTACAAGTGCCAAATAAAGACTCACAAGAATATAAATATATACGTTGCTTTAACGAAGCTAATATTCAAACTTTTTCAAATTCTTTGATGCAAATTGATTGGTCACATATTTTAAGTCAAACAGAAAATGATGTAAACTTACAATGGGACACGTTCATGTCATACTTTTCAACTCTTTTTAATAATAGTTTTCCTTTAAAGAAAGTAAACATTAATAACACCAATGACACGTGGAAAGATACTCCCGAAATTTTAGAATGTAAAAAAAGACTTAGTACGATTTCAGTAATATTAAAACATAATCCAAATTATAGAGAATTATACAACCTCGAAAAAGGTAAATTAGAATTATTACTAGTTGAGGCTAGGAAAACATATTATAATAAAAAAATTGCAAAGTCAGACAACATATCTAAATCGATTTGGAATATGGTAGATAGTATAACGGGAAATTTAAAAAAAACAAAAAAACATGACATCTTATTTTCAGAGAACCTCATCACAACGGCTAACAATTTAAATTCTTATTTTATAAACGCGGCAAGCAATTTAGTTGAAAAATTACAGAAAATACCATTTATTAATAATATCCCAAGAAACGAAACTCCCATAATTTTTGAGGAGGTTACAGAAAGTGAAATTTTAGAAATTGTGAGATCTTTAAAAAACAAAAATAGTTCTGGAGATGATGAATTATCGACATCTCTTCTGAAGAAAATAGCAGTTCACATAATCAAACCTCTTTGTTATGTTATTAATAATTCTCTAAAATTTGGAATATTTCCAAACTTGTTAAAATTAGCAGTAGTTATACCTGTATATAAAAGTGGTGACGAAAATCAAATGGAAAATTTTAGACCAATCAGTTTGTTGCCAGCTTTCTCAAAAATATTTGAGAAAGTAGTTTGTAACAGATTGATAAAGTTCTTTAATGATCATAACCTCTTTAGTCAAAATCAACATGGATTTTTAAAAGGTAGGAGTATAGAGACAGCCGTATTTGAATATGTAAATGGCATTTTGAATACATTAGAAAAAAATGAAATACCCTTGGGAATATTTTTAGACCTATCTAAAGCATATGATTCTATTAATCATGATATATTATTGCAAAAACTAGATCAATATAGAATAAGATCAATAGCATTGAAATGGATAGCATCATACTTAGACAATCGACAACAACTTGTAAAAATTAATTCTCAGCATATAAATATTAAATCGGAACTCAGAAATACAAAAATTGGAATTCCCCAAGGTAGTATTATAGGTCCGCTACTATTTAATATGTATATAAATGATTTGTGTAACATTTTAATAAATAGTAAACATTTAATTATAAATTATGCAGATGACACGTCATTATTAATAAGAGAAAAGAAAATAGAAGTATTACTAAACGAGGCAGCTTCAATAGTAAATATTGTAGGCGATTAGTTAAAACGAAACAGGCTAATTCTAAATGAAAAGAAAACATCGTGCATCATATTTCGAACAAATAGATCAAATATTAACTTGTCAGAAATTAATCTTGTAATAAATAATGAAAACATCGAATTTGCCGAATCAACAAAATTTTTAGGAATTATTACAGATGCCACATTGAGTTGGTCACACCATATTATAAATTTATCAAAAAAATTGAACAGTGTATGTTATAGTATGAGAGTATTAAGGAAATATGTTAATGATGTGACGATGAGAACAATTTATTACGCTTCCTTCATTTCAAAATTAAAATTTGGAATACTATTTTGGGGTAGTGCGGCGGATATAAATAAAATATTTATCTTACAAAAGCAAGTTATTCGCGTTATTGATAATAGTTCAGTAAGAGAAACATGTAGAGGTAAATTTAAAAAAAATAGAGTATTGACAGTGTTTGCAATATATATTTATGAGTGTTTGGTTTTTAATTTTAAGCATAAAGACAAATATGAAAAACAACAAATTAGTCATAGTTACGGCACTAGAGGTATTAATAATTATAATTTTCCTATTCATAGACTGAGTATGTATGAAAAAGGTCCTCTTTATTCAAGTATGAAATTTTTTAATACTCTTCCAAATAAAATTAAAAATATAAAAAATTTTAAGTGTTTTAAGAGAGAAATATTTAATTACTTAATTGATGTGGAACC
Source organism: Rutpela maculata (assembly GCA_936432065.2). Classification (NCBI taxonomy): domain Eukaryota; kingdom Metazoa; phylum Arthropoda; class Insecta; order Coleoptera; family Cerambycidae; genus Rutpela; species Rutpela maculata. The sequence continues at coordinate 53,311,433 of OW386290.2, read as the reverse complement.
GTACACAATTACAGAATACATTAATTATAGAAGATCCCATTTATAAAAACCAGTATTGTAAGAAACAGTATGTAAAATAATAGATTGTGTTAGGATATTTAAGAGTTTGTTTTTTATTAAACTCTACAAATTTTTGTTAACGTTTTTCAACCCACTGTGTCTGTATGTATATATTGTACATTGTGGCTGTTTGAGAATAAAAGTATTATTATTATTATTATTATTATTATTATTATTATTATTATTATTATTATTATTATTATTATTATTATTATTATTATTATTATTATTATTATAGTAGAGATTTTTTTACGGTTATCGGCACTTTAGTAGGTCTAGTTTAAGAATCCGGTTGATGCCCTTCTGGCACCCTTGGGCATTTTGAGATATTCAAGATGGCGGCTTATCTAAGGTGTAATTGTTTAAAAATTTTAATTTACCAAATGTTGGCATGTGATCGTTTTCTATGTTTTCCAGGTTCGAGAACACAAATATGAGGTCTAAAAAAATTTAGGGGCAATTCCTTCTGTGTTGCCCTATCAAAATATAAAATAGGTGTCGATTGTTAAAAACAAATTCGATACAAAAAGAAACATAACCTCAGAAATAAAATGCAATTCTGTTTTACAACAAATAATTCACCCTTTAGTTAATAATTTAATAATAAACTTTCTTCCGTAAAGAATGAAAAAGTTATTTTTAATTTTTTACAGAAGAAAGTTAGAACATAATTTAGGTTTATGTTTTTTGAGAGTGATATCTGAGAGGGCTGATCTAGCGACGCAACATGAAGAAGCGGATACCATTATGGTACAGCAACTGATTCACGAGACTAAAGGAAATGCAGACATCGTCGTAAATGAAATAAGTGGTGACACCGATGTTTTTGTCTTACTTGTATATTATTATAATTTATTAGATTTGAAAAGCGAGATTTCTTTGGTTTCTTTTAAGTCACTACGAGAGACTGCAGATATTAGAGCCACGGTTTTAAAACACAAACAAATCATACCATATTTACCAGCCGCACATACTTTATCTGGTTGCGACGATCTGGTGGCTCAGTACCATGGGATTGGAAAAAAAAAAGGTCATTAAATGTTTAAGGGATGGTCGGGTTTTAACGCATTTGGGTCGATTAAACGACAATATTGAGGATATTTTTCAAGAATGTACAATTATTGTAGTTTCGTGTTATGGAGTAAACAATGCTAGCAAAACGATTGATGTTAGAACTTCTCTATGGGCTAAAAAGTCGCACAAGCCCAACTACAAGCACCGCCATTCTCTGCTTTTCCACCAACTACTGAATGGTTTCAAGAAAACGTAAAAAGGACACATTTCCAAACATTTTTGTGGTTGTCTGTAATGGATTTCTCTTGACCAAATATAGATGCCACTCAATACGGGTGGCAGGCTGACGAGGATAAAATGGAATTACATCCGATCGCCTTGCCAAAAAAGATTTAAATTGACCCAGATTACATGTTGGCATTAGCAAAATGCTCATGCAACTCAATAAATCCGTGTAACACAACACTATTCAGCTGCGTAGTAATGGCTTGTCATGAAGTTTAATGTACAATTGTCTGCAACTAAGCACAGAACAGTTTTGCCAGAATCCTCATACGAGAATTTCTGAAAATATAACTTCTGTTAGTGAAGATTCCGAAGAAGATTAAATGTTGGTTTTGACACTTCGTTGTTTACAGTTTTTACAATAAGAATAAAAAAAAACACAAAAAAAAAATAAAAAAAGGATGATCAAGTCTTTCCACTCTAAAAAAAAATACAGAATATTAAGTTTACGTTTGTTTAATTTTTTAAAAACTTATTTTGAGCTAGCAGGTCCTTTTAACCGATGTTTTTAAAAGGTCGTTCAACTTGCTCATGAATCTTAGAGGTACGCCCCTACGCATACCACTTTTAAGGATATGGTGTTATCCGTATTCTTAAAGGCTAATTTAGATATGCAACAAAACTAGGTAGGTACTATTTTTTTTGCTTCAAAAATTAATTTATTCTCCGAATCAGCCCTCTTAATAAAGTAAATTAGCAACACTTAAAGATTACTTCCTACACGATTTTTAACCTCAAATACTAATTCACAGATCTTAAAAACATATAAAACGACGTGCCATATAATGAAATATTTGAAAAAACCTGTTTTTTTCACTCTAAGCCAGTCGCCATCTTGAATATCTCAAAATTCCCAAGGGTGCCAAAGTGGCATTAATAGGAATCGTAATGTTGACCCTTTGAAGAACCAAAAACAGCCAAAAAACATTTACTATACCCTACTTCCAGGTTAGGGTAAAAATCCTTATTTGGCACCCAGACTATAAATTATGAGTTTTTTTTTAGTTTATTTTCGTGATTTAAAAAAAATGGTGGCCAATGGAGCTAAACGGACGCCTGATTCGTTTTCAGCACGTCGAAATACATATGAGTTATCCAATGAGGTACCAGAAAAAGACCATTTTTTTTTAATTTTGTGTGCCTGTGTTATAGGTTCTCTCAACAATTTCACTTTAGGCACAAATATTTTGTATGCTTGCCCTATGAGCTATTAAAACGTATGTATAAAACAAACAGGAAGAACTAAATCCAAGCACTCTATACTTCAAGTAAATTGTTTATTAATAGAAGTTTGACGTAAAACGTTATTTTAACCTATTTTATTTACCCTATATTTCGAAAACATTTCCTAATTATTTATTTAGCAAAAATTCCAAATATTTTGACGTAAAGAGACCACATCACAAAGTACACTTCTAAGTTTATAATTATTTAATTTTTCACGTGCTTCATAATTACATTTGACAGAATTAAGAATTATAGCAAAAAATATCTATGAAAGAATCCTGAATAACTTATTAAAAATCAAAACTGAACTACAGCATCATGTTAAAGTATCAAAAAAAGTTATTACTTACTCATATCGATCGTTCTTTTAGCTTAGAGAATAAGACCATAAAAGCGCCCTAAAAACTTCATCTGAAAGTTCAGAACTGAATAATTAGAGAAACAAATCTGCACAATATAGCCAAATAATGTCAATTTATAAAAAAATTAACAGATTTTTTTCCTTGTGTAAGTTCAGTTTCTGACTTAATGGAACAAAAACAAAATAACAAAAGAACACGACAACCCCGAATCCAAAGCCAAAGTTGTCCAGAAGAGGGTTATATTTTTGAAAAAACGCTGACACCGCCGATCTCGGAGCTAGAGATCGAACCCCGTACACAATAAACAGTGTGACCAAGCGTACTCGCCACACAACGTACTCTAGCTTACTGCGTTAATGTGCCGATAAAACAATAGCATATCGTTATGCTTACAACTAGGAAGTTATTATTCCTCATCAGCGTTTAGAGAATGTTGTTAGCAAAACTAACAAAGTTGGACACTTTACAACCTTGTTTTTCTCTTAATAACAACAGTCTCTAGTTCTCATTAACTTGAAAAATTTTAAAAAAGGAGGAGGTTCTCCATTCGACTCGTATGTGATTTTTTTGTGTGTTCAATCATTATTCTGGATTGGCTCAAGCAATTTCTTTGAAATCTTTCTCAAACTGTAAGATATATCTCGGCGGTGATCCCATATTAATTTCATTAAACCATCTAGTGCAAGGTGAACAAAAATTTAAAAGAAGATTTAGTTGAAAGTTTTGCAACATTTGGAGAAGGCGCCACGCAATTTTCGTCAGAATTGTATTAAAATTGGAATCTGGTAAGGATTTTAGGAGCAGCTGAAACCGAACCTGATCTCAAAAATTAATAATAGGGTCGTTGACCATTTTTTAATAAAATTATTTTCAAGTACTTTATTAAATTTTATTTGTCCCGTATTTTTTTATTTAAAATCTAAAGTCATTTTAATAGTAAAATTAATTATTTAAATTAAGAAATTTTGAATTCGCGTCCATCGCCACGTCAGCATGCGCAGTTAGATAAAGGAATAACAGAGCCCCACAAAAAAAAAGTTCAGACCAGCGAACCAGACCCATGTATTTTCGGTCGCTGAATCCGAATCCGAGGTCAAAGAAATCGTTAACTAGAGCCAAAAAATACCCCTAGAATGGGGTAAAAAGAAGATTAAGATACAAGAATAGTTGTTACATCTTAATCAATCGAATTATACAAATTAAAGTTAAACAGCAGCGTACATACAATAGATATGAAACGCTCCCCCAGGGAGGGGCGAAATCTAGCCTCCATATATAAAAAAATCAATCCAAAACAGCAATGACTGCTGAAAAAGCTCGAAATGTCTAAGTTTTGTTAAAGTGATAAGAAACTGCATTAGGTCCGACGTAATCTTCATAAACTGCCCCTATAGGGTTGAGAGCAACCACCCTTAAGTTTAAAGGACTCAAAACAAGAAAAAACGTATTATCCAACAGGATTTCTATTTTGCGTAGTACTCTGAAATAGAACTAGAAACTTACGTATCATCAACGTCCTACAGTGTCAACCCTCAGAGGATGTGAAAACTATCCCCTGTGTAAGATTTAACCATAAAAAGTTACAGTGACTTCTATAAAAATTCGAAACACCTGCGCTATGTGGAAGTGAGGTGAAACTAGACTATGTTCGACGCTGTGCTTGAAAACCACCCCCATGAGGTTGCGAGATGCCATCCCTATATCCGTACAAACTGAATTCGCTTAACTTCCCAACGCATATCACGAAACTTATTCACTCTTTCCTGACGGGCAGATCACTGCAGGTTAGGGTGAATAACAAACTTTCAACTCGGCGGGACATTCGCGCGGGTGTCCTCCAGGGGTCGTGCCTGTCACCAAAGTTATACAACTTATACGTCTCCGACTTCCCGGAGTTTCCGAATACGAACCTTGCCAAGTACGCCGACGACACGGCCATATACGCGCATTCGCACAACGCACAAGCAGCGAACATGCTGCTGAAGGCGCACATGGCCCGTGCCACGGCGTATTACGACAAGTGGAAGATTCGGATCAACGCTGAGAAGTCGGAATCAATTCTCTTCACGCGCCGCTTCACAGAAAATCGTATTATTACACCACTTTCGATAGGGGGCCGCCAAATTCCAATAAAGCGGTGCGTGAAGTATTTGGGGGTGAACTTGGACAGGAGACTGACATTCAATACGCACGTAAACGAGACGATACGAAAAGTCTACTCCATGTCCAGGAGTCTGTATCCGCTCCTGGCGCGGGGTAGCGGACTAAACAGGACCAATAAGAAATTGCTATATACGATGGTGATCAGGCCGGCTATCACATACGCGGCGCCGGTGTGGTGCAGCATCCCGGCCACGACAATGCGAAAACTAAAAGTATTAGAACACAAATTTATGCGCCTCATTTCAGCCTCTGATAGGTACACCTCCCTCAGAGATCTCTATGCACGTTGCCACGACATAACTCCACTAGCGGATTTCGTCCAAGAAACATCGCAAAAATTCTATCAATTCAAACTGGGCGACAGTCCGCTAACCCGAGACATTACACAAATCAGACAGCATAATGCCATACTTTTCAACCTGAAACACCCATTACCATACCAGGCGTTGCCCATCTTTCGGCAACCTCCCTAGCAAAATCTTTCCTATACCAAAATTTCCATTTAACCAACTTTTAGCTTTCACCACTTTTTATTCTCAAACCCTTTCTCTGTTCCCTCTATTAGTCACCTTTTTGTTAATTTTGTTAATTTCTGTTCTTTTGTCCCTTTTTGTTCTCTTTCAAAATCCCCTCTCGACCAGTAACTTCTTGTAAATCAAACTTTTTATTTAAATCACAACTTCCTCTCCACCCTATCTTTCCGAAGGCAGGCAGACCATCGGAAGAATACTGTCATTGGCTCGAACGGGTTTTTTCATTAAGTCTTTTCCCGTATCAATAATCCAATTTTTAAAACTGTGCGCGTGTGCTGTGCAAACTAAAACATTAGTGTAATTTTTAAGTGTTTTTAAAACTCATTCTAGTTATAGTTCGCCAAATTGTTAGATTTAAGTTTTTTGTTCCAAAGAACAGGAGTTCTAACCTTATAATCCTTCATTTATTGTTTAAGCCGGAGTTAAACCCGTTTCACCCGACCACCCATCTACCACGACGTTGCACGCCGTGGTGGTGTGGTCGGCTCTGAATCGGGACTTGACTCAGGCGCACATTTGTATTATTAACTGTAATAAAACATTTTTGAATTGAAATTGAACTGGGGTGGTTTTCAAGCACAGCGTCGAACATAGTCTAATTTCTTCTCACTTCCACACAACGCAGGTGTTTCGAATTTTTATAGAAGTCACTGTAACTTTTTATGAATTAATCTTACATAGGGGGTAGTTTTCACACCATCTGAGGGTTGACACTGTAGGACGTTGATGGTACGTAAGTTTCTAGTTATATTTTAGAGTACTACGCAAAATAGAAATCCTGTTGGATTTTACGTTTTCTCTTGTTTTCTGTCCTTTAAACTTGGGGGTGATTGTTCTCAACCCTATAGGGGCAGTTTATGAAGATTACGTCAGATCTGATGCAGTTTCTTATCACTTTAACAAAACTTAGACATTTCGAGCTTTTTCAGCAGTCATTGTTTTGGATCGATTTTTTTATAAATGGGGGCTAGTTTTCGCCCCTCACTGGGGGTGACTTTCATATCTATTGTATGTACGCTGCTGTTTAACCTTAATTTGTATAATTCGATCAATTAAGATGTAACAACTATTCTCGTAGTTTAATATTCTTTTTAACCCAGTCCAGGGGTGTTTTTTGGCTCGCTAATTTTCCGAGTTACAGGTAGTTTTTCACAATAAAGAATGTACCTACTACATTTTTTGCACAAAAAATACATGAAAATTCGAAAAATGAACGTCATTTATGTATATTATTATAAAAAAATAAGAAACATGCATAGTTACACCATTTTTAAAAGTTCAATATAATTTTTTAAGTTTCGTGTATTTTTTAATGTGCAAAAAATAGTTATCGTGAAAAACTGCCGGTAACTCGGAAAATTAGCAAGTTACAAAAATTTCCAAGAGAAAAGAAATGTTTAGAAGGCTTCAATGCATACGCCTGATTTTTCAAATTTTTATATTACATATTTTTAAAGTGCTACAGTTTCAAAGAAAGGAGTAGTTTTCCATGATTTTCCGGAATAACTCGGTGAAAACGCACCTTACAGAAAAGTTTCAAATAAAAAAAGTTTTATATTTTGATGATACATTCACCTGAATTTTTTTAGATTTTTTTCAACTTTTACATTTCCCCTCCCCCACTTTTATAAATTTTCGACTGGCCATATCTCCAAAAATATGCATTTCTCGAAAAAATTCACAAGAGTAAAAACATCTTATTTTGGGTCAAGAAAGGTAAATTTATTGTTTCTTTTTATTTTTGACCTAATTCTACAAGTTACGGAACCCGTGATAAAAGAGGTTTTCTACCCCTTCCAATAATTTCCTACTCTAATCATATTTTCATATTTTTTATTAACGTCATTACAAACACATTGCACAAGGTTTTATCAAAATCCATTCATTAGCACTCAAATTAGAGACTTTGGTTATTTTAGCGCGCTGTTGACTGGACTAATAGATTAAAGTTAGTATCGATGTGAGTCATTGTATTTTAAAGAAATACTAACCTCAAATTTTTAACATTTCGGGATTCAGCACTTAAATAGTTCAAATTGTCTACATAAAACTCGTGTATCATATAAAAATCCACTTTGGGTAAATTCTCTGAAGTACTTTTCACAAAATTGGGTTCCATTATAAACAAATATTAAACACACAATGTAAACGTAAACAACAAATCAACACAGCACTACCACCAACATGATAAATGAAAACATGAAAATTTTCTAGAATTGAATGATCATTAGATACGTCATCATTTACCGCTTTTTATTTTCAAAACCAATTTGTTCTTGCATGTGATGATTAGAACTATTTTTAATATGATATATGCAATGTATATTTAATATACTTTTTGATCATAAAACAATATTTTGTAAATTTTATTGAAGGAAACGACCCTATTCAATACGGTTTCTTATCCGCCTTTTTGTTATTTATCATGACTTATTTAAAACCATAATTAGCAACAGGAAGATAAAACATTTATAATTTATTCAACATCAGCAAATGTTTAGTTAACTAATATGTTGTAATTTTCTTTTCATTTAGATAGGCAGTCCTTTTAGAGAATTAAATGAAAGGATCTTCCGGTTTTATTGTACGTGAAGTGGATATAAGGATGTAACAATATTTCTAAGAAAAGCCTATGTACTTTACATAACAATACACTGATTAATCTTCATTTAAATTGCAAAGTACTAGTTTAGTAACTGCATTCAAAGATTACCAACTGCAAATCTGGTTTGGCTAGCATCCACTTTGATATAAAGACCTATATAAATTTTCTTAATAAACTCCTATGTCAATACAAACTACCAACAGATATGTGAATAACATAATTTCTATACCATTGGTGATAAAGCAGACAGCAATACCTAGACCATCTCTTAATACAGAAAATATATATATTATATATATATCGATCATGGATAGATAAATATTCTTAGGAGAGACAAGTTTCCACTTCCATAGCATAAAGATATGATCCAAAAATTGCATATTAAATCGTCTGTTTTAAGAAACCTAGTCAAACAATTTCTATAAAATTTTTATAGAGCAATATTTATTTATATAAATATTGTCTAAATGTTGGTTGTGGCATTTTCTTAATTTTTCTGTGTTTCTTAATGGGATGCTCTGCCACATATATTTTCTTCTAAGCAATGTCCGTGAAATCTACGAAATAATACAATTATCCAGGTATTTTACTGGAAAATAACCTCTACGCCCGTGACTTTTACGTCAGAGCAGTTAGAGGGTGTTTTCTGACAAATCGCTACCTTGGAGTTCTATGTTACAATTCTAGAACTGTAACATAGAACCTTATAACTCCAAGGTAGCGACGTGTTTACCTTTCTTAGGAATGTACGACGGAAGGGTGCAATTTTCATAAAAAGCCAACACTGACACAAACGCAGATTTGTGGGGGGGAATAACGGGGTAATTACCCCCCCCCCCCAAGATTCTGTAAGCCATCAACTTTTGTTTTAAAATGTTATGAGTTTTGTTAATGTTGGGAAGAAAAATAATTTTAACGGGGTAATTACCCCCCCAAGATTGTGTAAGTCAATAACTTTCATTTAAAAATTTTATTTTTTAATTTTAGGATGAAAAAATTTTTTCGGATTTCTCCCCGCTCTTCAAAAAAATTTTGGTACGAAAAAATTTTTTTTCGGATTTCTCCCCCCGCTCTTCAAAAAAATTTTGGGACAAAAAATTTTTTTTCGGATTTCCTTCCCCCTCGCTCTTCAAAAAATTTTGGGTTCAGTGTTACCCCCCCAAGCTCAAGGTCCAGATCCGCCCTTGCACTGACATGTGATGTCGATAACTCCAATACTGCTAAAATTGTAATATAGAACCTTATAACTCCAATGTAGCGAAATAATGAATAAGAACAAAAATATAATAATAACGCACTATGCTGACGTTTCGGAAACCGAATATGTTTCCTTTCTCAAAGCGTATTATAAGTGTTTGTGTGCCGTGTATATTAAATACGCAGCTTTAAGAATATATTTGTTATATTCAGTATCCATACACTTATTGCTTAAACAGAAATTGATATATCTAGTTGATAGCTTTATTTTAAATAATGTTCAGTTTATTAAGTTCTTCTTTTAACATCGTCAGCCAGGTTGTGCAAACATCTACGGAACAATTCGACACGCATTTATCCTCATTCAATAATATAGCTGATTCTTTAATTTTTCTTTTCTTGCTATCTGTCTTTTTTGTTAAAAGTTTTGCCAAGTCCCAGTTTATTCTATGTCCGTTCTCCCAAACGTGTTCGCAAATCTTCGATTTCTGAATATCATTCTTCCTAATGTCATCCATGGGGTGATTTTCGTCGGTTTAAGGGTGAAGGGAGGGTGCAACCGGCGTAAAACCATTTTTTTCTTGATCAGCATCATCGCAAAACGGGAAGGATAAACGACTTTAACAAGAAACAATAATGAAACATTTTTACGAAGGGAGGTTGCGGTCCACTACCTGACATCACCGTCTGTCATATCCCCATGAAAAAACAAAAAATTCCTGAAAAAATAGTCGATGCCAAGCGCATAAGAAATAAGCAAAAAAATGGTGGCGTTTTGGCCGTTTGAGGTGGTGCACATGACTAAAAACTTTTTTCGCCCTCTTATTCCTGTTCAGCGCCGTTGAAAACGGGGGAGGGGGATACCGGTTTCATAACTTTGCACGATTTTGCCTACTCTTCCGACTCCTCACATCCACTATTTCTGATTACATCGTGATTGGTGTCCTGTTTATTATATCGTGTTAGTTGAGTTTCACATATGGGTAAGAAAATTGTCCATGGAAGGTGGGTTTTGATATTCAAGGGAAGAGTTACATTCAAGTTAGTCAGGTATCTGTTTATTCATTCAAAGAATGGGGGCTCTGTTCTTTTCCGGCTTTGATAGATGATTCTAAAGTGATTTGCGAACGTGTTTTTTGTGTATGGAGTTTTCACTGTTGGCTAACATAATTGCTGCATATGATGGACTGAGATACTGTCTTCTCATCATAAGGATTCACAATGCAGGGGTTCAGTTGGGCTTGTACAATATCATCTGCATATAAACGACAATTGACACTCAATTCAAGTATAACATGAGTAAAACTATTATGATTTTGAGAATTTCAAAATGACGTTCCTGAAGATAGCGGTAAAAAACGCTGTTTTCAAAATATCTCGTTTCTAATGCAACCTGTGGCAAAATTTGTTATGAAATTTATAGAGGAGTAACGTTTGACACAAATTATCTCTTCTTTATATTCTATACATTTTTTTTAAATGTGAATAGTTTCTGCTCAACCACTTTTCTAATAACCTCTAATCAGTTCTAATCAGTTTTTATCAACTAGTTTTGTTGAACTGAAATATTCATTTCCACATCACCATGAAGTGGAGTACGGGGCAAGTTTTTTTATGTGGTATCATCTGTAATCCTAACTCAAATAGCATGCTTATCGCAATTTTCTTTTTTAAATCTTGACGTTGCGTTGATGAATCAAGTCAAGCCAAGAAAATATGAATCATTTTTAATAATACTTGGCAGCAAATACAGTCTATACTAAAAGTTTTTATCATACAGATTGAGTATTTCACGTATTCCATCAGTACTCACTCAAATAAATGCATGGCGCCAAATAGAAAACTACAAGCAGTATATCTCGATTAGTTTTTAGTAGAAATTTAACATCTCTTCGCAAATAGCATATCTAGAGATTCGAATCTGCCTCACTTATCGTGACATACTGTTTTTAGATTTTTTTTATTAGATAATAGAAACGTTATAGCAACAACGCTTAAATATTCATTATCAATCAGTAATACGTTCACACATCATTCTTTAATGTCAATGGCATGTCACCAAGATCTGACTGATACATGACAGGATGGCAGTTGCGTGATTATCATAAATTAGGCATAAACAAAGAAGCGCATTTAAAAGAGAAAATAATAAAATTATTTATGAAGTTTAAGAACTAACCGAAATAATTTTTATTAATTTGTTAATTTCCCCGTTTACATTGAGATCAGTCACTAAAATATATTAAATGAACTGAAATAAATTTGAATGTACTTACTTTAAAATTGGATGTTGGAATGTTTTTTATGTCGAGAGTTTATTAGCTTGCCATAACATTAAAATTAACTAATGATACAAAACTATGGCAGGCAGGTATTCAGTATACATATCATAGACCTATAAATAAAATCCTCATTGATGGGAATTTTGCAGTTGAAATATATTCAAGATAATTTACTATATTTTTAATACGCAAATTTATTTAACGTTACAAATAATAGGGATCTCGTTAATTACACACCGCTGTTTTTTTAGAGATGGGTTATGATTGTGTATTGTTGGTTTTGGGCATCATTAAGTCAAGGTTGTCTAAATTATCAGTCTGAGTGTAAAGAAAATGTGCCAAAATTCTTTATACATTTTTTAAAAGTAAACATCAAAAAACTATTTTCAATCCTGTTCATATTTAATTTCCTGACGTACAATGTGTTTACCAAAGCTTAATTTCATATTACAGTTTTTTTAAGTTTGTTTACCGAGACAGAATATATATCATTAACCAACCGGGGTGGCAGATGGATAATAATATTCAAGTACAGCCAATTTTGTACGTCATTTAGTAAAATAGTAGGGATAGTGAAGCATCTATAAAAGTCTTTAGAATATAAGGTATGTTTGATGTTAGAACAATCTCACCAACATTACTAATAACTAAAGTTGGTATACTGAATATAAGACACAATTAGGAATACAACAACATACAAGAATATGTAATGCAGGACGCGGGCTGTCCAGCAATCAATTGAATCGCAGTTGAGATCTTTCAAATATTTGTCATAATCATTAGTGTTGCAGAACAATACTGGTTCTAACTTTTCCTAATTGTATAGTCGTCTATCATGATCTCTTGTGGATCTATTTTAGCGCTCCTGCTCTAGTTTTCCTTAGAGCTCCCTTTCCAGCTTTGTGCTTTGTATCAAACTCCACAGATTTGCTATCAGCTATCAGCCTTTGGTTTTTCTCTCTAAATAGTTGGAAATCATAGTCTAGTGATATAACACATGGACTAGAGTTTCCTCTTCCTTTTTGGCAGAATTTGTATTTTGTATCATCCGCTCAACTCATTAGGCTCATGTCCAATAAACCAACAGTATCCGGTTAAAAGAACCACCACTACCATATTAACCTATCTATTTTGGTATAGAGATCTTCCGTGAATTTGGTTGATCGTTCTTTAATGAACCCTTTGACATATCTCCGTCTTGAAAAATTGTTCCACTAACCAGAGATTTATTTTGTATCCATTTATTAGTGAATGCTCGTTTGCATGACTTACGCCATAATAATGTGCGAGCACTAACTACTAAGGCCTTAGAAATGATTTTCCTGACCACGGCTTACCTCGCGAGAGTAGTCGTTAACACAATTTTTGTAGATCATTTTACACCCTATAAGAAACGTAGAATTTACTTACTTTTCAAGATATTTAAGAAGAACCGTAAAGATTGTGTTAATTGCTGATAAAATTGCTAATAACTTTTTATTCCCGACAGAAAAATCGGTATAAAAATTATAGATATCATAAATAAACAAAGATCTCACACAATAGGCCCTGATGGATGATATCGGCGAAAATATGACAACTTGATTTACAGTGTATACTGGCTCCACTGACATTTATTATAACTAAACAACTTTCTGGATATCTTTCAAAACTCAATAATTCCTTCTAATCAATCCGGATTTTCAAAGACTTCAGTACTTCTACACTAGTAAGTAATGTAAGTGATGAAATTTTGCGAGCCATCGACAAGACGAAAGTCACCTCTTTGACATTACGTGTTCTAACTAATAGTCGGGGAGCCCTCCCTAGCTGTACGTGCACCCCCCGCCCGATCCTTGGGGACAATATTTTTCATAAAGATTGAAGCCTAAGGAACAATTTAAGACATATTCTAAAAAAACTGGCTGTACTTTCAAAATGGCGGCCATATGTTAAAAAAAAACTGTTGCTAATGTTGTTTTTGTCATTTAACACAAAAACTAAAAAAGATGGACAAAAACTTTCTTCACAAAAAATAACGTGCATAAAATTTTCTACAATTTTGTACCTATACAATATTGTGATAGGAGTTACCATTTTCCAGATAAATGAGTCCAAAATTAAGAAAACATGGAAATTCATATATCGGTAAATCACTTAAAAGAAATAACTGTGACAATTATTGTAAGGCGTATAATATAACTTTATATTATTAACATAAAAATTAAATAAAATAAACTGAAAAAAATTAATAATAATAATAATATTATAATTTGCAGATATTTATCTCGAAAACGGTAATAGTGGTATCTGGAAAACGGTAACTCCTATCCAAATATTGTATAGGAACAAAATTGTATAAAATTTTATGCACTTTGTTTTTTGTGCAGAAAGTTATTCTCCATCTTTTTTAGTTTTTGTGTTAAATGACAAAAACAATATTTGCATTTTTTTTTAACGGACGCCATTTTGAAAGTACAGCCAGCTTTTTTTTTAGGATATGACTTAAATTGTTCCTTAGGCTTTAATCTTTATGAAAAACATTGTCCCCAAGGATCGGGGGGGTGCACGGACAGTTAGGGTGGGCCTCCGTAGTGTTACGTTTTATATTGAATCTTATATTTTATCTTAAGATCTGAATAATTTATCTGGAAAATGGTAACTCTAATGGAAATATTGTATAGGAACAAAATTGTAGAAAATTGTATGCACTTTATTTTTTGTACAGAAAGTTTTTCTCCATCTTTTTTAGTTTTTGTGTTAAATGGCAAAAACAATATTTGCAATTTTTTTTAACGGACGCCATTTTGAAATTAGGACATGTCTTAAATTGTTCCTTATGCTTTAATCTTTATGAAAAACTTTGTCCTGAAAGATCGGAGGGGGGGGGGGGGGGTGCGCGGACACTTAGGGTGGGCTCCCGTAGTATAATGCTTTTTGAGTCTTTAGATGTACACTTCTTAATTGCAAAATTAATTTATTATGACATATCTGGGAATATTTTCTGCTGGTTTCAAAATTAGCTCAACGACATACAACAATTCACTAGTGTTAATCCACCAAACGCGATACTTAATAATAAAATAGATCATTCGTACTGTCATGTCGTGCGCAAGAAAAAATGGGACAGGTTTTATAACGTATTTTCGCTCAAATTTAGTTGTGTCTACCAAGTTTAATGTTTCTGACATTTCCATTTATTTGTCAGAATATATTTCAAGTTTGCAAATAGAGACAGATTTACATTAGAAAAAAAATAGTTGTCCTATTTTTTTTTTGCTCACGACAGTATCTAGCGTCCCGCAGGGATCTATCATTGGACAACTTTTTTAAATATATCTGCAGGTATCCTGAGATTTTCGCTATATTCAAAACTATACATGTACTAGAGAATATTATTTGAGTATTAAGCAAATCACAACTTACAAACACAACAACTACACTTACAACTTTTTGTACCTATACAATATTGTGATAGGAGTTACCATTTTCCAGATAAATGAGTCCAAAATTAAGAAAACATGGAAATTCATATATCGGTAAATCACTTAAAAGAAATAACTGTGACAATTATTGTAAGGCGTAAAATATAACTTTATATTATTAACATAAAAATTAAATAAAATAAACTGAAAAAAATTAATAATAATAATAATATTATAATTTGCAGATATTTATCTCGAAAACGGTAATAGTGGTATCTGGAAAACGGTAACTCCTATCCAAATATTGTATAGGAACAAAATTGTAGAAAACTTTATGCACTTTGTTTTTTGTGCAGAAAGTTTTTCTCCATCTTTTTTAGTTTTTGTGTTAAATGACAAAAACAATATTTGCATTTTTTTTAACGGACGCCATTTTGAAAGTACAGCCAGCTTTTTTTTTAGGATATGTCTTAAATTGTTCCTTAGGCTTTAATCTTTATGAAAAACATTGTCCCCAAGGATCGGGGGGGTGCACGGACAGTTAGGGTGGGCCTCCGTAGTGTTACGTTTTATATTGAATCTTATATTTTATCTTAAGATCTGAATAATTTATCTGGAAAATGGTAACTCTAATGGAAATATTGTATAGGAACAAAATTGTAGAAAATTGTATGCACTTTATTTTTTGTACAGAAAGTTTTTCTCCATCTTTTTTAGTTTTTGTGTTAAATGACAAAAACAATATTTGCAATTTTTTTTTAACGGACGCCATTTTGAAAGTGCAGCCAATTTTTTTTTAGGACATGTCTTAAATTGTTCCTTATGCTTTAATCTTTATGAAAAACTTTGTCCTGAAAGATCGGGGGGGGAGGGGGTGCGCGGACACTTAGGGTGGGCTCCCGTAGTATAATGCTTTTTGAGTCTTTAGATGTACACTTCTTAATTGCAAAATTAATTTATTATGACATATCTGGGAATATTTTCTGCTGGTTTCAAAATTAGCTCAACGACATACAACAATTCACTAGTGTTAATCCACCAAACGCGATACTTAATAATAAAATAGATCATTCGTACTGTCATGTCGTGCGCAAGAAAAAATGGGACAGGTTTTATAACGTATTTTCGCTCAAATTTAGTTGTGTCTACCAAGTTTAATGTTTCTGACATTTCCATTTATTTGTCAGAATATATTTCAAGTTTGCAAATAGAGACAGATTTACACTAGAAAAAAAATAGTTGTCCTATTTTTTTTTTGCTCACGACAGTATCTAGCGTCCCGCAGGGATCTATCCTTGGACAACTTTTTTAAATATATCTGCAGGTATCCTGAGATTTTCGCTATATTCAAAACTATACATGTACTAGCGAATATTATTTGAGTATTAAGCAAATCACAACTTACAAACACAACAACTACACTTACAACTTTTTTATTTATTATGAAATTATCTACTTTCTGTAAATTGTTGCCTTAATCTGGGCACGCTAATATACTTGATCGGTAAATACTTTAAAACGCTCATCACTGGAGAATCAATCAAAGCAACTACTCTTCCAGCTAATACTGAATCACATGATATGTTTCCTAGCATTTTAAAGCAAAAAAATATACTGAAAAAAATTAAATCATTTATTTAAATTCAGTCATTCACGACAATTATTGAACCTTACATACTACTTCAACTGTTGAAAAGTTGTACAAGTTTTTTAGAACTCGTTAGTTCTCACCAGTAGAGTATAGAAACATTCATTAATAATTTACAAGCTTATTCTTGATTTATTATTTTTTATCTAATTAAACAAATCACAACTTACACACTTTTTTATTTATTATGAAATTACCTACTTTCTGTAAATTGTTGCCGTAATCTGGGCACGCTAATATACAATTTTTCTTCTTCGGAATCTCAAACGGCAGAATTTTACGTCAATAATGATATGTCTTATATACGAATAGACAATTCAAAACACTCTTGTACTTACGCTAACAAAAGTCAAAATATTTGTTCTTCTCGGCAGTTACTCTATCTTGTAGAACCAAATATTTAAGTAAATAATGGGGTCCTTACATCAACAAACTGCGAAACCTTGGTGAACAAATACTGTTTAGAATGAATTGAAAACCACTGGCGTATGATATTTTACAACTAGTTTCTAACATGATGTTATTACTCCACATTTACGTGTTTTCAGTCTATAAAATATGTGTGAAAGGAGATTCGCACACATTGTAGAATTGATTGCAAATGTTTTCAAAATAAAAACTCAATTATTTGTTAATATTCCAGTCAAATTAGAACAAATTTCGAGGTTTAACGAAAAAAACTGATAAAGTTTTGAAACTTGGCAAAGATGTTCATTAAGGTTTACTATTAAACATACTAAAAGTCCTGACCTCAATCTGTTGCGTTAGAGCCACCATCTTGAAAAGATGGCGCTCTGATTAAGTTTTTTACTTATATCTCTCCAACCATTAGCGATATCGAAATATAAAAAATGAAGCTTATAAAATTCTCTACAAAAAATGTTATATGCATTTTTTTCGTATCTATTATACTCTTTGGAAATACGAGAGTATATTGCATTTCATCGACACATTTCAAAAATTGTAAATACCGCACGTAGAGAAAAAAATTATAATATCACTGTGTTAGTTATAGAATTCGTAACAACTTTCAAAATGTCCGCCATGGGTCGGTCCGTCTTTCTGTCTATCTGTTCGTCTGTCCCTATGTTCGTCTCATCTCTTTTAAGCTAATTAACTTAAGATAGAAAAGTCCGGTTTGATTGAAATTTTGAGAACAAATTAGTGTTAGCCAGAGGAAGAAACCCAGCGTTTTTAAAAACAAATAGATCAGTAAATAAAGAAGTTATTAAACATTTTATGAAAAAAAAACGTGAAGAGTGTTGTAACACCTTTGATACGACTCTATTACCACAAAGATACTGCATAGTATACTGACCAACGTTTCGACAGTCAAGATGGTATCATCGGGAGATCATTAAAATTGCAAGTATGGTACCTAAATCTACAGTCTTATCAAAGATTACAACACTCTTCACGTGTATTTCTTTCATGAAGTGTTTCATAACCTATTTATTTACTGATCGATAACACTAATTTAATCACATCGCTATTGGTTAGAGAGATATAAGCAAAAAACTAAATCAGAGCGCCATCTTTTCTAGCTGGCGGTTCGGGCACAACAGATTGAATTCAGGACTTTTAGTATGTTTAATAGTAAATCTCAATGAACATCTTTGCCAAGTTTCAAAACTGTATCAGTTTTTTCCTCTAATTTTCCCTATTTGACTGGAATATAAATAAAGTACAAAGACAAATTGAAATTCATAACAAACATCTGAGACGTGTTGAAAATAGAATTTGTATTTCTATTCCTTCTCATAAAAATTCATCATTTCGATCATCCCTCTCCTTCATAGCAGCATATATTGTTAATAATCTATAAAACCAATATCATAATTTGTCAGTGGCGTCGATAAAATATGGACTAAAGGAACACATAATCTTATCAATCTTATCGAATTAAAAAAAATTTTATTATACAAATGCTTTAACTTAGAATTATGTATTTATTTTGATTAATTTGATAATCATTAATAGATGTGCATGCTTAAATGTATTTTATATTTATTATATATTTCTGACCTCGCAGAATGTTGAAAAGCAACAGAGTTGATACAGTTCCTCCGTAAATTAATATGCACATTTTATTTTCAGAATGGAACTGAACCCTGGACCCCTTGTATCACAAACATTTATGGCTTTACCTCATGTTTCCTCTTCAGTGTGGAAACCCAGCACACGACGGGGTATGGTGGCAGAGCCACTACCGAGGAGTGTCCGGAAGCAATTTTCATCATGTGCATTCAGAGCATCACTGGGGTTATGATTCAGGCCTTCATGGTAGGAGTTGTTTTCGCCAAGCTATCAAGGCCGAAGAAGAGAACCCAAACTCTGCTCTTTTCAAGGAATGCCGTGATAAATCATCGAGACGGAGTACCGTGCTTGATGTTTAGAGTAGGAGATATGAGAAAAAGCCATATCATAGAGGCCCACGTCAGGGCGCAGTTGATAAAGCACAAAGTTACCAAAGAAGGAGAACACCTTCCGTTTTTCCAAACAGAACTGAAGGTAAGAGATAAAGTAAGTATAAGGGGTATGTAACCACATCTTTTATTATATTTAAGGGTTCTTCTGGTTTTGGGTTCTTCTAATTTTAAACTAAAAGATATGGCCAGCTACTGGAAGCAGCTGGAACTTCCCCCTCAAATGTTGGAGAAAATTCGGTAATTTAGATAATAATCGGGCGTTACCTACCATCGCGGGGCTCGGACAACTCTTTCTGGCGGAAAATGAACGGAAAAGAGTGTGATATGTCATTGAAATCAGAATAACATCTACTTTAGAATCATACAACAAAAAATGGATATTATTTTTAAAAAGTGAGAAAGTCCATGTGTGACAAGAGCACTAAACGTCATTCACATTGATGATATGATAGGAGATCAGTGGAGATCTTAATCAAGTTTTGCAAAACTTTACCTGGTACTAAGTAACTGGAAAACGTGCCGAAGATAAATACAAAAATGTCTGCCTATCATAACTGACGCTCCAGCCCTCCAAAATAAATTCAAGGAATAGATACGTGAAGTCGATCCAGTATATAACGAAGATCCAAATGTCTTGTGTAATTCTCTAAAGGGATATATCACGCTGCAACGAAAACACAAAACGTAGAAATGTGAAACAGTCTTAAATAAACTATAACTGAAGTGCAAACAAGACAAATCCGAAGGCTCAGAATATTATTCACGCTGCTTTTAAATCGGAAGAATATAACAGAGTGACGCGGAATTGTGTCAATAATTGTTTCCATGGAATCCATTTATAGAATAGAATTAACGTGAGATGAAAGTACCAGGCCTAAGGGTGATTACATGCATATATTAATCCAAAACGTGGTAAAATAAGGACGTCGCCACAATTATAATAACTGAGAGGGATCAGACTACTGAAACTTGGCATCAATAGTTTTTTTTTTTTTTTTCGAGAGGAGGGGAAATCCTCACGGACATCCGTACGCCTGGTTGTATGTGTCAGACTCAAACTGACTAAAACACCTGCTCATGCCCTTAGGTGAGCAGCTGGACCACTTTTCAGTATTGCTTCACTCCGCCTTAGCCTTTCCATTCCAGGTAATTCTCCTTTTTCTCTTCTTTCTCTTATTTCTTCTTCCTCTCCCTACCTCTTAGTATGTCGGCAATCATCTTCTCTACAACTTTCCATTTAATTTTACTTTCTAGCATATGCCTGACAATGTTTCCAGCTGTCCCCGTTTGTTCGCCGTCCCTTATTTCATTATATCTGTTACATTCTAGTTTCATGTGCTCTGGTGTGTCTCGTTCAGTATGATTTAAAAGAGCCGTGTCCGGATAAAAATTGCATGAGGTAATACCCCACCTCACCGCGCTTGTGCGTTACCCAGGCAGTTACATCTGACATAACCTTCTTGGTCCATTGGGATGTATCAGTTTCTTGGGTCCAGTCGTCTTGCCATTTTGTCATCATAATCTCTCTTTTCCTTATCTTCTGTATTCTCCTATTCCCCTCATTTTTGTAGGTACGTTCTTCTGCCAATAAGTGTATGAGGACCACCCTTGCCACAGTTCTGTAGGCACTTGCTATTCTAATTGCCACTTTCCTTTGTACTCTTTCTAGTAAATTTTTATCAATTGCTCTACACATTCGGTCTTTCTATGTAGACGCCCCATACGAGATGATGGAGTTTACAACACTGCTGAGAATCTTATTCTTTCCTGCCTTCGGTCCACCGATATTCGGCATTAGGCGGCTTAGTGGCGTGGCTGCTCTAGTTGCCTTCTCAGCCACCCTTCTTATGTGTATGTCCATATTTATATTATGTACTATTTGTATTTTAGGCATCTTTTTGATGTAATCTCCAGGTTGTCAGGTTTAACAGTTATCTTTCTTGCGGTTCTTCTGCCTAGTAGTAACACCGCTTTTGTTTTCTGAGGTTCCAGCTGTAAGCCTCTCTCACTCATCCAGATTTCGACTCTGGACTGACGTCAATCTAGCGAAAGTAGCCATACTGAGACAGAAGATCACTGGCAGCAGGACTACGAGACGAACATTCAATACTGAATCAAGCACGCAGGCTTGATAATCCTAAGGTTAACGCTGTTTCATCAAGTACGTTGACACGAATGAAACTTAAATTATTCATTTGTTTCAGGGTCACCCCACACACGTGACAATTCGGTGTTTATTGACTGGATAAAACACTACTAATTTTTCCATCAATCGTAGTAAGAAAAAAATATTGTTTCGTAACTATTGCATCCCTTCCACTTGCACAATAGTTGAATATAGTTCAGATATTTGCAATATTACTCTTTCTATTTCTTGTTTAGTTAACTCTGCCAAATCTTTCTTTAAAAGTACTCTTATCGGTAGACGAGGGACGTGCATTTTGCCAAAAAAAATCATTTATTTTGCTGACTCGTGCTAGTAACATTTTCGGTTTGCGTTTCTGCTGAAAACATTTGTTTATATTGGCTTGTTCCCAAGCGCCCCTACAATCCCATTTAAAAATCATATTTAAGATCGGAAGCGTGTCTACACACATTGATTTGTTTCACCACCTCGTATTGTATTAAATTGAACCGTTGGATGGTGTGATCAATCAATGACTGAAGTTTAATCTCCGCAGAAACTTCAGCAATGTCAATATTGTTAGGGTAACAAAGCTTTTTTGCTTCCAGAAGAATGTGGTAATGGGGATATATGTCGTCATTGTGTGCTTTGTTTATCTTACGTATCGAAATGTACTGATCCTTAGTAAATTTTTTGTCAAAGAAAGAAGGCTAAGGCTTCGTCAAGTGTCATTTTAATTGGAAGATTAATTTTGGGGATCTGTACGCTTTTCTTTATTTGTGTGGCCCTTTCTGGAGAATAGTTAGACACCTGCTTGACAATTTGTGCTGCATCGCGACTGCCTGTCGATTATTTGAGCCACAAGAACAATATCAGTTGCACCGCTTGGTGTCAATAAAGGCTTCAACCTTCGCTTCCGAGATTTTATATGAAAAGTTGCATAGAGCCTTTTCTTCTCAAAATTTGATCCTTTTTCAGCTCCAATTTGTTTTTGTTTTTTTAGGTACCACCTCCTGAAAAGGAATGACCCGCTATAAATTAGCATAATATAGAAACTTTGGACTGTGATGGATTTAATATTAAACTGTCAAAAATAAACTAAATCTAATTCATATGACATCATTCCTAAGTTAAAACTTATAGTTAATGATGTACTAATCGTTTTAATAAAAATTTTCTATTAATAATATAAAGTTATGTTTATTCTTTGACAAGGAACAGAAAAATCTTCTGGAATTTCGAAAATATGATTTAGTATACACCCTGATTGAACAAAATTTGGTGAGACAGAAATATCACGAAACACACATGGATTAGACCTGCTAACGCTCTAGTTTTCTTCACCTTAGACATGGACCATTAGAGAGGCAGACAGACGAAGTATTGGTGCTTTCGAAATGTGCATCTGGGGACGTTTGTTACTAATTCCCTGGACAGCCCATCGTACCAGCACTTCGATTCTCCAAGAAATACGTCCACTCCAAGCGATTATTCAACATTATAATCTTCCGAATTCTCTCATTTTTATGTAAGGAGAGGACAATATAGAATGGTTGATGGGTGGGAGAAATTCAGATGGCAAAATGCCTAAATGTTGAGCTAATCCCCAAGGAGCTCATGGGAAAAACTTTGATAAGGCTATACGCCTAATAGGCAATCGCGACAAATAATTTGATGCTGTCAGACGTGCAGTACAGCAAAGAGAGGCCAACTAGAATAATTCATGAATAACAAAACGTCTGCCAAGACGTTGTGCATTAGGATGATGAAGAAGATTAGATAGTGGAATTTTCAGCATTAGAATAATTTAATTGACTAGGCATGTAAACGAGTACATTTCGTAATAATTTTCACTTGACATATGAAATGTCTACAGGGTGTTCCAGATTTAAGTGCCTTCCGTGGAGGAGTGATTAAAACACTAAGAAATAAATCGAATTCTGCCTATATCAGATAATTAAAATATTTGCAGAAAATTCTGAAATTTTACTGCACTAAAAAAGAACATCATTTAATAAATTGACTAACACATATAAGATCACCAAATACTGTATATTAAATTACTTTTGCTAACTACTTTTATGTAAACAATTTTTTCATTATTTAAATTTCAGGTCGGTGGTGATGGCGAAGAAGACAAAATTTTCTTCATATGGCCAACTACAATTGTTCACAAAATTGATAGTAAATCCCCTTTGTACAACATGTCAGCGAATAATCTTCTCAGGGAACGGTTCGAGATCGTAGTCATGTTAGGTAAGAGAAATAAATCTTTTTCTAAAATATGTATAGTCACGTTCAAAAACATGGTTTCATAAACAGCAAAAACCCTATACTATATATTACACTGGTCATACATTTCGCCAATCAGTCAATATCATCACGGCATCATCAGGTGTTAATTAAAACGGAGATTTTATTATTGTTATCTTGTGCTAGTTACAATTCAAAATTCAAAACCAACCTACACATAATTTCTTAGTGTTTATTGATATTTTGCCACTTTCTGTAAAAATATTTACAAATTTTGATGAAAGAAACCTTTGAGACAAATAGATCAGACAGAGGCTGGTTTTTAATATTGCTGATTACTACAAAATTCCTCACACCTAAAAATATATAAGCTGACACAAAAATATTAAACGATAATCCTATAACGAAAAATTAAATTGATGGCTGTTAGCGTTTCGGAAAAATTCGTTCTATTTCCATTATCAGAACTTTGACTTCTGAGCAAGTTAAACATACCTATACATACAGAACAATAATGTGCCAAATATCCGAAGGTGGGATGTCGTTGGACATGTTAATATAGGTACTTGTAAAGTACCTAATCGGTATAGAAATGCTATGTTATATTGCTATCAAACACTTCATTATTGTTATCCACGATTTTTGTTAGAGTTAGTTGTTTTCATTAGTAGCTTCTGCTACTAGTTGGCATTTTTTTCAAATGATTGATAATATTATAAATTTCGCTTTTGTAATACGTATTTTCTGCTTCTCTAATTAATTTATTTGCGTTATTTTTATATATTCTATATTCATTTGTTTTTGCAACACTGTAGTTTTTGTTTAATTTCCTTTTCAGTTTATCCTTATTTTTTATTGATACGATAATTTCATTGGTTAATCATGACTTTAGATGTTCCAATTCTTTAATCTTCATTATTTTGGTTGTTTCTGATCAATTATATTTTGAAAATCTTATAAAACATTTCAGTTACCTCCTCAGATTTATGAGTTTAAGATATTTAACCAACATTATTCACTTAGTTGTCTAAGTTTACCATGTTCTATGTTTGTAATTGTTCTAACAGTAAATGTTTTTTTTTCAAACCTTGTGTTTTTTAGATGATATTTAACTTTGGCATCCGCTTCGTTCAGGCTCACCATTTTTTTGGAGCGGGTTTTTTGGTTTAGTTCTTTTCTCGTGTCAACATGTCAATATTTAAAACAGCGCCCTTTACTTCCGGTTAATATTAAGTTTTAGTATCCATTCTTTGGGAATGTTTCATAATATCTTCGTTAATTTGTCCTCTGGAAAGGAGGATAGGTTTTAAAGTTTTATTGTTTAAGTTGACCAGACCCCCACTCCGTCCTGTCCTTCAACTCGCAAGGCGCAGTGCGCCGTGGATAGTTGACAGGATCCGGACACTGGTATCTAGAATACATTGTATTTTATAAAAATAATAATAAAGTTTTGTTGGACTGGATTGGATTGGATGATATTCAACATAATGGGATAGTAATCCGTTATGTCATGGTTTAATATAAAAGTTTCATAATTTATATAATTTATTTTTTAATTTTGTTAAATAAAAATGTGGTCAGTGCAGGTAGAACCTTCATGTGTCTCTCTACTAGGTAGATATAGGTATAGTAAAAATTTATATTAGGCTATCATTGTTAAGTAATGATTTACATGAGGGTTTTCGCTTTCTAAAGTATTAGTGTTAAAATCACTAATTATATTACAACAGGTTTATTTTCGTAATTTTATAATCAGTTTTCATTAAATTCAATCGCAGCTGCGTGAAGACTTGTTGCTACACTTCTAATAAAGTTTACAAATTCCTGCAAAAAATGCTATTCCAAACAATTTCTTTTTAATTTTACTCCACGATAAACCTTAAACATGAATTTGAAAGCACATAATTATATAAAAGCAATATGATTTTTTTTAAATATTGAATAATGTCGAATCACTATTCAACAACATACATACGGGTCGAATTAAGAACCTCCTCTTTTTTTAAAACGTATGAAGTCGGTTAAAAGACGGTGTTCATAGTTCCTGTCAAGCTATAAAATATTTTTACACAGTTTCATAGCATATCTCATTTCTTAGAACCACCGAAATTTTCAAGTGTTTCCTGTTTGGTCTGCACAAACTTATGATCCTATTATGAAATACTAAATTTTTCAGAGGGAGTAATAGAATCCACTGGTATGACGACACAAGCTCGATCTAGCTACTTACCGTCAGAAATCCTCTGGGGTCATAGGTTTCAATCATTAATCACATTCAAGAAAGATTCTGGAGAGTACGAAGTAGACTACGCCCTTTTCAACAACACCGTAGAAGTGGATACTCCCTTGTGCAGTGCAAGAGAATTGGATGAACGGAGAGCAATGTACAGCAACGACTGTTTAGGTGAGCTGACTAATTAGTTTTTAAAATGGGGGTTAGATAGTGACCACTAATTCTGACTAACATTAAATCAAATGAGAAATCTTAAAACAACACATTTTTAATTTGTCAATCTAGCTGTTATTATTCACATTGTATATTTACGTTAATTACTTTTCTTGTCAATATTTAATACTGATGAGTGATAACCAACTAAAATTACAATATATTTTTTTCTTGCAGCAGAAAGACCAAAATTATTGACAACTGGTAAGATTCATATTTTGCCTTAAAATTAGCAAATTGTTGAAAGTTATTATCATTATATTCCTCTTAGCAGCTTAATTCATCTGTATAATAACCACTGCTACTTTTCTTCTACTTTTTTCTCATCTGCTTTTATACATTGCACAGTTTTCTAGATGGAAATGCACGATTAATTTTATCAGCACTTAATAGTAATATGCTTGTGGTAAATATAGTAGTAAATAATCATTTCTTATAATACTATTGGTATCAGGTAGTCTAACTATTAATTTAAAATGAGTGTTAGAAACTAAATTATTTAAAAAAAATTATTAGTAGAAATGAAAATAATGCAAGACAGAAAGAATGTCATATTATGTAATGATATTTATTATGGGTGATTTTTGTAGCAAACCGTTTTCTATATGGTTCCGACACTTGCTCTTACTCCCAAGGTGTGGAAACCAGGTTTATATCGAAAAATATAATGTTTGGAAAAGTATTGCCCATTTATTTTTTAAACTTCATGTATTTATGTTTTTGAGCTCGCTGATTACAAATTGAAAGTCAAAATTGAAAAAATCAAAACGGCAACTCGAATATAACAGATGAATTTTTTTTTCTAAAGCAAGTGTTTTAGACGGGCAAAAAAATTGAGCATCTAGATAATGCTATATATTAATTAGTATTTGTTTTTTTTTTACTTTCCAACTACAGTAACAGAATGGCGAAATTTTTATAAAAGATTGTGAAACTGTACAGGGTGGACCAAATTAGAAGGGAGTTGGCAGATAGACAAAAACCACGAATGGAAAATCGAGTAACACATTCTTATGACACTTTTTTGAGTAGAATCCGTTGCTGATAAGAATAAAATTATGCATACTTCGGTTTTCGAGATATAGATATAACTTGTGTTTTTTTAAATGAACACCCTGTAAATTATTTCATTATTCGGTCACAACTTAAATTACTATCCAACGATACATCATGTGTCATATTTATCTCTAGAAAAAGTGGTTAATTTTCGAAAAATTTAATATATTTGTGAGGAGGCCATGGAAAACTAACAACACATCTATGCGTATTTGTCGCATTTCTAATATTTATTGAGAAGGCCATGGTAAAAAAGAAGAAAATCGAAATAATCGTAAACCATTAGTTTTTGACAACTAATTTGAGAGTTAATTGTGAGTGAACATTGTTAGAAATGGTTCAATTTAGTAATGGTGAAAAATATGATATGACTAAGTGTTTGATAGAATGCGGAGAAGATTCAGATTTAACTTCAGAGCTTTATTTAAATAGGTAAGATATAGACAGCAAAACTCTGTGCCAAAAGGGCCGCATAAATAAGATGTTTAGATATCCAGAAAAGAGACAGTCAGACATAAAAATATTCAAAAGGCTACAACAAAATTTGAAAGAGTTTGGATCATTTGTTAAACCTCGAGCAAAAATAATAATAAAGCAGGTAGAGAAGCTGTAGAAAATATTGTTTTAGAAACTGTGAGAGAAAATCCTAATATATCGTCTCGCGCAATACAGGAATACTTAGGAATCTCAAAAACAACTGCGTTGCGTTTCTTAAAAAAAAATAAATTCAAACCCTACAAAATGAGTCACCATCTATACCCAAACAACTTTCAAAGGCGTCTCGGTTTTTGCCAGTGGTTTTTGTGTCAGTGCAAGGATTTGAAACAACAATTATATGGAGAGACGAGGCCCATATAAGCAGTGTCGGAATTTTTAATCGACATAATAACCACCATTGGGTTCATGAAAATCCGCATGTAACCGCTGCAGTTAATCGTCAAGGACGATTTGGATTTGGTGCATGGTGTGGTTTTATTGGATACCAAATAATATATATTTGACGGTAATTTGAATACCGAAAATTTTATTAACATGCTACGACAAGAAATAGAGACAATATGCCTGTAAGACAATATCAAAGATTATTTTACCAACACGATGGCGTGGCATACATCAAATGAAACACGAAATTATTTAAATGCTCAATATGGGGAGAACTGGATAGGTGTCTATATATCACTCAGGACTAATTTATCAATGCCTAGTTAGATAAGTTAACTAAATTGATAACTAACAATTAATTTAGCTAACTAGACGTTAATAAACAACAAAGTAGTTTAGACATTGTTTAATTTTTAGGAAATAGTGGTCCTATTTTGTGGCCAGCTAGATTTCCCGATATAACCCCTGCCGACTTTTGGCTTTGGGATTATTTAAAAAATATTATATATAGAGAACGTTCTAACAACATAGAAGAATTGGAAAACAAACATTAGCTGCATTTCGGACCATAACTCCTGTCAATGTTGAAAATGCAAGAAATGCTGTAAGGAGAAGGTGTCAAAAACTCATAAATGTCAATGGAAGACAATTCGAACATTTATTGTAATTTAGTTTTTCCTATTTTTGGCAAAATTATTACTTTGTGTTATAAGAAGTGTTGTTGTTGTTGTTAATAGTTTTCCACGGCCTCCTCACAAATATATTAAATTTTTCGAAAATTAACCTCTTTTTCTAGAGATAAATATGACATATGATATATCGTCGGATAGCTAATTTAAGTTGTGATCGAATAATGAAATAATTTGCAGCATGTTCCGTTTAAAAAAACACAAGTTATGTCTATATCTCGAAAACTGAGGCATGCATAACTTTCTTCTTATCAGCAACGGATTCCACTCAAAAAAGTGCCTTAAGGATGTGTTACTCGATTTTGGATTCGACACTTGGTAATTGAGATATGGGGGCCATCCAAAAAATGTCAATTTTCTAAAAACGCTCTGTAGCTAGGTAGTTGAAAAAGATAGACGATCGTAGTTTGCGTCATTGTTTGTTTCTCGAAAATCGAACTCAGGACACCTATATTATTTCTTTTTAATCTGCCATAGTTTTAGAGAACCCCAAATCCCATCTAATTTGGTCCACCTTATACATTGTTTCGGCCATAGCTTCTTTGTCTTTTATGTTGTATAATGAAAAAAATGGTTTAATTAATCTTTAATTTTGGTCCAATATTTTTGATTTGTGCCACCGTTTCAGAGATATTTGAAATTTAAACTAAATACTCTTATACGTCTTATAAACGTTCGGATGCCTTTAAACTTCCGTACTAATCCAACAGAAATGTCTCAAAAAATCATCCTCAGTTGATAAAGTTCTTTTTTGGTTTGTACCATTTTTTGCTAACTGTGATGCTTTGCGTGTGGTTTGATGAAAACTATTTTGAGATGCTTGTTTTCTCAAGCTAAAATCGCTATTTTCAAATCGTTGTAACTTGAAAAGTATCAATTTATATGAAAAATTATATAAAATATTTTTCTGTCAAAATTTTGTTCTCTGTTAAGGTATGAAAGAAAACGAAATTTAATCCATATGACAATCTTTCGAAAACTCTAGTTACTATACTTTCTTTTGAAATAATATGCTTTTCGATTTTCTCTATCTTCAATAGTCTAACAATTGTATGACATTTCACATATCCATATTCGAAAATTCTGGAATCTAGGCACCATCTACCAAATTTCAACATACGGCAGCCTGGACGGTCGCGGACCAGGAAATTTTGAAAACTGTTTTAAATCGATTTTTCTCTAAGTGATAATTTGGCTCTAGTGCATACTCCGATCATTAAATATTATTCCAGAGCATCTTTTCCTAGAATATCAAAGGTGTTCAATAAACTTTTCGCTTTGAAACACCTGCTTAATGCGACTTTGTGTTACGTTGGGTACACAGAGCTCCTCTCCCGTTTAATTACCGATGTTGAAGGGTGATTGAGGCTGAAATAAATTTGTGTTTCAATTGACATTTGACAAGAATATACTTTAGCTATGATATAAAATAAAGATATGTGCGGTAGCTCAATCGGTTAAGGCGTATTGAGTGGCGAATATGCTGATCGACTGCCTACCGCGCTCTGGGTTCGACCCCCAGCCCCGGTATTGACAACACCGGTGGGTGTGGATGTATGTCTGCATTTTTCCAAATGTGTAACCCCCTTCCGCACAGTCTTTGCTATGGATTTGGGGGTTGTCTACTATCTGTGGTGTGTTTATGTTTATGTTTATGTCGCGAAATAAATTTTATTTTTTACTACGGTGTATTAGGAGTTTTTCACATGAACATCTTTGTGTAGAGATGCAAAAAAAGAGCTTATTATGAGTTTCAAAAAATTATAAAAATGCACCCTAAACATTCCTTAACAATATATATAAAAGTGTTATGCCGTTTCTTGCACCTTTAAGAAAAGTTTTACTTCCACGTCCAGTGGAAGTATAGTAACGACAAAAAAAATTTTAAAAACTTTTATTGTCCAAATAGGCTTAAAATGTCATGAAACGTCGAGATTTTAGGTTTGAGCGAAAAAAAAATTTCTGTCTGTCTGTCGGTCTGTCTGTCGGTCTGTCGGTCTGTCTGTCTGTCGGTCTGTCGGTCTGTCTGTAACTTTTTTTGTGCGCACGTTTATTCTGGAACCGTTTAAGATATTGACTTAAAATTTGGTACACATATGTACTTTAACGAGATCTAGAACTAGATTATATTTTCATCTTGTTTCGTCGAAGGGTTGGGGGGTAAATTGGGGTAAATTTGGGATAAATGGGTAAATCAAGCAGGTAAGAGTTCATGAAATTGGTATTTAGTATATACAAGAGAAGCTAAGGTCTCAAAAAAATTTTTGGCATTAGCCACCCCCATTACCACCCCCACCTCCTTATTAAAGGGGATGAAAAAAAATTGTGATTTAGTATATGTACAGGAACCAGAAACCTCAAAATATTTTTTTACTTCATCCACCCCCTACTACCACCCCCCTACCACCACCCCCACCCCACTACCGATGTAGGGTCTCGTTTTATGGGTTTTTGGGGTAGAGAATTTCAAATATTATATTATTAAAGTTCCATAAACAATTATTTTCACATACAAAGTTTTTTCATTGTGAGTGACTTGGATAGAGAATCTGGATGTGGAAGTAGTGATTCCTTGGGCAGCGGTTTTAATTTTGTCAAGGCGATTTGAGAATGTGATGACGCCGAGCAATGATTTTATCGTATGATGAAGCGATCGGAAAATAGATGCGAAATACCTGCATCTAGCACTGAAGATGGCACTTCATTTGATACGGAATAAAGTACCCACCAGAGAGGTTGAAACTCTTAGATATTTGTCCTACTCTGATCTAGAATCTACAATATAATCCTTTTATAAATGATTTCTTCTATTTTTCCTAATTTGCGTAGACTATAAATCTGTTTCCTCTCATGCTCTGAACCGTTACAAGGAGTAACCCTTGTAATCTGTCATAGAATAAGGGTTATAGGTAGATGTCCATTACTGTATTTGCGTTAATCATCAAATGACCCCATTTTTACCCCACTGCACTTTGTATAAGAATTATAACATGAATAAAGCAAAAAACCATAGTAGCAGGTATTAATTCTCATATAAAATTGAGTTGTGAGTTACCGTGCGTATTAAAGTTTGGCTTTTACCTCAAAAGTATTTATTGAAGCACAAGAAATATTTCTAGGGTGAAATTTCAAGTGCATTCTTTAAAAAACTACTCTAAAACCGCCCTCAAAGGTATATTATATTCAACGAACAATTGAACAGGTAGCTGTGGGTTGTGACACATTGTGTAGGATTCATGGGCGCAGCCAGGGGGGGAGCCATGGGGCCCGGGTCCCCCCCCCCAAGCCGTCTTCCATGAGTCAAAAAATAAAGAAGCAGTACAAAGCAGTATCTAAATTATTCCTTGAAATAAATATTTTGTAATTAATGCCAATATTATTTATTCGAGGAATCTACATACACATCCGTTTTCAACCATTTTCTGAAAAAATTTCCTCAACCTCTGGGGAAGCCGGTTCTATTGCCCCCCCCCCCCCCCAGATGAATTTTCTGGCTGCGCCACTGGTAGGATTGAAACAATTACACAGCTCCACAAAAAAAAGATCGTGATCTGGATGACTGACCATGGTATTCCTATGTATTTTTCGACGCCGAATTCGAAACCGAGGTCAAGAAAATTCGTATACCCCTTAAAATGTGCAGAACCAAAAATATCCCTTAAACGGGGATATTTCATAACTTTACCGCTCAAATAGGGGTAAAGTTATGAATATCAGTATCATTTCGGAAAGGATTATGAATGGTGCAACTCTCATGCTCTCATTTACCCCCACCCCCGAAGGTATTCCTTCTACTCCCCTTCTACACCCTCCAGGACATAGATTTGCATCATGAAAGCTTTTAGCTTACAGGCTCTTAAGGTACTCCTTCTACTCCCCTTCTACACCCTCCAGGACATAGATTTGCATCATGAAAGCTTTTAGCTTACAGGCTCTTAAGAATGCAGAGGAAACATGGTGGGGGGAGAACCAAGGAGGTCAAAACTACCTTCTGCTGGACGGGGGTGGAGGAAGATGTGGTAGAGCAAATTTTTCTTATTTTTACTGCGCAAAGGTCGCAGTGCACTGTGCAAAACAGCCCTCAGCTGCTTTCCCCTATTAAAGGATACTTTTGGCTCTGCACATAAATTTGACGAATTTTTTTGACCTCGGATTTGGATTCAGCGTCGAAAAATACATGGGAATACCATGGTCATCCAGATCACGACCTTTTTTTTGTGGGGCTGTGTTATTGCCTATCATGGGCCGTTGGTGCATGACATCACGCCATTTACATCACGACCACTTTGACTTTGTATCTAATGTCTGTTCATCCAGTTCTGAGACCGCGTCAATACAAATATATGTGTTGTCACTGTTGTCAAATGGAACCAGTGAGGAGGCGTTATGGTATGGTCACGTGATAATGCATATATATTTGTTTGTTTTGCCGCGGTCTCAGAGCTTGGTGAACAGACAATAAATGGTGTTAGACACGGCATGCGCCATTTGACCTACAGTACAGTGTAATATGTTGACTTATGAGCAAGTGAAACCAAATGAATGCGAAATCTTAGCAAAACTTTCCTACAAGGAGATATTCTTTTACTTTATTTTAATATTAGGGCCGAGACTTAGCCGTGCCTTGCCTTTGTTTACTAGTATTACTGGTTGCAATTCAACATCATCGAAAAGAGGGAGATCCAAAAAACTGTATTCTCTGCGTTGAAAAGTACACGGAAGTCAGTTACTGTCTCAATATATTGGACATGCCATTTTCAGTGCTTGAATTATGTTCGCCAATATTTAAAGAGTTGGAAGCGTTTTTTGTTACAATTTACTTGGGAGAAAATCAGGTGATATGGTCAGGAAGGATGTATTTTGTTACCGAAACAATAGTCCTTCCACGCAAGATGCTCTTTTGTAACACTGTAAAAGAGCTCTATTTCAAGCGAGTATATGGGTTTCTATTTACTGAAACCACGCGACTTCGGCTGCATAATATCAACTGAGGGCGGACTGACTCCAAATGGATATCAATTCCTCAAGAGAGTAAATAAGTGTGTGAGGAACTGGTCAAATGTGGCAGCAAGAAGAGCTGTCTTTAAAGGCCTGTTAGAAAAAATACGCATTGTACCTTATTGTGCCAGTTTGGGTTCGAAATCTTAATTTTATTTGTTATTTTCATATTTTAATTTTTGAATTTCTTTTGTTAACGTAATTTTTACCATTTTACCCTTACCATTTTATTGTTTACATATTCATTGAATGTGAACTACTATATACATTAATCCGAATCCGAGGTCAAAAAAAAATCGTATACTCCTTAAAGGACCCTGCACACCATATAGGGGGATTTCTGCCTCCAGTCAAATTCAAAATTTAAAAATGTTCTTTTGAACTCCCTGAACAAATGTTCAAACGCAACCAGGTTCGAAAAGGTCTTCGTTTCGAGATATGGAGCCCTAAAGATCGTTCCAAATACGTTTTAAAATTGAAAAAATTAAATTAAAGTTGGCTTTGATTTTATGGAAATTCAGAACTGAATAATTAATTCTTAAATAACACCATATTTCTTACTCATGTTAATGACACCGTGGGCTTCGCTGCAGTTTTTTCAATTCGAGAATAAAGTTGTGATACTTTTTTTTTAAATAAAAAACTTCTGTTAAGTTCTGTGACTCAAAATCTTATGATAAATTATTGTTCTCCGAGCTCCCTAGGATTAGAATTGTTCTTTTTTATCTGAACTTTCAGAGTGTATCATGTTTTTTATTTTAAATGCCCATTAAATGGGCAATTTAATCAGGTCCATTGATTTTTGTTTGAACTATGATTATGGAATTTTCTGTGGTAATCTTACCTAAACAATTTCTATCAGTAATTCGTGTCCACATACTCAAAAAATGCCGATATTTTTTAAAAAATAACATTCGTTCTTGGATAGTAGGAAATTCAATGAATCAAAACAATGTCATTATTGACAAGTGAAAAATAAATAAAAAAGTGTGAAATAAAACTTAATATTTCGTTGTTTTACTATTGATTTCTATGGAAACAGTAATAGAATTTAGTCATTCAGACAAGGTAACTTTGGTCGATTTTGGATTTGGAACGATCTTTAGGGCTACATATCTCGAAGACCTTTTCGGACCTGGCTGCATTTGAACATTTGTTCAGGGGGTTCAAAAGAAAATTTTTACGTGGGCTACATTAAATTTGACTGGAGGCAGAAATCCCTCTATATGGTGTGCGGGATCCTTTATGTGCAGAGCCAAAAATATCCCTTAAATGGGGGTAAAGTTATGAATATCAGTATCATTACGGAAAGGAGTATGAATGGACACTTTGCAATCTTCGTGCTCTCATTTATTATAGCCAAAGGCGTAACAACCCCCCTTTCCGAAGGGATTGGTACGTCTTCTACATCCATTCTATACCCTTCCGGACATAGATCTGCATCATGAAAGCTTCTAGCTTACAATCTCTTGAGAATGCAATCGAGACATGACAGAGGGTGGACACATCCAAAGAACCAACCCCCTAGAGAGGTGGAAACTACCCTCTGTCGGACGGGGGTGGAGAAAGATGTGGGAGAGCAAATTTTTCTTGTTTTTACTGCGCAATGGTTTCAGTGCACTGTGTAGAACAGCCCTCAACTGCTTTGCCCGCATCCGTCTAAGCGGTGGAAACTACCTATTTTGTTCTTCTTTTATTTTGTTAACTCTTTGTTGTTATTTCTTACGTTACATTATTGTTGTTTATTTTGTTAACTCTTTGTTGTTATTGTTATGATCGAACCTGTGATTAAACTACTGGAAGTGCAACTGGGGCTATTGGTTACACCCACAACCAGTACTCCTAGTTGCTGCTGTGAGCCTGCTCGGCTGATGTTAGTTGTTATCGCAGGCTTCCAGAGACCAGCCCTTTCGAGCCATGATCAGGGAGTGCGCCATGAATTTCGGAGGCCTTATTGTTTCGAGCGGGTGCATCTTTCTGAAAAAAATTAATCTTCCCTTCTGCGCCTTCCTGTTTCCCACTCATCGAGGGATGTTCTTCATTTGCTTTAAGAGTTGGTCTTGCTGTGAAAACTCAATACCATTGGCAGATTTCTCTTCTCTCAGATTGAAAAACTCCAGAGTGCATCTTTCCAATCTTAAAAGTTTTCGAATACTTCTTGTGAATTTGGGGGGTGGTTTCCACCCCTTAGACGGGCAAAGCAGTTGAGGGCTGCTCTACACAGTTCACTAGGATCATTGCGCAGTAAAAATTTACTCTCCCACATCTTCCTCCACCGCCGTCCAGCAGAGAGTAGTTTTCACCCCTCTTTAGCTGTGTTCACCCTCCACCATGTCTCCCTTGGATTCTCAAGAGCTTGTAAGCTAGAAGCGTTCATGACGCAGATAGAAGGGGTGTAGAAGGGGTGTAGAAGGCGTACCAACCCCTTCGGGGGGGCTTGGCAATAATAAATAAGAGCATGAGGGTTGCAAAGTGCCCATTCATACTCCTTTCTGTAATGATACTGATATTTATAACTGTACTCCTATTTAAGGGATATTTTTGGCTCTGCACATAAATATAGGGGGTTTACGAAATATTTTGACCTCGGATTCGGATTCAGCGTCGAAACATACATAGGAATACCATGGTCAGTCGTCCAGATCATGACCTTTTTTTTTGTGGTGCCGTGTAAATACTATTTAAGTGCAGGTCAAACTTGAACACGAATTGTAACTTACATCATACACTTCATACTTACTATAAAAAAACTACCTATACTATTTACTATTTTGACAATTGTTTACCAAGAATTTGTCCTTCCTACTTTTACTTGCAGTTTGGAATTATAAATTTAGGCAGATATTTTCTTTACAGGTCATGTACGATCAGGGCTGTTCCCGTCAATTCGATCGCACTCCAGCGACACCCTCTGCAGTATGGATTCATTGTCCATTGACGATGGCCATATTGAAATGAAGATACCTTCCAGTCCCATACCAGTTACTATAACGGCGCCAGAAGAAACCATACCCCTCACAAATGGGGCATTAAAGAATCTAAACCAAACATTACCTGTATAGCTGGATTTAAATTATAAGTAGACCAATTTTATATTTATTAGAGGTGCAAGCTCGTTTTAAATATAAATGTTTGACATTAAGCGAGATGTGAACAACCTCTTACGCAAGTCTTCCGAAAAGCCAATACATTGAGTGTTTATTTTTATTGTGAAAATGGCTAATGACAGTGTAATAATTATAAGTAATTGTCAGATCTTACTTTCTAGTACGTTTTTACGAGTTAAGGAAATAGTAGTTATGGAAATTCAGAAAGCAACCATTAAGTTGCTAGCAACAATGGTTTTGATTGTGTCATAGACCAAAGAAATGTTTGTCCTGTTTTCTGTTTCGAGAAGCATAGAAACAGTTGTAAGACATTTTTTTCATATGCATGTTTCAAAAGAAGTGTTATGGAAGATACTTTTTTAACCCTTTAACAATGTTATTTTAAATTTTGACAAAAAAGAAAATTGTTTTACCCAAGCTGCTAGATCCTTAAATGCAAAATTGCAGTCTTTCATCTCTTAGGTATGTAAAATTTAGTTATATTTTCCATACGCTTATTTATTTATAAGTTGAAAATATCGCTGGTCGATATAATGTTAAGGTTAACTTAATTTGAAGATTACGTTTATTAAAGAAAAACAATGCCAGTAATAACATTTTAAATTTGGTGAAGATAATATATCTGGAATGCAGATTAGTTAGCAAAAAAGTCCTAATTTGTTTGTATAAAATCAAAGGGTCTAACATTATAACCATTTAAATTGTGCACCCAGAACCGAATATGACAGCTACTATTTTGTAGAATAGGCTATCCAGTTAAATTATTATTTATATTTATAGTTCCGACTCGCCTATCTCATAACATTATTGAGTAATGTTGAAAAGTATATACAGGGTGTCCAACTTAAAACTCCCGGCGCCATTTTCTCGATAACCACAAGGGATATTTGAACTCTGTAAAAGGTATATACTAGAATATATAAATGACTTCAGTTTTGAGTAAAAATGGTTAGTTTACACATTGAGGTATAGATGGCGTTGCGATGCAAAGAAATTTTTCGATCCTAGGAACGATGAAATGAGTTAGTTGCATGAGATGGAGAATTATATTCTAAGCAACTTTTTCAATATGAACAATTTTCGAAAAATCACTGGTTTTCGAGATATTTGAACTTCAATGTAATTTTTCAAGTAACAAAAATCCCATTTTATTTTTTCATTTGTCTACAATTTATAGTGTAAAACATAGTAGAACATACAACATAAACATGACGCAAAAATTAGACAATACACAATAAACAAAAAAGGTCAAAATCTTTAATTTCCAAATAGCAGTTGCAGCCCTACCTTTGTTTTACTTGAAAAAAAAAATTATTTTGTGTTTTGAAATAAATGTTTCATTACCATCTAAATGAGCCTGATTCACTATGAAAAAAGTCCCAAAGGACTTATTGTCTAAAATGCATTTTAAAAAAGTTATGACGATTTTTATATTCAAAAAAATTATATTGAAGTTCAAATATCTCGAGAACCAGTAATTTTTCGAAAATTGTTCATATCACAAAAGTTGCTCGGAATATAATTCTCCATCTCATGCAACTCATTTCATCGTTGCTAGGACCGAAAAATGTCTTTGCATCGCAACGCCATCTATACATCAATGTGTAAAATAACCATTTTTACTCAAAACTAAAATCATTTATATATTCTAGTGGATACCTTTTACAGAATTCAAATATCGCTTTTGATTATCGAGAAAATGGCGCCGGGAGTTTTAAGTGGGACACCCTGTATAGTGGGGTAAAACTAACAATCTAAATCACTTTGTAGGAGATTGTCCTACAATAGCAATTTTTTTGTTGGAACTTGTCGGAAACATTACAAGGTGTGCAGCAAAAAGTTTTGGAATAAATATTTGTCCCGCAAGGCATTTGTTTAAACAAAAGAATGTTGTTCATACACATACATACCAACAACGTACCAACTTGAAATTATTTAATCCAAAACTTTTTGCTAACACTACTTGTAATGTTTCGGACAGTTCCATAATAAAAATGCTGTTGTAAAACAATTCCCTACAAATTTTAGTTCTATTCCACTAATATTTTAAGATGTATTATTAGAACTTTTTTTTTCTTTGAATCTAATAAAGATAGAGTGATGAGCGTTATTCTAGCGAGTATTATGAATAAAACTATTAATTTTTTTATTTAACAAAACGATTTTTCAAAGGTGAATTTTATAGGGTATAGCATGAAATAAATAATATATCGCGGTTGCCACGTGTGAACAGCAGCCCACGGTTCTATTACCATTAAAGACGATCATAAGTATACCGCTTGAAGCTGGTGTGGCTCTTACTGTGGAGAACATAATCAACACAATAAGAACAATAACTCTTACTAGTTTTATGCCGTGACTGAACTTCAACTTTAAGTATATTTGGTAATTTGTTCACATTGTATTTCAAGACTGTTTTGTTCGGTGATTAATTCAGCCAAATATTGAACAGTCTAAGATAATTGATAAGAGCCGGTAAATAATATTTTCAATTCACATTCACTAAGTTCACTCCCGGTGCTAATAATAGTTTTAAAAATTTTTCGTCGGCCCAATGTTGGTTTTCAGCTTCTTCGCCGAGATTATTTCATATATTCCTCTTGTTGTTTATACATTCAATGGTTTCATCAGCCAAATCACTCTCAGAACCTATACATTAACCAAACATGTTATGTAAAAAAACAATGATTTGGCAAGTGAGAAGTAACAACAGTGAAGAGTACTTACCAATTATCTGAGACTGTTCAATATATGGCGCAATTAATCCCCGAACAAAACAGTCCCGAAATACAATATGTGAAAGAATCTCCAAATATACTTAAAGTTTAAGCATAAAAACTGGAGGAGTTATCATTTTTATTATGTTGATTATGTTCTCCACAATAAGAGCTACACCAGCATCAAGCGGTATACTTGTGATTGTTCTTAAGGGCAATAGAACTGAGGACTGCTGTTCACATGTGGCCGCCGTGATAAATTATTTGTCCCATGCTAGGTATCTCTCTGGAACAATTAAGCAAGCAGAAATTTTGAATTTTGAAATATTCGACATATGACAATGTTATAAAAAACATGATATTGATGATGAATAATATGAAATATAAAAACAGCTACTATTTATTATTTGAATTGAATAATTATAACCTGTATAGGGGGCGAAGCACCAGACCAATTGGGCATTTATTTATTTTTCACTATGTTGCAAAGATCTTCTTTGATCGGAGGTTGCAGCAGTTTGATTTTGGTGAAACTTTTACCAGCTTATATACATATATATATATATATAGGTATATTTAAGAATTTTTCTAAGGTGTTCACTTTGATGAAATCCTGTAAAATTCACCTTTGAAAATTTGATTGTTAAATAAAAATAATAACAGTTAAGCTATATAATTGAAAAAACATATTTAAGTGTTTTCATTATACTCGCTACAATAACGTGTTTGGTTAATCACTCACTTTATTAGATTCACAGAAAAAAAAGTTTCAAAAATACGACTTAAAATTACTGAGTAGTGTTGAAAAGTGTGTGACTGTTCAACATTACTCAGTAATAATCTCTTCCCGGAAGAGGAAGGCACGCCATTGTATATTGTTATGATATATAAGCTTTTACGATGACACGACGTTCATTCGTATTTGTAATTTGTAATAATAATAATTGTAATTAGGCCAAGTTAGGCTCATTTAATGAATTTCATTTAGTAGTTGTTACTTTTTGTGGATAAAGTATTACTTAAAATTAGACGATATTGAAAATTTCAGATGAATCCGATATGCGGTTTTCGAAATATACAACTTTTAAAGAGGGAATTGGAAACGTGGTGCGACCAACATCGTGACGTCAGAGAATAGTAATATCAATCGGTGAAAATAGTTGATAAACTGAAATTCTTCACAAACACGCACAAGTTTCAAAACACACTGCTTGAGTTAACAATTTGTAATATTGTGAAACTATAATAACGCGCTTCGGCTAGCGAGTTCCTATCAAGTGACGTCACGGCCGATACTCGAGAAGGTGGGTGTGGTCTATTTTTATGATTTTTTTTTAGACGATTTACGGGTCTCACAAAATTCTAGTTTTTTACACAGGGTCTTAAAATTATAAGATCTTTCCGACAATCAAATAAAAAAAAAGTGCTAAATGAGCCCATTATAGAATAAATCAGCAATACTGTGTTTAACTTATTCTTTACTGGTTTAATACATTACAATAGGTTAGTATAAAAACTATATAAATAATAGTGTATTAAATAAAATAGTAGTTGTCATATTTGATTCTGGAGGGACAATTGGGTTATCATGTAAACCCTTTCATAAAAATGGAAAAATACGTTTAATTCTGGTGGTAGGTAGTTCTAAGCTTCAGATTGGCCGAGTTTGTTTTTTTTTAGTGTTTTATTTCGAGGTGAGAAAAAATATCAAAAATTTATAATCCTCGAGGCACGATTTTCCTTAATTCTACAAATTAAGTACCAAAATCTAGTTTGTGTGCAATAACTGGTTTTGTGTTCACCATACACGCAAAATAGTGGTGTACAAAATTGACTGAGTAAATTGTTTATAAAAAAAGGTTCGATTGATGTCTTTCCAAGCCATGGCCGTTCTAATCACATACAATTTTTAGTGAACCAGCTTAGGATAGGAATTTTTTTCGCTTTAACTATGTATTTGGTTGTCCAAAAAGAGATCAGGAACCCAGAGAATTTTTCGAAAAAGGTGCACAAAATCTTAAAATCATGGACTGTTCGGTTCTAGTTAGTTTTATATTGGAAGTAGGTAGTACTAAGAGAAAGAAGCTGAGGAACAAACTATACTATTTATTTTAACTCACATTTAGACCATCTTTAAGTGTAATTGTCAGGGACAAGTTTTGTACAAAAAATATCAGAAACTGGAATTATTTGGAAGGGTGCAAACTATTAAGACTAGAATATTCTCCGTCAGTTACTTTTAATGTAGGACGCCATTTTGTGATTTCTTGTACCCTTTCAAAAAAAGTCTGGATTCCCAACCTAGTTAGAATTCACAAACTCAAGGTCATTTCTTGGACAACCAAACAAAAGCATTTAACAAACATTCAGGCTTCTATTGCTGGGAAAGTATTAGTCTAAGAAAAGTATGCAAATGCCTTGTTTAGAAATAATTTAATTAGCTTAATTTTTTTATTTTGAGCATAGGATTGTGGATTATTTGGAAACTCATCGTTACATATACACTATCACAACAGAATAGACTTCTGGCAAATGGCAGACCCTCAAATGTACAAAAATGGCCGTTTTCACTAGGTTGACTTTCTAATACATATCAGATGTGATGTCTAAATATTAAATTAAAAAATATATTTCAGTTTTAGTAATTTGCTATAAGCTCCGAAAAAGCAAATTATGCACCCCAATGCCAAATTCCCATCAGAATAATTTGAGAAAAGGAAATACTGTACGAATTTACAGTACCTTTTATCAAAAATTTGTTTAACGAATATTTTATTCTGGTAGCATTAAGTGGACTTTTATCAATAGAACAAAAAAGAGACAGAACGTTTAACACTCTGACGTACTACGAAAGCACGAAATTGCATTGATTATTGTAAAATAGGCAAGATATGGCATATTGCACTTAAAATTTCAGTAGACATTTCGTTCAAGGAAGCATATTTTGTTATTTTTGTTATTAAGAGGACTTTATATTAAGGTTACAAAAAAGATATAGAATTTTTAAGAACGATTTATAACCAAGATACGACGATAACGTTGATTTCGTATGAAATCGTACGATTTGGTTTTCATATGCGTGTAGAAATTATACTAATGGGGATTGGACTTAAGATGCATAATTTCTTGTTTAGGAGAAAAATATTATATTATATTAAAAATGGCCTTTTAATAATTGTATAATATATGAACGAAGCGGTAGAGAAGTGGTAGAAACTCAACCTAGCAATAAATATTAAATTACTGTATACTTAAGGGTATGCGGTATTGTTGTTAACAATCATAACATTCCAGGAAGGGTATTTTGTTGTTAAATGAGTTTATAGTTGAGTTTTAAAAAGAGAAAAAAAACTTGCAATGATGATTTTAGAGTTCTGGGACAAAATATAAAATACAAATCTAAATTTCCTCAAATTTTGGAAACATTCTTGTTTATGGTTAGTTAAACAGGATTTCATCCTGGGAATAATTTTCTGTGTTCAAAGGTAGCAACGATCATATGCTATACATACTGGATCTTTCTGGTTGCATTTCCTAACGTCCCACACTTTCTGTTTAAAAGAAAAACCAACTCGGTCACTTTGATATTTCTCACAGTTTTTCGACTTACTGATTAGATTATAATTCTCATTTTATAATTAAAATAGCTCACTTGAGTGGACATGTACAAAAAAATCGCATATATGCATTTTCTATTTGTAGATATATATGCTTCAAGGGATTATTTTTGACAGAGATAATACGAAAATGAATAAGGGGCACAAAGTTAGTAGCATTGTTTTTCGTAAAGAATGTAAATAGTTGTAAATTGTTTAAAAGATATTCCACATTTTTACATAACTTAAATGTGTTTATTGGTATTTGGCTGATTTTTATTCCAATAGACCAAACCAAAAGTATTTATTATTTAGTAGGTACCAATTATAGATGGCAAAATTTTTCTGTTGGATGTGTTGCACATACTGGAATTACCTAAAACAAGCCACAAACTGTTATGCAAGTTGAATTTTTTTTGTTTGATTCAAATTTATTTCTTTTATGTGTTCAAATACTTTAATGTTTTCTTAATTTTCTACTCTTTTAGTTTTATTTTTATATTACGATTTAATTTAGTATTTATTTTTATACAAGTACTTAATAGTTTTAATTCTGATAGTAGCGTTAAGTATGTGTGGCAAATGGTAAATGTATAATAATGTTGTAAATAGTGATTATAGTGCCATGGTATTTATAAAATCTCTACAAAATTTTTTTCTACAAATTAAAATCAATAAAATATGATTTTATTTAAGATGTGTTTTTTTTATTTCTAAATATTTATTGTATGTAAAAAACTAATAGCGTTAGATTATTTTAGGAAAAGAAATAGTGGAGTAAAACTAAGAATCTAAATCACATAATAAGGAATTGTCCTACAATAGCGATTCTTTTGCTGGAACTTGTCAGAAACCTTACAGGGAGCATAGCAAAAAGTTTTGAAATAAATCTTTGTCCCGCAAGTCATTTGTTTAAACAAGAGAATGTTGAAAATTTTGTTTCTTCGCAGTTTCTCTTAAATATCTCTGGTTTTATAGCTCGTGTTGCAATGAATAAAATAAGAGATTGTTCATAATAAAATTTCACAGCAAACTAGATTTATCCAAATCTTTTTGGTTAATTTGTAAATAAATAAAAACAATAAAGAGCAACCATTTTTA
Source organism: Rutpela maculata (assembly GCA_936432065.2). NCBI lineage: Eukaryota > Metazoa > Arthropoda > Insecta > Coleoptera > Cerambycidae > Rutpela > Rutpela maculata. The sequence goes on along the minus strand of OW386290.2, from coordinate 53,267,254 downwards.
AACAATGAATGACAACTTAAACAATAACGTAACAACTATTTTGACGAAATTTTAGGAAACGATGCCCCTAGTGCAGCTAAATCGTCATACCAAATGTCCAGTTGGTATGTTGACCACAGCGCCTAAAAAACAAAAGCAAAGTCGAAAATTGCCGATTTAAGTGTATCAAGGTGTACAGTAAATTTTTTTTTCAGATTGTAGCTTCTTTCTTGATTTGTTTAATTTTTTTATAAACAAATTCACTTCCCTCATCAATATTTTGCCCAAAAATAAAAATTATTAGCATGTGTTAAAAGCACTTCGACCTAAAGAAGATCGTTTATGAATATACTTAATTAGTGTGTATCCATCGAGGAGTAACCGCGGGAGGAAATCTTTGTAAAAGTACAGAATCCCAGGGGAAAGTTTGAGGTACACTGAGGAACTCTGGAAGTGCTCGGGGGAATTCAAAAGGAACTCAAAGAAATTCCAAGGAACTCTTCGCTTAATAATGACACTGACGTCACTTTACGCATGCGCGTCTAGTTATCAAAACAAAGTGCAATCCATAAGAACTCCTAGGAATTCTTGAGAATTCCTAGGGACCCTAGGGAAACGCGGAGAACTCTGAAGGAACTCTTCGAAAAATTATGACATTAACGTCATCTTACGCGTGGCGTCTAGTTATCGAATCAACGTACAAATCATTAAACTACTAGGAACTCCGAGGAACTCGAGGGATCTCAACCTCAAAGGGGAAATCCTTTGTATAAAATTTCCCCCGCATTCAATTCTAAACTTCTAAATCCTATGATCTTCCTTGGGCAATTTCCGAGGATGTTAAAACTGTCTGCTCTTGTGGAAGTTTCTACCGCCTTGCGTCTGAATAGTTCAACAAAAATGCATATATTAAGGGCGCCAGTCGTATCTTTTCCTATGTTAGGTCCACTCTCAGAGGTTTCGTTACAACTCTTGGAAAACAATTTAGAACTTTAATTTTGGAACAGATGAGCAAAAACAATTTCTACTTTGAACTCTGCTGTCCTCCTCTGTATTTGTCATCATGAATGCACTTTCTGATTTATATTTTAATATTATGTATTGTTAAAGTTTCCTCGTTAGTTTCTGTGTTGCAATCGGTTCTGAACAGACCTGAGGATCTTTATGATTCCTTCATTGATAGGGTTGCCATAAATGTCCGAAAACTATATCGGGACGCTATGTATTTCCCTAATAAAAAGGCATATATGTTAAAGAAAAATATATCATTGTCTTTTTAACAAAATTAAAACTGCTCCTTATTTTAAGAAATTTCATTGTTTTTATCGTGACGTCAAGACACAGAGGTCAATAACGGTGACTGTCCCGACGACCGTCCCGATATATCGGGACGGTTGGCAACCCTATTCATTAACCAAACCAACTGCCAGAATTGTACTATGTGTCAACCTGAAAGAGAAATGAGTTCAATAAAAAGATTATATTAAATTCACAAAAGTACATCATTTATCATCAAGTTAAATTTATATAAAGATAAAGATAAATCAATATCTAACTAAAAAGGTACCTATATAAAATAAATTCTTGAAGAATATATTTAAGAAAGTTTTTTTTTGGAGTTGGAAAAGATATTTTTAGTGCAACTTCGTCTTACTTTCGGAATTTCACCCCAGAGGAGCTCATTCATCGTCGCCCGGGACTAAATATTCATTGTACGTTAATTTTCCTGTCGGATTTCACAGTATTTGTTGGATTCCGTAACGCTCTTTTCACACTATACGGTTTCGATCGTACGGTAAAAAACCGTACGGCCACATTTTCTTAGTGGAGTGAAGAAATGCATGGGACCTTTCACCTTATACGATGACGGCAAAACGCCGGTGCCGTGCAGAAACCGCCCCCCTCGACGGCTACCAAACGGCGCCTTTCACACAGTGGTCTACGTAATTTCGACGGTTTTGAGCCGTACGGTAGCTACATTGTTTTGTTGGATTATTAATTAGTAACTTTTGTGAAATGGATGAAATTGATGCTGATGTTTTGATAACCCTAACTGAAACAAAATTTTGATTCGATGATAAAGACAAAGATAAAAATGCGTTTGGTAAGTATATTTAATATTTATTAAAAAACAAAAAATCAGAACATGAAATTGTCCCGGAATTGTCTTATTATTACAAATGACATGAAAATGTGGAGCTTACAACAGCAAAAAACCGTACAATGTGAAAACAACAATGTCACGATAAAAAACCGTACGGTTGTTTTACCGTACGATCAAAACCGTATAGTGTGAAAAGAGCGTAACATTCTACGTGGTGTAATTTTTCATTGATTAGAACCGCGCATAAACAAACTCTGCATCTCCACCTCAACTCCTCAAAGGACAATGACATGGAGAAAGACATGTGAATAGCCTTACGCTCTTTTCACACTATACGGTTTTGATCGTACGTTAAAAAACCGTACGGCCGCATTCTTTTAGTGGAGTGAAGAAAAGCATGGGACCTTTCACATTATACGATGACGGCAAAACGCCGGTGCCGAGCCGTGCAGCAGCCGTCCCCTGACACTGGACTCGACGGCTGCCATACGGTACCTTTAGGCGCGTTTGCACGCATCCAGTAATTTAGTCGAGTCGTTTAGTAATTTAGTACTCGGCCAATGCGGACAGCGCTTTTTACTAAGTTACTCGACTAAAACACGCTGTCCGCATTGGCCGAGTACTAAATTACTATACGACTCGACTAAATTACTGGATGCGTGCAAACGCGCCTTTTGACTCAGTGGTCTACATAACTAAATGCGTGCTTTCACATTCGACGGTTTTGAGCCGTACGGTAGTTACGTTATTTGCTTTTACTACTTACTACTAATTAGTGCATTTGCTTGGTATTATAGTTATTTTAGTGCCATGAATGTTTTATTATCTCCAATGTTTAAGAAATTCGATAAACAAAATCATATTGAACCTTGATCCAAATTGTTGAAATTTGTGACTTGAGGCTTGATATGCACTGTACATTATTCTTTAAAACGCTATTAACTTTTGTAAAATGGATGAAATTGATGTTGAAGTTTTGATAATTCTGGTCCAAAGTAGACTATGGGACAAAAGTCTTGATGTTTATAAAGATTGGACTGCCACAGGAAATGCCTAGCGTGAACTTTGCTTAGAACTGAAACAAGATTTTGATTCGATGAAAGACAAAGATAAAAATGCGTTAAATTTACTTAAAAATTTACATAAAAGTAATATAAAATCAAATAGCTTTGGCTTCTTCGCCAAACTGGTAAAACCCAAAAGGTCGAAATCTGCCGTTACGCAATGGGGTAAACAACATAACACAAGGTTATGGTGAAATTTTGGTTTTGATGCCAGTTTCAACGGTGCAAACCAAATTCAAAGACCAATGTATTGAAAACCAGTACGCAAGCAGCAAATTCACTGCGCGTTCGGCTCAATTCATTGAAATCCGCAAAACAACCGCATCAAATTGCAACGTTTTTATAACCGGAAAGCCAGTTAAGTACGGCTTGTTCGACTTTGGTTCGTCTTCTTCAGTCAGGGAAAGAACCCTGAGACAAGGTATAAATTTCAATTTCGGCAAATGCTCAACGAAGGTACAACCTTTTTGCTTTGAGCAAATTGAACAAACATTGTTCTCCGCTTTGAGTCATTCTACTTGATTTACCAAAACGATATAAAATCAAATAGTTCCTTAGCTTCTTCGCCAAACTGATGAGACCCAAAAGGTCGAAATCTGCCGTTACGCAATGGGATTAACCGAACAGGGTTAATCGCAGGGAATTTACTGTTTGCGTACTGGTTTTCAATAGATTAGTCTTTTCATTTGGTTTGCTGGGATCAAAATCGAGGTTTCACCATAACCTTGTGTTATGCGGCGCCTTTCACACAGTGATCTACGTAATTTCGACAGTTTTGAGCCGTACGGTAGCTACATTGTTTTGTTGGATTTTTAATTATTAACTTTTGTGAAATGGATGATGCTGATGTTTTGATAACAACTGAAACAAGATTTTGATTCGATGGGAGACAACGATAAAAATAATAATATTTATTAAAAAAACAAAAATCAGAACATGAAATTGTCCTGGAATTGTCTTATTATTACAAATGACATGAAAATGTTGAGCTTACAATAGCAAAAAACCGTGCAATGTGAAAACAAAAATGTCACGACGAAAAACCGTACGGTTGTTTTACCGTACGGTCAAAACCGTATAGTGTGAAAAGAGCGTAACTTTCTACGTGTTGTAATTTTTCATTGATTAGAACCGCGCATAAACAAACGCTACATCTCCACCTCAACTCCTTTGAGATGAGACCTCAGAGGACAATGACATGGAAAAAGACATGTGAATAGCCTTACGCTCTTTTCACACTATACGGTTTTGATCGTACGTTAAAAAACCGTACGGCCGCATTCTTTTAGTGGAGTGAAGAAAAGCCTGGGACCTTTCACATTATATGATGACGGCAAAACGCCGGTGCCGTGCCGTGCAGCAGCCGTCCCCTGGCACTGGTCTCGGCGGCTGCCTTACGACACCTTTGACTCAGTGATCTACATAACTAAATGCGTGTTTTCACATTCGGCGGTTTTGAGCCGTACGGTAGCTACGTTGTTTGCTTTTACTACTTACTACTACTTAGTGCCTTTTGCTTGGTATTATAGGTATTTTAGTGCCATTAATGTTTTATTATCTCCAATGTTTGAGAAATTCGATAAACAAAATCATATTGAACCTTGATCCAAATTGTTGAAATTTGTGACCTGAGCCTTGATGTGCACTGTACATTATTCTTTAAAACGATATTAACTTTTGTGAAATAGATGAAATTGATGCTGAAGTTTTGATAACTCTGGTCCAAAGTAGACCTATACTATGGGACAAAAGTCTTGATGTTTATAAAGATCGGACTGCCACAAGAAATGCCTAGCGTGAACTTGCTTAGAACTGAAACAAGATTTTGATTCGATGGAAGACAAAGATAAAAATGCGTTTGGTAAGTATATGTAATATTTATTCAAAAACTAAAAACGACGATGAAACAATCACAAAGAATTATTGCTTTGTTCACGATCCATTAACACTTATATAACATTGACAAATGAAATAAAAATATTGAGCTTGCAAAAGCAAAAACCGTGCAATGTGAAAGCAACAATGTCACGACAAAAAGCCGTACGGTTTTTTACCGTACGATCAAAACCGTATAGTGTGAAAAGAGCGCTAATCCTAGTTTACCTTAGTAAACTAGAGCTATAATTTGATCTTAATCAAATAGCTTTGCGGTTTCTTTTTGCAAATAGTTTATGAAGTTTTTCGTTTATCTTTGACCTGTAGTTAGGCTTCAGTAGATTTTTCTTCATCCATCAATTCTCTTACCTCCCCATCGAGTGACATTTTGCGATTCCGTAAAACGTCCCGATACGAGGAATGACGATATAACGCAATATCTTTCACTTACCACTTATAGGTTTGTTCAAAAACTCACTGCCGAGTCTACACTAGTGTAGTGTAGTGTAGTTTACAGTACTACTGGTACAGTACACTATCTATCAACCTAGAGTAAAAGTGTTGACATAAATTCATACTGGAAATTTATGAACACAAAATATTTTTTTATCACAACTTGAACACAAAAGAAAAGATTTAGTTTACCACTGATACAAACTTGTAGAGTTTTTGAACAAACCTATTGTCTCTTTTCAGTTACTTTTCAGTTATTTGCAGACTTTCTCAGGGGATTTTAAACTCAAATATAAATTAATTTAGATCTTGAGTTGTCTGGCTGTCAGAGTTAAGTTAAATTCCGATAAATACAACCATACGGTGCTAGCGTTGAAAAAGAAAACGTTAAATAAAGTCTTTTTGAATTTGAATTTGTGTATGTATCTCGATACTCCAGTGAAGCAACGTGCAGCGCTTAATACTTGGTTGAGTGATATCCATCTTGGGAAACACTGCGATCTCGTCCCACCTTCTAGCGGCTTGTATATCAATGCATACGCGGAAGCTATGTAATTTCAAGACGAGGATTACGTAGTGGATATACCATCCTTCGGGGGTCCTTTGTCTATTAAATGTTAGGCAAGTAAAAGATCCCTACTCTTCTTACGAGAAGAGGTTCGGCAAAATTTCCAGATTGAGGAGTAGCTGGACTCCTGGCGTCGGTGATAGGCCCTGGTAGCGGAAATAGGCCGACGTTAAATAATTAGATTAAAAAAAAATACAACCATACAAGGCAAACCTCGATTTCTTTTTTTCAAAAATCCGCATGACCATATATTGATCCAAATTGTTGAAATTTGTGACACGTTGTTTCACAGGCTACAGTGAGGCGTATGGCAATGTGGTATTAGACAAACTATGAACCGTACTATTTTAGATGAACACACCCAATATACGGATTCAAATGTATTGTGTCCTCATTTTAATGCGGAATATATTTAAAAAAAGGAGAACCGCAAAGAATTGAAAACATTATTTGTTTATTATGTGAATATTGTAAACCACTCACCGAAATTTATATAACTTACATCGAATTGTTTTTAAGATATACTAAGCTATATTGAATGTACCACTTTTGCCTTACCCAGGTAGCAGGGTGACGTCATAATGACGTCTTTTAAAGGTGATTTTTGGTCGCCGACGTTATTGTCCCAATAAATGACGTACCAGAGACGTGATATTTAAAACGTACTTCTGACGTCATCATGAAGACGTCACATACACGTTTCTTTTAGGTCATTATTTTGAAGTCATTAATAAATGACGTACCAGGGACGTGATATTTAAAACGTACTTCTGACGTCATCATGAAGACGTCAAATACACGTCACTTTGTCGTCAAAATTGGTCATTTGGTTCACTATATATATTCAAATATTCACTATATATATGTATATAGAGATCTTTGACCAATCATAATTGCAATATATTATTACAATAAAAACGTACATATACAGTATATTTTGACATAGTTGCCGAATATATTTTGCAACCTGAAATTTTAATTTAAATAAAAATAAATAGAAGTATTTAGTGACTAGTTCAATTTTTGCCACATAGTAATAATAATTTTGTTTTACTATTTCTAACTAGGTATACAGCTTTTAAACATATTTAAATAAAGATGTTCAATGGTTCAGTGAGTTAAGTGTTGTCTGGCTGGCTCCGGGCCAGATTCCGGGGAAGCACATACATGTACTCTAATTTTAATAAACTTGTTATTGATTGATTGATTGATTGTTAGGTTGCGAGTCAAGAGGTCGGCGGTTCGATCCCTGCACATTCCGGTTTTTTTTTCGTCAAAAACTTTATTAATAATTGTGGAAAAATATTATAATGAGAGGTTTGCATCCCTTATCGCAAAATTCACTGATTACCAATACGTCATATTGGCGTCATATGTATGACGTCATTGGGCTGTGACATTGTGCCGTCTTTTTCACGTCATTTTTACGTCATGCTGAAGGTGAAATTGACGTAATTAATGCCGAAAAAATGACGTCATAATGACGGCACCTTGCTGCCTGGGTAAGTGTTACGTTACGAGTCAAGAGGTCCGCGGTTCGAACCCTGCACATTCCGGTTTCTTTCTCGTCAAAAACTTTATTAATAATTGTGGAAAAATATTATAATGAGAGGTTTGCATCCCTTATCGCAAAATTCACTGATTACCAATACGTCATTGGGCTGTGACATTGTGCCGTCTTTTTCACGTAATTTTTACGTCATGCTGAAGGTAAAATTGACGTAATTAATGCCGAAAAAACGACGTCATAATGACGTCACCTTGCTGCCTGGGTATCTCCAAAGATAACTGAACAGGCATGGCTTCACATTTGTGTAAATAATAAAGAACGATTTGGGCAGAAACAATTGAAAAAATGGCCACATATAAAAAGGCTGTTCCTTCATACTACTACAAAATTTTACATAAAAGTAATAAACTATTTTCGAGAAATGACCACTTAACTTTCATATGACGAGAGTCTCGATGTAAATGGATATATTTTGTGGTGTAAATTAAACGCAAGTTAAACGTATTAACCTAAGTTATTGAAGTTTCAGTGAGTGGTACAATAGACACATAATGAATATATAATTTTTCAGTTTTTTCTGCTCCTCCGTTTGTGAGATATTTGCGGTTAAAGTGAGGGTTCAAAACATTTGAACCTTAGTGATGGCTTAGTATTTTTAATCGTATATTAGATGTCTAGTCTTCATTATTCCTTGGTCACATGAAGAAAACTTTGCTTTGGCGAAAGTCGATAACACTATTTTCAACAAATGTAAAGTTGGCAGAATAGTAAGACAGTCACCAATCTTCTTTAACATTTATAATGAAAACGTGGCAGGGTTCATACACCTTCAGAGGAAAATCTGAGTACGTTTATGTGTAATTACACAAAAACTGTGGTTGTAGACTAAGCAAGCGAACATCATTCAAATACGTTAAACATTGGTGAATGTAAGACTGTAAATAAAATGGTAAGTATGAGATTCGATGAATAATACAGATCGGTAACTTGCCAGCTAGGCAAAATTTGACATCACAGAAATATCACGAAATACACAATTGCGCAAGGATCAGGTTATCTAATGTTTCAGTGTTCTCGTGTTTCTTTATTTATTAGGAAAGCAGATATACTGCAGTGTGATATTTTCGAGATGTAGGTCTGGAGACATTCGTTATGAATTCTTTGGTTCATTGTACCAAAAGTTCGATTCTTCGAAAAATACAACCCCTAAAAACCAGTTGGAAAGAGACGAAGATGCCTTCCAAAACTTCAGGCTAATGTTGCCAAAGAGGGTGCTTTGGTGAGACTGTAAAACATCTAACAGGCCATCATAGAGCAAAGGAGGATCAACTAGAATGATACATGAATAACAAACGTCTGAAAACATCACGGTGTTGCGGCTACTTGTTGGATGCAGATATGGTGATTTAGATATTTTTTATTGAAAATGATCCCATTAGAAATCTTGTGTAGTCGATTAACTATTAAGTTCTCTGTAGTATACCCCAGGAAAGTACAACATACTCTTCATTTCTATGGAGTGAATAATAGACCTTTTCATCATAAGCGCGACCATGTGCTGCCGCTATGTTTGTTTGCGGGAACTATGAAATGTTCGGACACTTGGTTGTCAAAGTGGCTGGACCGGTATCATTTTTTCACATTAATTTAGACGAAAGTGTGATTGACGGTGCAAAATTAGTACACAACATTGTGGAAGAACACGTTTGTGCTCAATTAAGGCGCTAGCTCAAGTATCCTGACCGTAAAATGACTGGAAGCAAGAATAAAGAACTGGTTGCAAGGTTAGAATTCAACTATCAACTTATCAATTTATATACAAATGCATTAAAAGAAAACAAATGTGTTTAGTCTACAATATGCTTAATAACATTCTTCGTGCAGTAATTGATAATGCAGTAAAAATATTTTCTGTTTTTTTTACGAAAATGTAGGGTCAAAAAGTGCAATTGAAAATGAGGTTTTTGTCGATCCTTCTGTGGATAAAGCTGACTCCTTTTTTTCTAATTTTTTCAAATAGGTAAACTATACGATATGGCACTATCTATTTTCAGAAAATTGGTTACAGATTCATCATTATTTGGTTAAAAAACGTAATGTTTATGTCAAATCCAATACTGACATGCGAAAACTGTCCGAAGAAACATGGCGGAACTCGACGTTTTTTAAACAAATAATGATGAATCTGTTACCAATTTTTTGAAAATAGGTAGTGCCATATCGTATAGTTTATCTATTTGAAAAAATTGGAAAAAAAGGAGCCAGCTTTATCCACAGAAGGATCAACAAAAAACCTCATTTTCGATTGCATTTTTGACCCTACATTTCCGTAAAAAAACAGAAAATATTTTTACTGCATTATAAATTACTGCACGAAGAATGTTATTAAGCATGTTGTAGACTAAACACATTTGTTTTCTTTTAATGCACTTGTATATAAATTGATAAGTTGATAGTTGAATTCTAACCACCTTGCAACCAGTTCTTTATTCTTGCTTCCAGTCATTTTACGGCCAGGAAACTTGAGCTAGCGCCTTAATTGAGCACAAGTGTGTTCTTCCACAATGTTGTGTACTAATTTTGCACCGTCAATCACACTTTCGTCTAAATTAATGTGAAAAAATGATACCGGTCCAGCCATTTTAACAACCAAGTGTCCGAACATTTCATAGTTTCCGCAAACAAACATAGCGGCAGCACATGCGCGCGCTTATAATGAAAAGGTCTATAATGATATGATTGAAATCTAGACGTTGTGTAATGTTCGAATAAATATTTTACTTTAATTAATAGCCATAAACGAAAGTAACTAACAATCGGAAATAATAAGTGAGCTAAGTACGCATGAGCGATAAGTACATGGAGTGAGCTAAGGCGAGTGGCAATTTATGAACTTAACTTAAGAGTCTGTTAAGATACGCAAGCGCAGAGAGAGCAAAAATGTGAATTTGTAGGAAATAGAAAACTATGTGTAAACATTATACTCTTTGTCGAATTACAGAATTTTCTATATACAGCGTGATTTACCATGATATGCGGAAAATAAAATTATGTACTAGTCTTCAATGTGGGAAAGCCCCTGCAAAATTTTAGAGTGACCCGAGGTAATTTAGTATATTAACACGCGTTAAAACTTGCGAAGATATGCTACTCTTATTGTCTATAGGTCAGTGCATAATGCAATGAATTACGCACCACCTGGAACGGATCCGTCCTTCAAATAAGGGTTAAGGCCAACACTCGATCGAGACTGATATCTGTCTCTTTCTATCTTATTACGAACTTCAACGATCGGGTCCATTGCAGGTACGTAGTATAAGAGTTTACTGACACAGAGTTAGTGTATTTATTGTCTTCTCGAGTTCCAGTTGAAGCGTTAAATTTCAAATTGTATTCGTTGATCGATACCGTTCAATATACCATTCTGCGCTTAGAACAGTGCATTGAATGTAATGCATTCAAACTGTTTCTTTGACTTCTCATTACTTTTCAGTTTTCAGAGTTCTACACAAATTATTTTAATTTTTGCTATTTTTGTAATGTGATTCAATCCAAATAGTCACTTCTAACCCCGCCAGCTTTGCTGTCAGTCCCAAGTATGATAAAGGGGGAGGGAAAGTGATATGGTTGCACCGCGTTACGTCAGATTAGTTAAAGTCATAGACGGCGCATTTCTACAAAAAAATAAGGTAATTTTTTTTGGTCATATTGTTTTAGTTTTTTATTCTTTTAACTCCCTTCGGTGGAGACAATCTAGTATTAAATTTTCCGCATGTCGTGGTAGATCACCCCGTATAATTGTTGAACAATATCTAGGATATTTACTCGCAGTTTTTTGAAAATAATTTAATTTTTAGGTATAGTTGCTATGCTTGTAATTTTATTTCGCGATGACAACATCTACATTCACGAAATGTTCATCAGTATATATGCAGTATTTTTGTGTTCGTAGAATTTTGTCAAAGCTTACAACATTCTTCATGTACAATGTTTCACAACTCTTATATTTAGTGATCGTGACGGACCGACTGACAAATGGATAGACAGACGGACATTTTGAAAGTTTCTTTCGGGTTTCGATGACTACCACAATGATTTAAAACTTTTTTTGAGCGATATTTGCGGTTTTAGAGATATGTGTCAACCAAATGCAATATACCCTTAGTTTGTTTATTTGCAGAGAATATGTCAATATGTAGGTGTAGATAAGAATTAATACACAAAATGAATTTACATATGAGCAGGGCTCGGGAATTCTATCTCGGCGCCAGAGACGGCTCTCATATAGACATAATATTATATTGCAAACACCTACTGAAACGTTCGAAACGACGAAATGGTGAAATACCCATCATTGCCAGCTGCAATGTATTTTTGGTGACAAATTTAAAAACGGTAATGGTTCTTACAAAAACATCTAATATATATCTAGCAAATAAAAAAAACAATTTTGAATCAAACACATACTGTTCTGATCTGTTTAATATGTGTGGCATGTTCATGTTTATTTTGCTAATAATTAAATATAAAACCCAATAAACTGCTGGCAACATAAAACATTTATTTCCCAATAAAATAAACCATTTTTATATAATATTGAATCATACATAACAAGCAAAGTTAAGGATTAATAGCATAAAATTGCCATGTGCCGTGTGAATCACAAATGTACACACCGGATAAAGTTTTTTATTTCATTATAAAATGTTAATACTCAACCTACTTTTATCGGAAATCTACTACATTTGTGAAACGTACTGACAATTACCTAAAGACGTAGTTGATTCTTTTACAATTGCAGTGTTCAAATCATTCGTCACCGAGTGTCAACATTATGTCAAAGCTTACAACATTCCAGTGTACGGCGGTACTTTTATGTTTTTTACTAATGCGGTTTATTATCTCCTTTAATTAGGCGACACCTCCGAAATTGTGAAACGTTGCTTGGACAAAATCCCTTTTTCTATACCTACACTGTAGTAATTCTGTGCATTTACGTCAACATTTAATTGAAATTATTCACGGCAGTCGACGGTATACAAAAATGTCTCGTGCTTCTCAGGCTGCAGTATACTTGTGGATTCGCGATTTTCCAGAACTGCAATTTTATGGGACAGATCTTTATTGTAGTAGTTGCAACAAAATAATTTGGATATCTAAAACAAATTTCAATAGACATATTTCCTCACAGAAGCACATGAGTGCTAGTGGCTCTACTGACAGTGACTGTTTATAATAAACTGACCATATTAACTTTGGATATTACGGAGTTCCCTAAAAAAGCACAAGGTAAGATATATTGTATCATACTTGCATAAAAATCTTTCTGCGCTAACCTAAAGCCAACCCTGATTTTGACGTCACGGAGATAAAATTCCCGAACTCTGCATATAAGCAATCACTTGAAGTTTTGAAAAAAATGTAGCGCCTAAACTGCTCATTTTTCTTACTCTGTGACACTTTTGATCATGATAAGAACCGCAACATATAAAAATTCCTACTAATTTAACCGAGGCCGCTTTTCTACAAGGTTTGTGTGGAGTACCTATTTTTCCATTCGAAAAGTTAATTGTTGTCATACCTATGCTGAATTGTTTTTTAAATCCATTGAATCAACATCATCCTTATACCGAAATCATATACTTTTCAAAGGAATATTAATTTTGTAATAGTATGTAAAGTTGTCTTTGGATTAAAAAATTACACATCATAATAAGAAATAAACAATATAATATCCTGATCTCCTTGAAGGTTTCGAGAAGTCAAGATATTACTTAACTGCTTAATTCTTCCTTTGTTCGCGGAATTAACGGTTGAATTAAAATTTTTGAATGGGTAACAACGTAAGAACATATTCAAAAACTTTATTTTATCAAGAAATGTAAAATAGTATCATATTTGACTAGTGTTAATAATCTTAATAACAACAGCATAATCGAGTAACTGCTATTAATTGAACGATCTGCGGCTGAAGACAATTATATGTTAAAATAAATATTTACTCGTGAATTCAGATTTACAAATAGGTATATATGTTACAATATATGACTAAAGAAAGTGAAATATGGTATTAAAAATGAGTTTTTATTGAACATTAACATTAAGTGTTTTGGAATATTCACTAGAACATGTTATGCGCAACATATTGAGGAAGAAAGAGAGCTGATACCACTTAAACCAATTAACACAAAAGCAGTTACTGCAGGTAAGTTATAACTATTTTTAGATACCGCAGAGTCAAAAAGTAGAAGTTACAGTCGGGCATAATCTACGCCGAATGCTTTTTGATTAACCTTTTACTCGAATACGACACAGTTCTCGTTTACGGGGTGTCACTGAGGTTAAGTACACAGTCAATATATTTTTTATTTAAAAACATTAAAATTAAAATTGTTATATCACCTAATCTACGTGTAGCTGTTCCGTTCAGAGGGAGACATCTTTTCTGCAGAACATTTTTCCCCCACCCCCGATGAGCGGGGCTAACTTATAGTTCAATAAAACAACAGTTAATATTGTAATATATCGGACAAAATTCAGAAAGTTCTGAAAATTGGTGGAAATGTTAAGGATAGCATAAGAATTAGTAAACCGAAAAGTTCTCACCCCTAAATAGTGTGCTTCGTCCCCTAGGAGGTCGTTTCCACCCCATTTTGAGGTTTTCTAGATTATCTCGGGAACGGTGCACTTTTTGATAAACAACAACCTACTTTTATTGGAAATCTACTACATTTGTGAAACGTACTGACAATTACCTAAAGACGTAGTTGATTCTTTTACAATTGTAGTGTTGCAGTCATTCGACCCTGACCGAGTGTCAACATTAGATTCCAGTGTACGGCGGTACTTTTATGTTTTTAATGTCCTACAAGTCTGTTATTTTACAATAACCGCCCTATTTTGAGACACATTAACTGAAAAATAACGCCCTAGGGCGTTATGAATATCTATAACGCCCTAGGGCATTATAAAATTATAACACAACCCAAAACAAGTAAATTATGATAGCGTTATTGATAAACAAAATGCGTTGCTATGCAACGACGGCGTTTACAAACAATTTTGATTTTTACTCTCTTTTAAATCAAATCGTTCTGAACATAATAGATGTCAAATTAATAAATCGTAAATGTCAAAAAAAAAATTCGAATTAAATAACAGACTTGTAGGACATTAAACGTTGAAGGCACCACGGGTGTTATAGCCCTCGGTCGACGTACATATATAAAAAATTATTCCTTATAGAATGCTCTATCAGAAACGTATCTACACTTTTTTCCAAAAATTAATAGTACCTTGGGAAATAAACGCACACATAAGGGTTCGTTTCAGTTAACACAATAAATTGTAATCTTTACTATAATCTACTTTAAAGTTCAATGCTTAACGCAAAAGCAGCAGCTACTAAACTCCACTTAAAATGATAATAAATGTAGCGCATCCACCCTCTCACCCCTAAAAAATATCGCAATTTTTAAAGAATTATTTGCACAATTCATTCGAGTCTGGGGTTAAAAACGTGCTTTAGTTTTGAACTGGCTTCGGTACCTCTTCCCCTTTCCGATGACAGAGGCCTAATGAGAAAATCTAACAAGGCAACTTTATACCAGATTATTAATACTGTTCCAAAACGAGACCATATTTTCGAAATTAGTGAGTAGGTATGTGATTGATGGAGGATACTTGCTTCGCCACGTAATATGGCCAATAAAAGGAGAATATAATAACGTTTACAATGCTTACGTTAGTTACATAAGAAAACGTTATGGTAATAGAGTAACTGAGGTGTTCGATGGTTATTTGGATAATGCAAACAGCACGAAGAGCCTAAAACAACAAAGGCGGGTACTGCAAAAAACCTGTCCTGAAATTATATTTGATGAAAACACTGTTGTTTCTGAAACTCAGCAGAAGTTCCTTAATAATTTGTTTAACAAAGAACGTTTGATTGCAGAACTAGTTGAAAAATTTAGTAATGAAGAAATCGAGGTATTCGTTGCTGCGGATGACACCGATTTATTACTAGTACAAACTGCTATAGAAAATGTTATAAGTGCGACGCAGCTTTGTCGTAGGGCAAGATATTGACCTGCTAGTCTTTTTTATTGCTCTTTCTCCCTCCGACAAAGACATTACATTTTTATAAGAATAGCCAGCAAAAGGATTTACAGTTCAAGAGATTTACAATCTTCAACTTTTTTAAAAAACTGTAAAGAAACAATATTAATTGCACACGCTATTAGTGGTTGCGACACAACCTCAGTGTTTTTTTTCCAAAAGAAGGGTTAATGCAATCAATGTGCTTAATAAAAGAGATGACTTACAAGACATCAACAGTAATGAAAAAGCTAGTCATGAAGATATTGTAGACGTAGGAGAGCGATTTGTTCTAGTTTTATACAACTCTACCTCCGCAGAAAAAAGTCTAGATCTATACAGATTTTTCTCTTTTAACAAACTTGTTGGTAAAGCGAATAATAATATAAGAGGTAAATAAAAGGTTTTGTTGTAATTTATTTTTAATTTTAGGCTATCAAATGCATGTTTTGGTTGTTTTAGGTCCTGTTCAACTAAGTTTTTGAGAATATCCCAGGTTGTTGCTTCATAAAATAAAAGTCTGTATCTGTAAAAGAGATAATAGAGAGTAGCAAGTGTAGGTATATTGTTTACATAAACTGAAAAGAATATGGGCTCTAGCACCGTTCCTTGTGGTACACCATATGTCACAATTTCAGGTTTACTCAAAATGTCACCATTTTTACACATTGTTTTCTATTATGTAAATAGCTTTTGAACAACTCTAGTGTTATACCTCTGGTACCATGTCTTGTAATTTATTTGTAAGGTTTTGACTGGTTCACAGAGTTATACGTAAGTGATGTCAATTTAGCTATTGCATCGTGTGCAGATTTTTTTCTTGAAAACTATATTGCTGCTCTGATATTATATTATGTTATTTAAAAAAGTATGTCAATCTTGCCTTAAGAATTTTTTCAAAAATTTTACAGAAATTTGACATCAGTGATATGGATCTTTAGTTTTCTCCTTTTTTGTGTAGACTATATGATTGCTTCTTTAAAATGTTTTGGAAATATACCCGTACTTATTGCTGTATTAAATAAATGACTGAGTAGTTTTGATATAGTCTTTTAGATCTTTAGCAGTTTCGGATTTGACACTATCATTTCCAGGAGCTTTGTTATGTTTTAGTTGACTAATATATATTTGCATTTCAGATTCACTTATTGGTGGGATAGAAAAGGGGGTTATCTATTTTGGGCTTCGTTTGCATTGCAGGGCGTGCCTCGATTTGTTTTGCCAGTTTGTATCCCACATTCGCGTAATGTTTATTGTATACTTTTGCTACTTCTTTCTTATCTGTAATTTTGCCCGTATTATTTGTAATACATTTTTTCTCAGTATTATTTTGTGTTTTCTGTTCGTGATTTTTTTACACACTCCCATAAAGTCTTACTGTTCACCTGCTTTTCATATATCAGGTCTGTTAAACTAAGTTTATGAGAATATCCCAGGTTGTTGCTTCATAAAATATAAGTCTGTTTTTTTTTTTAACTATTTAACGTCGGCCTATTTCCGCTACCAGGGCCTATCACCGACGCCAGGAGACGAGCTACCCCCAACCTGGAAATTTTGCCGAACCTCTTCCCTTAAGAAGAGTAGGGATCTTTTACTTGCCTAACATTTAATAGACAAGGGACCGCCTGCTTTACATCCCCTCCGAAGAATGGTATATCCACTACGTAATCCTCGTCTGAGATCTCGTAACTTCCGAGTATATACTGATATACAAGCCTCTAGAAGGTGGGGCGAGAACGCTGTATTTCCCAAGATAGGTGGGTCGCCCATCCAAGTACTAACCGCGCTCGACGTTGCTTCAACGGAATATCGACTGATATTTACATTGAAGTCGCCTCTACGCTCGCCCCCTATAAGTCTGTCATCTGCAAAAGAAATAATAGTTCCGGGAGTAGCAAGTGTAAGTATATTGTTTATATAAACTGAGAAGAGTATCACACCGTTCCTTGTGTTATTTTTTTTACCAAATTATTTATTTTATTTCTATATGAGGTGTATTTTTTCATCATTATTAGGGGTTTTCAAACGTGCTTAGAAAAAAATATCCTGTTTATTTATAGAATTTACTAAACCTGCACTAATCCAAGGTTTTCTCTTTCGAATCTTATTATTTATTCTGTTACATTGAGTAGAATTGTGAATAACTGCATTTAATTTTTCTATAAATATTTCAGGATTTTGGAATGTAGTTATAATGAACGTATGTTCACTACAATTTTACTGCGTGTCCGCTCTATAGCTTCTTGCCATAAATTCGCAATTTCATCCTTGCATGAAGGCCGTGAACTTACGTGTTTATCAGTATTGCTTACAGAACCCCCATAATTTCTCAATTGGGTTATATCTACAGTGGTATAGGTAATATCAGCACATCATAACCGTGTTCTTCCAAAGTTTCGTCAATAATATTACTCTTTAGTTTGACTCAAAGTCTTTGACTAATTCCCACAATTTTGCCCTCAATTCTACGTAGTAGTTAACTACAATTCTGCATATGTAATGTTATTATTCCTAACGTAGTGTGCCTATTAGAGAAGAATATTAATTTACGTAATATTTCATAATCAAAATATAAACTATATCTCCAAAATATATTTTTCTAATTGTTATTAAACTCTGTCCAGATGAATAAATACAAAAATGTTTCATGAACATGGGCGCACCAAAATTTTTTTAGTGTGTCAAATTTTCCTCTGGAAAATCACCATATTCCTTAACTTAGTTTGATCAGTTTATTTATTTTATTACAATTCAATAATCCTGATTTTTTTTCTGCTACTAACCAGAGATACGCATTAGTCGAATAAAGTTTTAGTCATGATTGAAATTGACCGACTAAATTAGTCATGACTAATTTAGGCATTAATGAATTAGTCTTAGTCTCTGAATCAGAAGTGGTGTTAGTCGAATTGTTCAATCATGACTAATAATAAATGACTAAATTGATGGCTAATAGCGCGATCGAACGAGGTACGTCGTATAACTTGTACAGAATTAAGCAAGTCGTTGTTTTCGTTTTGCTTTACTTCAAATTTTGCTAGCAAAACAAAATTCGACTCATACCTATGGTAAATACTGTACCTAATTAATGAAGTATAAGCTTTAAAGTAAAAGCTCATTTCGTTCATTAAGCATGTATAATAATCTGTAAATAAATGTTCATATTGTCATGAAATTATAAATGACTAAAACGCGGTTTTAACCAAGTATCCAACACAAAACTATAACTTGCTCTTTAATTTTTTGTATGGCTTATAAACTGAAATTGAAGAAAAAAATTACGTATTGTAAATTACTTACAGATTTAGTAGGTAAAATTACAAGTAAAATAGATGTGCAGATTTATTTAGTTAAAAATAATAATTTGGTGATTTTAAGCCCATTGTAGAGTGTCTTTTCGAAAGCGTGAACACAGCATTTTCACATTTTTTTTTTACTTTCTCATTTGAAGAATCTGCAAATGCAGCCATAGCAGCACTTACACTTTCGGAATTCAACGCTGCAAATTCGAACAGCACTTCAGAAGCACCAAAGAGCAACTTTTTTCAATGACCGGAGAAATACTTTGCAAGTACTGAATAATTAGGAGCCAATAAAAACTTTCAATATTGTTATTAAAAATCAACTAAAAAGAGTGTACATAAAGCCGATCATTCAAGATTCCCACAATAATATTCAACTCCCGCAGCCTTTTTTTCTTAAAATAGAAGACCATGTGAAGAAGAATATATAAAAGCTTTGCACATGTTATGATTAAAAACACAGCTAAAATGTGTATACATACCAACGACTTAATATTTCCACAGAAATATTCAACCTCAATAGCCACTGACTTTTAAAATCGGTACACGGGTAATTGAAAATATACATACCGAGAAAAAAATCGAAGAGCTTTGAATATATTATGATTAAAGAGTCTGTATATAAAGCCGATGACTCAAGATTTCCACAAAAATGTTGAACATTTTTGACAGCCATTGAATTTTAAAATCGATACGCGAGTAATCGAAAATATTCATACGGAGAAAAGAATCGAAAAGCTCTAAATATATTTTAATTAAAAAACAATCAAAAAGTCTGCACATAAGGCCAATGACTTAAGATTTCCATAAAATTTTTCAACTTTGGCAGGCCTTGATTTCTAAATTCGGTATACGAGTAATAGTACAGAAGATAGGTACATTCTTAGTCCGAATAAGTGCGAGAGTTTTGAAACTTTGGGAATTTGTAGATTTCAATGCTCTGAATGAAATACGAAAAAATGCAAAATGTGATCTTAGCCGCCGGCGCAGCCATATTGAAAAAATGGCGCACAAAAACAGTTTCTTTTAAATATCTCGCTTCGGGTGCCTTATGCAGCAAAAAATGTTATTATGAAAATAAAGGAGCACTTAATTTTCTATAAAACATGTCCTATATATATATATTTTTTTTTTTCGTTAAACTGAATAGTTTCGGTGCAGCAGACAATCGAAGTCAAGCATTCTTGACAAAATTATAATATTTTGCAATTTCTCGATTTAGTGCTACTTTTATGAAGGAGTATTATTGTGTGACAAAATTTGTTTTCATATGTGAAAATCCTCAATATAGTTGATTTTACTTGTCTGCTACGCATAGCTCGATATTCAAAACTTCACACTCCACACCACCAGAGTATATGGTGCGTTTTTACCCTATAGGCCTAATCCACGACTAGCCTGCTTCTTGAGGCGTTTTAGGTACTTAATGTCGGAGGTCCGGGTTCGTTGTAGTCTTCAACAATACTTTCTTAAGAAATTGCTTCCGTTGTGCTTTCTACTGATTCTACGTATTGATTGTTCTCCATGCTTGCGAGAAATGTTTCGACTGGGTACATTGTCGCAGCTTTGTCCGTTGCAAAATTTGCAAATTACAGAACATTTTAACCCTGCCTTTCTACAACCACATGCTGGACTGCACCCTTTCTTGCATTTACAGGAAAGAAATTTAAGTAGCTTTTCAGAAGCATGATCTTTCAGAATTGTTACTGGTGCCCAGCCCAGCCCAGCTTTGTTCTGTTTCCACACCCATTCTTCAACATTTTTACAAACCCCTGCCACTCCTGGACTTGATAATATGTTCTGAATGAATGCTGCCGTGCCGCTGCACCTGGAGGTAGTAGAGACGCGATGTTAAGCTTGCTTTTTGTGAGCGATCTTACGAAACATTGGTAACGGTAAGCATCCAGAAAGATATTGTGCCGTTTGGCTCCCTACAGTGCAATAATAAAGCGTTCTCCAGCATCAGCGATAGCGTCCAGTTCAGCATTACTGTCTTGAAAAAGTTGAATTGAAGCAATTTATGAAGCAAGTTTCATTGAAGACTACAACGAACCTGGACCTTCGACATCAAGCAACTAAAACGCCTCAAGAAGTAGGCTAGTCGTGGATTAGGCCTATAGGACACAACCACGTAAAAAACCGCCATATACTCTACCTCAAGGTGGTGTTTAAACGAGTATTGAACATTGAACTATGCGCAGCAGACAAGTAAAATCAACTATATTTGAGGATTTTCAGGTATGAAAACCAATTTTGTTTCAACACAAAAATACTTCTTCATAAAACTCGCACTAAATTGAGCAATTACAGAAAATCATAATTTTATCAAGAATGCTTGACTTCGATCGGCTGCTGCACCGAAACTGTTCAGTTTAACGAAAAATTGTATAGAACATATTTTGTAGAAAATTTAATGCTATTTTATTCTCATAACAACATTTTTTGCCGTATGAGGCACCCGAAGTGAGATATTTAAAAGAAACTGTTTTTCTGCGCCATTTTTTCAATATGGCGGCGCCGGCGGCTGAGACCACATTTTGCATTTTTTATTACTTCATTCAGGACATCGAAATCTACAAGTTCCCAAAGTTTCAAAACTCCCACACTTATTCGGACTAAACCCCATGATTTATTCTCTCACCTCTGTGTTATAATCGAAAATATACACGCGGAGAAGAAAATCGAATTTTAATGACATAGTATGGCCCTTCAATTCATATATTAAAAAAGATCTGAATGTTCAAAGATTTCGTGTTTCGCCTTCTTTGCAGATTGCGAAAACGGACGCCTCAACACGGTTTTTGTCGAATAAAAAATTAAAAATCTCCAAGGTAAAGATCATAAACCCAGGAACAATTTACTGTTTTTTAAATCTCCGTAACTTTTTGTTTTTTCGGAGATATGGAGGTTTAAAAATGTCGTTTTTAAGTTAAAATACCTCTTTAAAAGTTAAATATCTCAGAAACTAAGGCACTTGCGCCAAAAATGTTATGAAACCAAATTAAAGATTATCGATTAAGCTAAAAGTCTTTTTTAAATTTTCTCTCCTACTTAAAAAATACAGAAGTTATGACCGATATAATGTGCGTCTTCGCATTTTCCCTAAAAATCTCAAATTTACCTTAAAGTGCAACTTCCTGTTGAGTAGTCGTAGAAAAAGTATAGTATTCTACTTGCGTGTAATAGCTATTACTCACTCGGATGAATTACGACATTTGCCTTCGGCTCGTGCCGTAAACATCATCCTCTTGAGTAATAGTTATCATTACACGCTCGTTGAATAATACACTATTATCTTTTTTTTTCAAATTATTCACGAATGGGTATGTGGATATAACAAAAGAAAAACCAACCCTTTTCTTACGAAGGAGCGAAAAGAAATTGCCGAGATATTTTCGTAGTTAAAATTATATGGATACGAAATTAGTCGTTACATGTATCAATCGAAGACTTAAGTGGATAAAGGTGTTATGTCACACTTTTAAAGTGTTGAGCAAATTAAACAAAACGGTTTTGAGTTGGAACTTATTTATTTTGTCTTCGATTCAAATGAATAATACCTCATAAAATAGATAATTTTGGGTTATGTTCTTTTGTTTACACTAATATTAAAGAAGAATATCAAGCTCTTATTAAACTAGATTTTTCTGTCCAAAACTGTGTACATCCACTAAAATTACTAGTTGTATGTATGACATGGCGCCTTTATAACTAAAAAGTTTCTGTAAAATATTACAAATTTAGAATTCACCGTTTATTGGGTGTTAAATCTATATCAGAGGTGTTCAAAAATTGCATAAAGTAATTTTTTTTAAAAATGCGACATAACACCTTTATCCACTTAGGCCTTCAATAATCATAACTAAAACAAATAAATCAATTCTTAGTCAAGACCTAGACTATAATTAGTTATCAATCGGAAAATATCCACGACTAATGACTAACCATTAGTCATGACTGATATATGAATGATTAGTCATTAGTCATGGTTGATTAGTCGACTAAAAAATGCCCATCTCTGCTACTAACCCACCCATCGCGTTACATATTCTAAACGTCCTTAGCTCGTAAATAGCACTAACCGAATAACACTTATTGGGTCGAAATCGTAGTTTTAGTATTGACAACCACTTTTGACAATCCTGCAGATACTGAAACATACCCCAGTCGTATATTTATCTCTCTCTTTTGAGTGAGACAGAAAAATATACAAAGTTGGCCATTTACGTGATCGTCTAGAATTTTAAAGTTAGGACCCAAATTTACGTTGTGATTGAATTTTTGTTTAACCATAGATTCTTTTTATAAAGGTTGATATTACTTGTTTCTATTTACTGATCAAATTAATTTTGACAACACTCATTTATTAGATGATTTTACTTTGGTACCTTTTTATTTGACTGTACTTTATTTAATACTGATTTCACTGTAATTGCAAATTGCATTTGTAATTGGTTTATTTTTTAAGAATTATATTCTTATTTAAAATCACTTATTCCTGAAAAAGTAGAATATTGAAGAAAAACACAGTAAACGTTTTAATACGTTTATTTTAGACAACTGTCATATTCATTTGGTACAATTACATAATTGTTGGGGGAATTGCCACAGTTTACATGAAAAGAAGGAAAGCATTCGTTGGGACAATTGTCACGTTAATCCGTAGAATAATCAGGTCAGCTATGCAAACAATAAAATAAATTGTTTACAATGACAATAGTCATTTTCCTGAAGTATTTATAATGGTCGTCGTCATACGTAAAATTTGACACAGCTCGGGAAATTTCCCAATCATGATAATAATATGGTGATAAAAAGGCAATCAACAAAATCTTATCAAATTGCCACGACAACTGTCGTTTCGAAGCGTAGTGTTGTTGTTGTGGCTAGTTACAATTATTGCACTTGGCCGAGACCAATTGGTCCCATTTCGTTGTATCGTTGTTATTTATATATAGATGAAGTGACAACCAACAAAATCTTGTGCTTGCCTTTCGAAAATCTTCGAAATTAAAACTGAAAAAAAAAGAGCTGTGTTCAAATCTTATCATATGTAAATGATAACTTGGTGAGGTATAAATGCAGAGATGGCAATTAAGAATTCTTAAATGCAAAAGCTGAAGACTAATAATTGCAAAGTCTGCAATAGACCATTCGCGACTATGCTAAGTATTATTTACATAGCTGAGCTGAGTATTAAAACAACAATCGTTGTAATAACATTTTATAACTCAACGAAACTTTCCATTAATTAAACTACTAAAATAGTTGCAAATCACAATCGTGAGTTAATTAATTTGCATACTGAAAATGCATACTTTTAAATAAATAAACTATTATCAAAGTACCACAATGAAAACCTAAACGCAAATTACTTTTGAATTGACTTCGCAGATTATAGAGTCGTAAATTTTAAGGAGGAGAAGAAAAAGCGATTAACGTTATCATTACGTTAAATTTAGTAAATTTAGAAAAATAAAAATTCGAGTTTAATTTCATATTAAATTAATGAGCAGAACAAAAATGACAACGCGTCGCATATGATTAAATAATTTTTTATACTTATTGTTTGATATACTGTGAGGTCTCCAGTTAAATCTCCCCCAGCTCCCATAGTAGCATCGGCGTCGTGTGCGTCGCCCATCTTAAGAGCGAACTTGAAAGTACACAGTGCTAACGAAGTTAACTAACATTTGCCTTCTCCCACAGGACGGGCGAGTGACCCACGGTAGGCATCTCACGGTCTAGCCAAGAGCAACCCCAGAGGGTTACACTCGGACAGACAATGAATTACCTACTCAAAGCACTCGTCGCTCTATGCGGAGATTGAAAAAGCCAGTAAACCTTTTTATTTCAACGGTCCCTGCCTCGTCGTTCAGCTTTCACAGATTCGTAAGAAAATCTGTATAAATACGAAATCATATAGGATGACCCGCACTACGAAACTATCCACAGATAGCCCGCAAATACGTACCATCTGACGATGGCCGCACGGCTGAACTCAAACAAAAGCAGATACCGGAGTAATCAATACTGCAAGCAAGTGTACTCTCGAAGAGCAGGTCAATAATAGACAAATTTGTTTCCCCGGAACCGCGCTTATATAGGATTTTAAAATAGAGACAAAAATTCTCAAACTGAAAGGGTGAGAAGGACAGTAAACCAAGTGAGCTTCGCGATCTACGCAATATTTGTCACGTATGCATCTAAACGCTCGGCCAACCCTTAGGTTATCTAAATTACCCATTAATAAGAAATTTCGAACTTAAGTCTTTAATGAATATGGCTTTCTATCGTTTACGTTGATGATCTTTCTGTTTATGTAACACATTCTTTTAGCCGATACGTTTGTGAGAACCTCAACTTTTGCGTCGAAATAAACCCTGTTAAAACTGAACACAATATTAGATAGAAAATAATATTTCTGTATTTAAGTAAATTATGCATGAAATTGATTTAATTGTTATCTGGTATATTTAATTTTGATTTGCATTGTTTGAAAATTCTAAAATACGTACATTCTATTTAAAATTTAGGAAATTAATTTGTAAATACATGACCTAGGTACAGGGTGTTACAATACGCCACTGGAAATAGAAATTACTCCAATTACTCATGTTAAACGTTAAGGAAGCGCCATCACTAGCACTCATTAAAATGCAAGCACTTAGCACCGCTGCGCTGTAACCTCATTAAAAAAATTCACCGTATAATGGCCATGATCATGGGTAACAATGCTAAAATGTTTAAACAATCTGCATGCGTATGTATTTATTATGCTGCATCCTCCTTGAAGGAAGAGCAAGACTAATCAACACTATATTTGACAATGAATTATTGTAGGAAACATTTAACTCCAATAAAACAAAATTACATTTTCCGCCTATTATCGTGGACCGTTATTATTTTGTCCTTACTATTCCAACGGCTTTATTTGCCAAGCTGGTTGCAATTTGCAAAACACTTTTAATGTTTATAAACGTGTAATGGTTTTTTTATGTAAATTAGGAGGTGCACATTTACAAAATTAAGTGTTTCACACGTACCGTTTAAGAAAGAGTCTGGTTATTGTGTCAATAAAATTCGTTCTGCGTTATTTAACACTTTAAGCTCGTGGACTTTACAATTGTGAATGCATTGACCACCAGATTTGTTAAAAATAATGTATCCACCTTAGAGGATGTCTTAATTGTAATGCACGCTTTACAATAATTGAATAAAAAAGCATTGTCTATACAGGGTGTTTCATAGGGAATGTATGTGCATTAACTGTAGACACCTAGGTGGTTTCAAATAATCCATGGTAATGGGTCTAACAACCTTTACTACCAAGATACAGTGTGGCTTATCTGTCTTCGCCATTCTTTCTTATGCCACAACATACAAAACACTCTGTATACAATTTTTGATATTCATTTTTACTTGCTTTGCCAAACCAATTAACATATTATCCGAAATAACTAAACTATATAGGTACGGCTTCATAAAAAAATATTAACTTGGTATGTCCCAAAATGTGTAATTTCTTTTTGAAATATTTTTAACAGACAAAACTTTAAAAAAGTAAGGTCTCATTTCGACCCGCACGTATGTTTTTTTTGTATTCGTTCAGTCATAGCCCTGGACTGGTACGTTTAAGCGATTTCTTTGAAATTTTTCTCACACCGCTCGGCGGAAGTTCGATAATAATTTCATCTAGTGTAAGGCGAGCAAAAATTGGAAATAATATTTTTTAGTAGAGAATATGCCGAATGAGCTGCGCCAGTTATAAAAATTATAATTTTGTGATAAAAAAAATCTAATTTCATCAGAATTGCATTAGTGGTTAGGTATTTTAAGAATAGCTGATTCTGAATCCAATCAAGAATTAAGAATTGTAACTAAACTCATTTTGATAAACCTATCTGCATATAATTTGTTATGTTTGAATTATTTACCATATGTTTTGTTATCCATCAGCTATGATTAACATTTTGTGTAATCTCCGAGTCATCAACTATGCAACGTCAAGCAAATATTCCACCAGGCACCGAATAATAAATGGCATGCGCCAGTATTCTCTGTACTAGTCAGCACAAACAACCCATACCTATAGACTTTCAACTTATATGCAAGCAAATGGAATCGGTCACGGGATGTAAGTGTGGTTGTATTTCCAACCAAGAGATGTCGCGTTCTAGAGAAATTGTATCAATTTGGTTGGTAGCAAATAGGATAGTTGGCAGCGACGTGTTAGTCACAAATGTCAAAGTTATGGTCAAAGTTGTTTGCTGTTTGAAAATGGATATATAAAATGTTGTGTTATTAATTGTGAGGACAATATGGTTCATAAGCATCGGTTCCCTAATCCATCTAAAGACCTCAATAGATTTACAAAGTCGTTAAGAGTAATCAACAATCCACTGTTGATTACTATGAATGCGATAGTTTGTCATCGACATTTTGAAAGCCTGTACCTATTATGCGGAAGGTGCATTACAATGTTGATCTAATAAAACACTTTTTACTTTGTTTTTATCATTAATTTATTGTAAGTAAACTTTACTGCAGTTTCAACACTAAGCGTGCCATTTTGAAACGAGAATCTCTTGTGAAATGTGAAATATTTGAAAATGACACTCTTAGTGTCGAAACTGCGGTAACGTTTAGTTATAATAAATTAGTGATAAAAAGTAATGTAAAAAGTGGTTTATTAGATCATCACGATCATCATAATATATGCTATTCAAACCTCGTTGAATCATCAATTTTATTACCCAAAATATTTTGCTTCTACAGCATAATTTCAGTGTCTTAGAAACTGTGCTAGTCATATTTTGATATATAATTATCAAATGTGGCATAGTACTGCTTTAAAAGGCATTTAATTGAGATTGAAGATTATTTAAAACTTCCCGCCGGCCGCCAGAGGCGCGTCAGTTTTGATCCCATTTGAATGTACGGTAGGTGTGGGTTGTTTGTGCTAGTCAGCGCTTGCCGTGAAAATAGTCAGTCCAGCCTCGGCTGTTCGAGTAGATAGCTGCGCAAACAGCGACTCCTCAGCCTTGATGTCAGCCGCAAACGTAAGTTGAAATTATTATAAGTCCACTAGAATCGACTTCTAAATATTTTTATAATCAAACCGTTCCATCTTGAAAATATTCTAAGTTGATACGACGTCACTTGTTATTTGCACGCATCGTGTTTGGTCATTTCTGCCACTCGAACTCCGCGGGTGCTGGAATAGCTGGCAGATAGTTTCGACCGACCGCCAGACAGAGGTAAACGTATCCAGCAGGATCAGTAAGTAAGTTTGAGAGAAGCATTTCCTAAGTCAAGCAAGAGTCCGAAATAATTACAAGTCCGTCATCGTCATCAAGCCGGTTCATAGAAGGACTGGAAGTCACCCCACTCTAGCATTGGTAATTTTGTTCTAGAATCCATCCAAGCCACATCACTCTATCTAGATTCAGTCCGTACCGACCGCCAGCCAGAATCTGCTGCGGAGGAGTGCTGAGGAGAAAGTAAGTAGTACTAAGGATAGCATCAGTTGTGTATGTAATATTTGGGACCGGTAGAATTTGGCAAATAAAGGTTAATTATATTCCGAATTGTGCGTTTTACTGCTATGTGTGTGAAAGTGTCTAATTTTCCCTATTTTGTTTCATTGGACATTACCGTTTCTACAGTTAGTAGTAGTTACTCAAGCCCTGCTTCACTGGCCTTGAGGGTAGTGGCATTCCCCTTACTCAAAAAAGGAACTGGCGCCCGAGCAACCGATCTATAAGTACCGCTGTTGCTAAAATGTCAAAGAGGCACTTCTCGGCCTCACCGGCAAGTACGTCACAGAATTCAAAATGGAGAATCCAATGTGGTTGCAATAATTGCAATTGCAGATTTACATGAAATTTGTGATATATGGTGATTTCAAGATTCTTTGATAATGAACTTTGTTCATTTACTGTGTAGAAGCTAAAGAGTAGAAGCTAAATAAATAGGCCACTAAAAATGGTGAAGAAAAATTGATCCGCCTTCCAAAAAAGTTTGCTAAATATTACCGTCGCGTGTCGCCCAATTCATTTCTATTCAATAACAATTTATTTTAACATTTTAGTGTCGCCCAGTTAATTGAACTTACCGATATTATGAAAATAAACAAAGAACGGATTCAAACGTACTTCTATCCGATTTACACTAAAGCAACATGATGTGGAAGTTTTGTCATTTTAATTTCTTAATAAAGGAGGAAATGTAGAAAGCACACTATTTATTTTTAACCGCTTTTCTCAAACATCTAAACGTTTTTTCAAAATTTTGACAACCGGTGTTGTTTTTGGAAAATTGATTTTTTATGAAGCCGGCTCTGTATTTCCATTTTGGTTAATACGTTATCGATTTAGTAAACTAAGTAACATATCTATGATACATATGAAATTTTTATTACCTAAAATCCTACTTATTAAACTTAGTTTATAATAAAATTATTTAAATCACGGTAATTCACAGGATTATTACTAAATATAAAAAATAAGAAAATAAATGAAGTATTTTGATTTGAAACAATAGATAATAAATAGTAATATCTACGATTCAATTTTTATTCGACTTAAGAAAGAGGGTTCTGAAGTTCACCTCATATTTTGCTTGTGTCGTTGCGCCCTCATGTGTTTGTCAACACTAAGCTGAAAATCGATTTCAATGAAACATTTTCTAATTTGTTAAGAAACCCTTAAGGATGGGATTTTGCAGAGTGAGAGGGAAATATGCGTTTATTTTCCATTTGTTATAAATATTTAAAAAACCAAAAACATTAACATTTAGTGAAATATTTATTTCACTGCCACAGCTATTTATAAGTAAGACTCATCGTGTATACATTTTGCCTTTTTTGTCATTCGTGTTTTGAACCTATATTTTTTTATGATCAAAATTACATATTACTAGAGTATAACCAAGAGCACGTTTACACCAATTCTGTTGTGTTATATCGAACTTGCGACTTGTATTTTGTTTAGCTTTCCTAATTTTTGCTTGCACTGCCGAACTGACCTAGTTTAAATTGTACATATTTTTTTTATCAACCACATTAGTCTATACTTGTATGTTTACAATCGATATTAAATCGATATTGCTATTTATCTTTGGCTTTCGCCTCCTGAGATATTGGCTAGCCTAGGCCTGATTTACTTTCAGGTGGACCTAATCTGCCTATATAACATCTCTGGTCACCCCATGGTAATTTATCTTTGATACCTTTTTTTGTGTTGACAACTTTCATTATAGGATACCTTTTATCTTTTTTTTACACAGTTACAACAGGCTTCAGACAATAAGCTATGGCTATATTTAAGTGTAAATTACAACAAAATGAAACTTATGATTATAGACCGTTAAAGATAGGTAACTGTGAGGTAGCAAACAAAAT
The DNA here is from genome assembly GCA_936432065.2 of Rutpela maculata. Classification (NCBI taxonomy): domain Eukaryota; kingdom Metazoa; phylum Arthropoda; class Insecta; order Coleoptera; family Cerambycidae; genus Rutpela; species Rutpela maculata. Next base: position 53,236,898 of record OW386290.2, on the reverse strand, counting down.
GGTACACCTTGGAGTACCTGTGGGCAATGCTGATGACTGCGAATATGAGATTCGGCGAAGAATACAGATGGCAAGATCGGCGACTTACCAGTTGAGCAAAATTTGGCATAAAAAGTGTCGAAAAATCATGTCCACCATTTTGAAGAGCTGTTTTTTGATTCCCCTCAAAAAAAAACACTGCATTCCATTCAAACAATATTTAACTTTAATTGGATTTTTTTATGCAAAAAAATTTTCTATTTTTTCAAATTAAATTTTCACCACTTTTTTCTGAATAATGACCATATAGAAAAAAAAATGTGAATATTGAACAACTCTCGAAGAATAGAATTTTTCTTCTCATAGCAAAATCTGACAGAAAATGAAGTACTTATAGACATTTTTCGAAGACCGAAAAAAATTGAATATATCAAAAAATAATGCAGATATCGATCTGAAATTTTTATCAGATGTTGCCTCCTATATAGCACATACTTCAGTAAAATTTCAAAAATTTTTCTAAAATATTGCCGAAATTAATTTTTTTCAAAATTTCGGTTTTTGTTTCATTTACTGCTGACCTAATAAAGCTATCTTAATGTTCGGGGCTCATTTTATAGGTTTTTTTAATACCTATAACTTTCCCATTTGAACTTTCCTCTCAGATTATTAGCCTTCTATTCAGACGCGAAAAACTGACTGTTCAACTTTACGACCCCCCACCCCCCTTAACCGGTATGACATCAGTTGGCAAACTATAAGGGCTTGTTTTGGATGTACTACCCATCAACTTAAAACAATAAAATCGTGGTTATGTATTTTCTCCCTGTCAAATTACAATTCGACTGAACTATAATAAGAAGAAGAAATAATAAGTTTTTAGTTAGATTTTATAAAATTACTTTTTGTTGAGTATTATAAAGAAAGTAAGAAACTTCTACACAAAGTACATTATGGAAGAAGTAGCGAAATATTTTGTTTCATATTAATATAAGCTCTACAAATTAGGGATAGCGAATAGGAGTCTCTTAAGAACCTTCTTGAAAGAAAGTTCTACTTCAGGAATACGAGCGTTCCTGTCCACGCCAGTTTCAGCTTCCTCCTAACCTGAGCAGGGGCCTGTATCAGGGTCACGATAAATGGTATTGGGCAGCAATGCATTTGGTACAGGAAAACTTTACTTTAACTCGAAAAAAATTGAGCAGACCTTAAACTTTGGTTATAGGTTCAGAATAGACCAAAGTTCACGAAACAAAAAAGTTTAGTAGTTTTATGGATCCGCGGGAACCCATAGGGGGTGAAAAGTGGTATTATTAATTAAAAAGTCGATTTTTCTCTATTTTCTCGGGAAATATGGCATTTACAAAAAAATAGTTCAAATAAAAGTTGTTTCTGACAAAATTGTCTTTAATTTGGTGTTTGTAAATTAATTTTATAGCAATAATTAACCGAATGTATATACAAAAAATGTAAGAATTGCATATTAACTTTAGAAAAATTTAAAAAAATAAGATTATATAATTTCGTTCATTTTTATTATCTAAATACGAATATTAATAGAAAAATAATACAAAAAAATATATAAAATATAATTTTAAAAATTAAAAAATTATACAGAATAAAACCGGTGCTATTCAATTTCGGAACTGTCGTCTTCATTATCAGGTTCAAGCTCTTCTAAATCACTTGCATCATCAAAGTTGCTCAAACAAAGTCTATTACGTCATCTACCGCTGCAGTTTGAGCTTCGCAATTACTACATTCAGAGCCTTCGCAAATTTTACACATTACAAAACATTTTAAACCTGCTTTCATGCATTTGCATTTTAACGTGGAGCAGTTTTCTTTACACCCACATGGTATTAAATCTAAAATGTCTTTTGGTGCATCATCTAAAGTGGTTTGGACTGGTTGCAGAATACCTCCTCTTTTTTCCCATCTCCACTCTTCAGAAAACTTTTCATTGCCAAGCCATTTTTGCACCTGATCATGTTCCAGGTGCAGCCACGGGGGAGCCAGGGGGCCCGAGCCCCCCAAGCCGTCTTCCATGAACCAAAAAATAAAGAAGCACAATCTATATCAGTACAAAGCAGTATCCAAATTATCCCTTGAAATAAATATTTTGTAATTATTGCCAATGTTATCTAGTAGAGGAACCTATACACATCTATTTAATAAAGATATATTAAATGAATTCGCGAAATTGGAATTTATTTATTATTTGCCCCTCCCTCACCCCAAATGAATTTAATGGCTGCGCCACTGATATGTTCTGTATGCGTGTTGTGTTGCAGCAGCAGCCGTTGGAGGCAGTGATTCCAAGTGAGCAGTTTTTTTTTTGGAGCGTATGAAATGTATGAATTTAAAATTTCTGTGCACGACGCCAGCTCCGGCACCTGTAAATTCTCTATTAGCAGTTTGTTCTATAATCATATCTGTCCAGAAAAAAATTTCTGCTTACACCTAATTGTACGAATCTGTCAAAATCCATCACGTCCATTTTTTTCTCTAAGTCATTCAGTTGCTGTAGATATATATATAGCATGCTTTTGCATAGTGCTTGCCACTGGCCTGGAAATAAGTTACCATTGATCTAACAACATACAAATGTTTTTACAAATTATTGCTATAAAATTGGTTTAAATTTCGCCAGAAACAACTTTTATTTGAACAATTTTTTTGTAAATGCCATATTTCCCAAGAAAATGGTAAATCGATTTTTTTCATTAAAAGTACCTCTTTTTACCCCCTATAGGTTCCCGCGGATCCGTAAAACTCCTAAACTATTTTATTTCGTGAACTATGACCTATTTTAAACTTATAACCAAAGTTTAAAGTTTGCACCATTTTTTTTCGAGTTACGGTCATTTTTTTCAATCTTTTCCTGTACTCATTACTGAATTTGTAAAAGATAATTTCACGAATTTGTGATTGCATTACAACTCGATTTGTTTACTATACTTTTTCTACGATCACACTTATTCCCACTAAATAGAATAGAAGTACTCTTAAGGACTTGATGAAATATATGGCAGAAACGGTATAACACGAAATTTGTGTTCAATATATGAGCTGAAAAGCCGTGCGCTGTCGATTTCGTAAGAGCAAGAATAGAATTTTCAGCGAGTAATGAAACTCGCGCGCGAAATCAACAATTCTATATGGCAGGAGTGTTCGAAAAATGGCATTTTTTGACATTTGGCGAAATCGAATTGGCGTCTTACATGAAAGTTGTTATTTCATATTTCATTCAATATGAAAGCTTCTGCGTTCTGGGGAATAAAGTTTTTCCTTAAAGAGATAGCGTTGATAAATCATTAAATTCGTGCATTCGCTTTATTTTACATACGACTGTGCATAAGAACAGGTTGTAGGTTGTAAAATACTAACTACTTAAAGTAGTGACCGTAGAAAATATTTATTATTTCATGGTTTAGTCTACATATTTCCTAATACATTCGAATTTGGTACGCTACAGTTAATGTTGCAAAATAAGGTATTAAAGTTAATTTTTATTTAGGTATATAAGATGTAAAACTAGCTGTAACTTAATAATTATTTTTTATTCTATCTATATAATCTCATTAATTGTTTCAATTGTAATTTAAAACAAACAGTATTATTTCATTGAGTTTTTATTTTTGTTCATACACTAATTAAAGTGCAAATTTGGTAACTACAATTTTCAATCATAATTATAAATTGGAGTGAGATTTTAATTGTAGATATTGTTAATTATTTCAACATCCTCCACCTAATTATGATTGGGCCATAAAAATGCTGTTACTAATTTGATTTATAATGACTGCTAATTAATGCATTTTTATCTTTACATAAGCCCAAATTCATCATAGTCATTAAGTTACGGAACGATTTAAAATTCGAAAATATTGAGCTGATTTATCATACAAAATCAAACAAATACGTTTGAATTCATTATTTGTTTATTCTTACACCGACTTCAATATCGATGTTAGATAACAAAGTTTAATTAACTAGGAGACGCACAGTGGAGCCAAACTCACAAATCTCGCTAATATAGTCTTTTATGCGACATGTGTATAAAGTGACAATTTTTTCATTAATGGGTATTTTGTCGCAAGAGCCGTAGGCCAGTTCGACAATTCCATGAGTGAAAAAAGGCACTTTACATACGAATTGCACACAATATTTCTTCTAATACCGAAATCGTTAACAAAATATATAAGTATACATTAAAATATAAACAATCTACTTTACGCCTTAATGCAATGCGTAAAATGTTTTATTTTACGCACTTATTTCCTCAGAAGAGCCCGTCGCTGGAATATCACTTTCTGATTTACGCGATTTCAGAGACACGGGTACCCTTTAGACCATCTACCACCCCTTCAAAAAGTGAAAATCGAAATTTCGTCTTACTCGTGTCGAATAGATTCAAATGAAGAGTATTTCTGTCAAATTTCACGCTTCTAAGTATAACCGTTTCCGAAAAGCTTAAAACCTCCCCCTCCCCCTTCACCCTTTCGGGGGTCTCTTTTTGAAAACCGTCGAATACGTGTCTTCTTATTTCCTCAGTGTCCATCGCTCGAATAATCACGTTTCTGACTTACGCGATTTCAAAAATACAGGTACTCTTTCAATTATCTACCATCCCCATTTTCACCCCTTCAAAAGAAAAGCCTAAAATTTCAACCCCCTCTTTCACCTCTTAGAGGTCGAATTTTAAAAAATCCCTTCTTAATGGTTGCCTACGTCATTCGAGGACATATCCAGTCATTTTTCCGTCCGACCTTTTTTCCGAATACACCAAATTTCGAATTACATTTTTCCGCATTCATTTTTTCCGACATTCATTTTTCCGACGGGACATCTTTCGAATGTAAATATATAGATTTAAATACATAGATTATAATTTAGAATTTAAATTCCAATATACAATTTTTATCAAATCGAAATGTTATGCGCTATAGATCTCAAATATTTAAATTCTCTCCTTTCATCGGATTGATGATTTCATTTTCGGAATATTTGCCTATACTCCTGGTACGTCTCAGTCACTCTTTTCAATCTGTCTTGCAAGTCTTTCCATTTTTTCTTCGGCGCTGCTTTTACTTTGCGGCCTAAGCGAAGTTCCATCATCATAATCTCCGTATCTGTCTGCTCTTTTTGAATTTCTATGATAGCAGACTTGTAGTCAGGTTAGTGTAGATTCATGAAATCATTGACAGGAAAAATTATACAACTCAAATGTCATAATATATAATTTTAATTTCTCATAGAAGTTAGTGAATGTTTTTCTTTTAAATGTTTTTTAAAATTTTGTGTTCCTTTCTTGCTACTTTTTTTATTATAGTTAGTGGTAATTTATTGTTTGTTTGTCATAAATTCTATATATGTAATTTTCTTTTATTATATTTGTATTAAATTGATACTATTTTAAGAATAATTGTTATAAATTAAAATAATTTAGTTGTTACCCACGACAAGGATAATCTTTGTGGGTATGCTCGTTTATTTACCTTTATTTATATGTTTTTGCGTGTATTTTATATACTGCTCTTTTGGTAAATAAATATTATTTTTTTTGTTTGTAAAAGCCAGTCACCCTTTAAACTTTGTGGCTCCGATACTCACAGAGGGGAGCTGGTAGTACCGGCAGCCACTCTGAGCAGACTTGATGAGCCTAGGATTTTGCCGGCTAAAATCTCTGCCGAATTTCGGCATGCCGGTATGATTCTTAGTTCTGAAAGCAGTGTGTGTCTCGTTTCACTGAGGGCACCTATAGTCAGGACCACTAGCTTAACAGTATGGTCAGGGTAAAGCCTGCGAAGTTCGAAGAGTAAATCTCGATATTTCGTTCGTTTTTCCTCCTCCTTCAAGACAATGTTAGTCTCCGCGGGAGCCGAGAACTCCACGACAAATATTGTCTTGAGTTGGTGGTCGAGGAGGACTACGTCAGGCTTATTGGCTTGTATTTGCCTGACGGTGGGAAACGAGTAAATAGGCACTTCTCGTTTCCCACAACGGATTCAATATCCCCCGGAGCGAAAGGCAGCATTGGTGTCTCGTCTATCCCATACGAGTGCCTTTAGTGATAATAAAGTACTCGTAATGCTGCGTCATGCCTCTGTATGTAGCCCGAGACTGCATATACTGGGCAAGCCGACAGCAAATGCATTAATGCCTCCGGTGCCCTGCGACACGACTTCGATAGACGAGTGTGTTGAATACACCATCCTGGTACGCCATTATGAATCCCTCGGTCTTGGACTTCAGTCCGGCTGACTTATGTTATAGAGTCATATATACATTTTTATTTCGGATAAACCGCGGTCTTTTATATTTTTATAGATGACTCCGTGCAATGGCTTATCCAAGTGTAGAAAAAGCTGCAGAAATAGATTAATTTCTGCAGCTTTGACTTGAGCTTTTTGCCGAGCAGGTTCCAACTCGGTGACAGAGTCGTGATTAACCCGCTCAGCATCGAAGACCAGACCGAGTTCATCGGCGGTTCTACGTACTGCCTTAAACAAAAAGGCTCCTACACCTGCACTTTCGTGGTCTCGGACCTTGCAGAGGAGGGGATCCGAACTCCTTTTTACTACACTCACTTCTTGGGTGGAGCGTTGCTCAACACCCAAGTAAGTGTAGGCCTCTATCCGGCCTCTAGATGGTGTAAGAAGCTTCCGTCCACAAGCTGCGCATCCTCTCCGTAGTCACCGCATCGTCCTCTCTTGAAATGGACTAGCGCACACTTGCATGCCGACCGCCTGCGTGTACTCCTGTACTGAGGGACTGGCATAAATCCCTCTTTCCGGAGGCATAAAGTTTAAGGTCCATCCATGTAAAACAGATGGGTAACCTTATGCCTCCTATCGCCGAGGGTACCGCAGTTGTAGCTACGGATATTTCGAAGCGAAACGGATAATGGCAGTAGTGGGATGCAAAACAGAAGGGGGCTTAGGAAATCTCCCTGAAATACTCCCCTTCTGAACAATACCGGCTCTGTCTGGACTCTGCCATTACCCGATGTTATGGTAAAGCGAGTCCTAAGCCTTTATTTCAGTATTATATATTAATACAAAACCTAGGGCGAAGTCTAGCCGAAGCTACTCTACTACTACTCTATTATTATTATTAATATTATTATTGTTATTATAGGATATTACTGGGCATAATCAAATTTTAACCATACTGGCACATAATTTGACACTAAGCACATGGATATAAAAGATTACATAATGCTAAGTATTTAAGAAAGAAACATTTGACTTATTTTTAAATAATAGTTTTTATACCGTTTCAGATTATTTAAATTAATAACTGCTATTTTTATATGTATTTCTGTTTTATTTTTGTATATTGTTTGTTTGGTCTTTTGTATTTACTTATGTTATAGAGTCATATATACATTTTTATGTTAAAATATTTGCTGCATTATAGCTAGAACTCTCTTGTAATTTTAATTTAGTGTTATCTCTTTCAACTGCATAAATAAAGGCATTCGAAGGGCAAAGATCTATATACTTTCAGATAGCCAGGCAGCGCTAAAAGCTCTCAGGTCCCACACTTTTGAGTCTAAAATTGCCTGGGAGTGCAGACAATCCCTCAAGCAACTGGCAAAAAACAACAAGATTAACTGGATGTGGGTGCCAGGGCATGAGAGAATAGAAGGAAACGAATTAGCTGACGCCCTTGCAAAAAAGAAAGGTGCTAAAGCTCCATTCTTTGGGCCCGAACCGTTTTGTAGCTTATCTAAGGGACATATAACGGAGGAGGTCCTAAAATGGGAAAAGGAACAGAAAGAGTCCTACTGGAGGAATACTCCGGGCAAAAGGCAAGCGAAAAAGTTCAGCACTTATTCGTCAAAGAATGCCACAAGGCTTCTCGAACTCGAAAAGCCCGACTTAAAGCTGATGACAGGCCTTTTAACAGGCCATTGCCCCTTAAGACACATCTTAAGAACATGGGCAAGACAGACAACGATATGTGCAGATATTGCGATTCTGCAATAGAAACTGCCCAAAGAATATCTTTGCGAAAATACTAGTCTGAACTAAGCTAAAGTACCTGGAAAAGGTGGAACTAACGCCTGAAGACATTGGGAAATTAGCCCCCAGGAAAATCACGAGTTTTATAAAAAGCTTGGGAGTCCTGGGCAACAACTAATTGTAGGGTAAATCACAAAAGATCTTTTCAAGTCGAGGTGAAGTAGGACTGAAAGAGCCGAGCGACCACTTGAACAATCTACAATCTACAACCTGCAAAAACTGCACATTTCTATTATTTGGCTTATTCTATACCATTGTAATGGTCTCTTGAAAATAAATAGATTTATTGTTATTATTGTCAGCGGACCCTAATAACATTTCAATGATGAAAAAAATATATAAGCCATTTAACAGTAGTTCAACAATATAATATTAAAAATTGCAATTGGTCAAAATTTTGCGGTCGTCGCTTGGACTATATGTAGCCGGAGCTGGAAAGCTAGTCACGTCGATAAAAATATTAAAATTATTGTAATTTATTACATCATGTCTAAACAACTGGTTTTGTTTAAAAATGTGTAAAGATCATTTTACTGTAAGACATCTTCGGCATACCTCAATAAACATGAGAGAAAATTATTACTTTTTATAATAAATCGTATAGTAATGAAAAACTGTATATTTTTAGAGATTATTAACTATTATTCATTAAGTAACAATATTACTAAGAGTTAACAAAAATTTGAGAAACATCCAGATTTCTTCTTTACGTAATGGGCTATTTTATATAAAGTAGACCTACCTAAGTTTTGAATTAGTTTATATATAGTGCATGAAATAAAACAGTTAAAATTTCACTGAATCCGGTGGTTGGCCATGGACTTAATCTTCAAGTCAACAACAAAAGGTATACTTATGAATGGTTATTATGTAAGCTTAAAAAAAGTTAATGATTTTTGGTCATCCTATGTGTCACATTCGGTGAATATAAAAATTCATGAGTTGAAGTGATTCAATTAAGTTTTACTTCCACATCCAGTGGAAGTATAGTAACGGCAAAGAAATTTTTGAAAATTTTTATTGTTCAAATAGACTTAGGGCCGGTTTTATAGATACAGTTTAAACCTAAGTTTAACTAGAAGATTCTGTTGAGGTCCGAAATAAAAGTAAATAGCCAGGGGCGACTCAAGGTAAATTTTCCACCCGGGCGGGAGTACTTTTTGGCGCCCTTTCCTGAGGTCATCACGGACGTACTTCATACTAAAGTACAAGGATATCCCTTCGAACTCCGCAATCACTACTTTCTATCGCCTCATGGGGGAGGGGGGGTGCAAATTGAAATCCAAAAAAATTTAATCGGAAAATTTTATCGCCTCGCCTCATGGGGCGGGGTGCTATTAGTTTTATCGCCTCGCCTCATGGGGCGGGGTGCTATTAGAAATCCGAAAATTTTTTTTATCGCCTCATACGGAGAGGGTGTAAATAAAAATTCGAAAAAATTTGTCACCTTGAAAAAATAACGAATACTTTTTTGCCCTATGGCGCCCCTCCGAGCCGGCGCCCCGAGCGACCGCCCGGGTTGCCCTGCCCTTAAGCCGTCCCTGTAAATAGCGTATTTAGCAAAGTGTATATTAGGCACATTCATCAAATAGGAAATTATTAATTAAATTTGAATAAAGATTATGTGGTATTGATAGTTGTTATTGAGTTATTATCGATAGTTATCGAATGATTTTTGTAGTAAAAAAGCTGCTATGAGAAGCGTCTTTTTGAGTTCTTGTTAAAAGGTTCTTATTAATTTCCTGTTTGATGAGTGTGCTTAATATACACTTTTTTAAACACGCTATTTACGTTTATTTCGGACCTCAACAGAATCTTCTAGTTAAACTTAGGTTTAAACTGTAAAACCGGCCCTTTGAATGTCATGAAACGTCGAGATTTTAAATTTTAGCGAAAAAAAAAATTTGTCTATCTGTCGGTCTATCGGTCTGTAACTTTTTTGTGAGCACGATTACTCTGGAACCGTTTAAGATATTGACTTGAAATTTCGTACACGTATGTACTTTAACGGGATCTAGAACTAGATTGTATTTTCATCTTATTCCGTCGAAGGGTTGGGGAGTAAAATGGGGTAAATGGGGAGGTAAATAGGTAAATCAAGCAGGTAAGAGTTCATAAAATTGGTATTTAGTGTGTTTATTAACGCGGAAATAAATCGGACGAAGGACCATTCAGCGTAATGCTGACAAACTGAACTAATATTAATAATTGAATTTGAAATACCTTGTGACCTCGTGGCACTTCCTGGTGTTGTTCTCTTCTAGTTGGGCCCAACAAACTCCAGGTCTCCAGTATGGGAATATGGCAAGGTACACAAGACACTCGCGTGGTGATAAATAGCGGTTTTTATTATTTTTTAAGTTGACCGAAAAAATGACTTTTTATATATTTTTTTGTAGCGTTATTATTTTTTGTTGATATGGAAATCAAAAACAAATTGAGTTATAGAAACAAAAAATGCTAGCATTGTTTTCTGAACATACCGCCCATCCAAATGGCGAAGCATTTGTAATAAAGTTTGTAACTTCCGTGGGAAACGTATTTATGAGTACAAGAAATATATCTAAAACTATGAAACTAAAACTAGGTTAAATAATAATACAAAACTAGTGAGGAGTAGGTAAGGGACATAGTTTTACAAGCGGTCTCTTAAGGACACCGTTAGCTGTTCGCACAGTAGCAACACGGGTCTGCCCATCAGGACTAGAGTGCAATTCGACAATTCGGCCAAGATGCCACGTTAGCGGTGGGACATTGTCCTGTTTGATGACAACAATGGTGCCAATATTGGGAGGTTTTGTAGAATCTGTCCATTTATGTCGTTGCTGGAGAGTGTGAAGATACTCGTTATGCCAGCGCTTCCAAAATCCTTGTTGAATTTGTTGCAACAACTGCCATCTGGACAAACGATTTATGGGTACGGAGATTAACTCCTCGTCGGGAGGAGTTGTTAATGAAGATAATGTTAAAAAATGACCTGGAGTTAAGGCCTGAAGATCATTTGGATCACTACTAAGCTGACATAATGGTCGTGAATTTAAAACTGCTTCGATTTGGTGAAAAACGGTATTAAGCTCCTCGTAGGTCAGTACTTGATCACCAATAATTCGAGAAATGTGATGTTTGACTGATTTGACTCCTGCTTCCCATAAACCACCAAAGTGAGCCGCAGACGCGGGATTGAAGTGCCACTTAATTTGCATGACTCCGGCGGCGTTTTGGGTTAATTCATTCAGTTGACGATTAGCGCCAACGAAATTAGTGCCGTTGTCACTGTAAAGATGAGAGCATTGGCCTCGACGTGCAACAAATCGCCGTAATGCTGCTATAAATGAATCAGATGAAAGATCTGAAACAAGTTCAAGATGGAGAGCTTTAATGGCGAGACATACAAATAAGCATAGATATGCCTTTTGAGTTTTACCACCCCGGCGTCTACCAAAAGTAATATGAAACGGCCCAGCGAAGTCTACTCCGGTGTGCAGGAATGGTTTAACTTCAGAGACTCGAGGAGTGGGTAAATCACTCATCAGAGGTGTATAGGATTTTGGATTATGTCGCGAACAACGATAGCAATGAGAAATGCAATGCAAATGCAATTAATTGCTCGTCTAGCGGACAATATCCAGAATTGTTCAGCTAATAAAGCCTGAAGAGCGGTTGCGCCAGGATGCAGATACTTATTATGATACTGATTAATAAGAAATTTAGTTAATCGGTGTTCCCGTGGTAATAAGATTGGATGTTTTCTCTCAAAGGATTCTTGAGAGTGGCGAAGTCTTCCGCCCACCCTGAGAATACCCTCCTGATCTAGGAAAGGTGCAAGTTTGCGTATAGGTTTAGCACAAGGGCCTTTTGAACAAATTTGCTTTATTTCATTAGCAAAGACTAATTGTTGAATATGTTTTATAATGATAAGCAGCGCATTATGTAGTTCCAAATTTACCAAAGGACCTCGAATTAAATTAGTTTTATCCTTTAAATAGCTGGTAAATCGAATTAAATAAGCTATGCTTCCTTGAACCTTTCGCAAAGAGGAAAATCGTGATAATAAAATTATTATGAAATCATGTTGTCCAGTGACAACGAGAGAGATTGTATTGGTTTCTAAGTCTACATCGGAAGGCAAGGTAGAAGATGAACTAATAGGCCAAAGTTCAGGCGGAGAGCTGAGCCACTTGGGACCCGCCCACCATGAAGAACATTTCAAGAGGTCATGGGGAAGAAGACCCCGTGAGGCGCAATCAGCAGGATTATCGATACCATCAATATGATGCCAATTTTCCGGAGATAATTTTTCCTGAATTTGTGTAACACGGTTTGCAATAAACGTTTTCCACTGATGTGGAGAGGATTTAATCCAGGTTAATGCGACTGTGGAATCGGACCAAGCGTAAATATTTTTAAAAGCAATGTTGGCATAGGTGTCACGTACAAAATAAACTAAATCTGAAAGTAACAGTGCTGCACATAATTCAAGGCGTGGAATTGTGATACGCTTAAGCGGAGACACCCTAGATTTAGCACAAACCAAAAAAATGCGTACAGAACCATCATTTTCTGTAAACCTAAAATATACCACACATGCATAACCAGTCTCAGAAGCATCACAGAAACCATGAAGGTCACATGCTTGATAATTGTCCGTTATAACGCGCCGAGGTAACTGAAGTTGAGCGAGACATAATACCTCACGCTTGTATTGTGACCAACGTGAACAAATCTCAGCGGAGGGAACCTCATCCCAAGACAATCCTTGTGTCCAAAGAATCTGGATCAAGTGCTTTGCAAAAAGAGTAAGCGGAGCTAACAATCCAAGTGGGTCAAATATGCGTGCGACTTCAGAAAGTATTGATCTTTTGGTACAACAACGGTCGATAGTGTCTATTTTGTAAGTTAGGGAATCATAAGTTGGATTCCAGTTCAAGCCCAACACCTTTTGAAAGTAATCAGCAGTGTCAAATGATTGACAATTAGTTTGGCGTAATGATGGGGGTATGGAGTCTAATACGATAGGATCGTTGCTAGACCACTTCCTCAAATCAAATCCATCACTTTTAAGAAGATCTCGAAGTTGAGATTGTAAAGTAATAGCTTCTTCAGCAGATGAACAGCCCGTGACTACGTCATCTACATAAATGTCGCTAAGTAACACTTTTGCAGCGTGAGGAAAATTATCTTTTTCATCTGAAGCAATTTGTAAAAGAGTGCGGATAGCTAGATATGGAGCAGATGATACTCCGTATGTAACAGTATTCAATTCAAATTCTTGAACAGGAGTGTTTTGAGAAAAGCGCCATAATATGCGTTGATAGGCTCTGTGATCAGATGTTACTAAAATTTGCCTGTACATTTGTTTTATATCTGCAATAAGTACAGTGGAATGGGTACGAAACCGTAAAAGTAATGATACTATGTCTTGTTGTAATTTAGGACCTGTTAATAAGGTGTCATTCAGAGAAACATTATTAGTAGACTTTGCTGAGGCGTCAAAGACGACACGTAATTTCGTGGTAGAACTTTCGGGCTTCAACACACAATGATGAGGAATATAATAACACGAATCAGAATGATTGGAAGCACTTTGACCACTCACAGGAGACATGTGTCCACAGTCAAGATAATCCTGCATGAAATTTGAATATTCTTATTTTAATGTAGAATCTTTATTCAAGCGATTTTCCAGAGATAAAAAACGACGCATTGCGGTATTAAAAGAATTACCTAAAATAGGAATATCTTCACGAAAAGGTAATGAAACGATGTATCTGCCTGATTTGTCACGAGTATGAGAATTGATAAAATTTTGCTCGCACTTAGTGTTCTCTGGAGAATTGAATATTTTGTCAGGTATACTTTCAAGTTCCCAAAACTTCTTTAATGTGGAATCAAGTTGTGAATAAACAGACACATGAAATGAGTTAACAACAGCTGGTGTAGAAATATGAATTTTTCCAGATAGTATCCAACCAAAGATTGTTTCATTGCGATTGGTTCACCAGGACGACCATATTTAATAGCGGGTTGTATTATTTATGAGTAGACATCAGCACCAAGAAAGATGTCTATTTCACTCGATTTCCTATAATCAGGATCAGCGAGAGGCAGGTTTTTTAAATGTTCATAACCTTGAGTGGTAATGTGACTAGACGGAATATCATTACAGATGACCGGCAAGACCATTGCCTGTATATTAAAACTGGGATGATGTCTAAACATCGGAGTGACCTAACAAAAAGTCATGCCAGTACAAGCGGGTGAAGAAGTTCGACCAATTCCTTGAATAGGAACGGAGCATTGCGTAAGCGGTAAATTAAGTCTGTTTAGACATTTCTCAGTTATTACTGATATTTGACTGCCATTGTCTATAAGAGCACGGCAAGTTTGAAAATTACCACTAGCATCACAGATAGATACTAAGGCGGTGGATAAAAGAACTGTAACTGGAGCAATAGCACTAGCAACAACTTGAGGAATGTCAGCAGCGGCGGCATTATCTGTAGAATTAAAAGTCGAGATCGTAGTTGCTTCACGTGGAAAATGTAGCATCGTATGATGGCGTTTTTGACAAACGCGACAAACAGACAGGGAAGCACAAGTCGAGAAACTATGTGTTCCAAAGCAATTTACACAACGTCTGCATTCTTTAATAAAGTTATATCGATCTTGAGGCGACTTATTTAAAAATAAATCACATTTAAAAATAGAGTGGTTAGCATTGCAAACAAAGCAAGATGCTTGTTGAGGTTTTGCAAGAGGCACTGCTGAACCAATATTGTTTTGAGAAGATGTTTCCACCACGAGAGACTGCTGTTTTGATTTTATGGGAGATTACGTATGTTGCTTATGAGATAATGAAGGAGAAAATATTCCAGTGTTAGAAGTTGAATACTGAGAGACACCAGAACAAAATTTGACAACATAGTGCTAGACTCCAAAGCATTGCATTGATCGGTCAAGAATTTAATTAACTGTTCATATGTGGGCAACTCCGTAATGCTACGATGCATCTCAAACCGTTTTCTAGTATTGGGATCAATTTTCTGCATTAACCAATTAAATAGAGTAAAATCCCACAAGTCAATTTCATATTTATTGAGAGCAAAAATATTTTCAGAAAATATATTTAAGAGAGTACGAAGAGAACTTGCGGAATCAGGTTTAGCTTTTGGTGAATTAAGAATATTTCCCCAATAGGTCGAAATAAGTATGCGTTTATTGTCATATCTTTTCTCTAGGGTTCCGAATGCAATATGATAATTATCAGAGGTTATTGGTAAATGTTTCACTAATTTTATTGGTTCATCAGATAAGGCACTTATTAAGTATTGGAATTTCTCTATGTTAGACAATTTTGTGTGATTGTGTATCAATGACTTAAACAGTTCATAGAATGAAGTCCATTCAATAGCATTACCTGAAAATTTAGGTATCTGAATCTCCGGTAGATGAACAGTATTTTTATTGCTTTCAACATCAACCTTTTGATTTGTTGTAACAGCAGATGCCATTTTGGTTAATTGTATATCAACAGCTTGAATGTTATCATGCAAATCATCTATTTCTTCCACCAGTGAATTCAGTTGATCCAAATTTTCAACTGAGAGTTGACTCAATTTTAATGATTTGCGTTGTTCTTGAAAATCCTCGTAAATGAGGTTAGATCTTTTAAATTTTGCATAAAACATAGAGTGCGTTGAAGTGTCTGCCACAACGGCAGATGAGTATTCTGACACGGCGGTTAATTTTCTAATTACCACATTACATTCCCTTACAAAATCCTCAAACTTCATTTTGTAAGTATTGATAAGCTCCTTAATAAAGTTATATTAACCGAATGTGAATAAAATTACAAAATAGTTGTATTAATCAGTACTCACAAATACGTTGGAATGACAATATAATAACGAAAATATGTTTAGAGGAAACAAGAAAATGAATTAATTATAGCGGCAGGTTCAATAAAAACACCGTGTGCTAGTGTCAAAATGAATTTAAGCAACAAATGTCAGTTATGAAGTAATTAATTTAAAAAGGTTTTAGATGAATGTAAGGCAAAGCTGGTTTTCTTTTTTAAGGTATCGGCATCGAAGGATCAAAAATGTTTATTAACGCGGAAATAAATCGGACGAAGGACCATTCAGCGTAATGCTGACAAACTGAACTAATATTAATAATTGAATTTGAAATACCTTGTGACCTCGTGTACTAGCGGCACTTCCTGGTGTTGTTCTCTTCTAGTTGGGCCCAACAAACTCCAGGTCTCCAGTATGGGAATATGGCAAGGTACACAAGACACTCGCGTGGTGATAAATAGCGGTTTTTATTATTTTTTAAGTTGACCGAAAAAATGACTTTTTATATTTTTTTTTGTAGCGTTATTATTTTTTGTTGATATGGAAATCAAAAACAAATTGAGTTATAGAAACAAAAAATGCTAGCATTGTTTTCTGAACATAGTGTATACAAGAGAAGCTAAGATTTGAAAAAAAATTTTGGCATTAGCCACCCCCATTACCACCCTTACCCCATTATTTTACCCCATTATTAAAGGGAATGAAAAAAAAAGTGATTTAGTGTGTGTACAAGAACCAAAAGCCTGAAAATATTTTTTTACTTCATCCACCTCCACTACCACCCCCTATCACCATCCCCACCCCACTACCATGTGGGATATCGTTTTATGGGTTTTTGGGGTAGACGATTTCAAATATTATATTGTTAAAGTTCTATAAACAATTATTTCCACATACGAATTTTTTTCGTTATGGGAGACTTGGATAGAAAATCTGGATGTGGAAGTAGTGATTCCTTGGGCAGCGGTTTTGATATAGACCAGTACGTATGTGCGTATGTCAAAGTATACATTTTTCTGATCATTTTCTTATAGAATTATATTCAGTATGAAGCACTGAATGAACTTGATCGGGCATTGTTTAAATCAAAATTGTGTAAACGTTTGAAAAATATTATTTTTACGCATATTCTTTTGTCTAATGACAACAGAAGCTTTACACAAGTACACATACCCAAATATACATATAAAAATTCAAACGCGGATCTGTTGCACGTACTGATCACGTACATTTCTTACTATCCTCCTTTCCCGACTAAAATATAGCGGTGAGAGCATAAAACATGGACTTTAGTCCGAATAAGTACGGGAGTTTTGAAACTTTGGAAATTTGTAGATTTGGATGCCTTGAATGAAATAAGAAAAAATGCAAAATGTGATCTCAGTCGCCGGCGCCGCCATATTGAAAAAATGGCGCACAATAACAGTTTTTTTGAAATATCTCGCTTCGGGTGCCTCATACGGCAAAAAATCTTCTTGTGAAAATAAAAGAACATTAAATTTCCTACAAAATATGTTCTATATATTTTTTCGTTAAACTGAATAGTTTCGGTGCAGCAGCCAATCGAAGCATTCTTGACAAAATTATGATATTTTACAATTTCTCGATTTAGTGCGACTTTTATGAAGGAGTATTTTTGTGCTGGGGCAAAATTTATTTTCATACCTGGAAATCCTCAAATATAGTTGATTTTACTTATCAGCTACGCATAGCTCAGTGTTCAATACTCGTTTCCACACCACCTTGAGGTAGAGTATATGGCGCGTTTTTTTTTACGTGGTTGTCCCCTATAGGCTTAATCCACGACTAGCTTGCTTAATGAGACATCTTAGGTGCTTGATGCCGAAGGTCCAGGTTCGTTGTAGTCTTCAACAATACCTTCTTCGGAAATTGCTTCCGTTGCGCTGTCCACTGATTCTACGTATTGATTGTTCTCCATGCTTGCGAGAAATGTTTCGACTGGAGAGTCGACTCGTCCACTGTTGCTGGTGCATTGTCGCAGCTTTGTCCGTTACAAAATTTGCAAATTAGAGAACATTTTAAAAATGTTGAAGAATGGGGCTGGAAACAGAGCAATGCTGGGCTTACATCAGTAACAATGCTGAAAGATCCTGCTTCTGAAAAGCTACTTAAATTTCTTTCCTGTAAATGAAAGAAAGGGTGCAGTGCAGCATGTGGTTGTAGAAAAGCATGGTTATATCATAATTTTGTCAAGAATGCTTGACTTCGATCGGCTGCTGCACCGAAACTATTCAATTTAACGAAAAAATATAGATATATTTTGTAGAAAATTTAATGCTCTTTTATTTTCATAAGAAGATTTTTTTGCCGTATGAGGCACCCGAAGCGTGATATTTAAAAGAAACTATTTTTGTGCGCCATCTTTTCAATATGGCTGCGCCGGCGGCTGAGATCACATTTTGCAATTTTTCTTATTTCATTTAAGGTATCGAAATCTACAAATTCCCAAAGTTTCAAAATTCCCGCACTTATTCGGATAATAATTTACCTATCGACTGTACTACTAAGGTATATTATAGTCAGATTTGAAGCCGGGCCACCTATCTTAGGAGAGACTCACCGTCACACTGTTGAACCAATCGATCTTATTTTTAAATAGCACTTTATGCATGCATGATATTACGTTTATTTTAATTTATTACAGATCTTTCGTAACAGGCATTAAAGGCATTAGTGACGAAAGTCTCCATAAGTCTTTTAAGTCTGTACATATTAAAACCAGTGCAAATTTAGAAGACAGATAATTCAAACATAAACACGCTTCTGACGTATTGGTACTTAAAATCAATCCTTTCTCATTTTTCACGATAAATGTATATTTAATTTAATCTGTTAATCCAGTATCAAGCAAGTCTTATAAATAATTTAGTCATATTAGTGCGATTGTAGCAAGGTACCTATTCATTCTTGGAGACAAAAAATTAATGTAAAATGGTTGTCCAAGAGTTGTATTGCTTAGACATCATTGTAGGTGAAATCGGATAACTTTATCGAAGAAAATTTGTTTCTTTTATCCATGCCTAATTTTGTGCTTGACTGGCAGTTAAAAATGATCTACATTTTTTATAAGCAGATAATCGTAACATCACTCAAAATTTCGCTACGATCCGCTAAACGTTGTCGATACTCCATTTCTCGAAAACAAAGCATATTAGAACCATTTTCTCCAATTGAGCGAGTACAATACCCTTTGTTTTATAAAGTACGTTTGTAAAGCACTGAAGTCACATAAAGATCACAGTAATGGGCTCATTTAGCATTATTTTTTTAATTAATATATCGAAAGTATACCTTGTAGTTAGTAAATGTGTAAAATATTAGATTTTATTTTCAACTCCTTCCTCAAAGTAAGTGACGTCACACGAGTCGGTGATCAGGATCATTTTAACGTAAGTCTAGTGTAATAGATTATTATTAAAAATTAAAAGATTAAACGAACTTACCTTAAGTGAAGTTTGATCTTAATTATATGACCGCCTCTTCCGAATAGATCACTTGTAGTTTACTCTTCTTCCGCTAGGTGGCGCCACGCAGTTCAAAGTTAGACTAAAAAACCCCCGCCCCACACAGGCCCGGGCAAAGATAAGTTCATTATTTTCAAAGCAAGAAAACTGTTGCAATTAGAATAGATCACGGGCAATGGGGGGGGGGAGTGATCTATTCGGAAGAGGCGGTCATATAATTAAGATCAAACTTCACTTAAGGTAAGTTCGTTTAATCTTTTAATTATATTTCCCGCCTCTTCCTCAAGATCACTTGTAGATGTTCAAAGTAGCAGAAATTTGCAACAGTTCAGGGAAAAAGAAAACAACGACTCACATTGAAAACATTATGTAATAAGACAAGTTAGTTCCAAAATATGGAATACAATTCTTATAAAAATAAAGGCCAATAAGAATATTATTCTTAATATAAAAAGTTAGACAAATTAATTCTTAATATAACATTTTTTAAATTTACTTAAAAAGAAAAATAAGTAAGAGGCAAGGAACAATTTATTCCAAAATAATGTCTCCAAATGTTTCAAAATTTGCTACAGGTCTGTTATAAAAGTTTACGAAAACATTGGATGAAGCACTCCATCCTGCTGTATTTCTTATTGTATCAATACTCGCACCTTTTCTAGCTGCCGCTGATGTAGCGGCATGTCTAGTACTATGGGCTGTGAATATTGATGTGTCAATTCCACTTTTTTGTAAAACTAAACGGATCCAACGACTGATAGACTGAGATGTTGCTGCCCTATAAGGCTTTTTGTAGGTAATGAATAGTTTTGAAAGTTTTTTTGATTGCCTCGCCTCTTTGGTTCTATTTAAATAACAGCAAAGTACACTAGCAGCACAAAGTTGGGGTTTTTTATGAAAAAAAGGGAGTATCAAGATTGGCTGAAATGAATTTGGAGCTGTGGTTTTAATTCTTGCCGGAATTTTTATTTCTATTTTTTCCTTTAAAATTTTTATATTTCCCACTTCTATCAGAGAATATGTTTGCACTCTGTGCGCTGTTACAAGCGCCATTAAAGTAGATAACTTATGAGTTAAGAGTTCCATACTAAGTTGCTCATTTGGAAAATATTTTTCTAAATGATCCAAAACTATGGTGGGATCCCAAATTATTTTATATTTAGGTAGAGTTGGACGTAATTTAAATATTCCTTTAAAAAACCGTTTTATCTGATAATCCGATCCAATTTGCGGTGAAATAATTAAGGCTAGCGCCGAACGAACAGTATTTAATAAACTATATGACATACCCTGGGAGAAAAGGGCTGATAAAAAACGTAGAATATTATTTATGTTAAGTTCAAAATAATTCCAATTTTTTTCTAAACAAAAATCCCACCATAATTTTAGACCACTCCCATATTGTTTAAGGGAAGAATCTGTTAATGATTATAATAACACCTCGACAGCTTCTTCAGGAACTCTTCTATATATCATTGCCTGCCGGACAAAAAACCTGCTACCAGGGAAAGGTTCCGATGCAGAATGTGAGGTTTCCTGTCAATCGATATTAACAAATTGCGATTAGGTGGAAAAATAAGTGGTTCTTTATTTAATAAAGATTGAAATAATGGGTACCATGGTTGGCTTGGCCAAGAAGGAACTACTACTACCCCTTCAGCTTTGTCAGCAATTATTTTTTGAAGTACCCTGGTAACAAGCGAAAAAGGGGGGAAAGCGTAAAAGTTACAGTTCGTCCAGGAAATTGTGAATGCATCAACAATCTCCGACTCTGGATCTCTGAACCAAGAAGCAAATCTTTTGCATTTTGAATTGTGCCTGGAGGCAAATAAATCAACTTCAGGAGTTCCAAGTTTGGAACAAATTTTTTGGAAGGCATAATTTGCTAACTCAAATTCAGTTTCATTATCCAAACGTCGGGACTCTTTATCAGCATGTAAATTTTTACTTGATTCTATATAAGATGCAAAAATAAACAGATCTCGCTGTTCACACCACTG
Organism: Rutpela maculata; assembly: GCA_936432065.2. Taxonomy (NCBI): domain Eukaryota; kingdom Metazoa; phylum Arthropoda; class Insecta; order Coleoptera; family Cerambycidae; genus Rutpela; species Rutpela maculata. The sequence continues at coordinate 53,215,545 of OW386290.2, read as the reverse complement.
CCAAATTAGTTTAGTTAACTTGTTAAGATGTGGGAATTGCACGCCTCCCATTCTATTTATATATGAAATAGCAGTGGTGTTATCAATACGTAATAATACGTCACAATTAGAGAGGTTTTGGGCAAAGCATTTGAGTCCAAAAAATGCTGCTAGCAGTTCTAAGTAATTTATGTGATAATTCTTCTCAGCTTTAGACCAAAAACCATGCGCGAAGCTACCGTTACAAAATAGGCCCCAACCCGATCTTGAACTATCGCTGAATATTTCTATTTTAAATTCTCGGGTTTTAAAACTATTTTCGCAAAATATATGAGTCTTCCACCAGGACAATTCGTCCAAGACATGTTTGGAGATTGTCATTTTTTGGTTATAAAAACCTCCTGATTTTTTTAGTGCTAAATATTTTGCTCGTTCGCAATTTTTTGTATAAACCCAGCTATATTTGATGGCGTTACAGGCCGCAATTAGTTTTCCAACCAATCTTGCGAACTCCTGAATTGTATGTTTTGTTTTGTTTTCAAACTTATATATATCATTCAAAATGTTCTGTTGTTTAACTTTTGGAATGCTAACTGATAACTTAACAGTATTGTAAATATAACCCAAATATTTTATTTCTTGGCAAGGAATAAGGACGCTTTTTTCTTCGTTAATCACAAAGCCTAAATTTTCCAGAAATTGTTTATGAACTTATCTTTGCCCGGGCCTGTGTGGGGCGGGGGTTTTTTAGTCTAACTTTGAACTGCGTGGCGCCACCTAGCGGAAGAAGAGTAAACTACAAGTGATCTTGAGGAAGAGGCGGGAAATATAATTGTACAATAATAAATAAAGCTTGAAGAGGATATGGAAAAATAAATGTATTATAAATAGTATATTATTCAACGAGCGGTAATGTAGGAAACAACTCACGCAGATGAAGTTTAATTCATCAAGTGAGTTATTGCCATTACCACAAGTTGAATACTATACTTTATCTACTATTATAACAATAAATATGAAATTGAGAAAATTTTGTTTAAATTACTCAGTTTGTTTATTAGTAAAATTAAGTGCAAAATTTAATTTTTGTACACACCTTTATATTTGTTCTGCGATTTTTTTGGGTAGTAAATTATGTAATTGTATCATTAGCTACTTGTCTTCATTCTGGTGGTGTGCATATTAGTTCATATTCACTAACCGAATTCATCATTTTTGGCAAAATTATTGCTTAACTTGATTTGAAAACGTCGAAACTATGATAAATCACCGTTCTCTCCTCAATAATAATGGACCGTTCTATTTCACCGTATCGGAAAAGAATTTCTCTCGGACAGGACAGAGCAACCTTCGTGTGTCGCGCATTACGTCGATTGGACAGGCTAGGCATGAAGATAAAGGTGACTGGCTCTGTACATAGTGATTTATAATAACTCACTCATTATAACTCACGCTATTTGTTTATGGATACTATTAATTGTTCAAAAGCAGTTCATTAATTAGTATATAACCTAATAAGAGTAGATAAATACCTTTTTAACCCCCGACCTCAAAAGACACGTATGTTTGTTTGTTTGTTTGTTTGTTTGTCTGTCTATCTGTCTGTCTGTCTGTCTGTGGCTTCATGTCTCTTCAACGGGGGATCCGATTTTGATGCAGTTTTTTTTTTATTTGCACATAACCAACAGCATTATCGCCGTAACTTTGTCTGGCTGATCTAAAAGTCAGATAAATTCGGTAGATATGTATCTAGTCAACCTCTGTAATCAGCAACCTCATTTCAGCACTTATGTAATATTTATTATTATTAAAATATTCCATACCCATAAAAATGTCTACACACGGCAATATGTTGAAATTAGCCTTAACGTATCCATTTTCTAGAGAACACATCAAATTAGTTAAATAACGTAAAATAACATCACACCCGCACAGTGTACAACAAAAGCTCTTAAACTGAATATAACCGCATAAATCAGAGACCCAGTGGAGTGATGTGACATCATCCGCGCCGTCGAACGTTTCAAATATGTTAGGAATTGGAAATTAAATATTAGGGTAAATATTAACCCTGGCGGCTTAAATTTTTTCACTATATAGTTAAAGAGTTATATATTTACGGAAAATGCAAAAATAAATTATAAAGTAAATATCACTTAATGAGCTCATTGTAAAAGTCTTTTCTAAAAAGTATAGACGGTTACACGTAAATTCAAAGCCAAAACTAATTAAGGACTTCAGCGGTACTCTCATAACTCACAGGAAGGCAGGTCATCGAGCCTTGGCAACAATATAGACAAAAGCTTTTCGAAAGTGACCATTCTGAAGATGACTGTTGGCAGGATTACGGAAACAAACGTTCAATACTGGGGTTAGAGAAGGCGGTCATGCCGAAACTAAAAGTTGGAAAGGTAGTTGGGGTCGACAATATTACGACAGGATACTTAAATAATTGTTGAGGATCTTCACAGAATATACAAAAAAATATGGAAGGCATCGTCGACTGGAGAATTAATCTTCATGACACTATATAAATGATAGATGTGTGTAATAGCTACACATTGCTGGTATTAACACCCCACGTCCATACCAGCAAAATATTGTGGTATATTCTTCAATCCAGTTTTCAGCATCATCTATCTTGGAAAATATCTTTTGAGCAAGCAGGCTTTGTTAAAGGACGCGGTACTAGAGAACATAACATGGCCTAAACATAAACACATCACACATACTAGACAATCCCCAATCAAAGCTAACCCAATATGCGATAGATAGTGTAACCAAGTCTGCTCGCCACGAAACACACTTTAGTCCGCTGTGCTATCATACTGAACAACTACTGAATTTATGGTAATGCAAGGGACTATTACGTGTCTATGGACCTTTGATTCGTAAACTGCCATAACTTTTTTATCTACACTGAGTAACAATACAGAATAAGAGAAACTGTGGACTGTGCTATTGGTTTTTGGAACACTCAGACATCTGGTCTTCATTATACCTTGGATAAAGAAAATTCGGCAAAAATCGAAAATACTTAATATCACAAAGGTGGACAAAGATGTCAGACAAGGCTGTGCTTAGTTACCAATCCTCTTTAATATCTATAGCAAACAGTGGATACATACTGAAGACGACCAACTTTTAACGAAGTACAAGAAGCCATTAAATACCTTGAGAGCAACAAATCCTCGGGTAACGATAGCATTCCAGCGGAGCTCTATAAATACGGAGGACAAGATTTGGTTAATCTTATTTGGACCATGATCAAGAAGGCCTGGAAAAATGAAGACATGCCGTAGGAACGAAACATCGGTCTTATCTGCCCACTGCATGAAAAGGGGCGATCAATAGGAGTGCATCACCTTCCTTAATACAATATATAAAATATTCTCTCATATTATATATAGAAGATTAAGCCATTATACCGAAGATACACTGGCAGAATATCAGAGCGGTTTCCGGCCAGACAGATCTACCGTTGACCAGATTTTTGTTCTGCGACAAATCCTAGAAAATTCCACGGAATACAACATCGACAAGTTCCACATGTTTATAGATTTAAGGCGGCCTCTGATAGCATCATTAGACCCAAACTGAGAGAATTCAAAATACCTGTTAAACTAATAAGACTCGTCAAAACAACAAATGAGTCAAGTAACCTGCCAAGTGAAAATACAAAATAAAACATTTGACTCTTTTACCGCAAATAAAGCACTAAGGCAAGGGGATGCGCTGGCGTATCACCTTTTCAACATAGCATTAGAAAAAGTAATCAAAGACGCAGGGCTGAACAACAGGGGTATAATTTTTAATAAGAGGATACAGACAATGGCAAACCGGACAACATATGACTATCCATGATTAGAACTTTGAGGCAGTGCAAGCATTTACTTACCTAGGGTCTTCAGTAAATAATAAAAATAATATGTCAGAGGAAATAAAACTCAGAATAGTACTTGCCGACAAGTGCTATTTTGGACTTGGAAAACACCTCAAAAACCGGTAATTATCATTTAAGACAAAGCTGATGCTGTATAAAACGTTAATACTCCTGGTCCTTACGTATGGATCCGAGACATGGACCCAGAGTAAAGCTGACGAAGCTACTCCAAACTTTTGAAAGGAAAATTCTGAGGCCGATTTTTGGAGCTGTATGTGAGAACGGTGTATGGCGCCGGCGTTATAACTTTGAGCTCCATGAGAAATGCAAACAGATGGCAAAAGGTTGGGATGTGGTAACAAGAATAAGGATTGGACGACCGGCGCGGTAGCTCAATCGGTTAAGGCGTATTGAGTGGCGAATATGCTGATCGACTGTATATCGCACTCTGGGTTCGACCCCCAGCCCCGGTATTGACAACACCGGTGGGTGTGGATGTATGTCTGCGTTTTTCCAAATGTGTAACCCCTTCCGCACAGCCTTGGCTTTGGATTTGGGGGTTGTCTACTATCTGTGGTGTGTTTATGTTATTGTTATGCTAGTTAGGTAGGACATGTCAATAGAGCTGATGACAATTACCCCCTAAGGAAGATCATGGTTTCGGAACCAGCGGGAGCTAGAAGCCGTGGCAGGCGAAAATTACGGTGGAAAGATAGTGTCGATGAGGATGCACGAAAAATCGGTGCAAGGAATTGGAAGCAAGAGTCGCGGAATCGGCAGGAATGACGAAAGAAACTAGAGAAAGTCGGGGGCCACATAGAGCTGTAGCACTAGGGATGATGATGATGAATGGAACAGTGGATATAGTGTGCTAGAAAACTAGCAGTGGTAGCTATAGGTGGAACTATGATTTTTAACTTTGCAAATGATACCAATCCAATCTAATCCAAAACAATTTTATTCAACATTACGGGTACAAGAATGCGCCTAGACCGAGCCCTGATTCAGAGACGACCACACCATCACGCAACGCCGTGGTAGATGAGTGGTCGGGTGGAAAGGGGTCGGCTTTCGGCTTGAACAACAGATCAAGTGGTGGGGGGTTAGGCCTCCTGTTTAACAGTAAAACACTTAAGCCTGACAATTGCAGATAACTAAAAACTAAAAACTAAGTTTAAAAACACTTAAAGCTACTTAAAGCTAGATTTAAAAACTTTGATTAAAGGGCGCGCGCACAACACACGCGCACTAGTTTTAAAGTTTTGGCTAATAATACGGGAAAAACTCAATGAAAAAACCCGTTTGAGCAAGTCACAATCTTCATCCGGTGGTCTGCCTGCCTCCGGAAAGGTAGGGTGAAGGGGAGAGTGTGATTTTAAAAGTTGGGATTTGCTAGAGGTTATTGGTCAAAAGGGGATTTGGAAGGACAAAAAGGGACAAAAAGAACAAAAATTTAACAAAAACAACAAAATGGATAAAGAGAATAAAGAGGGGTTTGAGGTAAAAGGTGGTTAAATTAAAGGGTGGTGAAAGGGAAGTTGTGGTATAGGAAAGGTTTGGCTAGGGAAGTTGCCGAAAGATAGGCAACGCCTGGTATGGTAATGGGTGTTTTAGGTCGAAAAGTATGGCATTATGCTGTCTGATTCGTGTGATGTCTCGGGTTAGCGGACTGTCGCCCAATTTGAATTGATAGAATTTTTGGGAGGTTTCCCGGACGAAGTCCGCTAGTGGGGTTATGTCGTGGCAACGTGCATAGAGATCTCTGAGGGAGGTGTACCTATCTGAGTCTGAAATGGGGCGCATAAATTTGTGTTCTAGGACTTTAAATGATACCACTTGGTTACAGCAAGGTAAGATGAGTTAGACATCTGCTCAATAATCTTTAGATCAGTGAGTACGATTTAAATGTAAAGTGCAACCATACGGAAATTATTATTATAGAATAGCATAACAGTAGAGTAGTAATAGATCAAAACTTAAAATGGACAGATCTAGTCAACAATTAAATAATAAAATGCATACCTAGTTTAAAGATTCTACCTTCTAAAAAAATATTCCACAAATAAAACCCTTAAATATATCATAAAAATTTTCTTACGAAAAAATAAACAAATCTTTTCAAATTATTATTATTCAAACAATTCAATGTATTTAAAGTGTATGGTAAATGGTAAACAGGGCTATATCTTGAGCCTTTGTTGGCAATACTTGAATTATGAGTATCAGATTCGACGAAGAATGCAGATGGCAAGATCGGTAATTTTCCAGTTGAGCCAAATTTGATGCAACAAAAATATCACGAAACGTATAAAGAAGAGGACACCCTCCAAGATGTTAGACTGATATTATCAACAAGCTGATGGGGCCTTGTGTCTAACAGGCAACCGTAACATACGACGTGATGCTGTTAGACCTGTGATACGGCAAAGGTAGACCAATTAGAATAATGCATGAATCACGAAAGATATGCCAAGGTGTTGGGAATAAGAAGATATCATCTCTGAGAAATTTGACATTTCACAATTACATTGGGTATTGACCAAAAATTTTTAAAAAAATCTTGTTTTTTTTGTTTTCTTGACGACGGACATCACCTTTGTTGCTTTGCTGTACAGTTTCACTCCTATGCACTATGCTCGTAGGCATCACTGAGATTGTGAAAAACCACGACAAGGCGTGTTGGGGGTAGTTTTTGAGAATGAAGCTACCCCTTGAGCACTGGAAACTTTTGTTTTTTAAAGGTAGCCTTATGGCGCAAATAATCCCCAAAGGGCAAAACATTATAATTTATTTTCTCTGTTCGCCGATTTTAAGTCTAATATCAATGGACTAATAGTCAATAGTAATATTTGGTATATTCTTAAAAAAAAAATTACATATTTTATTAAAACTGATTGGATTTTACCACTTCTCTGATTTTTTCTTTTCATTTTCAAGCTTCAGTTTGATCATATTATACCATATATAGTGAAAACACAATGCCAATTTTATGCAAAATTACAAGCAGATGAGCTCCCTGAATCATGGCAGGCCGATGATAAGGAAGTTGTAATTTTAAATTTCGGTCCAACATATTTCATGACAAAACGTATAATAAATTTACTTTTAGAGTGGGAGATAACAGTAGTTTTAATAATTAGTATAAAAAATTGCCCAAATGTGTCCTATGATTATCATTTCTCCGTCCATTAATACAGCAATTTTTGAGAAGTGTGTTTGTTTCGTAAGACTACAACGCGAATTTTTTGCTCAAAGAAATTAATTCATTCCAGTAGCAACTAGACAAAAACGATAAACAAAATCATAATAGTGAAAGTGAATCATATACATTTAGTACAATTTTCGTTTGACGACTTTGCATACATATAGATACATTTGTCGGATAATAGTGATGGCAGCTTCAATTTAAAATTTAAAACGTAACGTTGATTTTTAACAAGTACACATAGTACTTTCACATATACGTGGTTTAAAGTGTTTTGTTTTAAATCAGTCAATAAAATTTTATGCTGAATCAACAAAGGTAAGGTTACCCTGTCAAACTAGATATTTAAATTAACATTAAGTGTAATATCATGTATTTTGTGGACAAAAAGCAACCGCGCAGATTAAGATCAATCTGAGCTAAATTTATAGCATCAAAGTTAAAAGAAATTTAAGTAGCGTCTGCTCACTCACAGATGCATTTACTGACTTTCAGATAGAAACAATTTGTGAAAAACAGCCTGCAAATTTACTTATCTAATCTACTCAACGTTTACAATTATCTCAATTTTTTTAAAATTAATTATAACACTTTTGTTTTAAAGAGGATTAAGGCACTTTGTAAATTATAAGTAAGAGTAGTACTATTACTATTAATCATCCATCTTAGTTTTAATACAGTGTATGAATTAGCAATATAGAAAATTAGAAATTTAATATAGAACTTCCTAAAAAAATATTATTTTGGGTATTCAGCAGATAACTTTCAAAGAAACCACTCCTTTCATATACCATTGATCTAAACCTGACCATGTAGACCAGTAGATGGTGACATAAAATCAAAACTGATAGCCTGCCATCTGCAAGTAATTTAGTCAGTATTATGTATACAATAAAGCTCAATTTTTGGTACTTTCAAGGTTTGCCCGCATACGCGGGATGTAGGTAACGATTTCCGGTTTGCATAAAAAAACAATGTTTTCAACTGATACACTACCGTCTGCAAAGTTCATAATTCGAAATTAAAGGAATAAAAATATGTCGGAAGCGCTTTTGCAGACAGTTCTGTCATGCACCAAACCTTATACAGGGTACTCCAAAATGTATCAAATTTTAGTAAAAAAAAAAAGATAATTTACCGTCTGCAAACAACACAAAATGATGATTTTGGTTCATGACGACGAGTAGGGGAAAGGTACAGACGTTTACGATATGCATATCACCATATTGTGCGCATGTCAACTTGTTGTTTTTTTATAACTTTGAACAATTGTTTACCGTTTAATTATAGTTTTATTAGAAAATTTAGGATGCAAAACTATTGTAAACAATGTTTTCAGACGAATCCAATATGCACGGTTGTCCATTGAATTCTATAAACTTGTAAGAAAATGGAGGTAACTTTTACCGATTATTAACTGTCTGCAACTTGGTACAAAGAAAAGTTATTGATTCGATTACGCAATTATTTAATTTGCAGACAATGCGCACATGCACTAAAACCACAGATATGTACCAAAAACAACTATATATACCGTTTGCAACTTGGTACAAAGAAAGGTTACTGAGTTAAATACGCAATTATTCAATTTGCAGATAATGCCCACATGCACGAGAGCCACAATAGAGTCAAAACTCGGCGAATTCCCTTTGATATCTCTTCGTGTGCGATATGCACCAAACACAACTCTTTACCTTCTGCAACACAAAATTGTGTAAGCTAACTTATGCAAGTATATTTTTTTCGGATAGGCAGACAACATGCAGATGCACACGGACCAGAATTAGTGCTGGTATTCGATAAAGTTGATAGATAATTCGCATCGTAGTTAAATTCAATTGAAAAAATATTATTTTATTAAAGTTGTAACAAAAATCTTATACATATTATCATAATAATAATTATTATTTATAAAAAATTTTGTTCGCCGTCTGTTTCTTCTTCAACACCATCATTCTCAACCACTGAGTCCTGGAACGTTTTCCTCAGTGAAATGATACATATCTGCTGTCACTGATATGTTCTAAAAACAAATTTTCTTCATCTGAATCATTCATCAGCATTGTTGTCGGTGAGCATTGTTGTCGGTGAGCATTATTTGTTCGTTATTCTCCTCGACCACACTGTTACTGGTAATTGCAACTGTAATTTTAAAAATTAATCAGCATTTGAAATTCATTGGAATTAAGAAGAAAACTACGGTATTTTCGTACCGTTGTCGTTATCAGCTACAGAAATTTCTTTGACGGTTTGTAGCATTTCATCTCTATCAAACAGTCCTCCGATCCTCCGATTTGCACCAGCCGTACTCCTCAACTTTTAAGCTTGATGCTTAGGCAAAGATGAATCAATAATCTTTCTTTTTATCAAGTTGCAGATAATAAATAATTGGTAAAAGTTACCCCCATTTTTTTACACAAATACGTTAAGAGGCAAGTGCTTTGTACTCATTTAATCTATCTGCAAATAATTCTTTAACGAAGCTCTATTTTTAAGTCATGTTTTCTTTTTAGCTGCAGACGGTAAACAATTGTTCAAAGTTATAAAAAAAAACCGCTGCCCAAGGAATCACTACTTCCACATCCAGATTTTTTATCTAAGTCACAACGAAAAAATTTTGTATGTGGAAATAATTGTTTATGGAACATTAATAATATAATATTTGAAATCCTCTACCCCAAAAACCCATAAAATGATACCCCACATCGGTAGCGGGGTGGGGGTGGTGATAGGGGGTGGTAATGGGGGTGGATGAAGTAAAAAACATTTTGAGGTTTCTGGTTCTTGTACACACCCAAATTCACATTTTTTTTTCATCCCCTTTAATAATGGGGTGGGGGCGGTAATGGGGGTGGCTAATGCCAACATTTTTTTTTGAGACCTCAGCTTCTCTTATATATACTAAATACCAATTTTATGGACTCTTACCTGCTTGATTTACCTATTTTCCCCAAATTTACCCCCCAACCCTTCGACGGAACAAGATGAAAATATAATCTAGTTCTAGATCTCGTTAAAGTACATACGTGTACCAAATTTCAAGTCAATATCTCAAACGGTTCCAGAGTAAACGTGCGCACAAAAAAAGTTACAGACAGACAGACCGACAGACAGGCCGACAGACAGACATACCGACAGACCAACAGACCGACAGACAGAAATTTTTTTTCTCTCAAACTTAAAATCTCGACGTTTCGTGACATTCTAAGCCTATTTGAACAAAAAAAATTTTTTTTAATTTTTTTGTCGTTACTATACTTCCACTGGATGTGGAAGTAAAATAACAAGTTGACATGCGCACGATATGGTGACGTGCATATCGTAAATGTATGAACCTTTCCCCTACTCGTCTTCATGAACCAGAATCGTCATTTTGTACTGTTTGCAGACGGTAAATTATCATTTTTTTTTTACTAAAATTTGATACATTTTGGAGTACCCTGTATAAGGTTTGGTGCATGACAGAACTGTCTGCAAAAGCGCTTCCGACATATTTTTATTCCTTTAATTTCGAATTATGAACTTTGCAGACGGTAGTGTATCAGTTGAAAACATTGTTTTTTTATGCAAACCGGAAATCGTTTCCTACATCCCGTGCATGCCAAAAATTGAGCTTTGTTGTATAGATAATACTGACTAAATTACTTGTAGACGGTAGTCAGAATTGTCAGATTGGCTAGTTTTTCACCCCCAACCCCAAAAAGACACCCCCACAAAAAATGGTCTGTCCGGCGGATCAGACCAGTGTATCCCCATGTACTTGGACTCGCTGAAACCGAATCAGAATTATAAGATTGGCTCGTTTTTTACCCCCAACTCCAAAAAACACCCCCAAGACAAAAAAGAGTAGTCTGTCCGGCAGATCATACCAGTGTATCCTTATGTATTTTGACACGCTCAATTCGAATCCGAAGTGAGAATTGTCAGATTGGTTCATTTTTCACCCCCTAACCCTAGAAAAACATCCCCCTCCCCCTTCCAAAAATGGTCTGGCTGGCGTGCCATACTAGTATATTCTTATGTATTTGGACTTGCTGAAACCGAATCCGAAGTTAGAATTGTAAGATTGGCTCGTTTTTCATACCTAAACCCAAAAGACACCTCCAAAACAAAAAAAAGTGGTCTGTGCGGCAGACCATACCAGTGTATCCTTATGTATTTTGACATGCTGAATTCGAATCCGAAGTCAGAATTGTAAGATTGGCTCGTTTTTTACCCCCAATCCCAAAAAACTCCCCTAAACCAAAAAAAGTGGTCTACCGGCAGACCATACTAGTGTATGCAATGTAATGTAATGTAATGTAATGCTTTATTTTCCTTTCGACATATTACAATGCATAGGAATCGTCACAAAATCACTTACAAACTATGATAAAATTATTACATAGATATTATTACAGTAGAGACAATAAAGGCAAAATAATAAAAACATTTTGGTTGAACTACACAAACTATCTGGCTATCAGTGCAGAAAATCTTCCACGCGATAGTAGCTTTTTTTTATTAAAAATTCTTTAAGCTGGGCTCTAAAAGATCGGAAACGTGGCAGATTTAATACGAGCAGGTAACTTATTGAACATTACTAATCCGAGCACATCAGGTGATTTGTATGATGTGTTATATCTAGCGAAAGGTATATGAAAGTTATCTCTTTCTCTAGTATTCGAATTATGGATATCACAGTTTCTAGGAAATTTCTCTTGATGCTTAAATACATAAATGCACAATTCAAATATTAAAATAGACGATACAGTTAAAATTCCTAGTTCACAAAACAACGATCTGCAAGAATGTCTGCTATTGACACAAGCAATGGTTCTTATAATTTGTTTTTGAGCCGTGAATACCTTGGTGGCATGAGTGGACCAGCCCCAGAGGAAGATGCCGTATCTCAGTAAACAATCTACGTTTGCATAATATATCTTTATTAACTGATCTCTGTCTAGTACAGTTCTTAGATTGGTGAACAAATAGTTTTGACTACGCAGCTTAGCAACAAGATTTTCACTATGATATTTCCAACTCAAAGTATTGTCATAATATACCCCAAAAAATTTAACACTTGTAGGGGCTGGTGATATAGATGAGTTATTTAACATAAGATTGGGATTACTGCACGTCCTTTGCCAGTTCTGAAAACGCAAATAGTTAGTTTTCTCATTGTTAAAATATAAGGAGTTCTTAGAGAACCATGTATTTAAATTATCAAGTGTTGCATTACATGAATCCTTCAGTCTAAAATCATCCTTACAAGATATAAGGACAGATGTGTCATCGGCATATAAGGTTATATTCGCATTTGGTACTGAATTTTCTACATCGTTAATATAGAGAATGAAAAGAATAGGTCCTATAACGGAGCCCTGAGGTACTCCTATTTGAACATTCTTAGTTTCAGACTGCGAAAAGCTTTTGGAGCTGTCAGTAATGTAAGTTAAATGAACAAATTGAGACCGGTTATTCAAGTAACAGTTTATCCACTTTAAAGCTGTACCTTCGATACCGTATTTATTTAGTTTGGATATAAGCAAATTATGATCAACGCAGTGGAATGCCCTGCTGAGGTCGCAGAATATCCTTACCAAATACATAGTGTATGGTCCGCCAGACATACCATTTGGGGGGGGGCTGTTTTTTGGGGGTTAGGGGTGAAACACGAGCCAATCTAACAATTCTGACTTCGGATTTGGATTCAGCAGGTCAAAATAGGATACACTGGTCTAGTCTACCGGACAGACAACTTTTTTTGTTTTGGGGGTGTTTTTTTGGGGTTGGGGGTGAAAAGCGAGCCAATCTGACAATTCTGACTTCAGATTTGGTTTCAGCAGGTTCAAATACATAAGGATACCAATATATTATAAAAAGCTTCCTTTACGAGACATTCTTTTTAATATCTCTAGCCATACCTAGAGGATACTCCACTAAAATCAAACATTTTTTACATTTCAAAGCCACAAACTACTAAAAAACACAAAGAAAATAGGTATATTTAACTCACTGCAAGCATATCAATAAATACAATATTTCCTTCTACTTTCGACTATTTGAATCCCTCAAAAAATTGTACAACTTTTTTCATTCGCTTTGGAACTTATCAGGAGAGATATATATTCAATTCGAAACAAAATATTAAAAAATAATAATAAGGAAATATTTTTATGTGCAAAACTTACAGGAAAGTATTTATTTACTTGACAGATATAAAAAATAAAAAAATCACTCTTTTAGAGCCCCATAGCTCGTCTAGTTTTAAAAAATAAATATCTTGTATTTTTGCTTACATTATTGTTAAAAAATATTATTTTGGGTATTCAGCGGATCAGAAACCACTCGTTCCTTTCATATACCATTGATCTAAATCTGACCATGCTGGCATATCACAACTTATACACTTTTTTATTTATTACCTACTTTTAATATATTGTTGCCCTTATCTGAGCACGTTAATGTACTAGTCAGGTAAATACTTTAAAACACTCATTACTAGAGAACCAATCAAAACAACTACTCTTCTAGCTAATACTGACGAAGTACTGAATTCCACCTACCTACCTGATTAGTATATTAGCCTGCCCAGGCTAGAGCAACAATAGATTGTGTGAGTCGAACGAGAACCCGACTATTGTCTGATTTAATGGGATTAGTTCTCCACTCCGTTTGCGAGGATGCTGAACACCGCAGTGGTGACACAATTTCTCGTTGGGGTGACTCACCTCCGTAAACGGCCAAAAACTACCCCCAAACGGGGTCAAACGAGTATTATAATTATTGTTTGAGGGACTCTTACTCGGTGATCCCCCGTTTTCGAGAATGCTGAACACCGTGGTGATGGTGGAATTGCTCCCCTGGGGGTGACCCACCCCCGTAAATGTCTCTAACAACCTTCCAAAGAGGTGTAAGTGCCTTCTCCCCCCCCCCCTTTTGAGGATGCTACACAGGAAAAAGCATTAAGATGTCACCTCGATCTCGTCAACAAAGTAATCATTCTTCATTTACTATGGAGCTGAAAAAAGATGAATGTATATTTTTTGTACATATTTTTTGGGAAAAATAGGTTTATATAATAATTGAAACATCTGATTTATTTAATTATAATATATCACATAAAATATTTTTTATTACTGCATACATTGTTACGCTGGCTTTTCTTACATTTTAAAATACTATGACTCAAAAATTAAAACAATAAATTTATTTATTTATTTTTTTATTTTAAATTTATTTTTACTTTCTTTGAACCCGTGCAGTTACACTTATTTTGAAAATGCGAAGGGGTGTTTTTTTTGTCATTGAGGGATGAGGGGGTGTCAAGCATTCGATTCGTGGTTCTCTCCGTGCTCGAAAATGGGAGGGAAAGCATTTTGTCCAGTAGTATGATAAGAGCGCTCTCACCCCTTGTGGTTATTGGCCATTGAGTGGGTGGGGGGTGTCAGGCACGCGTCCCAGGGTCCTCCCCATAATTGGCATGCTCGTGGGTCACCCCAACTAGAAATTCTGCCACCACCACGGTGTTCAGCATCCTCGAAAACGGGGCATCACCAAGTAAGAGTCCCTCAAACTATAATATGCGTTTAACCCCGTTTGGTGGTGGTTTTTGGCCGTTTGCGGGGGTGGGTCACCCCAACGAGAAATTCTGCCACCATCACGATGTTCAGCATCCTCGAAAACCGGAGGGAGAACTAATCTCATTAAATCAGACAATTGTCGGGTTTTTCGCGTTATTTTCCGACTCACACAATCCACTAATATGCAGAAAGTAGGTAATTTCATAATAAATAAATAAAATTATATAAAAAAAAATATTTTTAAGAAAAAGCTTTTATTTGAAAAAACTGTACTAAAAAGTAAAAATAACTTTTTTTAAATTCATACACCTGGAAACCAAATGCTTTGGAGACGGTCATATAGCGCTATTGCATAGTTACTTTGCTCAATTGACAGCCCCCAAAGCTGGTTTCTATCTGTATGAATTTAAAAAAACAGTTTTTACTTTTTAGTAGTTTTTTCAAATAAAAGCTTTTTCTTAAAAATGTTTTTTTTATATAATTTTATTTTTTACTTTTTAGTCTACTTATTTTACAGACAAACAGACAGACAAAACCGTCTCATTTGATACCCATGGCAAGGGAGTCGTGAAGAAAAAGATAATTTGCCATCCCATACTGGATTTAGAATGACATCACATAGTTTATCGTATTTTACTCGTCAAACCCTTTCATGTGATACTCACATCAAGGGGGTTATGAAGAAAAAGATACTCCGCCATCTTGGAGCGTCCGCCATAGACGTCACATGGTCCATCGTATTTTACTCGTCAAACCCTTTCATTTGATACCTATATCAAGGGGGTTATGAAGTAAAAGATACTCCGCCATCTTAGGGCGTCCGCCATACTGAATTTAGAATGACGTCACATAGTTTATCGTATTTTACTTGTCATTTGATACCCATATCAAGGTGGTTGCGAAGGGCTTTCCCTTCACAACAGATGGCGATCCGCCATCTTGGGACATCTGCCATATTGGATTTAGACTGATAATGGCTATACTATGTTGCATTGTCACCAGACTTCTACACGTGTGCCAAATTTCAAAGCTCTAGCTTAATCAGAACTAGTCGAAATTCAACTTGCAAGATTTGACCAAAACAAACATACAATAGTAGTTTGTGCAACAAGAGTGGATATGATATCCATATCGCACGACGCCGTAGGCGGAGTGCTTCAAATCTTTTGAGTGCGATATGGATAATCCACTCGAGTTGTACAGTATACTTTTTCTACGACCAGCTTAAAAAAACTACAAAATTTATTAAACACTAATATATTACACAATATACACTGACAGTACACACTGACAGTTACTTTGACAGCTTACGCACTAATTTGATTTTAAAACGAATAGTTGTCTATGTACTTAATACATGAACTGTGATTGGTCGGTTTCATTTCATATCCATCCTAGAACTGATATGAAATATATCCGTTCAGTTAACTGAAATTGCCTACTTATCCATTCTACAGACTGTACAGAAAACAGAAAATTTACATAAGGGAGTAGAAAAACATACAAACATTGCAAGTCAAATAAAAGCTTTTAAAAAGTGTATAAGTTACGATATGCCTGACCATGCATCAGATTTAGATCAATGGTATACGAAAGGAACGAATAGTTTATTTGAAAGTTATCTGCTGAATAACCAAAATATTTTTTAATTATAATGTAAGCAGAAATATAAGATATTTATTTTTAAAAATTGAACTTCTTTTAAAGCATATTTAGAAGATAGAAGAAAACTTGATTATTTAAACAATGAATCTTATTGGTAATGAAAAGAATAATTTAAAAATAAAATCCCACGAAATTTGCAACGCGAAATTCTTTTTGGTTCTTGAGATGTGTATATATAATCAAATTCTAATGGCTCTAAAACGAAGACCCAGTCGATTTTTTTTTCGAGGTGTTAACAATAATATTCTGATCTGATCTGGCATTTTGGAGTTTTAATGTACATATAGTAAATTTCAATATTACTTAAAAAATTTATTTTTTACCCTCTGCAGGTCTACCCTCATTTTTTTGTGCGCACATTTACTCCGGAACGGTTTATCATTTGATATTTGGTAAACTTATGTATTATAATATTTCAGAGTAATCGTGCGCACAAAAAAATGTTACAGACACAATGACAGACAATTTGTTTTTGCTTAAACTTAAAATCTCGACGTTTCGTAACATTCTAAGTCTATTTGAGAAACACAAATGAAAAAAAATACCGTTATTATACGTCCACTCGACACATGGATGTGGAAGTAATTGATGTTGTTTAGCATTTTTTTACAAAAATAGAGTATGTCTAAGCTACAGAATTGTTTCAATTTAAAATATTTATACTGTATATCGGTATGTTACAAGAAGAAATATCCTGAAATATACATTTTAAATAATAATACACTACCATTATTGTGTATTTTAGTAACAATAGTAATAACAGTAACAATATTTTTATTGTTACTAGTTATTACAATTTCATTCAATTTATACTTTTATTTTCATCATCCTATTCAGAATGCTTCAACAGAAGTTTCGTGACACATTATTCTAGTTGTCCTCCCTTTACCGTATGGAACGTCCGACGTCATCACAGCATCTGTTGCGGTTGTCTGATAAGCATATGGCTTCACCAAAGATCTTTCTCATCGTCTTCTTGGTACCATCAGTTCAAAGAAGGGCATCCTCTTCTCCATTGCCAGCTAGTTTTCTCTAAACTATTAACCGTTCTTATAATATTCTCTCTGAGAGATGTGGCAAAAACATAACCGAGTGCGGGCAAATAAGATGTTGGAGAGACGTTTTGGAGTGCATACTTCCCCAGGCACACATCTCAAAAGCATTAATACACCTCCTATCTGCCTTCCTAATATAAACCATCAAGGATATATGTATAAAAATATGGAAAAACTAGAGCGGCAACAATCCCGATCTTTGTGTATTTTGTGATATTTCCTTCACGCCAAATTTTACTCAACTGACAGCCGATCTTATAATCTGCATTTCTCATCGAATGTCATATTCTTAAATGTTGGTATCGTCAGCAAGAACTTCGACGTTGTCGTCTTATTCACTACTTCAAATTGACCTATTACTCAATGTGTTTATACAGTTTTCATGAGCTGAGTTTATTTTTTTTGGTATATTTTTAAAGTTAATCCTTTAACATATGATCTCTTAAATCTCAGCAATAAAACAGTTTTATATATCGATTTATTTGATGTGAAATTTAATCCAGTTATAATTGTAGATAAACATACTACGTAAAGATGCACAGTGTGATAGCATTCAATCATGTGAGCGGAATGAATTAATAGAAATTAAGACGCAAAGGACTGATACTGATTTACGCAAACTATTTAAAAACAAACGTAGGTATGTAGGATTATTATTCATATCCATTTTAATAACATGATTCCGGTATCTAATATTAAATTTTATAGCGGGGGATTACATCTACAAAGTGCCATTCCCATACTCCTCCTTAAAGTGTTGAAATGTTTTTTTTTACTCAGAACTTTCCTAATTTTTACAGGCGCTCAGACTACTTACATGTACCCTTGTAACCAAATATAAAAAGCTGCTACCTAAAGGATTGCTACTTCCACATCCAAAGGACAATGTTAAAGTAGCTGATTTTTGGCCCCTATCGCGGAACTCATAAGACCCGGAGAATATGGCTGGAAAAGGCTCAAAATTAATATAAATACGTCTTCGTGGTATCAAAAGGCTGGGAAAAATTCTATTTCACCCCTAAAAACATAAAATTGCTTTGAGTAATTAGTCCAGTCAATGAATATATTGTAGAATGCATGGAATATGCGAGACTTTTTTACTTCAGAACTTTGTTAGGAGTAGCTAGTAGGTAAACAGTAAACATACTACTCACCCGCCCCTGGTGGGTGAGCTTACTGTGGGAGGGAGGGGGGAAGGTACCATTTTTGGGTTTTTCGATTATATCTCGGAAACAGTGGACTCTAGAAAAATATTTTCTAAATAAAAATGAAAGCTAATTAAGTTTCCTATAAAATTGTTTCCATACATCTTTGTCGAATTTCCAACGGTTCTCGAGATATACGTTTTTCAAAATCGACAGTTTTCGAAAAAAATATTTTTTAAGTGTATATAAAATTGAAGGAAATTTAATGCTCTACAAATTCGTTTCTAACAATTTTTCTGAGAAAGGATCGTGGGAGGCGCTAGAAGCAAATGTTTGACAAAAAGTCTCGCATATTCCATGTACTCTACACCCCTCTTTTGAGCACTCACTGACTGGATTAAAGCTTATATTGAATGTGAAAATTATATTTATTTTATGATAACATTAAGTATCGACTCAATAGAGGTAACAAAAAGATAAAACTACCCCTATTCACATCCTATTCAGGGGGTGAAACGCCATATTTTTGAAAAATTGTGGCAAAAAAATGGAGTTGAGTCTGTAAAACTGTATTCTGATGGTAGCTGTCAACAAACACAAATTCAATCCTACTCGCAATATTTGTTTATTTCTTATATTATGTCAGCAAAAATATTAAACACACAACACTTCACTTCTTTGAGGGGTGCCATGGCTAAAATGAAGGCTAAAATGAAGGCAACTCGGCATATGGTGGCATGATGCTATAATTACAGCTGTTAAATTGTTAAATATTTTTATGTCCAGTCAATTAATACCGATAATAAAATTAGTTTATGAAATTACATTTACTGACTGTAGGACTCTTTCCCGGGATTTGCGAATTTTAACTGTGCGACAATCTGATGAAATGAATCCTGAATCTGATGACTCCTTAAATTGGACAAACATGTCCGCCATAAAGGTAGAAAAGGAAAAGGAAAACAAGATATTTTATACAACCACTCACAATTTAGGGTGGCCCATCTTTTTCGAAATCGAAATTTTTTATTTCTCACCCCTGCAAATGGTTCCATTTGAAGAAAAAACAGTCCCCTCAAAATATTATTGAGGCAAATTGAAGGCAAGGGGTGCCGCAGAATACATTATTATGCGATAATAAAAGTAAATGGAATTATTTACATTCTTTGGTTGATGCATTGTTTTTTTTTTAATCAGCAACATTTATCTTTAGAATGACTAATCAAGTCATACAAATATCAAGGACATTATCTGTTGTGACTATGACATGTGTCATACTACTGTAAATTCGTAGTCTAAGAAAACTAGACTAGAAGTTTTTGAAATAAAACTCTCGTTTTATCTTTGTGTATTTTATTATGAAAAGTTTTTTTCATACATAGTACCAAATATTATCCTAAATCTACAAGACATATAGTAATAAAAACAATATTTTTTGCACTAGGCCAAAGCATGCGACAGGGTTTCTTTTTTTACATTTGGAAACTGTGATTTATAATCATTTACAACTTGGAGTAAAAACTGTTTTTGGTCTTCATTTTTTGTTAAAATGTCATTATAGTCAGTAATAAGTTTGATTCCTCTCTCAGCGGCATCATTTACAACTTTAATTTTGTTTACAATATTGAAACATCGGGTATAACTTTCATTTTCCCTCCATGTTGTTGGATCATTTTCCAAAAATTCCATAGACAAACCTAATTTTTGAAAAAACTGTTTAGTGTTCTCGCATATGAAGTCCTGAATTTCCTTGTTTTCAACGTCAGTAATGTTACTAATCATAAGTCGTTTAATACCCTCTTGATTTGATGCTTTCCTATTCAAAGCTTTAACCATTTCTCTTTTAGTGGTAACTGAAATATCGTCATCAAAGAAAGATAAGCCAACATTTACTGAATTAAGGTACCACAAATGGTTCACTATTTTCCTACTTGCGGCTTGAGATATTTCTTTGTCAATATTTTGAAAATTAATGAGTTCTTTACAAAAGTCTAAGTCATGAAGCGGTGCTTTACTAGCAAATGACGCTGTAAACCAGGCCTTTACATAAACCTTTACAATAAAGGGACATATATCTTCAATACCTATTTTTTCTTTTTTAGTTAGTTGGAACTGATCTTGGAAAAAAAATATTTTTAGACAGTAAATGGCTTTGGCCATCCAACGTGCATGATGAAATGCCCCTGGTTGATAGAATGTCGTGTGAGTGGGCTCTTCTTCAACAAAAAGTTTAGAAAGCATTAAAAATTCTTTATAATCATCACGAGGCTGTTGCAAAGTTAAAGCTGCATTTAGAAACTTTACAATTTCGGCTTTAACTGGTTGTAAAATGTGTTTAATTTTTGATACCTGAAATCCAGTTTTTAGTTTATTTTGATCCATTTTAGGCCAAAATTCCCTAAAACGTTTAAATAGTGGCACATTTGGACCAGATGAGGAAGGCATTTTTGTGTCAAACACACTTCTCAAAACCACTTCAAAAATATGATGTCTACAAGGAAAATATAGAATATCTCTTTCTAATTTTTGTTGCAATAGTGTGGCTGCCCCATTTATATAACCCATATTTGATGCTGTTGTATCACAACACAAAGCTATTACCTTTTCGTCCAAATTCCATTCACAAAGCACATCATAAACTGCTTCAGTCTGTTCTCTTCCAGTTGAATTGGGCAAAGCTGGTACTCCAAGTAGTTGTTCAATATCTCCACTAGTAACTAAGATAGCAAATCTATCGATATTTCCTATTCCAGTGAGAGAAAGTAAAAGTTTTCCATCCCAATGGATGACTGGGGCCGGCAATTCAGAATTGCCGAAGGCAGTTTTTAATATTTCAGCTCTTTCTTCGCGGATGCGTTGTCTAGAGCGCTGAAGTGTGGTTCTGCTGATGGACAAAGATGTGGTGTCATGTCCTAGTGCTTCTGCTACTGCCGTCAAAATATGGACTCCATACCTGTCGCTTATTTTGCAAGCATCAAATGCAGCGGCTATTTTTGGTGTGATGATGTTACATGTTCCATACAATCTCCTCTTTTTTGGCTGTGACGGGCCAGGCTGGTCTTGTAACAACTCTTCTTGGGCTTCGATTATTTCATCTTCATTTTCGTTGGAGTCGGCTGAATTACTACTTGATGATGGGCAGGTGACTGTTTCCTCTAATCTAGCTTTTTCTTGTTGACTTCGTTGCATTCGTTCGGATAATTTCTGTAATTTCTCCTCAGCTGATTTTTCTTGAGAAGCAAGTTGGTAATCAATACCATGCATAAATCCAGGACGTCCCTTTTTTCTTTGGTTAATTAAAAACTGCTTATCTTCATCTATTTTCATCAACTCCAATGCATTTGCATGAGAAAAGTCAAAAAGATCGTCCAATTTTTCAACGAAATTTTTTTCTTTACCTCCCGCACTGGCCCTTTTAGCCTCCACTCTGCATAAAGTTTATCTAGTTTAACACAATGAAAATCCTGACGTGTCGGAATGCGAGCTTTATCCCAAAAAACTGACACCTCTTTTATTGTTAATTTAGCACTTTCATGTACACTTAGCTTCACTTCATGAATGTTATAAAAGAGCACTTGTAATACTTGTCTATTAGACGGCAATTTATTGCCAATGATTTGTGACGAATAGTGTCCAACTAAGTAAATGAAAGTATCCTTTCGTAAGGATCAGCCATCGTTAAATGTTTTTTCAAAAAGGAACGTATGCTAGAACTTATAATGTCACCACTGTAAAACACAATTGCAAACTGACATAAAAACCTACCGTAGGTGCATTGTATTTCCAAACTTCCAAAACAAATAATTTCTAGGAAATAATTACACCAATAAAACATTATGAGAAAAGAGGTAGATATTTGTATTTTAAGTAAAATTTAAGTGTATTACCGTAATAAAATCTTATCTACAAATTTCTACCTGAACGCGGCACGGGTTACCGTAATAAAATCTTATCTACAAATTTCTACCTGAATGCGGCACGGGTTACCGTTCACCGAATTATCTGAAACTTTGACATAAATTATTCCTAGTATAATAGTCTATTTTCGTGGGGTGAGACTTAAAAAATACGCAAAAAAAATTCACCCCCTAACTCACATAGAAAAAAAATTTCAAACAATCTATTTACAAAGAAATGCGAACATCTCATTGACAAAGATTAAGATTTTGTAAATCTCGACTTAAGTTTCCATTAAATAGCATTTATTTATGTTGTCACTTTGCAAAGGACCGACTCGCATTATTCGAATTGATGAGTATCAAATTTTTACACAAATTTTTCCCATTTAAAAATCCATTTGAATTTTTCTTGTTTAAAATACCTATTTTAACAGTAGTAAAAAATAGTCAGTAAAAAATAGTCAGTAAAAATAGCTGATTTCTTTTGAATTTTCTCTAATATTCTAATGGGTATATAAAACAAAATTACGAGGCGTATATCATTATTTTCAAAATTACCCTTCCTAGCTGATATTTTTTATTTTCCTTATATCGGTATTTAATCGTCTACAATAGATTGCAAGTGCACACAAAAACTCAATTACAACTGATCTAATACTTCTCCGATAGTGGCAAAATTAAAACTGGTGAAACTTTAATTGTGTCTCCTCAAAAGTTGTTCAAATCCATATACGCCCCTCTGTGAATTTAACGACGATATGTATAACTAAATATAGAGCCAATTGATCAATTAAAAGTAGGCAAACAAAAGATAGTTTAGCGGTAAAAAAAGCCATTTCAACCTCTTGAGCCAGGAAATGAAACTTTGTCCAAAATTTAGGACACTATTCTAGTTTCATATATGCGGGCCACTTTACAGTAGCTTAACCGGCCATGGCCCTTAATTTGATTAGTTAAGATATCCTTATAGTTTGGGCTATTTTTATTACTTGAATAACTACAATACTTTAAAAATTAAAAATTATATCTTATTCATGAGACCTCCACTAATCATAACCAACATATTATTCATTTGCGGAATCTCTTAAGCCCGACAGTGTGAATTGTTGTCAGAGAACT
Source organism: Rutpela maculata (assembly GCA_936432065.2). Classification (NCBI taxonomy): domain Eukaryota; kingdom Metazoa; phylum Arthropoda; class Insecta; order Coleoptera; family Cerambycidae; genus Rutpela; species Rutpela maculata. Next base: position 53,192,030 of record OW386290.2, on the reverse strand, counting down.
CATCATTACCTCCAAAGTCACTCATTTCTGTGTTAAGCAGCTTGTATGCTAAACATTGACAAGATAAGCTGTAGAATTTAATCTGGAGCGTAGGTCATTTCAGAGTAAACTGTTCCATCCATATCGAATAGAAAGTGGGATTATTGAATGTGGTTGATCATCTTGGTTACAAATATATACTTAATAGTTGATTCCTTTCATCTCTGGTATGAAAGTACTTCTTAGAAGCAGCAACTAGTCCCAGCGTAGTTGTTTTTTGAAAAGCATCACCCAGCGTAAATTTGTAAGTTTAGTTATGATGACATTGAGCAGATAAACTTGTTACTACATTTTGAAAAAAAATGTAGTATAGGTTTTGCATTTTTCCAGCGGACCATCGAAATCCGAAAAAAACGTCGAATCGAAACGAAAGTCGTATCTATCGACTCGAGAGCAAATTTAGAAAATTCCGTCCGTCGGTCTGTCGGTCTATCGGTCTGTCTGTCGATCTGTCTGTCGGTCTGTCTGTCGGTCTGTCTGTCGGTCTGTCTGTCGGTCTGTCTGTCTGTCACGCTCAGCCCCCCTAATCCGTTTTCGAATTTGGATGAAACTTGGGTAGTTAATAGCAGGCCTTTAGAAAACCTTAACGCTGGAAGCTCGGCTCCGTTCGGGAACCGGAAGTACCCGATATAGACGTTTCAAATTTTTCGGGAAAAATTGAATAACTCGGTAACGAGCAGTCGGATCGAGATATTTCAAAAAAAAAGATGGTGCCGCTAGCAACGGTCTACAGATAAGTATACCGGAGACAATGTCGAAAAACAAAGGGAAATTGATTTTTTTTTGCAAAAAAACTGGTTTTCTCGAAATCGGGTTAGGAAGCACGATAACTGTCCAGGATATTGATCGATTTCGATGAGACTTGGTGGGATCGAAGGTACACGGCCACAAATGCAGCCTATTGCTGGCGGCCCGAATCCGTTGACCGCAAGTATTTTTTCCAAGGCCGAGTATGATTTTCCATAGATATTGATAACTCCCGAACCCAAGTACCGATTTTGATTTTCAAAAATGGCGATTATAGGGCTTGATTAAGTCTATTAGATGACGTTTGGGAGAAATTTGACAAAACAAAAGCGAATCTACAAATCCTGGAAAAGTTCATTTTTTTTATAGATTCTACAAATGTTTTGTAATCGATTACAACTTTTAAAGGACAAAATCCGAAAATCGATCATATTGACCCAAACCACTAATTTTAACTGTACTGAAAAATTAACATCGCCGACAAGAGGTCCCTTTTTGCTTTCCGCCTCACAAATACCGTTTCCTAATAAAAATAAAAATCGAAAATTAAGTATTCTGTCGATCAAACTCTATAACCGATATAAAGGGACCGTTTTGGACAAAAAATCTCAAATAGAGTTTTATTTACAAAGATGCATGACCACAATATAATCGATGCCCTTTCTGTATTTCAAAATGTAGTTAGCCTACTTTAGTCAATGCAAAAAGAAAAAAAAAAAGGTACTGAGTCATCCCAACAGGTATAAAAAGCATATCAAAATGTAGTTTTTAGCTTGTTAAACCGGTGTTTCCAGTTTATCCATCACCTCATTTTGTGTGTTCCTACTGAAGTAAGATAGGAAACAGGCAGTCCTCGGTTGCCATATTAAATGCTTTCAGAAATTAAATTTTTTCTTTCCCTGACAGCGTCTCTACAGTCAAAGGAAGAAATGCAAACAAAGAAAACTTTCAAGCAGCTTATGGAGTGGAATGTACATGTTTCTGATGTACGCACAAACTACTCAGGATGAAATTTTAGATAGGTTTCTAAAACATAGTGTCATATGAGTGACTTAGGCAAATATATGGATTGTTGTAGTTTCCCTTTCTGTGTTATCGATGATAGTATAAATGTGTAGTATAAATAATTATTTCTTTATGTTTATCGTGTAGTGTATGCTAAACCATGACAACATCGTTTTTAGACATTTTTGCATCTTTTGAGGTAAGTAAGTATTAAATCAACTTTTGTGCCCATGTCTGAGAGAAGCAGTAGACATATTTACTGTGGATATATTTACACTCTCCATCATTTTGGAGTGGATTGGCTCATTACACGATGCCAGGAAATGGTTTATGAGCAGGCGATGAATAAACTGATGAATGTTTTATAGTAAACAGAGAAGCTGGAAAAAGTTTCCACCCACAAGCAGTGCCTTCATAACTATAATCAAAAAGGTTACCTAACATAAACTGGAACTAAGATGGTCAAACACACTCAACAATTCCAATTTATTTCCAGACAGCACAGGATATCCATACGATGTTCATATCGTGTTAGCATGTCCAGGAACATAATATGAATATCCTATGGATGTCTGTTTTATATCCATACACGAATATTCGTCTATTATCCATAGACTTCATTCACTTCCACACTCAAAGAACTAGTATGGGTAAATTCAACAAAAAAAAAATGGTTAACTAACAATATCGTTAATTTTGTTAAACTAAATTATATTGATGGTATTTTTAAACAAAAGGTGATTGTTATTTTAATTAATAAAAAGTTGTCGTACAACAAAACAAACATTAACTTAGAAAATAGATGAATAAGACTATTATTTTTTTCGTCTGACTATTTTGTTGAATTCTGTTAAATTAAACTAGATAATAGTATATTTTATTTTTAACTATTGTCGAATTGTAATTGTAAACCCAGTAGCAGTTTTCTCTACTATTATAGTTGACAGATAAACCAATATTATTGTAGAGTTAACTCGCAGTTCTGTTTACATAAACATAACATCGTTCTGCCATCCACTTTGATGAATTAAGACGTCGCATCAGCGCTTTTGTTTGCAAATGGTCTGGGTTAAATCAATCAAAAAAATAGTATATATATTGTTAATTTTGTTAAATTGAAGTATATTTAATAGTATTTTTAAACAAAAGGTGATTGTCACACAACAAAATAAACATTAACTTAAAAAATAGGTGCGTAAGACTATAATTTATTTATCTTACTAATAATTTGTTGAATTTTGTCAAATGAAACTAGATAAATAGTAGACTTTATTTTTAAGTATTATCGAATTGTAATTCTAACCCAGCATTAGTTCGCTGTATTATTGTACTTTGTAGACAAACCAATATTATTGTTGTCTTCTAGAAGTTCTAAAAGGGAATTACCATAAAATTTGCTTGCTTACCACGTAGTCTATTACAGAAATTATTCCTAGATGACGCCACATACAAATCACTGACAATAATCAATCATGCATTATCTTATGCTCTTATGAATTTATAGAAAATTAATAACATGATTGCAATGTTCAAATTCTCTCATGGATCATCGATATATTTGGATGGATCTTATAAACGATCTTTAATCTTTGGTTTGGGTGGTCTGATGTCTCAATACTGAGATTTCGGCTAACCAAAAAAAACTTCATCATACAATAAAGTGTAGATCAACCTAAAAATTAGTTGGTGAACAAAAAACAAAGTCGTTGTACTATTTAATTGTAGACCAAATTGAAAATGGTTAGTGAACATAAAAACATGTCATTGTACTATTTAATTTGTTGTTCTACAAGAAGATATGATTATTAAACTACTATTTGTTTACGAAAACAAATAAAGTTGTTGTATGACTATTCTTTTCTGATTGATTTAACTATGAAACTAGATAGGCACGATTTCATATGCTCTTTTTGGTTGAATTCACCTATCATTTTCTTTGAGTGCATTTACTAATATTCATGGTCATCGTCCATTAAGGGATATCCATTGAATATCCGGTTTTATCCATCAACGAATATCCGTACATTGTTCATTGAGGGATATCCACTGGATATTTGTTTCATCCATCGACGAATATCCGTGCATTGTCCATCAGGAGATATCCAGTAGATATCCGTTTTCATCCCTCAACGTATATCCGTAGACTGTCCATTAAGGGATGACATCCATCTATTTGCCAGCCATTTTCCGGAGTATACATATATTACATAATATATTAAACATGCATTTGGATATTTCAAATTCAATATACATTATTTGTTTAGCATTTTCAAAACTGTTTGTTCGTTCTTTGTTGGTGAAGTTTATTCGCTTATGCATTGCCACGTAGTTTGTTGAAGGAATTTTTTATAGACGGCGCAGCTTATAGACCATTGACAATAAGCAGTTACGCTTTATCTCATATCCTAATAAATTAATTCTAATTAAATTTAATTCTGAAAACATCGAATAGTGATTTGCTTGGAACTAATGATCATGCTAATGGACATTCATAGTCGAGTCGAAATGGTACAAAACCGCCACCGTGTGGTTACTTACTAATTCATCCGACTACTTGACGGTTCATCGGCAGAGCTAGCTAACAGAGCTATTGCACTATAGAATATGTAAAATACATATTATATTTGTTAAATATAAAATACCAATTAATTAAAAATACTAAGATGCCAAGTAACAGTTTAAATCCCTTTTAGATTTATTCATAGCTAACGGGCACTGGATATATTTTTATAAACCTAGGTACTCATAAAGCTGCCCCATGAACATACAGTGGATATTTCTAAGGATTTATGTTGGATATCTTATGAACGTCCATAGTTGTGACAAAAGAATAACCATAGGATATCCCATGTGATCCATATCTGCTCTTTAAGATATACGCTTTATGTATTTCATGTCCAAGGCGGATATGCATAGGACGTATATAGGATATACTTGTGCTGTCTGGGTTGTGAAATATCCTACTCTCCAGATTGAATTCTGCATTTGATAAAACATTCGAGTGTGGAAAAAGAATTCAATCCACAAACTGCTTTGTACATTGACGTATGATTATGTAGGAGATCATACGATGATCTCACTCTGAATCAGGCTTAACAGATTTTGAAAACGACAATGATTTCAATGAAGAATACGTTGATGACTATTAAAATACCTTCTTATTGTTCAAAAAACTTTAGGAACTAATGATATGATCGTTAATGCGAACGGTAACTCATTATCATTTTATTATTACGAGAACAGTTTCGATAAAACATATTATGTATTTGTGTCCTTTCATATTATATTTAAAGGGAGTGTAAATTGTAATTAATATGGATTACTAAGTGGTGACCAAGGTATTAATCTTGGAAACCACAAATTTTAGGTTAAAAATGTGGTAATTTTGAAATCATTATTTGTGCTATTGAGAGCGTCGAAATGATACTGTAGATGTATAAAGTTCAATCTCTCCAAGTCATCAATAAAACTATCACTAAATTATACATATATGCTAAACCCGTTTTTCTGATTTTTTTGAGATTTTCCTGGTTGAGTTGTGATTGAAGCTATTTAGCGTTAAATAAATCGCCACGTTGTCACCGAGTCCAATCTTCATAACCTGTTATTATCAAAAAGTAGATTCTTTTAGTTTCTGTGAACTACTCTTTCTTCTAAACCCGATTAACACTTCTGAAGAACAGAAATCTTTTTTATTCAAAAATGGAAAAAAAATATCCAATACTTACTTAAAAACTTACAGAAGGTAGATAGTTTTGAATAAATGTAAAAAAATGCTGGTGCATTTTCTTATAGCCCTCAGTCTGGAAGTTAGTTTAAGGACCGGACAAAAATACGAAAGTTACCTGAAATTAGAAGCCATACTATTACAGTGAATGAAAGTAGACGCCACATGCAATAAAACATTTAATTTTCAGTGTCAAGATACGGGCTGTTTTCTGTGTATTACTTATTTTTGTCGTAAAACATGCGATGCTGCTTAGGTGGATAGAGGAGTTAGATACACATTTTTAAAGGTTGGCCCTAAGGTCCCCATTCACTGTACAGGAGGGGCAGTTGGATTTTCTCGATCTTTGGCATTAAATTAGCAAAGTGCATTCATTATTTTTCAGATGAATATGATTATACTTTTTTTTGTGTCATGGACTCCCATTCTATAATAAACTCTGAGTCACACATTGATCCACTCACTCATCATTGGTTCTGGTCTGAGAAAAATTGTGGTAAAATGAGGATCTATAATCACCATATTGTAGTTAATACAACTAATTTATATCATTTGATAAATCCTCTGCTCTGATTATGTACAAATACTAATTATAATGGGCAAGTTAACTATTGGTTATATTATTCTAGATCCGACCACACAGGTTTCTCACAGAATCAGTCTATTAATTTTTATGTATTTTCCTCTTATACCTACCATATTTAAGTAATAAACAATCGAATGACAAATTATACTCATTAAATACCTGACCACCCAACTGTGATAAGTAATTTAAATGGTAATACGTCTACATTTCAGTATAACATGTCCATGGTCAGTACTGTTTTACTATCATTTATTCTATTAAAGCCAGTAGGCGAATAGTGTAAACAAATCAAGGATTTGTTGACTTAAAATCAGACTGATGACTGGCACCCTCGCAATTTAATTGTTAACATTTCTTCTTTATCTTTGAAAGAATTTTCTAGGGGCTAGCAGAGAAAGTTTAATATGACTTATGACATTATTGTTAGACATTAACAAACAAACAATTCTATGTAACATATTCTTTATGTTTTAAAGTAAGATTAATCTGATTAAAACGTGCGGTGATATATATCCTGGAGGGATTGGAAAATCTGAAATAGTTAAAAAATTGTAGTTTTCTTTACTCTCCCCTAAGATTTATACCGGTGCCTAAAAAAACTGACCAGTTTTTTTTTCGTACTGATGTCATAAAAAATATTAATACAGAATAATATTTACTTTATTTCTTCTGTAATATATTTGTGCTGAATATATCTTTATTAAACCATTATAATATTGACACTGGTTGAGACATTTGTTCGTTATGTTTTAGAAATAAGATTCTAATATGCAACAAATGTTTTCATTATGACGATTAATACCCAAATATTCAAAATACGCCAATATTCTTGGCTAAAGATGTCGGTCTCGAATGACTGGCGCCCGGCAGGACTATTGCCCTTTACCCCAATATATCGCTGTAGACCGGGAACCAGCCTCGTGCAGGATGGACGAGCTTACTTTACGTCGGCCCCACTCACAGATATGAGCGGTGCAGACGATTTCGGCCCACCTCCCTAGGTCCTGGCTCATTGGACCTTACTGGCTAAGGCCTCTTCTAGCGCTCTTCGGTCTTCGTGTTCTCTCTTCGCCAGCTTGTACCCAGCGGGGGGTTATCATCGGTCTGTTGGGTGTTTGTAGTTTTTTGGCAGGGATTGACTGCCGGTACACAGAATGCCAATTGACATCCTGTCATCCAGATCATCGGTAGGGTAGGGATCAGCTGTGTAGCTCGAGGAAACTGCTTTGGTAGCATTTTTGGTCTGCCTGGAGCCAGGGTAACTAGGTACTGGACGGTTGTTTGCCCGGTACCCGTAGGGTTTTGGGTAGGTGGTTGGGTGATCGTCATGTCTCTTCCGTGGGTTGGCTTCATCGGACGGTGGTATGGTTCTCATAGGTCATAGTGAAAAAAAATCACGTCCGTGGTCGTCTATGACGTAATGTTCCGACCATACTGCGAAAAAAATATGTTATATGGGGGTGAAAGTAGACGCTACAAAAAAATTTTGAATGTGGTGCAACGAGAGGAAGTTGCCCTTAAAATATTTGAAAAGTGTACCGATGTCTTCTCGCCCTTACTTCTTTCCCAAATTGACCGACAATTTTTTCTGAGAATCCTCTCCAATACTTGTCCAACATATATTTTTTCCAAAATTCTCGGTTGCTGCATTTTGGCACAAAAAATTGGTCCTTTGAATTTCATCCCCCTCGTCACCCCGTGAAACGCGCCACCCTTTTGCGTTAATATTTTGCAAAATTGTTGCCCTCACTTATTGCTAACTATATTCCTTCTCTCACCCTACTTATCACCTACTCACCCTACTTATCCGGCTATGCCCTTTGGAGTTGTGAAAATTTCCAATATGATTTGTGAAGTTTTAAGGAAAGAACTCAAGATTATATTGCCGTGAGAGAAATCACAGAAAAAATGCCGTTTTGGGGTTCGAAATTTGATGTCCGGAAGAAGTAAATTAGGAATATCAAATAATTTCAAGAGAGAATTGGTTTCAAATGGTACAAAAGAATATAGAAATCATTTAATGATCTTAGATTCACTTTGTTAGAAAAAGATAATATTAGGTATACCTATTATATTTAGGTATATTTTATAACTAATAATAAAATATACATTTTTGTACTAATATACCGTTATTTCGTCTATTTTTTACAAAAATAATATAATAGAAATCAATCCAAGCCCTGCTTTGCTACGTAACATTTTGCTGAGAATGGGGTATTTTTCATTTTTCTTAAATTCAGTTTTGGTGATATATATCAAGTAAAGTTATTATTTTAACAATTACTGCATAATCAATTTAAACCAAAACAATAATTTCTTAAATAAAAATAAGAAATAAGAATACACCCGTCTAGACACAGATTTCAAAATGATTTTATTTGGCGGGAAATAATTTAACCAATCATAGACAACTTTCGCTTAGACTGTAACTAACTTATATGAGTGCCAAATTATGTATTTACTTTACATTATTTTACCTATGACACTTCTATTTTTCTCAATATCTTGAATATCAATAAATATTATACACATGTATTTAGAAGGAATTAAAAGGCATTTATATTTGTTATTATGTAGAAGTTATCTTAAAAATGTAAACAAAACTTACGGCGAGGATTATGTGGCAACATTTCTTGCGTGCCGCCAGCTGACACTTCTTGTCACAACACAAGTGAAAGAGATATATTGGTTAGATTTATTTGTTGTTTGCCACCAAGTTCTTCGAATATCAATTTTTTCGGAACAGTTACATAATTTTTTTCCGACGCACTTATATTTGTGTTTCCACAACTTTTATAAAATACCTTTTAAATGATATTATCTACTATCTGTAAATTACAGCAAATACCTCGATGAAAGAAACTGAAATGCTTCAAATCAACACGACGGCGACGTTAGAACACATCTGTCATTTGACTAGCCGTTGACATTGTTGTCATGTTTTGCTAAGAAGAATGAAAATTCGAAACGATTGGAAGATTCCGAACGCGAGCGAAAGCGAGTGTGAAGAACCACGAGTAGATCGAATTTTCATTCTAACCGAGTACCTAACAGACTGTATTTTATCCACGACCATTAGTAAAAAAAAACAATTAAATCTGAACAAAACGAGTTATTTATTGAAACAATTATATTACATTGTGTTAATATTTATATATACCGTGCGTGTAATTTCCCATTAGGCATGTACATTCACGTAGCGCGAGAGATCTGACAACACCGGCACTGGTAAATTCGTCCGTCGGTGGAGCATCCCAGCTCTGTTATTGCCCGAGATGTTGTAATTCTACTCCCCATGCCTAGCCCGCGACTACACACACGGTATAGTGTTTGTACAATTACTGAATTGACACTGACAGTTTTGACATCCATGACAATCTATGTATTTCGTTGAGCATAATTATGGAATATTCATTCTGGCACTTGTCATAGAATGACAATACATGCAAAACATATAAGAAACAAGTGTTTAATATTCTATCTCAAGAGTGAGAATTTTTACTTTCTATTATTAAAAATGATTTCGAAATTATTATATTCTATAATGGTTGTGGAGAAAATCCGATATTGCACACAAAAAGTAGTAGTAGAAGTTTCACGCGTACGTTTGTATGCCTGTGTGTGTCTGTGTGTCTCTATGTTGCTTCATATCGAGATTCGATTTTCATGCGGTTTTCTTTATTTGAAAAAGTATTTTATCAGGAAGGTTTTCAGCAAAATTCCATCTCGATAAACCTTCAGGGAGCTACACATCATCAATATTATTTATTCTCGCATAGCTCTAATGTTTTTACCGTTTTAGATGTGGTTTTCTTTACATGAAAGTAAATTAGGAGATGATTATATAGGACATGTTAGATTGTGAAGCTTAGTCGCCATCTTGAATCTTCCTACTGATAGATTTATTGGTCGAGGGCTTGTAAAAATTTCCAATTTTACTTGTTATTAATTGTATCAGATTACCTAACATGAAAAATTGAGACAATATACATAATACATATGTCAATGAATTGCTAGTATTAACGTAGGTTAAATAAATTTATGAATTTAAGGACACTACTTATTTTGTAAATTTTGTGACCTAAATGTTGTCGATTTGTCTACGCCGCAATTTCCTCCTAGATTCCTTCTACCTTCTTTATTAATTTAATTATAGCAAAAATATAATTATGTGAACAAATAAAAAAAATATTTGTCGATTTATTTGTCTCCATTTTTCGTCTTATGTATTTGTCTGAATACAAAAATTATGAACAGTAAATTAAAAAATATCCTCAGTAGAGAAATATATTTTGAGAATTAATTAATTTGTGTTCAAAACACAATAACAGAGAAATTTAATCATTATATTATTGAAAGTATAGAAAAAATAATTAATGTGAAATATGAAATTGACGATGGAACCTTTGAAGGGAAAAATGAAAGACCATTAAGGATTTTAAATAATTAAATAAAAAAATTCAAACACATAAAAGTTGAAAATATAAAGAGGATTGTATATGTTTTGAAGAAGGATAACTCAATCAATGAAATAGTTAAGCATGTCATTAAAACTGAATTCACTGCAATAAGTAGAGAGAGTGGCTAAGATAATAAATACATCTGTTGATGAAAGAGTAGTTCCAGACAAATGGAAGGTATCCATTGTTGAATCAGTTCTTAGGGTTATCAACATGAAGAAAGATGAGGAATGTCATCCAATAAATATGATACGAATATGTAAAACAATAATGGAAATATCCATAGTTTCTAGTATGTACTTAACAATAATATTCTTATTGAAAAGCAGTCAGGGTTTCTAAAGCATTAGCATGAGTCATGTATTCAACTAAATGAAAGGAAATCGTGGATCAAGGAAAAGTTGTTCTAACTGTTCATAGACTTGAAACGTGCTATTGAGACAATTGATCGCGAAAGGTTAAACCTGAAGTTGACCAATTATGTAATTGATGGAACATCAAGAAACTGGTTTTGTCGTTATTTAAGTAATCGTTATCAACAGACTAAAATTGGTGATGTAACCGCGAGTCAGAAAGAAGTTAGATTGGTTGTGTCTCAAGGAACTCTACTGGTCTGATCCGTGGGACAGACAACTTTTTTTGTGGGGCTGTGTAATTTACAAAAATTTAAAATTAAATAAAAGTAAAGTAAAGTAAATGAAAGAATTAACTATTTTAATAAAATTAGTAGCAGTTTGTCATTATATTCAAGAACGAGTTCAAGAATCACGGTTTGTAAAACAATGATTGTTCCACATTTTGAATACTGTCCAAGGGTCTTATTGTATTTGAATGAATGCGACAAAAATAATTTACAAAAATTAGGAAGTCGTCCGATGGGAATAATCTTGAAAGTGAATCGTTATGATATGCTGGACTGCTTATAGTTTATGAGTATTAATCAAAGACTAATATAATATAAATAATAAATATATTATGGTAGCCAATAAAAAATCGGCAGCTACTGGAACCGGTTGGAACCTCCACACCCGGTGGATCTTTAAAGACGAAGAGAGCAGTAAATTTTGTGCCATGCCGGCACTAAACGTAATCCGATCTCAACTTGCTTTGTTTTTTATTTATTTTTTTTTCCTTTTTACGAAAACCAAATCGAAAGGGTGCAAGTGTGATATATTGTTGAAATCGGAATTTTGACTGCCTTTCAATGGTTCGAATACAAATTGTAAGTATTCATAAAATACACAACTTGTGCCAAAACGGCACTAAACGTAATCCGATCTCAACTAAAACCTTTTCAGATCTTCTCGAGCACTAAATAAATCCTCATGCAAAGTTTCATCCAAACCCGTTTAGTAGTTTCGCCGCTATCTTACTAACACACATACACACACACACACACATACATACACACAGACATTATATGTTTTTAAAAATCTAATCGGCATTAAAAATTATTTAAAATATTTAATAATTCATGCCTATTATTATTTTTTATATAAGAAAATTAAATTTCGTTGATAAATATATTAAAATTGATTTATATAATAAGCTTTACACTCCTGTTTTCTTCAGTTATCTTTGCTAGAACTAGAGAAGGAATTTCAACTTGGCAACACCACACTGTTTTGTATAAAACCATTCCATCAACAAATCCATACGGTCCAGCTACGTCATCGGCCAAACTACCTACGTCACCAATTTAAAATACCTGTTGCTCCACTTATTTTAACTTCTGTTTTCTCAAAAAATTGATAATTATTTTCGCGGAAATCTGTATTGGAAGGCTTGTCTGTAGATATTCTATGATATTATTCAATAAAAAGAAATAGGAAGATACCCCATTAAGGTAATGTAACAGCTCAAATCTTTAGTAAAAATGCAAAATGACTTTGATTGGTGTTCTTTTATACGACTAAACGTTTCACTAACCAAACTTTATTAGACCCGCCAAATTTAACAGTTCCTTCAAGAACAAAAGATTCAAATTACCATGTCAACTACAAATGAAGAATAATGTGACAGCAATATTAATAATGACATACTATTCTATTTTAATGTGCTAAATTAATGGTAATGCTCTTCTAATAAGACATAATTTATTTTCATAAATAGTTGGACAAAAATTGTTCGCAAAATCACTTTCTGTGCAACAAACTTTTATTTTTTTTTTATACTGTTATAGAGTCGAATAAGTATTCCCAACATAACCTAGATTATATTGGCCAAAGATACACAAATGAAAATTTTTACCTCTCTGATGTTTGTTTATTGTTTCCAAGTGTATTAATCTCACAGTCCTTAGAGTATTTTATGGATTTATTCAAATTAAATATTATTAGTCAAGGAATAGTTAAAGAATATACTGATTTTGATTTACTGAAGTTTGCATAAATCAAAATAATTGCTTCCAATTCAATAAATTGAAAGAGAAATAATTCGAGTATTTCCCTATACTACTGTTAAGTTGCCCTCTGAATGAACAGACATTTATAAAAGGAAAAGCTTTATTTGAAGATATAGCTAAGAGCAATGCATGGCATATAGGTTTAATTTATAAATTCATTAGCAAACACAGATTTAAGGAAACCCCTCGGAACTCGACCTTTCTAACATTAAAGGAATTTAAAGTTGGTATCAATTCAATATGAATCCTGATTTAGTCGTAGTCTAAGCAGCATTTTTAAACACTTAAATGTGATAGTTGTTCATCCATTTTGAAATAAATTGTAACTTTTAGGCAACTCAACGGATAAAATTGAATCAAATTAAACCCCCAGGTTTTACGAAATCAGATGTAAGTATTATAATTTGAATTATCTTGGCCAAAGAAAGCATCAAATTATAACAACATTCAAAGAACATACGTGACATATAGATGCTTTTGAAGGCCTAGAAGTTCCAAAATGTAAAAATAGTATGAAGAGTAATAAAGGGCCTATAGTTATTTTTACTGGGTCAAGAGAGTTTAGGTAGAGATGACAGGATAGGTCGAATGCGTTAAACCACTACGTTATTTAAGTATAAATATTAGGGTGGGCCTTAATTTCCAACTTTCGAATTTATTAGCTCTCAGCACCTAGTATGCTTCCAGTCCATAGACTAATAGCTCTAAAGAACATAGCTCTATCGACTATTTAAACAGGTGCCACAAACGTCCTAAATATATATTTATTTTAACAAAAAAAACGTAGAGTAAAATTGTTTACTTTAAACAAAGTTTTCATTTTTCTAAGCTAAAACTAAAGAAAACATGTTTTATTAATATAAAGTTAAATGGCAATGCTAAAAATATTATTACTAGGTAGAATGACTTAAATAAGAACAGATAATTTGTTAATGAAATTATTTTTCTTATAGCCTGGTTATGCTTTTATATAATCTGTAGAAGAAACTGCTTTTGACTTTCATTTTAAAATATTGGCTCAGGTTATGGGATCCTGAAGTTGTGGCAGTATGACATTCAAACACAAGGATCCGAGGTCGCAATCTCATTAACTCCAAAATCAAGATTCCCCACTACTTTCATTGGATTTCCAGGGTTGTTCCATGGGGTTGAGGAAAAATAACAGCGGATTTGAATTCAGCGACCTCAGATACATAAACATAAATTTTTTCAAATTTTTTACAACACTTTTTTCAGTGTGACCTTCAAATGACTAAGAACCTGACGTGATGAAGCTTAACCAACCTCGGATTCGGAATCAGCGACACAAAAAACCTATGTATACTCTGGTAAAGTCTTGTGATTGTTCTTAGATCAAATGTTGACCTGTGTTATTAACGTTTTTCTCAACTGCGAAACGTTCTAAATCACATAAATAGAGTTAAAAAATTGTTATATAAAATAAGACCAAAGAGGGTAGTTTTAGGAGTGATCATTATCATTATCCATAAAAAAACAATTTATTTTTACTGAAATTATGAGCTTCTTTAAATAATACATTACAAAAAATCTTTTAAGAAACGCCCTTTTGTTAAATATATAATATAATAACATTATAAATTTTAGACTATTCAGAGTTTTCTAATCATCACTACATTTCCTTTTTCTTCCTCCATATATACACAAAATGACTCTTTAATAAGCAAAACCATAAACCATAAAATTAATCTTTATCATCTACATTTTTTTATCTTCCGCCACCTTTGATATGTAAAAATTACTCTATATTCCCATTCGGCAACCCTAAATACATCCAGATTCCGATTTCAATCGAAATCGGAGCACATATCAAAAAGTCTATTTTGTATTCGCCATTTTGTATTTTTGAAAAATAGATTCTTAGTTAGCGACCTGGAAAACCCCCTGATACCGATTTTTAGTGAAATCGGTCCACATTTGGAAAATTCGACCGCCACGTTACAGACGCCATTTTGATTTTTTTTCTTGTATTCTCACTGAGATGGCGCCGTTACACGGCGCGTGGTTCACCGAACCTGGCCCGACGAACCACAAACCACGCGCCGTCTGACATGGGTGGTTAGCTACTAGCTCGCGGTTCGTGGTGCATGCTGCCGCGATCCATCGGATGTCGGTAACTTGCACGGATCAAAGGATACAACCAAATACGTCACAAATCTGAATGAACTACGTACCGTATTGACACTCTTGATTTCAAACAGGCAGGTTCGTGGTTCGGCGAACCACGCGCCGTGTAACAGCGCCTTTAAAACAGTACTATAATATTTATAAATTAGGGTAGTTGAAGGTAGTGATCACATATAGGTGCGTTTATTGTCTGGGAAGTAAACTGTATTAAAAGTTCTCCTAGCAATAACACGGCTTGTACCGAATATCTTCAAATGGAAAAATGATGAAAAATCACGGCTTACGATAAGTATTTATGCTTTATTTGAGAACCAAAAACTCCATGGACGCAGCCAGGGGGGAGCCATGCCCCCCCCCTCCAAGCCGTCTTCCATGAGCCAAAAAATAAAGAAGCAGTACAAAGCAGTATCTAAATTTTCCCTTGAAATAAATATTTTGTAATTAATGCCAATATTATCTAATAGAGGAATCTACATACACATCCGTTTTCAACCATTTTCTGAAAAATTTTCCTCATCCTCTGGGGAGGCAGATGAATTTTCTGGCTGCGCCACTGAAAAACTCAGTATGGTTTTGTGGCGACTTTTTGTTGTCTTACGAAACATAAAAAATTGAAAAAAGAACCCTTTAAGAAAAACATTAATTTAACTGCTTTAAAATAAAATAAAATAAATATATTAAACAAAAATTAAGTACCCACTCTAAAAACCTGGTAAAAACAGAAATAATAAAAGCACACGCATCACTCAAATTTTGTCAACAAACTGAGATGCGAGCGAACTTTCACAAACTCTTATGTTTATCAGGTAGATTTTTGGAACATAAGGATTCATATTCCAGAACTTTATTTTTTTTTAATATGCATATAAAATATGAAAGCCACTGAACATGAAGAATTTGGTTTTTCGTCATTTTTTTTATTTTCGGAACACTGTGGCGTCTGTGGGTCGGTATATCTAAACAAATATTTGACAGAAATAAATAATATTCGGCAGATAAATAAGGCTTATTGCCATGGAAAAAATCTAGTATATTTTGATCGACAAATATAGTAGTCCGGCTGCCAAAACCAACACCATAAAATTTTGTATTAAGTTTTTTTTACTGCTGAATAAGTAAAAGGGCATATTAAGCTTCAATAAAATTGAGGATGACATTCTGTTACCCTTGGGCAACTCGATATATTCAATATGGCGGCTATAAATTACCTTAATTTGAAAATGATCTTTTCATGCAAGTTTGGTATGTCAAACTATGTTTTTTAGGATGCAGAGTTCAAAAACACCATTGAAATTGTATTAGGAGATTAGTATACAGTTTGTTTGTCTTACGAAACATAAAAAATTGAAAAAAGAACCCTTTAAGAAAAACATTAATTTAACTGCTTTAAAATAAAATAAAATAAATATATTAAACAAAAATTAAGTACCCACTCTAAAAACCTGGTAAAAACAGAAATAATAAAAGCACACGCATCACTCAAATTTTGTCAACAAACTGAGATGCGAGCGAACTTTCACAAACTCTTATGTTTATCAGGTAGATTTTTGGAACATAAGGATTCATATTCCAGAACTTTATTTTTTTTTAATATGCATATAAAATATGAAAGCCACTGAACATGAAGAATTTGGTTTTTCGTCATTTTTTTTATTTTCGGAACACTGTGGCGTCTGTGGGTCGGTATATCTAAACAAATATTTGACAGAAATAAATAATATTCGGCAGATAAATAAGGCTTATTGCCATGGAAAAAATCTAGTATATTTTGATCGACAAATATAGTAGTCCGGCTGCCAAAACCAACACCATAAAATTTTGTATTAAGTTTTTTTTACTGCTGAATAAGTAAAAGGGCATATTAAGCTTCAATAAAATTGAGGATGACATTCTGTTACCCTTGGGCAACTCGATATATTCAATATGGCGGCTATAAATTACCTTAATTTGAAAATGATCTTTTCATGCAAGTTTGGTATGTCAAACTATGTTTTTTAGGATGCAGAGTTCAAAAACACCATTGAAATTGTATTAGGAGATTAGTATACAAAAAAAAAATTCATTTCTCAAGCATAAGCAATGTAATTTGAATATTGATGACAATTATAATATGGTAATTTGTCTTGGTATAAAAAGGAAACATGAATCATGACTAACAAAATGTTGTCTAGATAAAGATCTTTTTTAAGATATGGAATCAGGTGTAGTCTCTTCAAGATCACCATCGATTAAGTCTTCATCCCGTTCCACTTCTAGCAAACCGTATGAAATCATTGGAACAGAAAGTATTTGTGCCAGGCCTGTAGCTAGAAAATGCTTTAAGGGTGGGCAAACAATTTTTCAGAGGGGGCCCGTGGGCCAAAAATTCGTTTTTTCCATTTAAAAATAGCTACCTCATTATTTTCTTCGGTCGCCGTAGGTCGGGCGAAAATTATTCCAGGACGGGCGTAGCCCATCCTGGCCCACCCCTAGCTACAGGCTTGATTTGTGCATGAACAAAACATGGTGTATGGTAGGCTGGCACTCCTGCAACTATATCGATTGCTCTTGCATGGCAATACACTTTCACAACCAATTTCAGAATTTCCGACGGTCAACTTCAATATTCTCTGGCAAAGTTGTGGGTAGCAAGCATTTCGAGTTTTGATCCTTGTAGAACCCGTGAAGTAGTGGATCCAAATCTGGTGGGTCAGATTCCATTGAGTTTTTCCAAATGCAGGTTTGTAAGCTTGCTTAAGGTTTTCTTCAAACCCTGAATTTGTTGGTGGCAGTGAGCAGAGTTTCAGTAGTTGTGATTTCGCACTTCCAACTTTGTCAGCCCACAGTTTGACACGAGCCTCTGAAGTTGTGTTACACTTACTTGCTCCGTAACATGCGGCCATAAACTTCGATGCTTGCCACTTCATGTCAGACAGATCAGCATGTAGATCTCCAACCAATGACAAGGCGTGTCCTCTTTTCAAAACATTAATGGCTTTATTCTTCCCAATGGCATAGCACATGGCAGTGGTACCACATCCAGTGATAGCATGAAGTGCTAGCACATCAGGTATTATTTTCTCGTGTTTAATAGCAGATGCTCTAATGCCAATTATTGTACGACCCTGGACAGGTGATTCCATCAGAATTGTTGCAGATATCCTCTTAAGGTTGGAGAAGTACAAGAGAAGCAGAAAAACATCTGTGTCATCTGATATGATGATAACCTGCTTGTCTCCATCATCAGCAACCAGGATAGCTTGCTGTACAAGAATCGTATCTGCTTCTTCATGATAAATGTCGTTCTTTTTACTTCTGCATGATAAATGTCGTAAGGTTCTTCTTGTGGACCTGTCAAAATTAGCCTGTATTTACTAGTCTTGTTTTTTTTAACGATTCGTCACCGACAATGCTACTGCAAATCAGTTTAATCAATTGCTTCTTGTTTTCATTTGACCTCAAAATATCTCTCCCTGGAGGCAGAGGTGTTGTATATGTGAGTACGCGAACTCTGGTTACGCCTGTAGATTTACCTGATCTTGTGAAATCTTTAGTACTACAGTCCTTGTACCGATCAAAAACAAGGTGCACATTTCCATGCTGCAAATATATGCTTATAAATGTTTTGAGTGACTTTATGAAGTTCTTTACAGTCCCCTTTTCTGGCCACTATATACACTATAACAGTGCAGACCCATCAATAATGATAGATATGTTCTCAACTCCTTTATTTCTTGTGGAGCAAGAAACCTGGAGAATTTTTTTTAAGATGGATTTAGATTTGCAGATCCTCATTTCTCCAGAGTCTGTAAAAATTGACGTTAGTATAGGTGAAAGTTCATGGGAGAGAACTTTACTGACATCTACTTATCGTAAGCTTGCCTGAAGTCCTATAACTCGGGAATAATACCAGTATCGAACACCTCAACACTACCAACGTTTACGTGTTTCTTTGCTGTAGACCCGCTTACAACTAATCTGGGTATAGTCAAATGAAAATTCGATGGCCAACCTTCTTCAAATTTTTTCATTTGTTGAGTTCCAATGTTAACAGTGTCATGTGCATTAATAGTATTCGGTAGTACCACTCCAGAAGCTATGTTTACTATATTTTGTGAGTGGCTACTATGAGCCAATGGGTCAATGAAGAGCCTTAGTTTGTTCTTATTCCTTCTCTGTCTTTTCCATATGAAGCGATTCTAGACTGCATTTCTTCGTGTCTTGTACCACATAATTCCTCTTTTCACTTAACTTAAAATCCATATCCGATTTTTCGTAATGTATCCGATAAACCCGGTATATATGGAATTACTGATCTAAATTCGGGTTGTAAATGTTTAGTGGTTACTGTACTTTCAATATTTGCCAGCTGGCTATCAACAAAACTCTCGGGGTATTGATTATTCAATAGAACAGTTTTTATAAATTGTTTCTCGGTATTTAAACTTTCATCATTTGAAGAAATTACTTTAGCTCTATCATACAAACATTTTACAACCCTTTCTTAACGCTAATATGTTGATTTGAATTGAAATTCAAATATCTGTTTGTCTGTGTTTGTTTCCGATAAAAACTGGTTTCATATTTATTATCTAACTTTTTAAATCGTGAATATGCCACAAATAATAAATTATAAACAACATTATATATGTTTTTGAACTCCGCATCCTAAAAAAGTTTGACATACCAAACTTGCATGAAAAGATCATTTTCAAATTAAGGTAATTTATAGCCGCCATATTGAATATATCGAGTTACCCAAGGGTGACAGAATGTCATCATCAATTTTCTTGCAGCTCAAAATATCCTTGTACTAATTCAGAATACAATAATTTTGGGTTTACATAAAATATACAGCTTTGCAGCCGGACTATAGAGGCTGAACATCCAAACCCAAAAAAATAATTAAGGAAAAAATGTTACGGAAAACAATAATATTTGACATATAGTTAACACAATTGCTAAAGGAAGAAATTTATTTTAGTTTTAGTGGAGAAGATATACGGGGTGGTCACTAAAATAATAAAATGATTGGACTAAAGACGTCAAAATTTGATGGAGGATGTATAGAGTAGATTCTTTTGTTTTTATGAACTACTCTCGGAAAAAGTAGCTAGCTAGTTTATTTTTAATACGTACCTGTTCAATTGACAAGTTATCTAAAATAATCTAAATCCCTTTTATAAAACTTTTCGCCATATCAGCACCAGTAAGAGTAAAAACTCGGTAGTTAAACTGGAAATTCCTCATGAGTCACGTTAAATAGGAAGAGGTCGGCGTTCTTCTAATATCACGGAATTCGGCAAAGCTAAAAGGACTTCAGTGTATTGCATAAAAACCTCAACCGCCTACGTCAATTTGAATAAAAACTGAACGCCCATTGCTGCATTAGTTTAGCCTTTCCATTTCAATTAGGTTTTAATAAGATAATAAAGAATGCAAAATTATTAGAGACCGAATGATGTGAGCAGTCACAGTGAGGCGCACACTGCTAGAAAGCTGAATGTCGGTATTATGGTTTCACCTGTTAAGATATCCCGAGTTCTCATATATCTCGTCATGACCGTGAAAAAGTAAATATTTTCAAAGTAATACTCTGTGAATGCGAGTTGGTGTAAATGTGGTTCTAAACGCAACGAAATGTGTGTGAAAAGGGACAATTTATTGTGAAAAACTAAAAATGTAAGTACAAATTTTCGACTATATAACTCTATTACTGTCGCTGCCATGCTAAGGTTGTTGTTTCTCAGTAACACGTGCTTGGTTTTAAAGTATAGCGGCAAAGTAGCGTGTAGGTTTTAATCTATAATTTCATGGGTTCGATGAACGATCTGAAGAATGACGAAAATATAAAACAATTCTCGCAGCAGGAAAGAAGATACATTACGTTAAAAAACATTACAACAGAACAAATAAATATTGCTTTAATTCAATTTCCGTGGAAATTTAAGTCATCACGCTTATTTCACGGCGTCAATACATAGATAAGTGATGTAGGTACTTATAACAATAATAATAGCACCTATTAACAGCAAGGTACATGTATATTTTCTGAAACGTACGGTGATAATAAAAGATCCCGCTGTTTTCTTATGAAAACTGAATTTCGGTCAAATTGGCTGAATTTTTAATATGATGTAGATTTCAGCTTTTTAATAGAAAAAATAAAATTTAAAAAATTTTAACGAAGGCAACAGAAAATTTGTCCTGAAAGTAATAAGAAAAAAATTAAATTAGGTAAAACTTTTTTTACATAAAGTTTGTTTCTTCTTAATCAAAAATCTCTTATTAATAAACTTTTGGAAATGGCTCATTTGACCCTTAATACTCATCAAAGTATTAAAAAGTAAAATCATTATTAATACTGCATATCGAATAGTATTAGAGGTCAATGGAGACTTTCCGAAAATTCTTCAATAAAATCAGGTCAGTCAGGAAGACAAAAAGTTTATTAAAACAATTTTAGCTAATTTGATTTTTTTTTTATTTAATATTTTCTGAAGCCTTCGCCTAAATTCTTCAAATTTAATTTTTTTTCTAGCTGTATTTTTATTAAAACGAAAAATCTTTTAATGTTAATGTATTTATTTGACTATTTCCCTCACATTATAAGAACCAATGAAATAGCAATATTTTGAAAATATGGACCAATAAGAACAAACTTTCAGCGAAAATTGCATGCCAAGTGAAAATTTTACATACAATGACCTCGACAATGACAGCCAGCGAAAATTGCACTAGGCTTGACAGCTAAAACGTCAGTTGAATCAATATCAATAAAAAACATTTCTTGTTCTATGTTTTGTTCTGGAAATAGTCGAATATGGTATTTTAAACAAGTTTTGAAAACGAATCTTTCCGCACGAGTGAGACAGTTTGGTGGAACGAGCCGAAGGCGAATTCCACAAGTCGAAAGAATATGAAAAGATGTTTTCAAACGTGTTGTTTACAATATTTCTTCTACGACTGTAAGGAAAACGAACAATTTCATAAGTAAACAGATCAACCATTTTTAATAAACTTCTTTAAAAGTGGTGTGGTTTGAAGACTTCAAACCTGACGTTTAGTTGTTAAATAAGTCGGTTGCTATGAACCCAAATAGGCTAGCCTACTTAAAAAAATACAAATAAAAGGTGTCAGGTCTGTTTTTGACAGGGATTGTGTGAAAAACATAACAGTTTTTTGGATTCTTTCACACATCGTGTGAAAAATAGTAATTTATGTTACAAGACCGGAGAGAGGTGTTTTGCAGGTCGACCCAAGCAGATTGGGGATACCTACAAAATACTGTTTTTCGGTTGTGTAACGGACATTTTTTTTTCGGCCGACACTGTCATACAAAATCAATTTTGTATTATTTTTTTGATGAATTTTCTAACAAATACAACGACAAACAATAATAACTAGTTAAATAAAATATTTTTACGACCGACACTATTATACAATTTCAATGTCTGCTTGTAACACTTCAAAATCTGAATCCATATTTTCCATAACTTGTGAATTGACTTTTGAAAACTCGTAAAAGTTAAGTGTATTTATCTATTTGACACTTATCTCAACAATTAACACAAATTCGTTACCATAGCAACGAGAATAACAAGGATCGGAAAAGCTTTTTTCTGAAAGAAACTGGCAATGTCTACATTTTCGGCGCGATTTCAGATCGAAAAATGCACAATTCCAGTATTTTAGTCCGTTGCTAAGAAACTATCAGAAAACAGACCGGAAAAGATCCGTTGCCAAGCAACGATCAACAGAACCGTACGGGAATGTTACTTCCCCGTACGTTTAGTTATGTATATTTTAGACAGTAAATAAATACACGCAGACAAACCAACTCACATTAAAATTGCATTTATTAGTAAACAGTTAGATTGTAAGGAAGAAATGTTATGCATTAATACAAATTCCTTAATTTATAATAATATTAATTGTGATTTCAGAAAAAATAGTATGTGTACTTTGGTGTGAAAGCACATTCCCGGACTTCGATGCTTGTTGGCCTCGGCTAGCGCCTCGGTCAACAATTTGCATCGTCGCACAGTGGGGCAAATAGCTCATTTTTTGGACAAGCGATAATTCCCAAGCCTGGAATTAATGAAATTTAAATTTTTTTTTTAAACTCTTCGTTATAAAATTGCCTTTAATTCTATCGAGCCCGAATTTTGAAATTTCAAAATTAAAGGACTTAAATTTTGAAAGTAAATTAAAATTTTATCAAAAGATTGTTTAAAATTATAAAAAAATGTTACTTGGGGTTTTTTTTTGGTTTCTAATCTCATTTCTGATCCCCGAATTTTGCTATTCAAAAAACCAAGTTAGCGGATCCAATATGGCGGCCATAATATTTTTTAAATGAAATGTACATGCACAAACTGTTAAAAATTGTTACTTAGGACTTTTAAGGGTTTCTGACCATGAATATGTAGTCTAAATTATGTAATATTGTAATCCAAGATAGTGGATTCAATATGGCTGCCACAATATTTTCTTAAATAAAATGTACATTCGCAAATTATTAAAAATTGGTAATTAGGAGTTTTAGGGTCTGCTGAACATGAATCTGAAGTCTAAATTACGTAATATCGAAATTCAAGATGGCGGATCCAATATGGTGTCCATAAGTTAAAATAGACTGATAAATCAAGAAAGAAATTTGCGAAAATTTGTTACTCAGGGGCTTAATTCGCTAATCTTGTTTCGGATATTTTAGTTTCGTCACTTTGGAAACCATAATATCGGATCCAATATAGCTGTTATAAATTAAAAAAAAAAAAATAAGACGTACATGCAAAAATAATTAAAAATTAGTTCCTAGAGGTTTCTGATTCTGCAGTTAAAATTTCGTAATTTTGAATTCTAGGGTTGCATTTCCAGTATGTGCTGAAATGAAATAATTAATCAAAAATTAACCTTAAATGTCCAATCATAGAGTAGTCAAGCTAATACTATTAAGCAAGAACTATTAACTTTAATTCTAATATTTGGTCAAGTCATAAAATGACAGAAAGTAAAATATTGTAAGCCATGAACTTAAAATAACCTAATGCTTCTAGTCCTAAACAAACAGCTAGAAAAGTACGATAAGATATAAATCTAACATAATCTAATACGTAAAATGATGAACGAGTAGAACCTTCAACTTACGGACACCATATTGGATCCGCCATCTTGGATTTCGATATTACGTAATTTGGACTTTAGATTCATGATCAGCAATCTCTAAAACCCCTGAGTAACAATTTTTAACAATTTGCGCATATCAATTAAAAAAATATTATGGCCGCCATATTGGATTCGCCATTTTGGATTACGATATTATGTAATTTAGATTTCAGATTCTCGATCAGAAACCCTTAAAAGTCCTAAGTAACAATTTTTAACAGTTTGTGCATGTACATTTCATTAAAAAAATATTATGGCCGCCATATTGGATCCGCTATCTTGGTTTTTTGAATCGCAAAATTCTGGGATCAGAAATGAGATTAGAAACCAAAAAAAAACCCCAAGTAACAATTTTTTATAATTTTAAACAATCTTTTGATAAAATTTTAATTCAATTTCAAAATTTAAGTCCTTTAATTTTGAAATTTCAAAATTCGGGCTCGATAGAATTAAAGGCAATTTTATAACGAAGAGTTTAAAAAAAAAAATTTTAAATTTCATTAATTCCAGGCTTGGGAATTATCGTCCAAAAAATGAGCTATTTGCCCCGCTGTGCGTCGTCCGGGAATGCATTGCTTGCACACCAGCGGCGGCTGGTGAAATTTCAATATTTTTTTTCTCGTCTGTGGCGCATGGGACCCATACGAAATTTGGGAAATAACATCTAGAGAAGCACTTCTCTAATGACCCCTAAAAAATTTTGAAAAAGCAGTTTGCGAAAAAATTTTTGAAAATTTGCTAGCCTCCCCTGGGTCTAGGGACCCCTGTTTACTTTTATTTTTTTTTTGTCATATGCATTTGTCTTTTCATAAAAATGCATCGACAGATTTTAGAGTTTGTGAAAATATTTTCATTACTAACTGAAATACAATGAACTGAAATTTTGTAATTTACAATTTAACAAATTACAATATTTCAATTCGTTGTATCTCAGTTAGTAATGAAAATATTTTCACAAACTCCAAAATCTGTCGATGCATTTTTATGAAAAGTCAAATGCATATGACAAAAAAAAATAAAAGTAAACAGGGGTCCCTGGACCCAGGGGAGGCTAGCGAATTTTCAAAATTTTTTTCGCAAACTGCTTTTTCAAAATTTTTTAGGGGTCATTAGAGAAGTGCTTCTCTAGATGTTATTTCCCAAGTTTCGTATGGGTCCCATGCGCCACAGACGAGAAAAAAAATATTGAAATTTCACCAGCCGCCACTGTTGCACACCTAAATACACAATATACTATTTTCTACGAAAACGAAACGACAAATAACGCACAGACTCGAAACTGCTATTTTTCACACGATGTATGCAAAAGTCCAAAAAGCACAGTACTGTCGTATTTTTCACAGAGTTCTGTCAAAAACAGAACTGGCACCTTTTATTTGTATTTTTGAAGTGGGCTAGCCTATTAAGGTTCATAGCAACCGACTTATTTTACGACTAAACATCAGTTTTGAAGACTTCAAGTCACATCACTTTTAAAGAAGTTTATTAAAAATAGTTGATTCTGCAGTCGAAGAAAAAGTATTGTAAACAACACGTTTGAAAACATCTTTTCACACTCATTCGACTTATGTCTCACTCGTGTGAAAAAATCCGTTTTCGAAACTTGTTGTTATGTATGGGCGAATAAATTTGTGCTAACGAATAAAGAAGTACAAACAAATAATCAAACAAATGCACAGATCTACGGAGAGAGACATAACTGTACTATAATAAATTATATACATATTTAAAAGGTAACAAAATACTAAAAGCAATATAGTGGATATTGGCCAATTCAGTAATTATTCAAAGGAAAAACAGTTATAAAATTGTTCACTCGCTTACTAAAAGAAAATTTAAAACAAACCGTTTTCGAATGAATAATAGAATATTTATCAAATGATGAATCCAAAGATAGTACAATAAAACTTAACTAAAAAACAAATATAGTGTATATACACCAGTGATTAGTTACATATTTTCTTTATGAATAACAAATATTTATATCAAGCAGTTAAAATTGCAGCACACGAGAATAGTGTGTCTATTTATGCGAAAACGAAACAGACGTAAAAGGTAGTTTTCACAATGTCGCGTAAAAAGGTAAGTGCAACCGAAAACACTGCACTAAAGAGTTAATTGTTGGATCGTTGGACGGGAAATAAATTGTTTATTCTACTTACGAAGCTCCCGATGAACAGAAAACACTTTCACTGGAATGCAGTACACCTCCATAGTTGAGCACCAAAGTGTACGTAGGTTTACAGCACTATTAAAAAATTTTTTCGTAGTTTTTACATACACAAGAATATTTTTATATTCTATTTCTCGAAAAAAACAAACATAACCAACCACTTAACTAATTCTTGTTAACAGGATATGATTAAATTCTCGAGACAAAAGACAATAAACGTAGTATAATAAAAGTTTAGAAAGACTAAACATTTTAACACTGAAACTATTACTTTATTTCCTCAAATTCAAATTAAAATGTGATAACTGATGACTGTGGGCACGCTTAAAGCGGCCATGGAAGTGTCATGGTCGACGCTTTTCGCGATATTTATAAGGGTGGGTGGGGAGCAACATTATGGCATAGCATAACATTTGAAAGGACCAATCATTTGTCTAGTTTTCAAAATGCTACCTTATATGGAAGCAGACGTCGCGCTATTGTATGACATCATCCTCACATAGCGGTTAAAAAAAAGATTAACAAATATCCGACAGTAGCGGCGGTAATTTATTTTTTAAAGGGTAACAAAATAGGTAATTTATGCACGAAAAATATAAAATAACGTAATTTAAGAGCTTTTATAACTAGAGATAAAAATGACCGTTACAATAGTTCGTGGTTTAATACCGAACCTAACATAAAATGTGGTGTAAACGTAGACGTATTAGACAAATCTAGGAAATGTCAAGTTTGTGAGGTTAGAGTCGTCGTTCACGCATGAAGAATTTTTAAATATAATAATAATAATTGTAATTATTAAGTAGGTAATCCAATAAATTGTAATGTCAAGAGGAGTCACAAAAACAAAAGGTCCCAATTGTTTTCTTAAGCATTTCTAATAACTCTTTATATCTATTTCTTTGAATTTGTTTTACAACTGTTAGCATAAAACCGCAAATGTAATTTTCTTTTTAGAAAACATTTTCACACGAGTGAAGCGTTTATAGGTTAGGTTTGCTTGCTCCTGGTGCTCCTCAACTAATGCACAAATTTTCAAGTATAGTGATGTGTTGTAAACAGGCACAAACTAAATAAATTCGAGTCGATCTATCCCCACTCCAGTAGTTCCCTCGGCTCAGACCAAATTATTCCACGGTGTAAACTAGGCCAATATATTACCACAGAAAACACTATTAAAAAGTAACGCAATATAAAATATGTTAAAAACATTAATAAATTCGGATGGAAATCACTTTTTGAGCTGTATCTCAGAAGTTAGACGTAGGATCAAGTTGGGGTCATTAGAACTTTTAATCAGAAAATAAAAATATACAGAATATTAAAAATTCAACCAATTTCAGAGAAATCAAATTTTCATAAGAAAACAGCGGGGTCCAAATTTTCGCTAGCATTCGATATATCGGAAAAAATAGCCTATTTTAAAAAAATGGTAGTACCTACCATTATTATGGCAAACAGGACAAAAAGAATTGCGCTGATGTTTTTTGAGGTATTCATTTAATTCAAATGCCTGTTAATATATCGAGGTAAATATATATATTATTATAATTAACAAAATAAGCAATTATTCTATTGTAATTAACATAATATTATTAAATTATAAGGTATTCGCTATCTGGCGAATCTTCCTCTTCATCGCTCAAGTGTCATGACGCAGGATAGTTAGTCTCTAATGAAGGTGATATTAATATAAACTCTTCGACTTCCCTAACATCTGTAGGGTGACGAAATAATTTTCCTCAACGACGATAAGAATGGATCAGAGGTTATTAAAAGTACGGTCATTAAATCTTTATAGAAGAGTGCATTAATACGCTTATTGTGACTTCCGTGGGGGTTTCGTTGTTACAAGCTGAATTTGATATAAAATTAATGATGATATACTGATGTTTCAAAATCTCAAAGCCGTCAAAAAATGTCCTACTCAAAAGGTCATTATAATCAAAAAACGAGTTATTTCTTAGTGTATTAGGTGTTTTGATATTTCTACTTTTGAGTAATAGCAGGAAGATAACTAGTCAAAATAAGTATTATTTGTATTGATCCTTGACGAAATTCTTGAACAGCAAAAGTCAGCTCCTCTAACCTATAACTGTTGACCAAGTCATTTACACGTCGTCTTTTAGTTTTGATGCTTCTCTCCTCAAAATGCACTTGAGGACGATCGCGACTGCGATGACACCCAGGTTCAAGATCTTCTGACATTTTAATATTTTTTACGTAAGCATAGGGTTTCAAGGAATCCATCGTGTAAATTTCAGCCTCAAGCCATTGTTCTTGATCTTCTAGAAAGCAGAATCGTTTATACACAGACTTTTGCCAATCGAATTAATATTCAAACAAAAAATTTGCTACTTTATTGAAATTTCTCACAATATGCTCTCTCATAAGTTTCTTAGAAACCCAATCTTAATCTTGTCTTTCAGATATTTTACTAGAAAGCCACATTTCAAAGAGTCCGCCGTTCTTGATCGATATGGTAGATTCTGGAAAATAAAAAATACGTACATTTGCTCAGTTCTGCTTAGAATGAAACATACATGGAGGAGGTTTAGAGAAGATTCTTAGATATCATAAATTGTAGAATTCAAAATGAGCTTTTTGGGATTTTTAACAAACCTCATGCGAGTTGAGTTAATCATGTTATTTTGTTTCACAATTTTTGACACATGTTTTTAAATAATATTCTGATTTCACAGTCCCACAAAAAAAAAGTTCAGACCAGCAAAGCAGACCCATGTATCCCTATGTATTTTCGGTGGCTGAATCCGAATCCGAGGTCAAAAAAATTCGTACACCCCTAAAATCTTGAGCTAGAGCCAAAAAACACCCCTGGACTGGGGTAAAAAGAATATTAAGCTACGAGAATAGTTGTTACATCCTAATCTATCGAATTATACAAATTAAGGTTAAACAGCAGCGTACATACAATAGATATGAAACGCACCCCCAGTGAGGAGTGAAAACTAGCCCCCATTTATAAAAAAATCGATCCAAAACAGCAGTGACTGTTGAAAAAGCTCGAAAGGTCTAAGTTTTGTTAAAGTGCATCAGATCCGACGTAATCTTCATAAACTGCCCGTATAGGGTTGAGAACAACCACCCTTAAATTTAAAGGACACAAAACAAGAGAAAATGTAAAATCCGACAGGATTTCTATGTTGCGTAGTACTCTAAAATAGAACTAGAAACTTACGTACCATCAACGCCCTACACTGTCAACCCTCAGATGGTATGAAAACTACCCCCTATGTAAGATTTATCTATAAAAAGTTACAGTGACTTCTATAAAAATTCGAAACACCTACGTTGTGTGGAAGTGAGAAGAAACTAGACTATGTTCGGCGCTGTGCTTGAAAACCACCCCCATGGGGTTGCGAGATGCTACCCCTATATCCGTAGGACACTGGAAGTGTGCATCACGATTTTTGCTAATCATAGCATAAAAATGTAAATCCGGTTAGTTTCTCTCTGTTTTTCCAGCATCCTACAGATATAGGGGTGGTATCTCGCAACCCCGTGGGGCTGGTTTTCAAGCATAGCGTCGAAAATAGTCTAGTTTCTTCTCACTTCCACACAACGCAGGTGTTTCGAATTTTTACACTACATTTTTATACTGTAACTTTTTAGTTTAGGGGGTAGTTTTCACACCCTCTGAGGGTTGACACTGTAGGGCGTTAATGATACGTAAGTTTCTAGTTCTATTTTAGAGTACTACGTAATTTCAGCCAATCATAGCATTCATGAAAATAGAAATCCTGTTGGATTTTACGTTTTTTTTGTTTTTCTCGTGGCCTTTAAACTTGAAGGTGGTTGTTCTCAACCCTATAGGGGCAGTTTATGAAGATTACGTTAGACCTGATGAAGTTTGTTATCACTTTAACAAAATTTAGACATTTCGAGCTTTTTCAGTACTCATTGATGTTTTCGATCGATTTCTCACCCTCCCTGGGGGTGTGTTTCATATCTGTTGTATGTACGCTGCTGTTTAACCTTAATTTGTATAATTCGATAGATTAGGATGTAACAACTATTCTCGTAGCTTAATATTCTTTTTACCCCAGTCCAGGGGTGTTTTTTGGCTCTAGCTCAAGATTTTGGGGGTGTACGAATTTTTTTGACCTCGGATTCGGATTCAGCGACCGAAAATACATAGGGATACATGGGTCTGGTTAGCTGGTCTGAACTTTTTTTGTTTTTTGTGGCGCTGTGTTTAATGTTAACACTGTAGAATCTTTTAAAACATAATATAAGAAGTACAGGGTGAACCAAATTAGATGGGATTTGAGGTTTTCTCTAAAACTATGGCAGACAGACAAAAACCAATATAGGTGTCCTAAGCTCGATTTTCGAGAAACAAACAACGGCAAAAACCGCGATCGTCTATCTTTTTCGACTACCGAGCTACAGAGCGTTTTTGGAAAATTCGCATTTTTGGATACCTATCTCAATTACCAAGTAGTGTCGAATCGATAATCGAGTAATACATTCTTAAGACACTTTTTTTAGTAGAATCCGTTGCTGATAAAAAAAATTATGCATGCCTCAGTTTTCAAGATATTAGCCCAGTCGATGAAGGTATTTACCCACAAAATTTTGCAAACTGAGTAAACTTTTTTTAATGAGTTTAGTGAAAGTGAATAGAAAAATATCCTGAAAAGTTTACATTTCGCTCGTTTTCATCAATTTTTTCAAAATTCAAAATAAAAAACACAGATGGATAGATCACGTATTTCTGAACAAAAAGTATCAAAAAAAATTACCGTTAAAGCCACGGTTTTCCTGGAAAAAAATAGTCAAGTGTAACGTTATAACTCGGAGCGAGATTCATGGGTGCACGCGCTTGAATACGCATGACTGTGACACAGACGCACTGAATTACATATCACTAAATCAGAATTTGTTCAACCTATATGACGGTTGGTTCATTTAAAAGATGGAAATTGTAGCTTTCTGATACTTTTTTGTTTTACACAATACAAGCAAAGGATGGATGGGAAAAACATATTTAATATTAATATATTATCACTCCCGAACTCAATCGTCGCAATAAACAATATAGAAAAAAATAAAAGCCCTTCAAAAAAATTCTTTCTTCATTGAGAACTGTTGAAAAGTATGTACACTTCATGATTATTATGGTTTATTAAGTTGTAGTAACGAAGATTAAAAAAAAGTACATCTCAAATTATTTTAATTTCCTTGCTTGATGATTTTTTTTTGATAAATATATATATATATTGGAGGCTGTAACTTGTCGAGAAATTGACCCATTGGAAAAAATAAAATATCACTATTTCGGAAAAAATGTATATTTTTCGAATGTTCAAACACAAAATCGTTTACTTGTATGCATTTTTTCGAAAATATGATCAATCAGATCATGATAAGAAATTGCGATTTTCACGATCTTATTCCTATAACTATTAGCTCAGTCAATAAAGGAGGTGTAGAGTGCGTGAGCAGGGACCTAAGCGATTCCATCAGAAAGTTGTTCAGGATTCTTAGGGAGTAAACATACTAAAAGTCCTGACGTCTAGGAGGTGAGCCAGAGGGGTGGGGAGGGGGGAAAGAATGTCCCACTTTTGGTTTTTTCGCTTATATCTCGAAAATGGTGCGTCGTACGAAAAAATTCTTATACCGAATGAGAGCTCATGAAATTCTCGACAACTTTCATTTTATATAGTTTTTTCGAATTCGCAACCGTTTTCGAGCTGCACACTCAGGAAAAGTAAAAATTTTCGAAAAACAGATTTTTACCTGAAAAATAGAAAATTGTATTTTATAGATGCTAAAAAAAAGTCACATTTAAGGTAAGTAATTTTATTAATTTAATTTTATACACAGATCATATAAATTTAATGAAGATACCTTTATTTATAGTGCCGAGGCTATGGCTATCCTCAAAGCCTTAGAATACATCGTCAGAAATGAACATGAACATTGCACTATTTTATCGGATTCACTGTCTGTTTTTCAAAGTATTGCTGACAGTCAAGACACTATCTACACTATTCATA
Organism: Rutpela maculata; assembly: GCA_936432065.2. Classification (NCBI taxonomy): domain Eukaryota; kingdom Metazoa; phylum Arthropoda; class Insecta; order Coleoptera; family Cerambycidae; genus Rutpela; species Rutpela maculata. The sequence goes on along the minus strand of OW386290.2, from coordinate 53,159,574 downwards.
CGCGTATTGCTGAAATTAAAATGTTAGTAAATAAATTAAAAGAAAGAGGAAGCTTAAACAAATTTGTGTGGGTTAAAGCTCATACAGGCTTAGAACATAATGAAGAAGTAGACACCATAACAAAAAAGTATTAACGATGGAGAAATTTTGAACAGTGGACTACACGTCCAAGAGTGTATAAGTATACTGAAAAAAAAAAGTAAAAATGCGTGGTCAACCTTATGGAAAGAATATAGCATAACAAATCCTACTCGCTACACAACCATTCAGCCAGATATTCCTACTTGTTATTGGCATAAAGATTTAAAATACTCAAGAAGAGAAGTAACTACAATAAACAGACTATAATTTGGCCACAGCTGCTACCCGGAGCATCTCAAGAAGATAGAATTTGTGGACACAGACTTGTGCGATACTTTCAATGTCACTGCAAATTTGGATCATATATTTTTTGACTGCTTAAGTAGAAAGCGATGTATTCCATAAAAAATAAAGTAGTCTGAATATTTACCTTCCTAATAATATGTCATTTATTAGCTCTAAATAAAAAAATATCTATGGCGTAGTACTCGAATTGCTCAAAGACATTAAAATCGACATTTAGAATAGGCTAGATATCCATTCCTTTGTTTTTTCCTATTGTTATATATTCCTTTCCTTCACGTTTTCATCCTCTTTGACCGTGAGGGTCCTGAGGATTCCTCGTCCATGGCATCTTCATCCTCAGTGGTGGGCGGTTCTTGCTGAAGGGGCTCTACGTCGTCTTCATCGTCGTCCTCGTCGAAAATAGGCATGCCGTTGAGGCATTTCCCTTGACAGTGGAGGCACGCCGCAGAACCCTTCAGCATTGCTTTCCGGCATTCACATTTGCCACTACCACAATCCTTGGTGCAGCGGCAAAATATCGTTTTCAGTAGACCTCCGGTGCTGGTGAATATTCTGTTGTAATTGGCACCAGGGCGTCTCCTACACATGTTGGGTCAACTGAAACCTTTTCATCGTGAAATTTTATCGATGAGCTGACAGAGGAAACAGTGAATGCACGATCTTTTCGGGACAACTTGATGTCTGAGAATGGCAAGTCAACTATCTTATTCATTGCCTCTTTACTAACTCGAACAGCATCGTAGCAATTTATTGTGGCTTATCCCACCACCCCATTCGCAATTGACATAATGTCACTGGTTTGTGGGAAGGGAGGATGAGCAAAATAACTATGATAGTGGCCGCAACCGGTGCATTTACCCTAGCTGTGGCGTAAATTTGAGGTAAAAATCTGTTTTTTGAAAATTTCTACTTTTCCGGAGCGTGTAGCTCGAAAACGGTTGCGAATTCGAAAAAAGTATATAAACGTAAAGTTGTAGAGAATTTCATGAGCTTTCATTTGGTATAAGTAAAATTTTTCCCTACGACGCACCATTTTCGAGATATAAGCGAAAAAACCAAAAGTGGGACATTCTTTCCTCCCCCTCCGACTCACATCCAGGACTTTTAGTATGTTCACTCCCTAAGTACCCTGAACAACTTTCTAAAGGAATTGCTTAGGTCCCTGCTCACGCACTCTACACCACCCTTTGAGCCATTAGTTGACTGGACTATATGAAAATATCTTTGATTGTTTTGAATATAAATTCTGGAACTTTCCCAATACATTAACAAATGTATAAGGAATCCATTGAATATAACTGTAATTTAGATGTAATAAATACAATAGATCAAAGGCACGTAAAAATTCATGCGAGCGATTCAGCGGGTATGTGTGGTGTCTGTATATGCATTGATAAATTATATATTTTCCCTCCATACTCACTATTTATCCTCCTATTCACTAAGAAAAATATTTAAAACGTGTAATCAGAAAGAGAAAAATGCTTCATTTTACTCGATAGAACAGCTAAGAATTTTTAGAGGTTCCATAGTATGCATTTAACCGTGCGCTGGTCGCGCAGAGTGACAAAGTTATTTCACTATTTTTTTCCAGGAATACCGTGGCTTTAGCGATAAATTTTATTAGGATATTTTTTGTTCAGAAACACGTGGTCTACCCACCTGTATTTTTTATTTTTTCCGACCCTGAATTAATTTCAAAATTTTAAAGAAATCGAAAATTTTGAATTTTTTTCCACTTTTTTTATGTTCTGTATCCGAGCGAAATGTAAACTTTTCAGGATATTATTCTATACACTTTCACAAACTCATTAAAAAAAAATTAATCAGTTTGCAAATTTTGGTGGGTTTCACTATAAAATGTTCTCTGTCGTCTGGGCTATATAGACAGGGCTGGCTCAAGGGGGGGGCGAAGCGGGCGGCTGCCCGGGGCGGCTGCCCGGGGCGGCAAAATTCTAGGGGCGGCAAATTCTTCAAATCCATAGTTACCAAAAAATATAAACAAGCTAAGAAACAATTGTTTCACTAATATAGTAATAGTAATGTTAACTTTATATAAATAATTTGTTATTGTTAGTTTTTTTTGTATAGAAAGTAGGTTACATACATGCATTATGTTTCTTATATGTGATTTTATTTCTGGTCTAATTTCTGTGGTGTGGTATTTTTTTAAGTTTCAATACGATTAAATTTTTCAATTATTTGTTTTTACCCTAATTTACAGTAATCATATTGCTGAAAATCCAAAAATCGCTGTACCTTATAATTAAAAAAACAAACCGTCAAGAATATTCAATAGGTGACTCTTGAAATGTTATAAAAAATAACGGACTGAAAAGATAGCGTTAGGCGGGGTAAAAATGAGACAGGCAATGTAAATAGCGGGGTACACAAAAGACAAGGTGATATCCAACCCAGATTGAAATAAATTAAACTTAATTTTTTATTCAAGTTTGTTTTATACATTCAGAAATGTTTTATGTTATCCAATCAGGTCCTATGCCTACTGTTAATGCGGGAAAAAATATTATTCAGTAAACTCTTTAATTCACTTTTAAAAAAATTTTGAACGCACCTTAGTACTTTTTTGGGGATTTTATAGTTTCTCTATTTGCATTGTCCGTATTTGGCAGACGCCAACCAGAAGTGTCATACTCAGTGTTGCCAATTGCCGGAGAATTCTCCGCTTTTCGGAGAATTTGACTGCCTGCGGAGAATCTGGCGGAGAATACCTTTTTGACGGAGAATTGGCGGAGAATATAGAGGTGACCGAATTTATCATTATTTCTTTCTTTTTTTTTAACTATTTAACGTCGGCCTATTTTCGCTACCAGGGCCTATCACCGACGCCAGGAGACGAGCTACCCCCAACCTGCCGAACCTCTTCCCTTAAGAAGAGTAGGGATCTTTTACTTGCCTAACATTTAATAGACAAGGGACCGCCTGCTTTACATCACGTCCGAAGGATGGTATATCCACTACGTAATCCTCGTCTGAAATTACGTAACTTCCGCGTATACACTGATATACAAGCCGCTAGAAGGTGGGACGAGAACGCTGTATTTCCCAAGATGGGAGCCCATCCAATTACTAACCGCGCTCGACGTTGCTTCAACGGAATATCGATTGATATTCACATTGAAGTCGCCTTTACGCTCGCCCCCATTATTTCTTTATTAAAACAAGTAAAATAATGTAGCTCTGTTTTCTTGCAGCATAGTAGTTAATGTAAATAATAACAGATGGCAATATATGCGTATTCAGTTTCATTAAGGGTCAACAGTGGCCGGTTGTCTACCAATGATCTCAAGTAGTGAGCTCGATACTATATTGGAGAAAGGACCGATAGGCTGGAGCTGGAAGAAAGTTCAGAAAGAGAAAGCCATATTTGAAGGTTACCTGTCTCAGTTTCCTGAATAATTAGTTAACAAATAATGAGAGGGAGCCAGAGTGCCTCCAAAATTAGGCTATCTCTAAAGTTTCTTTGAAAGGGAACAATAGGTTCACCTATTGTTTATACTCATTCCAGTATGTATATAGAGTTCACTAATCTCAAGCGTGTTCCAAACCTGGTTGTGGTGGTTCATCACAACCAGGTTTTATTAATTAATTACTGATAAATTAAAATATCAATTTGTGCAATTTAGTAATGGACTAATGGATTACATATTGAGAAGCAAATAAAGATCAATATATTTTTTGTTGTATAGAAGATTTTGATATTTTATTTTTGGCGGAGAATTTCTTCGATTTGCGGAGAATTTTAAGGCAGTAGGCGGAGAATTTTAGAAAGCTTTGTTGGCAACACTGGTCATACTTCACATTTTATGATCAAGTTTATTAATCTGCTAGTTTTAAGTCATCAAAAATTTGATTTTAACGGAAAAATTAAAAGCGGAGAAAAAAAGAGACTAAAGAGACCAAATGGGCAGACTGAAGCAGGCACACTTCAGCTTCCTAATTTAGGAGAAGCTAGCCCTTCTGCAAGCCCCTTCTTGTTTAGTAAAAAATCTGAATAAATTACACACAAAAGAAAAAACCCTCCCTGTCTTATTTTTGCACTTCCATTTGTACGACGTCAATAAAAATGGGAATAAATCACATAGAAATATAGTTTTTCCTGTCATTTTTACATATGATACCAATCTTTCATTAAATATGACTCGATTCTAAGCAACCTAAAAATTGAAAGATGTCATTTTGTCTCATTTTTACCCCGCCTGACGTCATTTATATAAGAGAGGGGCGGCAAAATGAAACTGTGCCCGGGGCGGCAAAATACCTGGAGCCAGCCCTGTATATAGACATAACTTGTGTTTCTTTAAATGAAATACCCTGTAAATTATTTCATTATTCGATCACAACTTAAATTAGCTATCCAACGATATATCATATGTCGTATGTATCTCTAGAGAAAGTGGTTAATTTTCGAAAAATTTAACATATTTTTGAGGATGCCATGAAAAACTATTAACAAAAACAACACTTCTTATAATATAAAATAGGAAAAAATAAACTACAATAAATGTTCGAATTTAGGAAATAATTTAAAGGGTATTCCATTTAAAAAAACATAAGTTATGTCTATATCTCGAAAACTAAGGCATGGATAATTTTCTTCTGATCATCGACGGATTCTACTCATAAGGTGCCTTAAGAATGTGTTACTCGATTTTCGATTCGACACTTGGTAATTGAGATATAGAGGTCATCCAAAAATTGTTTGTTTCTCGAAAATCGAGTACAGGACACCTACATTAGTTTTTGTCTATCTGCCATAGTTTTAATTTGGTCCACCCTGTACATATCTTGTAGAATATTCGCCATTTCAAAAATAACACAAAACGTAAAAAAAAAATTAATATAACACTTTGGTAGTTACGTAGATAATAACAGTTCAGAATGAAATGATTTATTATCTTCTTACACGGTCAATTTTGCTGTTGTTTATTACAGAGAATAATTAACATATTACGTTATAATTGGCGTCACAAGATGCATCGGTTACCATTCTTAGTCTCCATTAAATTAGTTTTCATGTATCTTACAAGTTATAATTTGAATATTTTCTTAGGACCGGAGCACTGTGGGTCGAGTCGAGTCGGCCGATTAATTGGATCATATTAAATACTATTGACATTGAACTCGATTAAAAATACGTTTGATTTCATTATTTGTTAAATCTTACGCCAACTTCAATATCGGTATTAGTAATGAGGTTCAAATGGTGCTCGTCAGAGGGCCTTAGTGTCAATCCGTGCAAAGTAGTTATTGTTCCATTCACCAAAAGGAGAAAACTTGAGAGCTCTTATGTTAAGTGGAACAGTACTGAATTTTTCCAGTGAAGTCAAGTGTCTAGGAGTAATCCTGGATCAAAGACTTACTTGGAACTCGCATTTGGAAATGACACTTACAAAAGCAACGGCTATCTGGATATGCCGTAGGCTGTTTGGTAAGACTTGTAGTCCAAGAGGTAGCTCCCATTTGATATAACCGGAAAGATCTAATACAGTTACGTATACTACTCAACTCTGGAGCTAGCATGAAATAGAAATCTGGCGGTCTGGCAGTCCGGCCGGACGTTAAACTGGCGGCGTTTCTAATTTCGAAAAAATGTACTTCAATTTAACCGGGAAGATCTATTTTTGTTTCAGAGTTTACTCGTTAGATTACTACCTTCTGAATAAATTCGAGCTGGTCTGCCATTCGAAATCGATCTCAAAACCGCCGCCAGACCAATCCAAAGTTAAACAAAATTGAAGTCAATTTAACCGAAAGTATCTAATGTTTATTTTTGAACCAAATTACAGCTCACTGAATGGCTTTCATGAATTGTTAAGTATGGCAATCAAAAGCAGCCGGATGCTGGGTGCCAGATCAAATTTCTTGCAACGCTGCATTTCATTGAACGACGAATAACGCACGACTCTCTGGCTTCGTACAAAACAATGTAGGAGAGGGCGGGTTGTAGAAAAATGTAATATTGTTTGTCACTTACCCAAACCTATGCAATCTGGTGGAACAACCCGACCTCAAAATATGTTCTCATTTAACATAAATGTATCAAACTTTAATATCGGCTAAGGTCGAATATTTTTGTAAACATCATTTTGAACCTGCTCAGTAAAATAACAATACCTACCATACAACTGTCATTTGTTTTATTTATCGAAGCAGTGACCAGTGAACCCCACTAATGTGGCCAGTGTACCCCGACTGCGGGGCACACTGGTCATATTTTCTAAGAAATGTTATTTTGTTGTCATATGTAAAACGTTTGATTATGTAAGGTGGTATTATAGGAAATTCCTGTAAATACATGGTACTTTAGGCTTGCACAAAAAAGTTGCAGAAATGTTAACAGTGCCTTAAAAAAAGTAATAAAATGCAAAAAAGTGACCACTGTGCCTCGCTCTCCCTACCTGTAGCCCTGGACCGATCCGGCATTTTAACAACGTGTGTTACGAGGTTATGTTTCATTCGTTTGCATTCTGTCCTATTATTACAATTAAATTAGGTACTGATAAATACGGAAATGGATTCGGTCTGTTTCATATGTAAAAAAAAGGTACAAGGGAACGATAAATTTGTTAAATTCACAGTGCTGCATAGTGCTGCATAATGCTGAATGCTGAATCCAAAAATTTTGATGAAGGTCAGATTTTATAACAACAACTCACTTCGTTATTTAGACGTAGGAAAATTGTTCGTCGAACTCGGTCCTGATGTATGTCTTGCCTTGCCTGGTCTGTATGCCTTCACAGGATGTGACACATCTTGTTCTAGAAAAAGGGTAAAGTTATTCCTTTTAAACAAATGGAAAAGAGCTTCGAATTTCAAAAATATTTTCAAACATTCTACCAAGATCCGGAACCAGATTCTTTTCCCATAACTACGGCGGAGAAATTTGTTTGCTTCATGTACAATCTCCCTAGGTGTCCAACAGTTAATGAGGCAAGGTACAGAAAATTTGAGATGGCTTACAAGCCCAGAAAAATGAATGAGCTTCTTATTAAGAGCTTCGCCACATTTGATTCCCTACCAATTCCCCCGTGCCAATCATCACTGCTGGTGAATGTGAAAAGAAGTATATTTCAAACATATATATATGGATGAACGCCGAAAAACAGGACCCGATGCAGCCATTAAATCCCGAAGACTATGGCTGGAAGATAGGTCCTTCTGGGATATACGAACCTGTGTGGTTTGATGGAGACGTTGCTCCACCTGTTGCTATTGACGCAATTGCGGAGGCTTCAGGTATATCGAATACAATATAGTAATAATTACCTAATTTTTAACTCTTTTCAGAGGACGAAGATACCGATTCTGATGTCCCTTCGGAATATGACGGGGACGAAGACGATGAATAACGAAAATACTCGTGACGTGGTAGAGAACAGAAAATATTACAAAAATAATTGGATTTTATAGCATCACTGTCAAATCTATGAGTGTGAAATTCGAGCTATCTTTTAATTTAATGTCAAAACTAATGTTGACGAAAAACTTATAATTCTTTTCATACAATAAAATTGCATTTCCATCAATTTTTTAATATACCATCAAACGAAAAATAATGTAGCTCACTCGTAATCGACGATTAACGAGCTTTGCTACCTTACAAAAACCGATCTGGCATCTTGGACCCGGCTGTTTTTTACCGCCAGACCGAATAATTCGTAAAAGCCACGCACTGACCTGTAATTTGGTTGAAAAATTAAAACTAGATACTTTTTTTTTAAAGTGTAAGTTGGTCATTTTACGACCGATTTCGAGTGGCAGGCCAGTTAAAATTAATTTAGGAGGTAGTAATCTAACAAGTAAACTCTAAAACAAAAATAGATCTTCCCGGTTAAATTGCAGTATTTTTTTCGAAATCCGACCATTTTGGAGTGCCAGACCGCCGGATTTCCATTTCATGCGGACAATACTCGAAACTGTAATATTAAACGGAATTCTCTGATTAGATCAGATGGGAGCCAGCTCTCAGTGTATTGGGATCTGAAGCCAAAAATGATACATTGGTCCTACCTTTTTGGTCGTAGATGGCGAGATATCATCGCATAAGGCTGAGATATCATCTCAAGAACATGGGCATGGCAGAAGATGACAAATGCAGATTGTGCGAAACTGCAACTGAGATTGTGGAACATATACTTGTGAATGCAATTCGCATTAGGCTAAAGTACCTAGAACAGGCGGAATTAACGCCTTAAGACATAGGAAAATTAGCTCCCAGGAAAATCACAAGCTTTGCAAAAAGTCCTGGGCAACAACTAGTTGTGGGGTAATTAACAAAAGATCTTTTAGGTCGAGGTGAAGAAAAACCAACTCAGGGCCAAGCCAACCTTAAACAATCTACAATCTACAATAAGGTTCAATTAACTGAGTGACTGAGTGAAATTATATTTTATAAATAGCTGTGCTCACGACTACGTTCGCGTGGAATTTTAAAATTAACTATAAAAGTTCTATGTAAACGACGTTAGAGGTAGAATCACCAGGGATATGTATAAAGAGATTGTTTGCGTCAGTGATACTGGATAGAACCACGAAGATCTGGCCGTGGGAAGAGCAATTGTTGTATTTGCTTAAATGTAAATAAATGTTTTCTAATTGTTTGCTTCTGACTTGAACTCTAAGCATAACCTAGCAAAGTGGTTTCGAGCCCCACATAATGAAAAAATTGTTCATAGTTAATTTTTCCAAGAAGTGCTTCAGATTTTACTCAGATAAATCTAGATCTCCTAGACTTAAGAGGGTTATTAAGGTGGAAGGTGGTTAAAACAAATTTTAAAACATATTTTTTAAAGAAAACCGAGTAAATGATACCCCCAGACACATTAAGGATGGGTACCTTTGAGGTAGTAAACAATATAGTATATCTTGTAGCCCTTGTAGGCAATGCTGGCTTTGCGAATCTGAGATTCGGAGAAGAATACAGATGGCATGATCGACAACCTGCCACTAATACGAAATAGCTTTCGTGGAGTTGTGAACGTAATAGGCAACTACGACAGATGGCGTCATGCCATCAGACATGCTATACAACAAGCTGATGCTAACTAACTAGAATTAGAATTCGTGAATCAGAAAGCGTTATTGTGAATAAGAAGAAAAAATTAGGAAAAACTATTACAGATGAAAAGAAAACCACGAACTCTGACCATATCTTGGTTTAACATTTTGAAGCACATTTCGGATTACACAGCCATGATATGACTCCCGGCAAATCTAGGAGATTTCAGTGAGGAGCATGGTGAGCGATTTCACCAGGACATAAGGGGGATGGAGGACAGATATCAAGGGAGGTGGAACGCCCACATGATGGCCGACTGTTGCTGGTCATTGAGGAGGTATCCCTTCATTGACTAAGAGTTTCTTTAAGTAAATCATTTGAAGATAAGAGAGCAAGATATCAAAGCAAAAAAATGTAGAAGAATGTGAGATTAACGGTACAGTAAAAAGGCGAGAAGAAATTCGTGATATCGCTATAATAACTTTTTACCTCAAATTTACTTTACGATATTTAACTTTACAGCCATCTGGTGATCGTTTTTGATAAAAGAATTGCTGATTTTACAAACTTTTGATGAATACCCGTTATAATTCGTATCGCAGAGCTTTTTCAACATCAAATTCGGATTCAACGTCAAAATTTTTTTTTTTTTTTTTCGAGGAGGAGAAACCCACACGGGCTGCCCATTCCAACCTGGAATGGGCCTAAGTGTCAGCCTCTGACTGACTAAAGCTCCTCCTCCTAGAGCTCGTCTGTAAAGAATACTCCGAGGGCACTGCAGCCTCCTGGGCTTATTGTGCTCTCCCTGTCTTAGTTTACACTGTCCATTTTAAATATTCCTGTATCACTGACAAGGTGATACAGGTCTGAAAATGGGCCAGTTATGATGGTTTCCGGGTCTGTTTGTGTTTGCTCGTAGATATTATAACTCACTCTACCCATTTTTCATGTGCTGTTGGCAACAAGTCTGAGAAAATGGGTGGAGTGGTAGTAGCCAGGTCCATTATCTTTCCCGTTGATAATATATCCTGCAGTCCAGACCCTACAGTCATATAATATACTTTGTCAGCAACGGCTTCGCTACGCGACATTCCTCGCTGGTAACCACCCCAGTTAAGTCCTCGTCGCGCGCAATTTCGCTCTACTTCGGTGCTCTGTTCGGCAACAGCCTCGCCCCGCGGTGTTCCTTGATGGTCCGTAACCCCATCAAGTCCACGCCGTTCGCGACGTTGCTTCACTTCGCACACCTGCATCACTTTAGTGAGGACTGCTGTAGCCTCCTCATTATGATGCAGTTTTATCTGGAATGGATCTATTTTCCCATTCCTTCAACTTTTTGAAGGTTGCTCTCCCAGGCTATGCTCTGTCAGCAACGGCCTTGCTATGCGGTATTCCTTGATGGTCCGTCACCTCAGTTCATCTTCCGAACTGTGCTGGTGGACCTTGTGATGGGGGCCTGCACAGAACATGCTGAGGAACCCCCTCCCTCTCCACGAGTAGTCAAAATACATGGAAAAACATAGATCTGGATTCAACTGTCATTAGTTTAATCTGCCACCTGGTGATGTTTTTGGCGATAAAATGGCTGAATTTGTGAGTTACTATCAAATACTCGTTAGAATTTGTCTTGTAGACCATTTGTAATATCAAATTCAAATTCAGGTAGTCACAATACATGAAAAAACATGCCTGATTAAAAATTTTAGTAGGTGAGATGAGGTAAGGTACCGCTTTCAGAGGCAAGACCTCGATAGGCAAAGTTGGGGCACGCCGGGCAGTCCGGTATTTAGATGGGTGACCATATCTCATCTCGCCGTCCTGGTTAAGTCGTGGAGCAGCATTAGCTAAACTTCGCCAGGATGTTAAAAAAAAATCGGATTTTGCGCGTCAAAATACATGGAAGAACATATATCTGAAAATAATTTATATTTGTTTAGAGTTTATCTGACATCGACTGGTCGTTTTTTGCGATAAAAATGCAATTTTAAAGATAAAATCTAAGATACTAAAAAACACAACGATAAAATTAAATTCTGATGGCGGCATCGAATTGAGGTCAAAATACATAAATATTGGTAGGTCGAGTTTCTGGGTCTGAACTTTTTTTGTGTGGCTGTGTTATTTTTAGTGTAATGAACTTCCAAAAATAAAAGCTAAATTATTCTTTCTGGCTTAAGGGTGCCGGTGCCGTGCTTAAGAAAATGATTTTGTAGTTCGAGAATTTCTCTTACATCCCTGAACCGATTCAAAAAATTTTTTGATAGGTCTTTAGAGACAACATTATAGAATGGTACCAGACTATTGAAAAGTAAAAAAATTTTTTTTTTGATTTTCGCGCAAGTAAAAAAATTTTTTCTTTTTTTAGTTTTAAATAGCCTGGTACCATTCTATAAAGCTGTCTCTAAAAGAATATTAAAAAAAATTTTCAATCGGTTCAGGGATGCAGGAGAAATTCTCGAATTACGTTGACGAAACCGCCCACCTTAACAGTTCAAAATTCGACACAATTGCTTGAGACGTCTTTGGTCCAATATATATCACCTGTTAAAAAACCGCTGCCCAAGGAATCACTACTTCCACATCCAAATTTTTTATCCAAGTCACTCACAACGAAAAAAAATTTGTATGTGGAAATAATTGTTTATGGAAATTTAATAATATAATATTTGAAATCCTCTACACCAAAAACCCATAAAACGATACCCCACATCGGTAGCGGGGTGGGGGTGGTGATGGGGGGTGGTAGTGGGGGTGGATGAAGTAAAAAATATTTTGAGGTTTCTGGTTCTTGTACACACACTATATCACAATTTTTTTTCATCCCCTTTAATAATGGGGTGGGGGTGGTAATGGGGGTGGCTAATGCCAAAACTTTTTTTGGGACCTTAGTTTCTCTTGTATATACTAAATACCAATTTTATGGACTCTTACCTGCTTGATTTACCTATTTTCCCCAAATTGACCCCAATTTACCCCCCAACCCTTCGACGGAACAAGATGAAAATATAATCTAGTTCTAGATCTCGTTAAAGTACATATGTGTACCAAATTTCAAGTCAATATCTCAAACAGTTCCAGAGTAAACGTGCGCACAAAAAAAGTTACAGACAGACCGACAAACCGACAGACCGACAGACAGAAATTTTTTTTTTTCATTCAAACTTAAAATCTTGACGTTTCGTGACATTCTAAGCCTATTTGAACAATAAAAATTTTTAAAATTTTTTTTTGTCGTTACTATACTTCCACTGGATGTGGAAGTAATTATGATAATCATAATCTCATCCCGAGTTTATTACCTATCACACGCACTCTGTGTTGTGTAGACAATGAATATTTATTACTTTCTCCCAGTAAGAAACATGCTGTAATCAATTATTCAATAGTTTCCACCTTAAACGTTGCTTAGAAAAATATAACTGAGTATCGCAACTAGTAATGTCCAACGGGTTTATTTCGATTTATATTCTGATAAGGTTCTTGATTTATTTCATTTGTAAGTAATGCAGTTAATATCATATTACAATTTGCTCTCTAGAGTATTCAGATTAATTAATTACACTAAAAGCAATTTGCTTTAATTAAGAGGAGAGTTAAGAGGATATTTAATGTAACTGGACTGGTAACTACACCCACTTCCCACCTGGTTTCATATGGGCACTAATTTATTCACGTAAAAATAATCTAAAAACACAAAATAGTGAGATATACAATTGAATAAGAATATTGCAAGCTTAATTTTGAAATTTCGTTATACTAAAACATGTTAAGGAATTTTGTACTTTTTCTTATTTTCTTTTATGATTTTTGGTAAGATAATATTAAGTTTACAAATAGTAAGAAATTTAAGTTGGGCATTTCTAAACTTCAAATTAATTAAGATAAAATTTTGTGGAGTGTCGTTAGGTTTAGACCCGAATGAATTCACCAATGGTCAAATTGCTATTAAAACTTTACGTACTAAAATATTTATGTCAAATTTCTCGATTTTTAATTTTTTAATATTTTCAATAAATAATTATCAATTTTTTGATACATATGTATTTTTTAACAGTAAAGTTACTTTCAATTCCTAAAATAAAGTTATTTTAGATGCGATGCATGTTTGGGATCTCAGGTACACAAAAAGGTCTGACAGGTAAGAAAAAGGTAGTGCAGGGGAGAGCGGCGGCTGTTAGTTAGTTTGGGAGGTCAATTTTCTTTTCAAAAAGTTACAACACTGTCACCGAGAAAACGATCACCATCTTTCGTGACATCTATTCACAAAATATTCCTTAATTTAACTCAAAGTTGGTACCAGATGGTTACGTCATTTTCTTTTGGCTTATAAAAACAGATATCAGAATACGTCAGTGAAGCGGCGTTACGAGCAGACCACACGGTTTTTAGTTACGGGCTCATATTTAGGATGATAGGCACGATACATCTTAGTGTATCGTGATGATAGGGGAGTAGTTTGCGAACTCTCTTAACAAAGTCGGCTCCCTTTAACTTTTTTACTTTTAATGCCGTATATCTCCTGATTTGTTAAAAAATATTTTCTAAGTTGATTTTTGGCGTAATTCCATTGTAACCAGTTTCGTGATGAGGGAATTTTTTGTCTTTATAGACCTAGATGGTTCTTTAACGGTATCAACATTATTATTATTATTGTTATTATTATTATTATGCAATTTTTTAGTGTATTCATATACAGTGGAAAATTTAACGTAAGATCACTATCTTGCGATAAATTTTCCATATATATAAAACAAATATATTATGGAATTTACATAGATAGTTAAAACAATTGTATAGTAGCCGTTAATCAAATTGGTAGTGATGTTGTTAATTGTTCTATTTAAGAAAACCTTAATTTAATTCCTATTAATTTGTCAATCGCTACTCATAAAACTGTTTCATGTTTTGCGACACTTTTGTTCCCTACCTAATAAACTATACAAATAGCAAATTATCACCTAAAACTATAAATTAAATACTAATTTGTCAGATATTAAGTACATATTTGGCGATATTCACAGTTAATTAATGCCAATTTATTATAAACTCGTTTCTCTGATTTTATACACTTATTTTGATTAAACTGATAAAATACGCGTGCTACATGTTTATAATTTTAAACGTATATAAAGTGGGTTATGCTACTATGCATCTAAATTGTGTCAAGTGAAAATGTATTATATTCTAGACAGCCAATAATAAAACACATTTTTATGAGTGCCGGGCCGTTTAATGTGTTTAACATTTGGGGGAGATAAAACAAATTTGCATTTCTTTATTTGTTGTATTTATCATTATACTGGTCAGCTGACGATAAAGTTGATGATTTCATTTTATTACCGTACTAGTTGCAAAAACTAGCCTCACTGGACACTTGAGGATCATAAAGTAACTTTCCTTCAGGCTCTCTTTAAAGTTCCTGATGAAGTACGGGAGGACGTTCAAAATCACAATATTTATCAGTGGGGGTAGTAAAGAACTACAGCTTTCAACCAATATCCACGGCAAAACAAAGAGGATTAAAAGTCTCTAGAGGGTGCTCCACATGAAAACAGTGGTTTTGATGGTGGAGCTTGTAAAAATGGGTTATTGAAAATGACATGACGATATTCGATTTATTATTATTAACAGAGATAAAGAAAACTGCGATTATCTTGAAATTTTTCGGGAATATGTATATATAAGGCTTAAAAAAACTGAAAGTAGGTGATTTTTCATGAGATACCAATTAGGCTAACGTTTAAATCGTGTGGTAGGTATGAATAATGTTGGAAAAATAAAAAAAACCGCTGCCCAAGGAATCACTACTTCCACATCCAGATTCTCTATCCAAGACACTCATAACGAAAAAACTGTGTATGTGGAAATAATTGTTTATCTAACTTTAATAATATAATATTTGAAATCCTCTACCCCAAAAACCCATAAAACGATACCCCACATCGGTAGTGGTGATAGGGGGGTGGTAGTGGGTAGTGGGGGTGTATGAAGTAAAAAATATTTTGAGGTTTCTGGTTCTTGTACATGCACTAAATCACATTTTTTTTCATCCCCTTTAATAAGGGGGTGGTAATGGGGGTGGCTAAAAAAATTTTTTGAGACCTTAACTTCTCTTGTATATACTAAATACCAATTTTATGGTCTCCTACCTGCTTGATTTACCCATTTACCCCAAATTTACCCCAATTTACTCCCAACCCTTCTTCGGAACAACATGAAAATATAATCTAGTTCCAGATCTCGTTAAAGTACATACGTGTACCAAATTTCAAGTCAATATCTTAAACGGTTCCAGAGTAAACGTGCGCACAAAAAAAAGTTACAGACAGACAGACAGACATACAGACCGACAGACAGAAAATTTTTTTCGCGCAAACTTAAAATCTCGACGTTTTCTGACATTTTATTAAGCCTATTTGAACAATAAAAATTTTTAAAAATTTTTTTGTCGTTACTATACTTCCACTGGATGTGGAAGTAATTAAATTTAAAAATTATTGAATCTAAAGAATCCAGTTGCATATAGTGGACAATGTGGACATTCATTGAGAAGAGCATCAGTTGACAGAAGTATTGACGCCTTTTATTTGGTGATAAGATGGATGGTAATCTTCCACACTAACCGAAGGTTAATACTTTTACTTACTTGCAGTAAAAAATATACAGGGGGACACCTAAAAAATAATTAAGGAAAAAATATCACGGAAGACAGTAATATTTGCCATGTAGTTAACATAACTGGCAAGGAAGAAAAATATACACGGTAATCATCCTAAAAAATAACGAAAACATGTTACGAAAGGCAATATTTTGCATGTAGTTAGCACAACACACAAGTATTGTCAAGTTATCTGGAATATGAATCACTTCTCAGCCCCTATTAATATGGTTTCCGCTTTAGACGCTCAACCACGCAGGCCGTCGTAAAGATCGTGAGTGACATAGTCAAGGGTCTTGTGGAAGGCCATCATAAGGCTATTACTCTGTGTGATCTTTCCAAGGCCGTTGATTGTGTCTCTCATGATAAACTAATCAATAAAATACAGTTATATGAAGTTATAAGGTTTCCTCTCTCTCTTTTTAATTCCTATTTGCTAACGCGTCAGCAATGTGTTGTCACAGGAAATGACATGTCAGATTTTCCAGATATTAATCATGGTGTACCCCAGGGCTCTCTCCTGGGGCCACTGTTATTTCTAATCTATATTAATGACTTTCCACAATTTATGTTGCCTAACAAATCAACCTTGTTTGCTGATTATACTACTCTCCTGTACTCTGACCGCAACATTGAAAATCTGATTCAACTATGCTCCGACATAGAACTCTAGGCAAAAAACTAGTTCACCTTAAATAAACTAACACTCAATCAAGAAAATACTCAGAAACTTATAATATCAACTAACAAAAATGTATCCGTGAGCACGTTAAACTCCTAGGTATATATCTAGATGATAACCTTAGCTGGGTAAACCATATTGATCAATTAAATAGAAGGCTCTCAAGCACGATCTTCCTCCTCAGGAAATTAAAAGGCATTCTCGGATTCGACATCCTAAAAACATATTTTTCCCTTTTCCACTCTAGATTTTCCTACGCACGGTCTTATGGGGTAACTCCTCCCACGTATTAAAAGTCTTCCGACAACAAAAGAATGCTATAAGAATACTCGTTAGTGCTAAGTTTACGGGAAACTATTAACCTATTTTCATTAAACTGTTTATTTATTATAATCTTGTAGAGATTCACAGGAGTGCGTCCAGTCTTTCTATCAAGCCTGATTACCATCAGCGCAACACACTCTGTGCCTCTAGACTTCTTACAGTACCTCGCTATAGGTTAACTCTAAGCGCTAAGAATTCCTCCAACCTCAATTTATATAATTATTTACCATGTCATAAAAAGCAACTAAACTTACTGTCCCTTAAAAAGAATGTAAAAAATTTCATTCTAATGTACTGTTTTTACTCGGTTGACGAATTTTTTAGGATACCTTATGGTGCCAATCCACACTCGAGTATTTAAATGCCCATATTTACAGAATGCTCTGATACTCTACATATTTTTGCATTTTATACTTATTTATATTTTTGTATGTCAATGTGAAATGTTATATACATCTATATGTTTTTTTTTGTGTGTTTTATAAATTTATTGTTTTTATTGAAATATTATTTACATACATATGTTTTTGTGTTTTATAAACTTGTTGTATATTATAATTTGCTGTTTACCAGCTCCTATCCTGAATTGCTGCAAATGTTCATTTATGGACATACAGAATCGGAAAGTCCTGCGTTTGTCATTGAGCTATTAACCGACCGTCCACAATAAAGACGGTCTACCTGTACTCTAGCAGAGGCAAACAGTGACACGCCCCTATTGCTTGCTTCGCTCTCGCTTGCTCTTATTGCCGAACCAAATGAAACACTTTCCGATACTGTATAGTGGTGAAATAAAGACTAACTAACTAACTAACTAACAGCTGTCAAAGAAAAATATAAACAATATATACAGGGTGGTTACCTTAAACAAATGTTTCTTTTAATGTAACGGGAGGGCAATAATATTTCGCATTTCGCACAACTGTCAAGGAAGAAAAATACGAAAAATTTACAGAACGTAACTCTCAAAGAAGACAAATATGAAAAAACATACAGGGTGATCACCCTTAACAAATTAATTGAAAAATGTGACGAAGGACGATAATTCACATGTAGTTAATACAACTGTCAAGAAAGAAAAATACGAAAGTATAAAGGGTGATATAAGAAATAATTAATTAATAAACTTTGGCGGAAATAATATTTGGACTCTAGTTGACACAATTATCGAGGAGGAAATCGGACCCGAACCTTTAGTGAAAAATATGCATGGTGGTAACTTTCAAAAAATAAGAAACGACAGAAGAAAATGATATTTGAAATGCAGTTGTCACTATTGCCAGGAAGAATCTGATGTAATATACAGAGTGATCAAGCAAAATAAAAAATAATTCATAAATAAAGGATGTCAAACACAGAGGGAAGTTTTGTGTAAATACCTTTACAATATTTTTGGGAAACTTTCTTTCTATTGACACTGAAACTGCATGGATTACCTCAAATAATAACATATGTCAAGTGCAAGTAGCTTATAACATAATTTATATATATTAAGAAGATGTAGCCACAACTTCCGATTCATATCGCAATCTATAAAAGTATCTAAAAGCTTAGTAAAACATGACAACTAAATTATTTTGTTATTTACGATAATGTCAAAGGAGATGTTATTATTTTTGTATGACCAAAATTGCATGGTTCCATTTATTATTAGTCTAGGAAATAGCGTGCAAATTCGACGACGAGTGGTTACCGTCTGCCAGTCGGTAATCGAAGAGACCATATAAATACAAAAATTTTTTCTCTCTGGAACTTTTTGGTATGGTGGGGGGATAGGGAGGGGGGGGGGAGGCATTTATTTTTAAATCGAATGATTATCGATATCTGTCCACATAGGTAGTTAGTATATGTACTTCACATACCCCAATTACGCTGGCAGACGAAACTTCCGAACGGCGCGCGCGCTAACCGGAAGAAGAAACTAAATTTTTTTTTCTTTTTCCGGTTAGCGCGCGCGCCGTTCGGAAGTTTCGTCTGCCAGCGTAATTGGAGTATGTGAAGTACATATACTAACTACCTACAGATATCGATAATCATTCGATTTAAAAATAAATGCCCCCCCCCTCCCTATCCCCCCACCATACCAAAAAGTTCCAGAGAGAAAATTTTTTTTTATTTATATGGTCTCTTAGATTACCGACTGGCAGACGGTAACCACTCGTCGTCGAATTTTCACGCTATTTCCTATACTATATTAATTCGTTATTATGACACCAATCAGTAAAATTAGCAGATAAGATGTTTAGGTGAGCTGCAACTGTAATGTCATCTGTGTATAATATTGTGCAATCAGTGTTAGCATAAAATGGAAGATCGCTGATAAAAATGGGGAAGATGAAGGGACCATATATTGAGCCCTACAATATCTATATCTTGAACGTTAGAAACCGACAGCGTACAATTTGTCTCTAATGAAAACGAAAAGTCTAAGTAATCAAAAGCCAATGTCAAAGAATTAGTACTCCTATAACTGCGTCATGAGAGCTGCTAGCTTACAAGCTCTTGAGAATGCAAGGGAGGCATGATGGAGGGTGAACACAGCCAAAGAATCTACCCCCCCCCCACAGGGGTGAAAACTACCCTCTGCTTGACGGGGGTGGAGGAAGATGTGGGAGAGCAAATTTTTCTTGGTTTTACTGCGCAAGTAGTGTACTGTACAGAACAGCATTTAACTGCTTTGCCCGTACCCGTCTAAGGGGTGGAAACCACTCTCAAATTCACAAGAAGTATCCGAAAAACTTTTAACCGGAAAGATGCACTCTGGAGTTTTTCAATATGAGAGAAGAGAAATCTGCCAACGGTATTGAGTTTGCACAGCAAGACCAACCTTAAAGCAGGTAAAGAACATCCCTCGATGAGTGGGAAACAGGAAGGCGCAGAAGGATGTGGGAAGATTAATTTTTTTCACTGCGAACTTTATCGAGCTCTCATACACCTTCTGTTATCTCTTCTCCAACCCTCGAGCATTTGCTCTGCCTTGTCTAGCTGAACCTTTTACCTTACCTCTGCGTTCTATACTTTAATTGAACACACACTTTTTCTAACACATTCAAAATTTTCCTCACTTATTTCTCTGCGTTCTTGTCTTCGCCGCATACTCTTGCATTCGCTGACCCCCTTTCTCACAGTCTCCATTGTCTGACCTCATACCCCCTGTATCCTTTGTTATATTTCATGAATTCTCTCGTGATATCACCAGTATATCATGTCTTTTTCGTCCATATACCCATTTTATCTTCAATAATATTTGGTTCTCTAATATTCTTGTTTCTCTTCAAGGCTTCCTCTTACACTCTATATACTCTGTCACTTTCTTACAAACTTACTAATGTTCGAGGGTTGCAGAAGGGATAACAGAAGGTGTATGAGAGCTCGATAAATTCCTCATTGAAAAAAAAATAATCTTCCCACATCCTTCTGCGCCTTCCTGTTTCCCACTCATCGAGGGATGTTCTTTACCTGCTCTAAGGGTTAGTCTTGCTGTGCAAACTCAATACCGTTGGCAGATTTCTCTTCTCTCAGACTAAAAAACTCCAGAGTGCATCTTTCCGATCTTAAAAGTTTTTCGACTACTTCTTGTGAATTTGGGGGTGGTTTCCACCCCTTAGACGGGTACGGAAAAAGCAGTTGAAGGCTGTTCTGTGCAGTGAACTGCGACCATTGCGCAGTAAAGACAAGAAAAATTTGCTCTCCCACATCTTCCTCCACCCCCGTCCGGCAGAGGGTAGGTTTCACCCCTCTATGGGGTTGGTTTTTTGGCTGTGTTCACCCTCCACCATGTCTCTCTTGCATTCTCAAGAGCTTGTAAGCTAGAAGCTTTCATGACGCAGGTCTATGTCCGGAAGGGTATAGAAGGGGTGTAGAAGGAGTACCAACCCCTTCGGGAGGCAATAATAAATGAGAGCACGCGGGTTACAAAACGTCCATTCATACTCCTTTCCGTAATGATACTGATATTCTTAACTTTATTCAAGGAATATTTTTGGCTCTGCACTTGAACTTGAGGGGTTATACGAATTTTTTTGACCTCGGATTCGGATTCAGCGTCGAAAAATACATAGGAATACCATGGTCAGTCATCCAGATCACGACTTTTTTTGTGGGGCTGTGTAATTGGCTGCGTTGATTTTTTAATTTATGTGACAAGGTTATGTAGTAGTTTGTGTTTAGTTTTCGATAAAGAAAAAATTTCTTACCTATGAAATCTGCTTTACATGTTACTGACAAAAATTATCATCTCAATTTTTTTCAGGTTTTCTACCAAAATGTGCCACCACCAACTTTTCATAGAAATATCATGTAATCTTGATCAACTGATGAACAGATGAAGGTATGTTCAAAATGACGGCAGTTCAGCAATCTTCTTCCCTGCCACAGAAACTGTTTTACCGACCAGGAACGATAGAAGAATTAGAAGAGAATTCAGAAAGCAATGACGATCCAAAGTTCAGAATAGATGTGGAGTCACCATTGTTGTACCGAAATGGCCAAAACTATTTATCCCCATATGTACATGGTCTGAACCGAGTACATACGTCGCCGAGTCTTGCCAGGATATCCACAGCGAACAGTTTGGCCAGAATTTCTACTTGCAACAGTTCTTTATATCATGTTTCTGGGACTATCAGACATGACAGTTCGAGGTAAGTTTCTTTTTCAAAACTATAAATAATCGTTCATACTTGTAAAGTATATATACCGGGTGTCCTAAAAGTCTGGAAACGGTCGAACAACTCGAGAAATACACTTCGGATCGAAAAATTAAAAAAATACGTTTTAATGTTTTTTAAGAAGCTATCCAGTGATGCCAAAGTGGAGGCCTCCTTCCCCACTCCTTGGTGGTGGGGTGGGGGTAACTTTCAAATCTCAAATTTTAACTCCTATTTTTAATTGCATATTATTTCATCAAAACCTATATAATTACTACTATAAATTATCTATTGCATTTGCAGATTTTTGAACAGTTCAATTTTTCTACAAATGGAACTTTTGTTTTGCAAGAGCACGTAAAAAGAACGAGATACAGCGCAAGTTATTAATTAGTATAAAAAAAATTTCATCAGTTTCTATTTGAAAACCGTATTTGGTGGCATCCAATGGCTCATAATTAATTCCTCTATAACAATTCAAATGTAGATGGGCACAATAATAGGCTCTTTTAATATTATCAGCAAAAGTGAATGAATAGGTTCATCAAAAGGTTTGAAAAATTACCCAGGCTTTATCGTTAAAGCTAGAAATCCTTCAGCATGCGCTGTGCAAGATTCTATAAAACTTAAACAAACATTTTTAGATACCTTAGGACATCAACCTTTAAAACATGTTTTTAGAACCAATTTTTCTGTGTAATCGTAGCTGTTCAGTATAAGTGGCCGGAAGTACATTATATAATTCAGGACTAGAGATTTGTTCTAGCCTGTGAATTGGTATCTATCTAATATTGTCTCAATTACCCGCTCTAATAGTCTGGGTGCCAATCAAAAAAGATGGAAGTAAGGTATAGTAGAGGTTTTTTTACGGTTATCGGCACTTTAGTAGGTCTAGTTTAAGAATCCGGTTGATGCCACTCTGGCACCCTTGAGCATTTTGAGATATTTAAGATCGCGGCTTATCAGTCTAAGGTGTAGTTTTTTTAAATTTTAATTTACTAAATGTTGGCATGTGATACATCGTTTTCTATGTTTTTAAGGTTCGAGAACACAAATATGAGATCTAAAAAGAGCGGCAATTCCTTCTGTGTTGCCCTATCAAAAAATGAAAAATAGGTGTCCATTGTGGGTGTTAAAAACAAATTCATTATGGTACAACAAATTATTCAAGAGATTAAGAGAAATCCAGATATCATCGTAAACGTAATAAGTGATGGTACCGATGTTTTTGATGTTTTTGTCTTGCTTGTATATTATTATAATTTATTAGATTTGAATAACGAGATTTCTATGGTTTCTTTTAAGTCACTATGAGCCACCACAGATATTAGGGCCACAGTTTTAAAACACAAATAAATCATACCATATTTACCAGCTGCACATTCTTCATCTGGTTGCGACACAGTGGCTCAGTACCATGGGATTGGAAAAAAAAAAGGTCATTAAATGTTTACCGGATGGTCGGGTTTTAACGCATTTGGATCGATTAAACAGCAATATGGTGGATGTTTTTCAAGAATGTACAATTGTAGCTTCGTGTTATGGAGTAAACATGCTAGCAAAATGACTGATGTTAGAACTTCTCTAGGGGCTAAAAAAGTCGGACAAGCCCAACTAAAAGCACCGCCATTCTCTGCTCTTCCACCAACTGCTGAATGTTTTCAAGAAAACGTAGAACGGGCAGATTTTCAAATATTTTTGTGGTTGTCTGTAATGGATTTCTCTTGACCAAATATAGATGCCACTCAACACGGGTTGCAGGCTGACGAGGATTCAAATTCCCCAAATTGCCGAAGATTTAAATTGCCCCAGATTACATTTTGGCATTAGCAAAGTGCTCATGCAAGTCAATGAATCCGTGTAACACAACACAATGTAGCTGCGTGGCTAATGGCTTGTCATGCAGTTTAATGTGCAATTGTCTGCAACTAAGCACAGAACATTCATGCCAGAATCCTCATACGAGCATTTTTGAAAATATAACTTCTGACAATGAAGATTCCGAAGAAGATTAAATGTTGGTTTTGACGTTTCGTTGTTAAGTACAGTTTTTACAATAAGAATTAAAAAAAAAACAAAAAAAACCACAAAAAAAAACACAAAAGTAAGTACTTAAATCATAAAAAAATATAAAATAAAAAAGGATGATCAAATCTTTCCACCCTAAAAAAATACACAATATTAAGTTTACGTTTGTTCTATTTTTTAAAAACTTGTTTGGAGCTAGCAGATCTTTTTAACCAATGTTTTTAAAAGGTCATTCAACTTGCTCACGCATTTTAGGCCCCTACGCATACCACTTTTAAGGATATGGTGTTAGCTGTATTTTTAAAGCCTAATTTGGTTATGCAACAAAACTAGGTGCTATTTTTTTTTCTTCAAAAATTAATTTATTCTCCGAATCAGCCGCCCTCTTAATAAAATAAATTACTGAATATAACAAATATATTCTTAAATCTGTGTATTTAATATACACAGCACACAAACATTATAATACTCTTTGAGAAAGGAAACAGATTCGTTTTCCGAAACGTCAGCAAAATACGTCATTTTTATATTTTTGTCTTTATTCATTATCTGATCCTTTGACGTAAAAGTCACAGGCGTAGAGATTATTTTCCAGTAAAATACTGGTTAATTGTATTATTTTGTAGATTTCAGACATTGTTAATAAATTAACAACACTTGAAGATTACTTCCTACAGGATTTTTAACCTCAAATACTAATTCACAGACCTTAAAACCATATAAGACGACATGCCACACACCTATATAATGAAATATTTGGAAAAACCTGTTTTTTCACTCTAATCCAGTCGCCATCTTGAATATCTCAAAACACCCAAGGATGTCAAAGTGGCATCAATCGGAATCGTAATGTTGACCCTTTGAGGAACCAAAAACAGCCAAAAAACTTTTACTATACCCCACTTCCAGGTTAGGATAAAAATCTTTATTTGGCACCCATACTATAAACCACATTTCTAACTTATTTGATTTTCGGAAATGATACAAGAGTAATAGAAAAACGTCAATATCCGAGGATAAAATAAATGCTCGAGCCTCCGTTGAATCTATTATGTGAAATATTTCTGTTACGCTTTTTCCTTCTTAAGTTATCGTACTTACAAGAAACGCGACGCATAGACGGGCAGACGTTCTTACTCAAAACACAATTAAATGAAAAGTATTTCTGTACAAGCTTTATGGCTTAGAAAAGTGCCTCCCAGATATAATATACATTACTTTACAAAAATTTCTCGATTTTTAATTTATTCCATAACGATATATACAAAATATTCTTTTATTAAATACGTTATGTTCCTCTCACATACTAAAGTGTTTAAACAAAATTTTAATTTTATCATTTTCTTTATCTTGTGCATACTTGAAATCACAGCGAAACATTATTATTATAAAGCTGCAGATAATCTCACCTACTACTATTTCTTTACGTAATATTAGCCGTTAAAATTGAAAACTATATGTTTGTGCGTATGTGTATGTTTGCAAGGAAATATTAATATAATAAAATCACAGGTGAGCCATTGCAAAACATTAATTTATTGTTAAGTGCTTATTTATTATCTTTAAATATCACGCTTGCAAATAATTTAATAAATTAACTTGATAACAGTGTAAATATAACATCTTAACTGCCTAGTAAATTTCTAGACATTCAGTATTGTTGCTATTAGTTCAATTCATATTTTTATTAATTATGCCATACTATCTGTCCAATGATAACTTTTTACGGCAGTTGCGGCAAATATTAAATTATATACATTTGTATTTGGCTACAGTGGATGTAGTTGAGATTGTTATCTAAACAAGTGTAAATATGAGAATCAGCACTTACCCTATAATATCTAACATTACATGAGTAAATTAAGATTATGGGAAACCTATAAGTAATAAATGCTGATTAAAAATGTTAGTGCTTAATAAAAATCTGGGACGTCAGAAGCGATGTAAAGAGCAGCAATGAAACTGAAATTTTAAGTTTAAGAGCAAAAATCGGAAGAATCTACACGAAGTTTCTAGTTGAGAGAGATCCATTTCTATGAGTACACATCATAATCCTACACAGGACATTTAAGCCAGTCATATAATACATTAAAATTGCAACCTAACGGCAGAGCTGGAGTACTTCAAATAAAAGTAATTGAAAAAAGTATTTCAAATACTTTCAGTATTTGAAGTACTTTGCTTCAAATCCTTTCGATTCTTAGTATTTGGTACTTGGTATTTGAAATACTTTGCTTCGAGTATTTGGATTTGGGATTTGGTTTTCAGAAATACTGGTATTTGAATTACTTTGCTTGGTATTTCAAATACTCTCCGGTATTTCAAGTACTGTCCCGGTATTTGAAGTACTAGACTTAACAATTTATAGTATTTGAAATATGTTTTTTGATATTTAAATTAGTTAAAAGTATTTGAAGTCCTTGTAGTTCCATGTTTTAGATATTTTAAAAAACAAATTTCACTAAAAAATTGTTACGGCATAGCTGTTTTTATTCAGTAATCAGTGTTAACATTATGTGGGCAGTGGGAGATTTAGGGGGTTGGCTATAGAGGCTATAGCCCAGGGCGGCAAAATCCAGGGACGGTAAACTTTTTGAAAAATAGCAAAGGCACATAAAAACAAAAAAATATTATTATTAGTATATACTAAGTATCAGAACATTAATTTATTTAAGAATGTGTTTTTTATTTTAACTAGACTAAAGTTCCTTATTATAGTCAACTGTACAGGGTGGCCACGCGAACGTTAGAACCTCATTTAACTTCGTTATTTTTGGAGTTACGTAAAAACGTTTAAAAATAAAAGTTATGAGAAATCACGTTTATTTTCCAAAAATCATTTCAGAAAAACAATTAAAAGTCAAATTTCTGAGATACGAGCTTTACTTTGGTTTTTTTTAAACGGAATACCCCAAATATTTTTACACCATTAGAAAGGCCATAGAAAAACCTTTTTCAATGATATATGACGTATGGAATTTTTCTTAAAAACTATAGTAGATATTATAAGTTTTATATTTTCTTACATTAAGTCATGGTAGTCCGAAATAGTAGTTTGTGCAACAAGAGTGGATTTGATATCCATATCGCACGATAAAGAAGTTTGAGCACGACGCCGTAGGCGGAGTGCTCAAATCTTTTGAGTGTGATATGGATAATCCACTCGAGTTGTATGTACAGCATACTTTTTCTACGACCAGCTTAAAAAACTGCAATATTTATTAAACATTAATATATTACACAAATACACACTGACAGTTACTTTGACAGCTTACGCACTAATTTGATTTTAAAATGAATAGTTGCATATGTACTTAATACACGAACTGTGATTGGTCCGTTTCATTTCATATCCATCTTAGAACTGATATGAAATATATCCGTTCAGTTACCTGGAATTGCCTACTTATCCATTCTACAGACTGTACAGAAAACAGTAAATTTACATAAGGGAGTAGAAAAAATATATATCAATTATTGAAATTCTCCATTTTGTTTAAAATAAAGTAAAATTTGATACTAACATGTATCTTGACAGAACTAACATATTGTTTATTTTAATTTACATACTTTTGTTTTCCATGGATAATTTGATAAATTGTAAATTTATAGTAAATTAGACAATTTTTTTTTACGATAAATACCATGTATATAATTAAAAAGCTTTTTTTATGGCTTCTCAAATGGTGTAAATATATATTGGACATTATATTAATCAAAATGTATACATTTTTTTATTTTGATTGCATTTTGGACTTACGGTTTTTGGACAATTCTGAATAAGTTTAATTAACAAAATTTTCCGATAAAAATATGCCTAATATGATTTTTTTATTTTCCCCGCATATATTATTACTGCAGGTGGCTTTGCATTTGTAGAAGGCGAATGCTTTTCTGGTCATAAGTAGATCCTAATTGGTTCCATACTTAAGTAAAATTTGATTCAAATCGGAAAAAAATAAAAAGTTATTGGGCTGTTACCATTTCAAGTGAAACACACTGTATAAAAGCCAGTGATAAAAAAAGAATTGAATTAAAAATTTTTCAATACTTAAATGACTCTGACACCCAACTTGCTTCTCAGTAAAAACAGTTTTTTATCGGTTTAATACATGCCTTGCATCATCAGCTGTAGAAAGACTCTTTTTATTTACTGAAATTATAAATGCTCCTAGAAGAAATGCATTAACTAATGGAAATTTCGAAAATTGGGTGCTATTGAAAGCTAATGGAAATAGATAGATCTCAATTTTATTATTTGTACTTGTACTTACCTAAAATTATTACTATGTTTTATATACTGTATCGGAAAGTCCTGGCTTAGGTGTTGCATGGTTTCAACGACTTAACCGACCGCCCACAATAAAGGCGTCTATCAGAGCTCTAGCATAGGAGCAAATAGTGACACGATTCATCAAGCATCAAGGCGGAAACAAATTGAAATTCCACAGACAGGCTGCCCACGCACATGTGGTGGGGAAAGCAGGTGGCACGATTGTAGGATGTGTTATATGATAAAAAATAATAGAATAGTTGCTTTACTCTCGCTTGCTCTTATTGCCCATACCAAAGCGAACATTTTCCGATAGTGTATAAGTTGATTTTCTTTATTACTTTCCTGACATTTGAAGGGAAATCGACCGCAGCAATATTTATTTTTATTGGTTTTTAAATTTATATAATAATAAATTATTTTTTCTATTGTTTTTGAATGATGCTGAGTTAAAGAAAGCTGTTAATAAATAACAATAATAATAACAAATTATTAAGAGAAAAACTTAAAAAATAAAATTTATTATGGGTATTGGAAGAACTGTGGAGCATTTGAAATATGTTGAAGTACTTGAAATACTTGAGTATTTGAAATACTTTAGAGTAATTGAACTACTTTTAGATTTGAAGTACCTAGTGAAGTACTTCAAATAATCTGAAATATTTGAAATACGGTACTTGCGATTTACTTGAAGTACTTTCGACAAGTATTTGGTATTTGAATTACTTTGCTTCAGGTCATAGTACTTGGGAATTGGAGCAGCAAGTACTTTGTCAGGTACTTGGTATTTGGTACTTCAAGTACTTTCATTGGGTACTTTCAACAGCTCTGCCTAACGGCTAGTTCTGATTTTTTAATATGTTGTTCGGACCACTACCAGTAGTGTATATTCAAGTTTCCAGCTTCGAAAGACCTGTGCTAACTTCGTAGCACTCGAAAAACCGCGAAATTTTCGCACTTGTTTCACTTTTTTCACTATATCTCCTAAACTATGCTTTTTTTCATAAAACATGTTATTTGCGTTTTTAAAGTAGATTAAATTTGCTACAATTTAAGACAAGAACCAGCTCTGTAGGTCCAATAGTTACCAATATACAGCCCTCCAAAAATTTTTTGGCAATTTTTTCCATAAAAAGTGAAACCCATGTACATCCACAAGAAATATATATTTAGCCTATTAATAATATATTTACAATGTAATTAATTCAACATTTTTATTTATTGATATATATGTATATGCATATTTACAAGAGATATCGTTGGGTTGGAATAGTTCATTTTGCCTGCTTCGTGGGTGGTTCGAAATCGTCCGATTCAGCTTGAAAAATAGGTAGTGGATCGTCGACGTCGTCGTCGTCGTCTTCTCCTCCTTCAGTAATCTGAACTACGGTAACGTTTTGGCAAGAGACGCCGGAGCAAAATTTGTAAAGTGCCGAGCACTTGAGGCCTGCTTTTAGGCAGGTACAGCCGCCTCTGCTACAGCCTTTCTTGCATCCACATGATAGTAATTTCATAAGGTAGGAGGGTGCCACTTCGCTCATCGTTGTTGTTGGAGCCCCTGATCTGCCTTCTTCCATCCCCATTGAGTGGCATCTTTTTCCACCCCCAACCACTTCTTAACTTGGTGATAAGTTCGGTAGGTGTGGAATGTTGCACCATCTTCCGTTGGAGGCAAACGAGCGAGGTTAACAAGGCAAACGGAGGCGGCTGTTTTCAAAAAAAAATTATAGCGCAGGCTCTGGAGGGTATCCTCATTGTAGTCTCCTCCATACAGAGTTACTAGGCACTTCGCTCCGGCATCTGCGATGGCTTGATGGGTTGAAGTAGGTTGGAGGAACACTTCAGCTGTGGTGATGAGTTGAGGTATTTCTGGATGGCGCTCCACAGTTTGTTCTTCCCATATCAGAAAAGGGAGGGGACGAAAGTATACCAAATCTTAAAATTTCACTTTTATACAAAAAATTGCCAATTTTTGGAGGGCTGTATCTTGGTAACTATTGGACCACAGAGCTGGTTCTGGTCTCAAATTGTAGCAAATTTAATCTACTTAAATAACATGTTTTATGAAAAAACGCATAGGCAGTTTAAGAGATATAGTGAAAAAAACGAAACAAGTGAGAAAATTTCGCGGTTTTTCGAGTGCTACGAAGTTAGCACAGGTCTTTCGAAGCTGCCAACTTGGATATACACTACTGGCAGTGGTCCGAACAACATTTTAAAAAATCAGAACTAGCCGTTACTTTGCGATTTTAGCGATTTCTAGTGTACTATTTGACTGGCCTACACATAATACGCGACCCAATATTTCCTACACACGAAATAAGATGGATGGATCGTTACACACAAAAAACCTGGATATTTTTGGTATCAAACATCAACAGTTTGTCAGGCTTAAATATAAGGAACTATCCTACACATACTTCGTAAAATCCTTCACACGCATCGAACAAGATTTGCAAGATTCCCGTTTTCTTCACATCAGCTATTTTTCTGAATTTTATTCCCTACTCATTATGTTTCCAAAAGGGAAGTTTTCTACACACGATATTTTTCAATATCCCACACAAATTTTCCTTTCCTGGGAGTTAACTTTTGAGCTATCAGTGTTTTTTTTAAATACTTGAATACTGGAATAGTGAGTCACAGCCGCTTTGACGAATTTTACTTCCATATCCACGTAGTGGAGTGGAACATAGTGGCGCAAGTTTTTTTTTTTGTTGAAATAGGCTTAGAATGTCATTAAATGTTGAGATTTTAAGTTTGAGCAAAAAAAATCGGTCTGTCGTTCTGTCTGTCTGTAACTTTTTTTGTGTGCACATCTACTAGATTATATTTTGATCTAATTCCGTTGGTTCGGGGGTAAATGAAGGTAAATAGGTAAAGAAAGCAAGTAGGCAAATTGGGATTTAGGGCATATGCGAGAAGAAAGGATACGGCCATAGAGGCGTTCAGGCATAATTCCTTGGAGCCAGTATGGCTCCAAGCTAAAAATGCTTATACAAACATTAAACATGAGAGTAAACGAAAAAACTTTAAAATTTGAGGTTATGTTAGTTATACGATGCACATGCCCAGGTAATTGTAGGACTTTATTGCTCGCGCTATCTACTAAAGTAAATAGAAACCATGCACTTATGAAGCCTTTATTATAATAGGAAAGTCGGACCGCCTATTTAATACACGGTTGGTTAAACTATCCTAACGATCTGTTGCGTTGTAGTTCGCCCCTTCTTCGAGCCAAATTGATGCTCATCGTTGATGTGAAGTTGCTCCTGAGCAGACCAAAGAACCTTTTGGCATTAGCCATCCCCACTACCACCCTCATTAATAATGGAGTGGGGTAGTAGTAAGGAACTGGATAGGAAGACACTTACTTGGATAGGAAATCATAATATGGAAGTAGTGATTCCTTAGGTAACGGTTTTTTACTATAAAATGTTATTAAATTGTTTTTAATATATGAAACGACAACGCCCGATTCCAACTTCGTAGTCGTTTCCTAATAGTCTTACTAATAATACATATTTGAACAATAAAATTTAAATAATATTGGGTGTGTATTCGCAATCGAACCACGCCCGATTTGTAATTTTTTTATGTTAAGTTTTATTTAAAATAACATGTTTAGAGAATATTATTTAGGTATTAAGCTAGAAGAGTAGTTGTTTTGATTGGTTCTCCGCCAATGAGTGTTTTAAAGTGTTTTCCTAAGTAGTATATTAGAGTGACCAGAGTAAGGTACCAATATACAGAAAATAGATAATTTCATATTAAATAAAAAAGTGTGAATGACTGAATTTAAATAAATAATATAAGTATTTTTCAACATATTTTTTTCTTTAAAATGCTAGGAATCATATCATGTAATTCAATACTTCGTCAGTATTAGCTGGAAGAGTAGTTGTTTTGATTGTTTCTCCAATAATGAGTGTTTTAAAGTATTTACCTGACTAGTATATTAGCGTGACCAGATTAGGGCAACAATATACAGAAAGTAGGTAATTTCGTAATAAATAAAAAAGTGTGTAAGTTGTGATTTGCTTAATACCTAAATAATATTCTCTAATCATAATAAAAGCAAATAAATAAAAAATAATTCATTGTAACTACACGTTTCTTGTTTATGTATTTATGTCTATCGAATTTTGGTAAAAAATAACATAATATTATTCAGAATTTACTAAAGTGGAATAAACACTTACCTATTTTGATTTTGATCAGTCCACAAAAAACTTATTAAAACCACCCGGTTTTAACCGGTATGAAAATGTTACACCATTATATCTGCAATGATAAGATCTACCAACTGCAAAATAAAAAGGAAGGAGTTGCTTAATTTAAAAACAATTTATTATAACGTCACTACTCAAAAAAATTGCTGTGAAAATTATTATTTGATACTAAAATATATATTTTTCAAAAACTAATCGGCGTGTCCTAGGTTTTAATATTCATTGTACTAATTAATTGTTGTATGGTTAAATATTTCCAAATACACAATAACAAAAGGGCGTCTTGAACACATAGGGCCATCAACTTACTATTACTATATGGGAGCTATAATGGTTAGACAGTACTTTATATTAGCTTTTTTGGTACTGACAAAAGAGTGCTTTTATATAGTTAACCTACTTACCAACGATGGTGAAATAATTTCAAGTATGCAATAACAAAATGGCGTATTAAACACATAGGGCCATCAACTTACCTTTACAGGACATATAATATAATGTTAAAACAGTACTTTGTATTCGCTTCTCAGGTATTGGCAACAATTGCCATCACTTTACCAGTCATAAATCTAATGGCCCATTGCTTTGCCACTTATAGTGTGTTTGAGGGTTATTTTTCACTGAATCTCATGTTAACAGTTACCAGTATTGTCCACAAGGGCTCCAGGGCTCTTCTTTAGAACCTCACAGTCACCTTACACCCTTAACATATCTTTGTGGTTATCAGATACTCGATCTACAATCATACAAACATAGTTTTAGCCTTATCTTACACCTAAACCATAATCAGAACCTGGTCTGAAGCCTGTCTAACATGTGTATGAGTTCATCCTCCTTTGCTGCAACTAAGGTGGTATCATCTGTAAATAGAACTATTGGTTTTACTCTTAGCTATTCCACCTTTTTTTTTTCTCTCGAGGAGGGGAAACCCACACGGGCTGACCGTCCCACTGGAATGAGTGTCAGCTTCTAACTGAGTAAAACCCTCCTTCTAGGGCTTGTCTGTAAAGAATACTCCGAGGGCACTGCAGCCTCCTGGGCTTATTGTGCTCTCCCTGTCTTAGTTTACATTACAGGCCTGAAAGTGGGAGAGTTTTGATGGTTTCCGGGTCTGTTTGTGTAGATATTATATCTTCTGCGGACCAACGCCTCGCAGTTATTCTACAGTTTCTGGTACCTTGCCGCATAGTCTGAAGTTAAACTTTACGAGTCGATTTCCTAGAATATTTCTTCAGTAGTGGTTGTATTTACTCTTGACCCCGTCTTCTGGCTGAGCCTTTTGTGATGCCCAGTGTGGTTTCTGGGCTACAGAATACATAAGCTGCTCCTTGTCTAGCAAGTTCGTCAGGTTTTTCGTTGGTCTCTATACTGGTATGTCCCGGCACCCAGAGTAGTTTCATTGTATTCCGCTCACCCAGAATTTTGAGCACTTCATAGCTGTCCCAAACTAGTCTGAAAGACAACCTTGTTAGAGGCTAGTGCTTTAAGTGCCGCCTGTCTCTCTGATGCAATTGAGATCTGCTGGTTCACATATCGTCGTTTGTCATTCTCGCGTACACACTCCAGTATAACCAGAATTTCTGTTTGGAATACAGTGGAGTGCTGTCCAAGAGAGAGACTTATACTCGCTCTTGGCCTTTTACCATCTATTCCTGCTCCAGCTCCTGATTCCATCCCGGACCTGTCGGTATACCAGGCCAGGCCTTTGCGTAAAGCATCCGGAGCACCTCTCATCCATTCCTTCCTATCTCCAATTGTGATAATGAAGGGCTTGCTGAATGTAATTTTTGGTGTCATGTAGTCCGACCTCATGCTCAATAAAGGATCCGCTACAAGGTTTATTAATCCTCATATGCCCCGAGTTGCCTCCAAGAGGAGTCGGGTTCTGAGAATTTTGTAGCCGTAAGCTCCCATTCTGGCCTCCCCCTGAATCACAAGCCTCCACCTTGCCAGTCCTTCAGCAAACGTCACATCACCTGTTTACTACAGATGTTGAACTGGTGACAGAATACAGCCCTGCCTAACACCTTTACCAACTTTACATTCTTGTTGTTTACTCTTTCTTTTCTATAATTTAAGCAACCTTATTCCAAAGGAGTTTTGGGATCTTTTTGGCATTTTGATCACACATCAAACAAATTTTACTGCGAAGGTCCAAAACCCATCTTTTTTTAAATGAAAGTTGCTGAAATTACGAAAAAGAACATTTGATTTCTGTTTTTCGTTGCGCATAGCATTGATAGACAAACACTTTAAACCAACTATCTTTTATGAATTTCTTACTACGAAAAATATATATTTGTGTTGACTTACAATTTTGATATTTGGAACCTTTTGATGTGTTTTTAAAATTTTCGCATAAAATAAAATATTTATTTTTCGACGATACTGCATTTTCCGCATAAAAATAATAATATTGCACATATAACCCTAAAAAGTAAACAAATTCGCTTGATAAAATCAAGAAGTGACAAGTGGGTAAATACGGTGCTTCTCAAACGTCACGATAACAGAATCACGTTGGTTTACCTTAACTGATGTAGCTCGCACAGAAAATATGACAAGACTTTATTTCATAATTAATTTACTTTAACACGCTAATTTTTAGATACAAACAAAAATTATTAATGATTCGTTATCGTGTAAGTGCGATTTATTAACACCATTTTGTACTTATGTCACAACAATAATTGTCGCGTCGGCCAGATTGGTGATACGTACTAGTGCATTTCCTTTAATTTTTGCAAAAAAAAATGAATTCGCCAGGACAAGATAAAAAATTACTAATTGATGTGAGGTCTGCACTTCCATTTCCTCTGACAAGTAATGGCGGAGTTTCGCCAGGAATTTACTATAAAAGATCCCCTACTTCACCTAGCCAATTAAGCAGGTAATTGTTTTTTTTTTTCAAATTCATGTATTAGTGGAATAAAACTAAAATTTTTAGGGAATTATTTGATTATAGAAATTTTGCTGCAACTTGTAAACATTACAAGAAGTGTAACAAAAAGTTTTGAATCAAATTCTAATCCTGGAAGCCATTTGTTTAAACAAAAGAATGTTGAAAATTATACTTTTTGCGATTTTTCTTAAATATTTCTAGTTGTATAACAATGAATAAAAATTACCAGATTGTTCATAATGAAATAGCGAAGAATATTAGATTTGTCTAAACTTTTTTGATCAATTTTTTAAGTTGAAATAAATAACAACAATTGAAAGAGGTCACGTAAAGACAATTGATGGATAACTTAAACAATAACACATATATAAGAGAATACGTCTGTCTCCAATGGAGCTAAAACTTCATGCCAAAGAGTCTCGCCGCGCAGTGGCACGAATCGTGATTTTTTCGTTCAAAATTGAGCACTTGTTTCGCAACCGATTGGGATATATATTTTTTAAATACTCGTCATTTAATTTCCAAAAAACGTAAGAGAGTCGATTTTTTAATTATGTTAATAGACTGGCGGTACATGACCAGTCAGGTGCAACGTTTTTAAAATGTATGCCAATCATATATATGAATGAAATTACCATGAATATGCCAGAAACGCAAATTTTAGGCAGTCGTCGCGTGCAGAAGGGTGTGCAAATCGATTTTTTTTGTTTTTTTTTTTGTTTTTTTTTTTAATTTTAAAATGGATGCCAATAGTGCCAAACGAAAAGCCTTGAAAAAAAATCCAAAATCAAAATCATCCAAAATCAAGAACACCGAAAAATTTTACGATTTAATGTGCGCATTAACAGTTGTTTTGCGCGCGGAAACTGCATGCCAATGAATTTTCGCTGGATTCTTTTTCACGGCTTATCGTTTGGCACTATTGGCATCCTTTTTAAAATTTAAAAAAACACAAAAAAAAATCGATTTGCACACCCTTCTGCACGCGACGACTGCCTAAAATTTGCGTTTCTGGTATATTCATGGTAATTTCATTCATATATATGATTGGCATACATTTTCAAAACGTTGCACCTGACTGGTCATGTACCGCCAGTCTATAACCAAAATTATTGAGCTTAGCCAAAATGCCAATTTTTTATTTAAATCTTAAAACTTACAAATAAAAACTTTTTCTCTTATCCAATTTACATAAATCTTGTTACTCGGGGGTTTTTGAGGTCGTTGATTACGAATCTGATATCCAGATTGTCATAAACCAACCTGCAAGATGGCGGAATCAATGGCGGCAGGAAAATGCTAAAAAATTATGAAAAATGAAATATTTTTGTTAAAGTTTATGCCGAAATCGGCTGTCTTACGTTTTTTTGGAAATTAAATAACGAGTATTTAAAAAAAAATGATCCCAATCGGTTGCGAAACAAGTGCTCTAGATAATTTTGAACGAGAAAATCACGATTCGTGCCACTGTGCGCCGCGCCGGTTAAGTATGTGGAATTGAGCCCGAATGTTGCTTATGACTAGGAATGCTCAATAAAATATATAATAAACCTCTATCCCCTATATTACCAGAGTTAAGTGGGTAACAGCCCTCAACCTTAAAATTAATTTATTTCAAAACTGTTGAAGAAATTAAATGAAATTAATACGAGACGTTGATATAAAATAGCTTTATTAGTCAAGTCAACGGAGATCTAACTTGAGTGCTAATGAATGGATTTTGATGAAAACTTATGCAATGTGTTTGTAATGACGTAAATAAAAAAGTTAAAAATAGATTAGAGTAGGAAATGATAGGAAAGGGTAGAAAACACCCCTTTTATCACGGGTTCCGTAACTTGTAGAATTAAGTCAAAAATGAAAAAAAAACAATGCGTTTCCCTTTTTCGGTCCAAAATAAGATGTTTTTACTCTTATGATTTTTTTCGAAAAGTGCATATTTTTCGAGATATGGCAACTCGAAAATTCCTGAAAATGGGTGAGGGAAAATGTAAAAAAAATCTATAAAAATTCAGGTGAATGTATCATCGAAATACAAGATTTTTTGTATTTGCAACTTTTCTGTAAAGTGTGTTTTCACCGAGTTTTTCTTGACGTATGCACAGAGGCCTTCTAAACATTTTTTATCTCTTGGAATTTTTTTGTAACTTGTTAATTTTCCGAGTTACAGGCAGTTCTGCACGATAAATAATGTACTATACACTAACATAATTATCGTGTGCAAAAATTACTTTAAGGCCAGATTGGTGGAAGATGCTCAAAAATATAAATCTAGGTAATGAACACAGGCACACAAAAGAAAAAAATTAAGTGCGAAGACCTAGACAACTCAATTCCTACTCATTTGGAAGCTAATAATCGAAAAAATATTCTACTACTTTTAGCTATTTTTTTTTTGCTTAAGAAGTATTGATTTTATTAGACAATATGGTTAGGCCATTTTAATTAATCCACAGTAATATCTCCTCAGGAAGGGACACCAGCGAAAAATGTTTCAGATAAAAGTTGTTCCGTTCAGAGGGCGACATCTTTTGGGCAGAACAATTTTTCACCTTTACCCCTGATGAGCGGGGGGGTGGGGCTAACTTTTGAATTTTTAACGGCACTGTCCATTTTTGATCGTGTATTCGGATTCTACGAAAAAATTACACAACTATTGTACCAAACATTTTTTTCATAACTCTGGTAATATAAGGGATAGAGATTTATTGTATATTTTATTGAGTATTCCTACTCATAAGCAACATTCATGTGAATGAATAGCCCAATAAGCCGCTGGACCCTATTCCACATACTTAATCGGCGAGACTCTTTCAAGTTGGCACATTGATAACAATAGCTAAAAAATGAAAGCAAAGTCACAAATTGAATCATCGAACTCGTAAAAAAAACTACAATTTTGTTCTTCAAAATGGGGTCATTTAGTGATATGGTAGTTTTCTACTTTTTCTTCCTCATTTTAAAGTATAACAAACCTATAGCCTCAGAAAAAAATTTCAGCTCAATTGAATCAATAGCCACGGAGATATTCGCATTTGAATAGAAACAGTCCGTAGAGTGACGTCACTTGGCGTGCGCCGATACTTATATTAGAGCAGCGATTTCGTAAGTCTATCGTGTCGTTTTTTTTTTTTTGGCGTAAAACCAGGTCAAACATGTTAGGTTCCTTTGAGTATGTCACCGGGCATATGAAATCATATTTTACGACATTTTTTTTGTGGTCTCGAACTTTTTAAATCAATAAAAAGTGAAAAAAACGTTTTTTTTAAATAAAATTGTTTTTTTTTGTTTCCACCGCCATATTTTTAAAACTATTAAAGGTACCGAAATTTGTTTTGTGTCAAATTAAAGCACACACTGTAGCGCTTTTTCCAATATAAACGGTTTGGGCACAATTCGCACTTTCATTTCTCTAAAAATCAGATAAACTAAAAATATATATTTTATGTATTGAAATCTTCACCAATCGATAAACTTTTTTATTTTTGAAAATATTTACATACATACAGCGAAGAAAATAAAGCCTAATAATCACAAAAATTTTTGAAACAATATATTTTTTCCTAAAATGTACCGTGTGGCAACAGCGATTTTTTTTATCAGCGCTAAATGCGACATTGGGACGCAATTAATACACCTCGCATGCAGGGTTGGTCAGATTAGTCGCGTAGAAGTGGCGGTTGTCGAAAATCATTAAGTATTCATTGTTCGGATAAAAATTGTGACAATCTAAAATGTGCTTGTTTTAAGGAAGGTCTAAAATGTTGCAACGAGTGCAAATGTCGTTCCTGTAACAACATTATTAAAGATTTCGAGGCAGATATGAACGAATTAGAATGTTATTAATGTAAATTTATTTCAACAATAAAACTCATTTTATGCGTACGTTTTTACTTTCATTCGTTTAAAAATGTCTAATAAACTTACTAATTAGGTGGATAGTTAGTAACACCGATTGATATTTATAGATTAGGTATTTATATCTACCTACATGTCTTTTTATTATTAAAAGGAGACTATTTTATATTTATTGTACAATTTCTTAATATTAACAACATATGATCAATACTACTGTACAATATATGAAATATTGAACAATAATATTGATCCCCTAGATGCTTTTGATCACTACTGGTTTTGTATCTATTGATATAAGTTAAACTACTACATACACCCCGACCGGGACCGTCAGATCGTTGCAGTCGGCAGACTTGCTACAGCCGAGCGCGCAAGAATATGACTTTAGCCCGTTAAAAAAAAATCACTGACTCAATACTATGAACGGGACATGAAAATTTTTTTTCAACTATTGGCTTCAATTTGTACGCAGCATGTATATACAAATTTTCATAAATAATTTTTTTTCTCGATTGTCTAAAATTACGGTACTGAAAATAACAAGTTTGAGTTTCCTATTATTTTTCCAACTTAAAAAAAATAAATCGGGTTCACGTGGGACGTTGTTCGAAGCGCTATTGTGTCTACTTTAATCTAAAAAAAAAAAAATAGCTTGATAGCACAAATATTTTCAGAGATATAGCGGTGGAGACGTTAAAAAACATATTTCATTAAAAATCTATTTTTTTAAGTTTTTCCGAAATAAAAAAGTTCTCGACCACCAAAAAATGTAAAAAATGATTTCGTGTACACGATTATCTTACTAAAAAATCCCACTAAGTCTGGTTTGGTTCTACGCCGGTTTTTTTCTCGAAAACTAAGCGACTTTAGTTCCAGATTTTACTCTACTAACTTGCATTCGCAACCGTGTTCACTGGGCGGTTCAGCCATCTGACGTCACAACTCGACTACATGTTATCCCGAGCGTTTTTAAGCGCGCCGACTTTAATAATTTTTTTATACATGAAGGCGACGTCAGAAAATTCTAATTTTTGGCATACTTACTGTACCCATCAAGCTCTTTCAGAATATGTAATAATAAAAACATGTTAAATGAGCCTATTATAGTTTTTTATATATTTTTAAGTAATAACAAAAAAAATAATTTTAAAACTATTTTTTCACGTTTTGTTAATTTTTTTTTATAAAACAAATGCATTTTACTCATAATTATTTTGCCAAAAATAAAAATTATTAACAAGTTTTAAAAGCATATAAAAAAAAAACAATTTTAAAAATCTCTTTTGTTTAGCCGAGATATGACATTTCTTAAATTTTAGTCATTTATTTAGATACTAAGATAGCATTCTTTTTTAAAGGTGGTGCAATTTTTTTCTTAATTTTATTTTTACAAAGTGATTTACGCCATGTACTTAAACATAGACACGTACATTTTCTGAGAGTCTGAATTAAAGCTAGATTTTCTGAAAAGAATTTCAGCGCAATAATTTCTAGTGAAAGTATAAATATTTTCTTGAAATCGGCACTAAAGAACCTCAAGATCATCATTAAAGTGCTAGAAATAGTCATTAAAATAGTCCAGTGTTGTACGATTTCTTGTAGTTAGCGGATGTGACAGATAAACGTCAACATACATTTTTCATTGCTAAAAATAATGGTTTTTTCTTCAAGCGTATAACAATACCTACATTATATAATGTAACACGTTTTGTAGAAAGAGCCTATTGTTTTATTGCTACAAATATTTCTCATTTTTTTTTACTAGTATGAAAATAATGTAAACTTTTTATCACGATGTGGAATTTAGTAAATTAACCACGTAAGTGATAAAAAGAAGCTTTAGTGCCAAGGTGCATATTAAGTTTTTTTTGAAATCCAGATATTGTGAAATTAAGATTAATCAATTTTTTTAATAATTTTAAGTGACATTAAGAAATGTTTTTCGTCATATCTCCCTCGTAAGCATACTCTAATTCCATTGTTTTGTCGATCGTAAGTGGCGCTTTATGTACCAAATTCTTGTTGCCATTGGCAACGAGTCGTTATTTTTCTTAACGTCCGTAGGGAAAGAAAGTGAATGTATGAGAATTTTCTCTTTTACATAACAACTATTGAATTATATGTTTTAACTTTTTTGGAAGTAAATCCAGACGATCCTTACTTGCTATATCTTCTATATCCGACATTATTTTCAAAAATATTCAGAGCTATTATAATAATATGATTTAATTCATCTTGACGGTAGTTGTCATTTGAATAGAAGCCGAGTCCTAAATTTATTTTATTGACGGTTGCCATGGAAATCCTAAGCATCGCCACCTTTACCATTAGCAAATATGAAATCTTACTCAAATATTTATAATTTTCTCCTAGTTTTTCTCAAGTTTTTCTCTAGTTAATGATTTATGATGAAAAATATAATATGCACCGCGGGTCGTACAGTGCGATTTTTTGGTCTTGAATACTTGCACACCTCGACCCTACGGGCCTCGGATTGCAAACTGTATTCTCGACCAAAAAAAGGGCACTTACGACCCTTGGTACATAAATAACTATAAATGCCGAATCTGAATAAATTATGAGAAAACCATTATTTTTAGCAATGAATAGTTATTTGTTTAACTAAGCAGCAAAATAGTAGATTGACTGCCGATGCTGATAATTCCCAGCCGATCATAGCGTGTTTAAATATATTTTAAAATATTTAAATTATTACAATTCCCATAATCTCTTTAATTTTGTTGTGATAGATTCAATAAAAAAAC
This sequence comes from Rutpela maculata, assembly GCA_936432065.2. NCBI lineage: Eukaryota > Metazoa > Arthropoda > Insecta > Coleoptera > Cerambycidae > Rutpela > Rutpela maculata. The sequence goes on along the minus strand of OW386290.2, from coordinate 53,117,794 downwards.
CGCTGCCTAAGGAATCACCACTTCCACATCGAGACTTCCTATCTAGGTATCTTACAACGAAAATACTATAATTGCACTCCACTAAGTGGAGATAATTTATGGAACTTTAATGGTATAATATTTGAAATCGTGTACCAGAAAAACCCATAAAATGATATGCCCGATCAGTAGTGGGGGTGGTGGTGGAGGGGGGGGGTGAATGAAGTGAAAACAATTCTTGATGACTGGTTCTTGTACACACACTAAATCACAATATTTTTTCACCCCTTTTAATAATGGGGTGGGAGAGGTAATAGAGGTGGCTATTGCCAAAAATGTTTTTGAGACCTTAGCTCCTCTTATATTTACTAAATACCAATTTTATGCACTCTTAATTGCTTGATTTACCTATTTATCTCAATTTGCCCTTCAACTTTGCAATGGAATAAGATCGATATATAATCTAGTTCCAGATCTCGTTAAAACACATATGTGTGCCATATTTAAGTCAATATCTTAAACGGTTCCAGAGTAATCGTGAGCACCAAACAGATACCAGAAAAACAGACAGACCGACGAGACAGACAAATTTATTTCATTCAAACTTAACATATTGGCGTTTCATGACATGTTAAACCTATTTGTACAATGAAAATTTTCAAAAATTTTTCTTGCGTTAGTATACTTCAACTGGATGTGCAAGTAATACGTAGAAAATAGCATGACAAAGATATAAAACATCATTCTGTGCCATGGACTATACGATAGAAGTAAAGCATCTACTTCAAGCATTTTCTTCAATGAAACCTACTACGCATCCATATTACTCGAGGTAACCCACTGTGTATCTAATTTACTAGAGGAAAGCCACTACGCATTCATATTTCTTGAAGAAATCCACTGCGCTTCCATTTTACTTGTGGAAACCCACTGCGCATTCATATCACTAGAGGTAACCTACTGCGCATCCATACTACTCGTGGTAACCTACTGCACATCAATGATACTTAAGAAAAGCCACTGCGCATCCGTAATATTCGGGGAAACCTACTGCGCATCCATACTACTTGAAATAACCCACTGCGCATCCATTTTACTCGAGAAAATCCACTGCGCATCCATATCACTTGAGGTAACCTACTGCGCATCTATACTACTCGTGGTAACCTACTGCGCATCAATGGTACTCAAGAAAAGCCACTGCGCATCCATAATATACGGGAAAACCTACTGCGCATCCATACTACTTGAAATAACCCACTGCGCATCCATTTTACTCGAGGAAACCCACTGCGCATCCATATCACTTGAGGTAACCTACTGCGCATCTATACTACTCGTGGTAACCTATTGCGCATCAATGGTACTCAAGAAAAGCCACTGTGCATCCATAATACTCGGGGCAACCTACTGCGCATCCATACTACTTGAAATAACCCACTGCGCATCCATTTGACTCGAGGAAACCCACTGCGCATACATACTACTTGAGGTAACCTACTGCGCATCCAAAATACTCGAGGAAACCTACTGCGCATCCAAACTACTAGAGGCAACCTACTGCGCATCGATGGTACTCGAGGAAAGTCACTGCACATCCATGCTACTCGAAGTAACTTTAATAACTATAGTACTCTAGACAAGCCACTGCGAATCCAAAATACTCGAGGAAACTCACTGCGCATCCATACTACTAGAAGTAACCTACTACTCGAAGTAACTTTAATAATATGATATTTGAAATCACCTACCCCAAAATCCTATAAATCGATATGCCACATCGGTAGTGGGGGTTGGGGGTGGTGGCAGAGGGGTGGGGGTGGAGGTGGTTGTGGATTAAGTAAAAAAAAATTTTAAGGCTTAGGTTCTTGTATACACGCTAAATTATAATTTTATTTTTTTCACCCCCTTTAATAATGGGGTGGGGGTAGTAATGGAGGTGGCTAATGCCAAAAATTTTTTTGAGACTTTAAGCTCTTTTATATACACTAAATGCCAATTTTATGGACTCTTACCGGCTTGATTTACCTATTTACCCCCATTTACCCCAATTTACCCCCCAACCCTTCGACGGAACAAGATGAAAATATAATCTAGTTCCAGATCTCGTTAAAGTACATACGTGTACCAAATTTCAAGTCAATATCTTGAACGGTTCCAGAGTAAACGTGCGCACAAAAAAAGTTACAGACAGACCGACAGACAGAAATTTTTTTTTCGCTCAAACTTAAAATCTCGACGTTTCATGACATTTTAAGCCTATTTAGACAATAAAAATTTTTAAAAATTTTTTTGTCGTTACTATACTTCCACTGGACGTGGAAGTAATTCATAAAAGTCGCGGTTGTTGATAGTCATCGTAATAATCAATGTTTGACAAGTTACAAAAGTTCTTGCGAGTTTCGAAAAAATATTTACTCAAAATTGTACCAATATTACTGTTAATGTTAAAAATAACTAAAAATGCGTTGTTAACTTTTGTTGGAAATTTTCTGTAATTGTGTTTCTTAGTAAATATCACTTGCCAAAAAGTGTCAAATATTTAGTTGCTATGGAGACCAATAATTTTGCCTGCCTAGGAGTGAGTACTTTTCAGCCTAGGCAGGGAAAGAGGCGCTTTGCTGATTGAAATTAGTCAGCAAAATTCGTATTTGCCGTCAATGAGCGAAAAAAATTTATATTGACGTTTATCTGTCATCTCCGCCAACTACAAGAAATCGTACAATATTGGATTACTTTAATGACGATTTTGATGTTCTTTAGTACCGATTTAAAAAAAAAGTGTATCATATAACAAATTAAAGATCCATGTAGCTATGACTTAAATAAAATTTGACGTCGGGTCGTTTTTCAGATTGATATTCATGTTAGTAAATAATGTTTGTAGATATAGCCCTATAAATAATTTAGAATTTGATGTATTAAAATTTTAATTCCAGCTAAAAAAATTTTTACCTATGTTTAATTCGTAAATAAAGTGGACAGTACTATGTCATGTTTAATTAAAAAATACAATGTTAAGTATTGCATATACTTTATTTTTTTTGCTAAGATTGAACAGATTTCATCTGATGTCATTTCTCAAAATTAAATAGTACTTGGAGAAGAAGACTCGTAGTAACATAATATACTATTGATTGATTTTGATTGATTTACCAGCATGCGGTAGGCATTGCTGCCACTCCCAGGTATACAGCTGGGCCTGCTACGTCCATGCTGGGTTGGACTAAGGTCATGCTTGTTGCCAGCAGCGAGTGCCACATGGCGCATGGTAAAGGAATATGGGATGGGACGTGTAGGTATTTGTGAGATGCGTTACCGCATTGTGTCGTGAGGGAGCGTTTAAGCTCCCTTATTTGTGCTTTTGGTTCTGGGTATCTGCCTCTTCTGAATCTTTGTGTGAAATATGTGTTGTGTCTTATTATGGAGTGTTTATTACTGTTTATGCTCCTCTCTTTTTGTTTCTGCTTCTTCGAATCTTCTTTTTCTGAGTCTTCTGATTCCTCGATTTCCGATGCTGGGTTGGATTTGAGTCATGCTTGTTGTCAGCAGCAAGAGCCACATGACGCATGGTTTTTTTCATTTTTCCCCTCGCTTTTCTTTCACAGTTTGTTTATGATTCTCTCGATTGTTGTTTTCCACGTGTAACATGGTCTCCCTATTTTTAGTTTGGTGCTGTTCAGTGTTAGCGTTTTCTTCAGTAGGTTTTCTGCTGTCCTTTTTGCTTTAACCTTCTTGATCCTTTCCCTTATCTCTCTGCTTACCAGAATATGGTCTATTTGTGTGATTGAGCTTCCATTACTCCAGGTGTTAATGCATGTTTGACTTTTACTCCATGTATTTCTTATTGTTAAGTCAAACATGTGTGCAAGGTTTTTTAGCGCGATTCCATTTTCGTTAGACCATGTGTGGAGTATATGTGCATTAAAGTCTCACTGCACTATGTATATGCTATGATTTACTGCGTTAGAGGGAAGCACTGTGGAAAGTTTTGGTTTCTGTACCTAATTAAACACTAACTAATATTTCTTATCAAGCTGAAAATATTCCGAGGTATAAATTATTTTACACATTCACTTATACAAACTTAAATATAACTTCTATACGTTGTCACTTTGTATTTAACTTTTTCAAGCTTTTATGAGTATCCATTGGTGACAGAACACTAAGTCATCTCCCTGCCTACCAGAATATGATCTATTTATTGAGTTGAGTTTCCGCTGCTCTAGGTATTAAGATTGCTCTTTTCTGTGCGTATTTTCTTGGAAACCATTTTCCTAAGTGAAACCTGTATCAAGTATACATACATTGAGGTGCCATAAGAATTCAGTATGGACGCTACACACCGACAGTGTCCCATTGATTATTTCTGATCTAATCCAAATTAAACTCGTTTGAATATTTTTAGCAATTATGAGAACCTCGCCTGAAAGGTATACTTTAAGAGTAGTACGCCACTGATCATTACGTATTCAATTTTGATTAAATTTGTTTGAATATTTTTAGTAATTATGAGAAAACACACTTGAAAGTTCACACAGGAAATCTGTATAATCACACTTTAATAGCGATGCATTACTAATTATTTCGGGTTATTATTATCACCATTATTATATCGTGCGCAATTCTCTTGATTGGCTGAAAGAAATTCGGTTTTGGCTATTAATTATTATTTGTATGTTTGTAATAGTTTGGTTTGTATATTTTTGCTGAAAGAAAAATATTTAGTGCCCTTATTTTAATTTATTGTCTAGGAACTATCAAGCATTTAAAACATATAGGTATAAATTTAAGTAAAGTGGTATAGTCGAGTGTAGACTTATCTTTAGCCTTAGTGTTGAATGATTTATGCTTTCCTAAATGCTCTCGGGTTATTCTCCACTTTTTATGCACTGAGATATTCTAATCACCCACATTAATTAAATATTAGCTATATAACTTAACTGTTGTAATGTTATTTTACATATCACTTTGCGTATTATTTTTTACTTATCACATCAGCGTAATTTCGTCCTATTGTGCCGGCTTTTAATCGGGAATTAAGCCAGATTACTGGCACCAAACTTAAACGCGTCCGATGTCTTTGAAATCACTAGATGAACCTCTCCACCTTTTGTTTGTATTGTTTAAAACAAAAAAGCATCAGAAAGCTACAATTTCCATCTTTTTAATGAACCAACACTCATATACATTGAACAAATTCTCCCTAGTAACATAATATACTATTCTTACAAAAACTTATTCAGATTTGACATTTAAATAATTATGACATTTCTTAATGCCACTTCAAATTATTTAAAAAATAGAATTGATGAATGTTAATTTCACAATTTACAGATTTCAAAAAAACTTAATACCTCTTTTTATCATTTATGTGGTTTATTTAAATAAATTCCACATCGTGATGAATAGTTTAACTTTAGTGCCTAGATACATAAATAACTATTTTCTTATTATTTCGTTAATTGAGATATAATCGTATAACATCGTTGCTAATTCGTAATTATTACTATTATTAATATTTGAATAGTAATATAATATTCCTTTCTTAGAATTAAATTTTACAACTATAGTTAGCAAGCAATAAAATGCATCTATAAACATTTACAGGTTGTTAATATAAATATACATTACAGATAATAATACAACAAATATATAATTAAACAAGATGAGACGGAAGAAAATAGTATTAAATATATATTTTTTCTTCAAGCGTATTAAAATGTTTAAATTATGTCACCAAAAACAGAAGTAGAAGTAGGGACATTGTTTTACTAGTAACAAAATGTTAGTACCGAAAGCCACCGGTGGCGCGCTATCCACTAGCCACTTGTCATATTGTGTCAACATGTAAGACTGTAGTTTGAATATTTGTACATTTATGATAAATAAATGAATTTTTGCATTTTAATATGCTTGAAGAAAAAATGGTATATATTACACGGAGTAGAACGCCTTTTTTTGTATTTCGCCCAGTTTGCGGCTGAGGCGAAGCCGAAGCCGCAAATCCTGGGCTCAACACAAAAAAAGAGTGCGTTCTACTCCTAGTAATATAATATACTATTTTAAAGGACAAGGTGAGATAAGCTATACATTTTCGCCCACTAATTTCATAAAAATAAAAAGTTCTCCTTAAAATCATTAAACGTTATTTATTTATAGTTATGATCTTTATGTTTCTATACGTTTTGCATTTGAGATACAACAGTAATAGTGCGGGAGCTAAGGGCTTTTTCGGACACTCATCGTCACAAGCATTTTCTATGCGCTGATTAATTCTATCGAACTTAAATAACGACAAAATAGACTTCTGGCATATGTCAGCCAGTCGAGTTGGCCATGGTTCAAGATATAAAAATCAGTGAAATTATATCATCGTTACAAAGCCATTTTTTTTGTGTGTACACATTTTATGTTTAGAATGAAAAAAATTCCCAGAAAGAAACTCCCGTCAGTAAGGCTAACCAGAAAGAAAATGTTTAGAATTTTTTAAGAAAATTGGATTTTTTTTCGCCTATTTCATCTCAGAACTCTAAACCCATCGTTACAAGTTCTGACTCCTTTTTAAAACGCAAAGATAAGCTCCTTCAACAATAGAATAGCCTCCCCGTAAAGTTCTTAGTGTCAACAAAAGTACCATAGGCTCTTAAATATACAGGAATTTAACACTTTCGGCTAACTTGACTCCGTACCGTGCCTCAGATGTTTGTATCATTATTACCATTCTGGCTGCACCTCCTGCCACACTTTCTTTCTTTCTTTTCTGGCGATCTTATTTTATTCATTCTAAACATAAAATGTGTACACACAGCGCTCAAAACCACTATTTCGTGTATATTGAATAAAAATATTTTTGCAAAACTGTCATTAAAAATGACATTTTTAATTCATTGATAAGTGAACTAAAAATCGATGAAGTTAGAAAATTTGGCTTTTAACACAATCGTAGAAAAACACTTTTAACACAATCGTAGAAAAACACTTTTAACACTAGTGTTAAAAATAAAAATGCTATATACCACCATATAGTAATATGCATTCTTCTCAAGATAATAGAAAGCTGTATTGATAAATTTAGAAGAAATATATTACTTAGAAACAATACATATTTATTCGAACAGTTATAAATTATTTATTTAGATATCTGGTGTCTGGAGCTTCATTCAAAAATGTATTAATTTGTTCGCTAGTAAATATTTTCGATTTTTCACGCACTTTTTCGTTTTAAAAACTCTATTAGTTTGTAATACTCGCTTATATCCACGTTGTTCTTGATTTGAAAACTAGCTTTTATCATAGACTATTTCATTCCTATAAATGTCGTCCAATCAAAATCGATCATTTTAATCAAAAAATAGTTTCACATCGACAAAATTTAACATTTAAAATTTTGCCAGGGTTGCTCAACCAATGAAAAGCCAGAATGAAGCAACTAACTTGTTTTTCAGCGGCAAATTTTCCTTTATTTTTTGAAAAACGCTCTTGACATTGACAAAAATAACTCGCCTGACGGCTCGTTATTTTTATCTGTCAATGTCAATCGCGAAATTGCCAAGCAACAAACTCTCTTAATAATCACTAAATTTTGCCGATAAAATTATATCACTTATAATATTATACATGGGAAATTAGACCACAGTGTTGACGCCTTTCATAACTTAGATTTTTCTTCGAAGTAAGCCAAAAGTATATTTTCAGTGAACTTGTCTACTACTTTCTTCATTTTACATCATTCTTTTATATGCTATACCATATTGTTGCCGCGATTTCAACAGATCTAAAGTTGCCCTATTTGCGGCTTCTTTAACATCTGGTGGAATAATGAAATTACTTTCATTTCCCGTGTTTTCTTCAAAATCCATTTTTTTAGCCACAAAATTTACAATATTTAAAGACAGCTTCAATTGTAGTTACTAATAAACACTAAACAACTTACAACTGTTTTACTCAGTTACCCTGTATCCAGTACCTGACTTGATATTTACACTTTATTGTCACCATTGAGTCAGAATATAAGGAGATGCCATGCTGTACAAATTTCCTATACAGAAACGGCACCGGTAGGCGTGGCTAAACGTTGGAACAAGATTGTGGTTTTGCCAGACCCGGACTATTTAAAATTATAAGAACTTTGTACCCCGACGAGACGGCCTATCTGAATAAAGCAAAAAAAACGGACACAAAGAAAGTTCCACTTTTGGAAAAAATTTCTTATATCAAATGAAGGCTCATGTAATTATCTACAACTTTCATTTTATATATTTTTTTCGAATTCGCAACCGTCTTCGAGCTACACGCTCCGGAAAAGTGAAAATTTTCGAAAAACAGATTTTTACCTGAAAAATAAAAAATTGTACTTTAAAGATGATTAAAAAAGTCACATATAAGGTAAGTACTTTTATTCGATTTCAATAATTCTCATTGTTCTCACTCTCAATAACTTCTCAATCTCAATGTTAAACTCTCAACTTTCTCTGGATTCACGTTTTCATCTTGTTTGGCTGTAAGGCTCCTGGCATCCTTATCCTCAGTGGTAGGTGGTTCTTGCTGAAGAGGCTCTACGTCGTGAACAGGCGCGCTGTTGAGGCATTTCCCTTGGCAGTGGAGGCACGTCGCAGAACAGTTCAGCATTGCTTTCTGGCATCCACATTTGTCACTACCACGATCCTTGGTGCAGCGGCAAAATATCGTTTTCAGTAGTACATCCGGTGCTGGTCGATCTTTTGTTGTAATTGGCACCAGGGTGTCTCCTACATGTTTCCACCCCCACTCTTGAAGAGGCAGCTCATTCCCGAACCACTGCTGCACTTGGTGGTGGGTGCGCCGGGAATGCTGTTTGGGAGCTGATGTTAGGCTTAATATTGCCACTGACCTCATAAACAACTGGAAGCGATACTGGTTGAGGGAGGTCTGTCTTGCTGGTGCCCCATACCATTTGAGAAAGCAAATCTTCCCAGCCTCTTCAACCTCGCCTTGAGTGGAGGAGGAGTTGAAAAAGATCACTGCCGCTTCCTTGATTAGTTCTGACTTTAAGTACAATTTTGAGAAGCCCACCAAGTTGAAGAGGTAAAAATCAATTTTTCGAAAATTTTCACTTTTCCGGAGCGTGTAGATCGAAAACGGTTGCGAATTCGAAAAAAGTATATAAAATGAAAGTTATAGAGAATTTCATTAGCTTCTATTTTGTATAAGAACGTTTTTCCCTACGATGCACCATTTTAGAGATATAAGCGGGTTTCAGAGACGTACCTTTGCTGTCGAATGGCACTCCGAAATCTTGCTTCAGAAAATTAATTTAATCCGGAAATACGACTAATTTTGTCGTGATGAATACTAAATCCCATAAATGGAGCAAACTTATAATATCACTAAAACACTTATTCACCCGACTAAACTTTCTAGCCAGCAAAAATGAAAATGACCAAAAAGATGTCCCCCTATCAAATGTCAGGTTCTTGTCACTTCCGTTGGTACGTTCAGAATTTCCAATTCACAACTCTGAATAGATTTTCCTAACTTCGTTTACATCTACAAATAATATCGTAATATACTTCGAAGGTTATAAGTCTACACACCAAAAGAAAGTTTAATTAACAATACCGGCCATTATAGAAGTTTTACCAAGGCGTTTTGCAACGCGCTTTCTTAAAGGATATTCGAACGCACTCATCCGGCTAGCTATGGCTAGAATGGCATGAAATAACGCATCAGGTGTCTCTATTAGACAACCAGTTATACTCGTTTTGAGGCCGAAGGAGATAACTTTTGGCGAGAAATGGCACCAATATGCTCAAATACATATAAAATTTGTGAAAATAACGAAATTAGTACCTAAAATTCCGGAAATTACTAAATGTGAAAAAAGACTATAACAATATTGACTTGAAATTTGGTAAACTTATGTATTATAATGAGATCTGGAACTTAGATTTTATTTTGGTCTTATTATGTTGAAAAGTTGATATAAATGCGGGTAAATAGTTAAGGCATAAGTCCATAAAATTAGAATTTGGTGTATGTATGTATCTCTAAGGTTTTTTGTTATCTGCCACCCCCACTATCACTATCATTACTAACCCCACCCCATTATTAAAGGTAATTGTAATTTAGTGTGTACACACACTAATTCAAAGACCTCATTTTTTTTTTGCATTAGCCACCTTTACTACCACCCCTGGGGACGGTAACCGGTGACTTGAATAAAATATTTTAATGTGATTCCTTAGGCAGTATTTTTTTAACATTATTTTTAGCGCCGTGACGATTTTGTTTCTTCTTATATTTTTCTTCACCAAACATAAGCATAATTTTATTGCTTAAACTTTTTTAGTAATATAAAATTGTAATATTTTACATTAGTATTTTACAGTATTTGACTGAGAGGATACGCGTCAGTTCAAAATATTTAAACTAAAATTATCAGACATTAATATCCTGCTTACGTAATTAGCAAACTTTTGAAAATATTCTCCGAAATGTTCAGTATAGGTAGTGCGCGAGGACAACCAATAGTTTGGTAAATTAAAAATTATGTGTTGTAGCATACACTTTTATAAAAGTATGGATGCAATTTGTATAAATAATTAATTAGTTTACATTCCGTGATTAAAAATTGTTATACAATGGCCATATCTGAAGGAATTATTTGGATTGCCAAAAAAGTGGGGGATCTCCGAAGGTATATACTGTATTTGTTTATTTACTTAGTTATTTATTTATTTGTTTATTTACAGAATACTCCATTGCCAAGTATAATAAAGTAAACAGTTTTAAAAGTATACAATTTTCATTTAAATTAATCTTATCACAATAAAGATTATTTCATTGCATTTTGTTAACTAGCCTATTAATACCTTAATTACAATTATAAAAGACTGTGTTAAAAATTAATTTGGTTTTAGTTTTGTTGAAATAATTAAAAATTAATGCGCATAAGAAAATAAATCACTTTTACAAACTCCCCTGAATATTCTAATCCTGATCTAACTAAGGTAGTAATTTGAATACTTAATTCGGAAGAAGAATCATCGCTTTATCCTACCTTAAACCCAAGTTGTTTTTTTCAAACCATTCAATGAAATAATATTATGAATGAAGTAAAAAAAATGAGGTCTTCCGTATTGTACACACACTAAATCATAATTTTATTTTTTTTACCCCTTCAATAATGGATGCGGAACCTTTTTGAGACTTTGGCTTCTATTATTAGTACAGTAAATTTAGTAACAGACCCAAACATCCAAAAGGTATAGGCAATTCTTGTCCCAGGTTGTTCACTATACTCAGTATAACACGCCTTGAAAAATCCCGAAGGTTGTGGCGTCGGGTTTGGGAAGGAGGAGGGCGGGGGTATCACTGACTATCCTTTTTCCGCAGTTTTGCTCTGATATCTCCAAAACTATTAGGTTTATCAAGATCATGAACATAAACAAAGTTGTTGCACATAAAATTTCTGATAAAATTGGTCCTATTCATATTTTTGATCAACCCCATGGTTATCGAGATATGGAGGGGAGAAATCTGTGAAATACTAAAAATTGACTAATAAAGCTAAAAATTGTCTTAAAGTCTGATTTGAGCTTAAATTGTTTGGATTGAAGTAGAGCATGAATAAGTAATAAATTATGGTAACCATGGTACCAGGGAGACGGGGGGACGGAAAGACGGTTAAATGTAAGAAACAGTAAAAGTTGAGATTTGAAACGTAAAAAAGACAAATCTTGATGTGTTTTACATTTATTACAAGATAATAATATATTTTCAAGATTATTACAAGATTAGAAAGTATTTTCAAACTTATTCGATTTCATCATCATCATTGCTCTCTTCTTCACTGTCATCTGAATCATAGTCCTTTCCTAGTAGAAGAACATCATCTGACACTAAAATTTGCTCAGCATCGAACTCTTCAAGTTCATCTCTATTGGTGCAGTCAAGACCTACACACGTTATGCACATTCTTGAAAATTGCAGACCCTTCTTCCTGCACTCACAGTTTCGAGTGCAATCATTGGTGCAACAACAGGAAATAAGCCGCAGTAATTCATCTGGTGCAGCAGCCATTGATGTAGTCACTGGGCGGAGTTGCCTTCCAATCTTCTTCTAACTCCACTGTAAAGGATCTTTTACTCATAAAGTGTGTTCTTGTGCAGCGTCCTCTGTCGGTGGAAGTGCGGCTAGTTTGAAGTTAGCATGTACGGGTTGTTTACCAATTGTTGTCAAGTAACGTTTGTATCGTAAGGCATTCAAGTTTTCGGCCTCTTTTGCTCCATATAACACCTCAAAATAGCTACTTAGTCTCTTATTTGCTCACAGTCGATTACACAAAAACTCGCGTTTATAAGAAGCGCACACTTCCAAACTAAACAACATTCCCGAGTAGATACTGAACGGAGGAACGCTGACGCACAACTCAGGTCGTAAAACGGGTCGGCCACCCCACCTCTCCAGTAGTTGATTTAAGCGGGTCCTAGGCTACCCCCCACCACTTTTCGGTGACGTCACAGGGTGGGAGGAGCCACAGGTGGGGTGCGGGGTAAAGGGGGTGAGAGGGGGTGAGCGGCAAGGGGGAAGCGGTGAGTCACACACCGGAAGAAGGGTGAGGGTGGGACCCTTCAACACGTCACACATGAATTATGGCTATTCGTCACGCATGAGTTTTAACGGGTCCTAGGGCTCCCTCCACCAATTTTCGATGATTCATACCGGAAACACGAGGGCTGGACCCCATTGATGTGTCATACATGTCTCAACACGTCACGCATGAATTATGCACCCTTCTAGTTTAAGCCGGAGCTCGGGCTCCCTCCACCACTTTTCTATTACGTCATTCCCGGTGAGTCACACACCTGAGGGGTCGGACCCTATTCGTCACGCATGAATTATAAGGGGGACAAATAAGAAAGGGTGGAATCCTATGGTGACTAATACCTGAGGTGCGGGGGAAGGTTTGAGGGAGCCAGACAATCACTTCCGATGAGTCATATATAAGGGGTCGGACCCTATTCGTCACGCATGAATTATTGTTATATAAAATTATACGCTTATTACCAAGACTTAGTCGTAACAAAACCTTCACAGGCATATCATATTACATGATAACGACTTCTCTTATTAATTGCTTATCTTCAAGATATCATATTACAACTTTGTTTCTCATAACTTGTGCAGACTGCAGAACTGCAATTCCTTTGTTATATATTTTGCTTACTCAGGTTCTGTATGTTATAAATATGACTAAACACGCTTTGTTGAATCAGTTATTAAACTCACTTAGAATGAAACACTTCTAATTATTGTATTATTCCTTCTTCAAGAGCCAACGTTGGCTCCATTAAATAAATAAATCCTTTTTAAAAAGTCACTCATGTAAATCGTGATCTAACATTGGCGCAGTCGGTAGGATCCGTAAACATCATCAGAACAAGAAGCCTAACTGGTAGTGAAGCGTAAGAGAACAAGGAGAACATCTGCAGAAGGTGCCTAACTAGTGCGTGTACATCTACGAGAACAAGGAGACCTTCCTCACTGGTGGTGGCGGATCCCAATCCCTTGACGGACGAAGAACCTACTCATGGAGATGAAATTAATGTAAGTCATTTTTAAGAATCATCTCGTTATTTTATTTCATTTTTACAATTATTATTTCTCACAATAATTTACGTGTATTATACCGCTAATACACTCGGCAAGCAAAGCCAATTCTGTTGTCAAACAAATCCTATACAAGCTACAACGCAACAATTTTAATTTTAAGTTATTTATTTTCGTATTCACGAAACAACTGTGTATTATATAGTTAATCAATTTATTAACGTACGCAACATAACAAACTATTTCAATTTAATTTCCGTATCATACTGCTGATACGCAACCAATTTTAGTTCAAAAATTTCCAAACAAAAAAAGCAAAATGCCAGACAGAGCTCAACCAGAGCCGGTTCAACCAGTTCAACCAGTAGTGCCGACGACAGCCGAGCAACCAGAGCAAGTCGAGCACGAGGTAGAGCCTTACAAACTCTCAGAAATTTTCTCGTTAATTCCGGAGTTCGATGGTAACGCCATCAACCTCCAAACTTTCCTAAACTCATGTCAGTGTGCCCAACGCATGGCAATTCATGACCAAAAAATCTTATTAACTGTTCATATTAAAAATAAATTGAAAGGCAAAGCTGCCGAACTAATCAACTCTCGTAACCCTGCCACATGGTCAGAAATTAAAGCACTCCTAGAAACCCACTTCGGTGACTCTAGAGATTTAACAGCTCTTATCCATGACCTACAACGAATTCACCAATTGCCTGGTGAATCTGCATTAACATTCGTTTCGCGTCTACAAACGCACAATGCGAAAATGCACGCTGCAGTGCAAAAACAAAATTTAACTTCAGAGCAAAGAACCGCGCAAACAAACTTGATCGAAACTATGACATTAAATAATTTGTTAACGGGTCTAGAACCAAATCTAGGCAGAATAATACGTGCCAGTAACCCTCCGACTATAATGAACGCAAATATTAGAATTCGTAGAGAGCTGCAACTCTCTTATTTTGAACAGCAAAAATTCCCAAAAAATAGTCCAGTCAAAAACCCAGTAATTCAACAAAAGCGACTACAGGGTCCAAATTTGCAACAAAAGTTTTGTTCCTTCTGTAAACGGAATGGACATGTAATAAGCGAATGCCGCACAAGGCAACAGTCTCAAAACTTCCAGAGACCAAGTTTCCAAGGAAACCCAAACTCACAAAATTTTTCTCATCAAAACTTCGCACAACCGAGTAATAATCAATTTAGTCAGAGGACATTCCCTCAAAATAATCAGCCAAATCAATCACAGCAAAACAGGCCCTCAGCCATAAGGCCGAACCCTAATTTTATGCAACAGCGACCGTCAGCTATCCAACCTAACCCAAATTTTAATCGCTTTAACCAGCAAAAAGCTCATCATTTGAATTACGAACCTTATGACAATTATGACAATCAATGTAACTATAATCAATTTAACGACTACTCATCCGATTATCAAAACGTAAGTGATAGTTATGAAAATTACGATTCAGGCAACGCTCAAAACTTTTCAGATAACTATACGGCTAATTCTCAATATGAGCAGTACGAGAATTATACTGTTAATTCTCAAACACTACAGGAGGATTATACTGCTAATCCTCAGGATTTTCGCTTAGATCCGGAGTACCCCACGGATACTCCAACACAACAAATAGACCAATTCGACCAAATATCAAACCAAATACAAACAATGAATCTCAACGGCAGTTTCGATCCAATGCTGAACTTCCCAGAACAGACGTTCATGTAAATACGCTTTCTCACACCCTATTAACCGTAAATTCAAAAAATCTTTATCACATCAAAGACGCAACCGGCAAATTTAAAATCTTAATAGACACAGGTGCAGGTATATCAATTTTTAAACCCAAGACAGCTGAAAATTATAGACGTAGATCCCCTGAAAATGTAACTATACAGGGTATTACTGATCAAAAATTTTATATCAACGAATCCGTTCTCATCCCCTTTTCAGATGAGTCACACAAGGTTTATATCTATAATCTAGATATAGATTTTGATGGATTATTAGGCTCAGACTTTCTAGAACATTATGAATGTCGAATAGATTTTAAAAATAAACAGCTAGTCACAAATTTTAAAACTTTACCGTTATTTAAAGTTACGGAAGATATAGCTACAGAAAATTTACCTCTACAACCAACTACAAATTTTACTATAAAAAATCAAAATTTAGACATCACAAAAAATCAAAATTTAAGCATCATCAAAAATCAAAATGTAGACAACGAAAAAAATGCAATCCCTATTGAATCACGTATGAACAAGATTTTCAAATTAAAATGTAACTTGCAAAACACCGAAGCTATACTGTTAGCCCAGGAAAATGAAAAGATGCGTCTACCAAATGCTCTTGAAAAAATCTATAACAACGGAAAATTTCTAACATCAATATTTAACGCTAACGCGATACCGAAAACTGTAAACTTTTCTAACCTTAATCTGGAACCAGTAGAAAAATTCAAGGCAATTTTTAATGCAAACTATCAAGAGCCGGATTCCCAACATAAGAACAGAAATTTCGAAATTAAAAATCAAAATTTAGGCAACGAAAACAATTTAATTCCTTATGAACCACATACCGAAAAAATAACTAAACTAAAACGTAATTTGGCTAACACTAATGCCAAACCAGAAATACAGGAAAAAGCAAAAATCTCAGATTTAACCTCCACTGTTGTTAACCTACAAAGAATTAACATTTCCGATACAAAATCGTACTCTATAGATAAACCCAAGCCGACAATTTCAATTTTTAACATTTCAAAAAACGATTCGAAATCACAACTGAAAATAAAAACACCTAACATAGTTTCAAAACCTTCATTTCAAATCGGCAACAAAACATCCCACAAACCGAAAATTCAGAAAACAAATAAAATTCTAAGAAACATTCGAACAATTTTTCGCAGTCAAAATAAAAAGAAAGCTCATATGCCACACATAACCATGAACATAAGAAAACAAAATTTATTTTTAGCATCTATGAAAGCAATAGCAAAAATTGTAGAATTTTCAAACCTGAAATTCGAGCCTATTCAAAAATTCAAATCTATATTTAAGATTTATTAGCAATATCAGGTTTTGTATCAATCGGATTTCGACACTATGAAAAAATACGTTAGCAAATAATAAATTAAGTTTTACAAACATAAACAATTTTTCAAAATTATTTAATAAACATTTTTTTCTCACCCAAATAAAATCTTTCCAGTAAAATAATTACTCAAAACAAATTATCTTACATTAAAGTCATTTACTACCGTTTTTCAAAAACTTTCCTATACCTATTAAAATAAAGTATTTCAAAATTACATGATATATTATCTCAAATGATTTATAACATCACCCTGTAGATTAATATCTTTATTTTTTCGTTCACTTCTACTGAAAAAAAAAGAAAGTTTCTTTTCCTTTAATTGAGTTGTAACAATAATGGAAATAGAAAATAAAATACCTTAACTCTTAATCTTATCGATTAAACAAAAGGTGACTTAAAGAAAATGTATAAATTAAATTCGAAGAAATTCTAACAAGCACATTTATACTTCCCACAGAAGCACGTCTTGTATGTTTATCAATTAAACATTTTATCAAGAATTGCAGGACATCTAATACTCTAGTTTTGTATTGTATTCGCTATAATGTTTCATTACACGCGTTTTATATGTAAACAACTTTCAAGATAAGAAAAAAAAATGCATCAGGAACTTTTCACGATTAAACTGTAACCTAAAGCTGGAATGCATGATTAAAATTAGTAAATCCTTCACAAAAAAAAAAAAATAATAACAAATATACAGTACGTTGTTTAGAAGAAGAAAAATTAACAATTTTCAGAATGTTCAAATTCCATCATAAATCGTACACGAATTTAACACCTTTTAAGAAAAAATGTATTAATTAATCGACTAGTCAAACAAGCAACTTTTATATCGAGAATACAAAGATATTATGACTTTCTTTCATCAAAATAATTTATAAGACCTCCGTCACAAAATTTTAAGGACATATGTTAACTTGAATTTTACAACGATAAAATCAATATTATATCGAACAAAACAGTCAGATATAGGAGATATTTCATCATCCCTCTATCTCTTGATATTGAATCCGTAATTGAACATCTATTTTTGGTATTATTTAAAAATCAAGATATTTTAGATCTTTCTAAGATATACTTTGTGGAAAATAATCTAGACCTCCCTATACTTGAAATTTTATCATTCATTTTTGCAGAAAAAAGACTTAAAGGTAACAATTTGTCAAAACATTTTTCAAACTCCTGACGAAGACCAAATCCCAATAATCCTAGAACAATATCATAGTGAAAAAAATTATCTACACCGCAGAATAAACGAAATGATTCGGAAAATTAAAGAAAAATACACTTGGCAAGGTCTAACTAAAGATGTCGAAAATTTTATAAAAATGGCGAAACTTGTCAAAAGACTAAAGTATGCCAGAAAAATCTAATAACCCTCTAGTAATCACGGAAACCCCAAGAACACCTTTCGAAAGAATTAACATCGATTTATCTGAATTCCCCACTCGAAGTTACGCTTTAACCATTCGCGAAGAATTAACTAAATTCACGCAAGCCTATGCAGTCCCGGATAAATCCGCAAAATCCGTCGTAAACACTTTGCTGTTATCTTTCAACATTATGGTACCCCATTAAGAATCCATTGCGATTACGGTGGCGAATTTGACAACCGTTTGATCAAAGATCTCTGTACCCTCTACGACATAAAACTGACGTATTCAAGCATAGGACATTCCCAATGCAACGGATCCCTAGGAAGATTTCATGCTACTTTAACTGAAATGATAAGAATTCATAAAACTGAAAACCCGAACGAACATCCTTTCACAATTTCACCATATGCAAAAATATGCTATAACAATTCGGTAAATAAAACACACGGTTTCACCCCATATGAACTTATCTTTGGTCATACATCTAATAGACCACCTGAAACTTTATACAACCAAAAAGAATTAATAACTAAATACGTTATAGATTTAAACAATAGAATATCTCACTATTATGAAATCGCCCACAATCGAACACAAGCTCAAAAAGAGAAAGCAAAAGTTCGCTTTGACAGAAATGTTCCCCAAATCAAATTAAATCAAATAAACTTTATTTCAAATTAAATAATAAATAAAAATTTCCTCCCCAAGCACACGCATCGGAGCCAGCCAGACATCCACATACCCAAAAACGACCTGAGTACAAACTAGGTGACTTAGTTCATGTATAAGAATCACAAATTAAGAACAAACTACAAAACGAATTTAACGGTCCCCTTAAAATAAAAGAAATTTTTCGAAATCCTGCTACCTTAATTAAACCTCGAAACAAAACAGGGAACTAAAGTCAATTTTCCCCTGACCAGAAATCAATTCCGTTTAGAAGCGAAGTCAAAACAGAGTTTAACCTTTTAACAGAGATATCTAGTTCTGTAAAAATTAAATTTGACGAAGTCTTCTCAGACACAAAGAGATATAAACGCGGAATACTTAACGATATCAGAACAATATTCAAATCAATAACTGGAAACCTAGATGCTGAAGATGGCCAGTACTACACTAACTGTATAAATAAATTAAGTAATGACGAACATCAATTAGAAAACTTAATCAAAAATCAAATCTCAGTTACAACTTCTGTTATCAAAAATTTCAACTCAACTATACAAAAATTACTAATTGATGAGGAAACATTTACCAAAGATATCAAAGAAATCGAGCACACAATTCAAACCATGACTCAAACGATCCAAACTGCCGAAATAAAATTAAAATTTCTATACATTTCCGAACAACTAATGGCCAGCTATTTGTATATCGAAGACAATCTAAACGATATTTTAAATTCAATAACATTCGCCAGATTAGGAATTATTCATTCATCAATCATAACACCTGATCACTTAGTAACGGCGTTACAAGAGATTTCACAGAGTTTGCGAAGGAACAATTTACCTCTTCCAATTAAACTATCAGCAGTTGCTCATTATCTGGATATTATTGAACTAAAAGCTTTTCAACTAGATTCTAACTTAATATTTGTTTTAACAATACCTCTCATTGAACCTCAAAATTACAACACCTTTCGTCTGTACCCTATACCTATACTTGATAACAGAACTGGTCTACATCACTCTTTATCTATTTCACAAAAGTTTATCGCGAGAGACGATGATTCTTTAATGTACATACCTATACAAAATTTGAAAGAATGCAAACCACTTTATTTTGGAACCAAACTATGTTCGAACCTGTTTGCATATCCTATCGAACAAAATGCCATTTGTGAAGCTAGAATATTAAAACCATTGCCGAAACTCCCAGAAAATTGTCAAACTTCCTTCATCATTAGTCAAGGATACAACGTCCAAGAACTTGAAGACAACACATGGCTAGTAATTAATTCCAAACCACTTCACATTACCATCAACTGCCCGAAGAGAGAATCCATAACAGAGCTAATTAACAAAAATTCCATCATAAAACTACAACCAGGATGTTACGCCTATGCAGGCATTACTCGAATACAAGCCAGTGCTAAAGACTTTTCCGAAATCAAGGACAATTCACATCCAATCCAAATTCCTTTTGAATGCTGCAATCACATGCCCGACAAAATCGAAATTCCAAAATTAAAACCGCTTAAATTAAACAGTCTCGACGTAGAAGATTTAGATATTGCTAAAAACAAACTAGAGCAATATTCCAAAGACCTAGATGAGCTCATAAACGAACCTTTTGTGACCAAACACGTATCTTGGTTCACATACTTCATAATCACTCTCATCATCCTATTAGTTCTACTTTACATAACTTGTAAATGCAGAAGAAGAAGATGTGGAGCATTGCGAATCCAACCCTCAACGGATAACCCTCCTTCACCTCCTTCAGAGCGAAGCAGAGTATTTACCAAATTTCCTAGACTGATCCCTCCAAGAAAGCGACCCGGTATCAGACCTCAAGAAGAAGAGGACATCGAGTTAACATAGACTTTCATGTGGAGTTTTACCCTTGTCTATTAATTTAGACTATTGTATTTTATCCTTATTACGTTATGTAATGTTTTATTATCGCTTACCAATTTTAACTTTTACATTATTTTATTATTTTGCTTTGTATTCATTCAACATTGTTTCAATTTATTTTTGCATTATATTCATTTAACGTTTTAACAATTTTCAAAAGTTGCTGCATAACATCAACTTTTTATTAAGGGGGAAGTTGTTATATAAAATTATACGCTTATTACCAAGACTTAGTCGTAACAAAACCTTCACAGGCATATTACATGATAACGACTTCTCTTATTAATTGCTTATCTTCAAGATATCATATTACACCTTTGTTTCTCATAACTTGTGCAGACTGCAGAACTGCAATTCCTTTGTTATATATTTTGCTTACTCAGGTTCTGTATGTTATAAATATGACTAAACACGCTTTGTTGAATCAGTTATTAAACTCACTTAGAATGAAACACTTCTAATTATTGTATTATTCCTTCTTCAAGAGCCAACGTTGGCTCCATTAAATAAATAAATCCTTTTTAAAAAGTCACTCATGTAAATCGTGATCTAACATTATGACCTTGGGGGACAAATAAGAAGGGTGGAAATGGTGACTAATACCTGAGGTACGGGGGAAGGTTTGAAGAAGCTAGACAATCACTTCCGGTGTGTCATGCATGATTCACGCATTTTGACCCCTTGCTATCGACCTCTCACTACCAACAATTAAAAATGATTGCTTTATTTTACGTGGAGCCACTATAGAAAATATAAATAGCTTTTTACATATAAAAAGACATTGCGGCAATAAATAGTACATATGTTTTGATCCCACAATAGTACAGGGGCCAACGACACTTTCAATTGCAATGTTTATTTAAATTAGGTTTATTTTTTCGATAATATTAATGTAACTAATTCACAAAACAAGTTCTACCGCTTCGTTATATCACCAACGCTTTAGAAGCAAAATTATTAATTATTTACAAATGACATTCTATTTTTTGTTCCCATAAGCCCCCGAACTATACGTATTGATTATTTCAGTCCACCCAATAAACGAACACATCACTTTACATTTTTCAAGTGTGATTTAATTGACCAGAACGAGGGCGTTAGGGTAGAAATATGAAGGGTTTTATTATTCATTTTAGTCAAACGTCTCATTTATTCAAAAGCAATCAATTTGTTGCATGTTTTTTCATATTTGAAAACATAAAGCATAATACATTGTTTCATGCAAAATAGATTCTTTTCTGTAATTTTTAAAGTCCTTTTCAAACAGGTACAAGTAAGACTAATTAAGCGTAACGAACCCAAACAAATAGGGCATATTCGCTGACACCCCATGGAATTGTCTATTTACGAGGGTGATTATGTATTGATTTTTGTCTAACAAAAAATTTATTTAATTACCGTAATCTACTGCAGAAAAATAAAGTGTAAGAAAGTCAAATTGGTCTAGAATTGTTTTTGAACCCTTGCATTAAATAATAAAAATGCTATAAGTATAGGAATGTTTCAAAGCTCAAACATCTGGTGCATAAGTAGGTACAGGTAGATTTTATTGCTTGAGGGTCGGAAAAACGCCAATCTAAAGAGAAACTTAGAATGCTTTAAAACGATCATTAACATATATTTACCAAATACAGGGTGTTTTGTTGATTTTGGCTAGAACTGATTGCGTGACTTTATGCCATTATGAAATTTGGTATTTTCATGGCAGAGATATATGAATCATGCATGTAGGTGGGTGGGGGGTCGACTTTACTATAAATATAATGAAAAAGCAGTAAACGCTCATTACTATTTGAGCTTTCATACAGTAAAGATAAACGTGTACGTTGTGAATTATTTCAAGTGATTTTTTTCTCAGTGCTGTTTGAAGTGAAGAACTAAAAGTCAGTGTTGTGAATTATTTTACAATTCTTTCGCAGTGTTGCTGAGCTATTGAATTATAAAAATGTTTTCGTGTACAGATTGCGGCAAAAATTTCGCACAGAGTAGCAGCTTACGACGCCATCAAAGGCAATCATGTTCAAAATTGCAAGATGCCGCCGGGCCTTCTTCAAAGCGGCCTAGATTGGATCCAACTCCTTCAACAAATATGCAGACCTGCAACTGCTGTAATGTGACATTAACCGCAGCTCAGATGACGGCTCATAAACGAACGTTACAGCATAGAACAAATTCATGTATTCCTCTAGTTGATGGTGTAGAAATTGTCCAAAGTGCTTTCAAAAGTCGCATCGTAACATACAGGGTGCGCAGCGAAAGTAACCATATAGATTATACGACATTTTTTAATGAAATCAGGCCAAAAATTTTAAATCTTCTTCAAGAAGCATTGAGGATTCATAATGCTGTAAAAGTGAACATGGAAACTTTTGCAAGATACATTCTTCCAAGTCAGGATGTGGGAGATTTAAAGTGTTTTAATACCAGCAATGCAATTTTGACCGAGTCTATGGACTTAAACGATGTCTTGAATAGTTTTGTGGAGGCCATCATTACACAAGCTACCGAGTTTCAAGAACGTGATTCTGGTATGTTAATATTTTTTAAAACAATATGGAGAGAGTTATTAATTATTATTTATTTTTAGGATGGACTATTGAAAGAATTGAATTTGTAGAAATTAATGTAAACAAGTACAGTCCTCTTGGTGGTTCATCATATCTTAAATTACCGAAGTACATTAGCAATAAGAAAGCTGTGGTAAATGTGGAAAATCAGGACCAGTGTTGCTTTGCTTGGGCTGTAACATCGGCGCTGTATCCCGCAAATGGCCGTACATCGGAAATCATCTCATATCCTCATTATTCAACAGTGCTAAATTTAACAGGTATGAGTTTTCCAGTAAAATTGCGAGATATTTCAAAATTTGAAGAAATGAACAATATTTCAATTAATGTATACGGGTTAGAGGAGAAATTTGAAAATAACAAGATAAAATATGAAGTTGTTGGACCTTTGCGTTATCGTGAAAAACGGTTGAATTATCATGTAAATTTGTTATTACTTTCTGGAGACTGTGGTGAAACTGACGAAAATCATCGCTGTAATAACGATTGTGTTAATAGCCATTATTGTTGGATAAAAGATTTGTCAAAATTAGTTTCCAGTCAAATTAATCATAGGAAGCAAAAAAATTATTTATGTGATGGTTGTTTAGTGTACTATAGTAAGGAAAGTCAGCTTCTTGAACACCAAAGAAACGATTGTAATCATATTTATACAACTATGCCAACGACAAAATTCCGTATTGATAAATTTGGTAAAGAAGTACCTGAAAATATATTGAAATTTGAAAATATCGAGAAACAAATGGAAGTACCTTTCGTGGTATATGCGGATTTTGAATCGATTTTGAAACCTATCCTTACGTGTGATTTAAACCCCGAGCAATCCTTTACAAATAAAACTTTTAAACATGAACCATACTCCTTTGCATATTTTATAAAGTGTTCGTATGACAATTCCCTATCTAAATTCGAGTTGTACCGGGGGTCTGATGCAGCTTCAGTTTTTGTAAGTCATATAGAGGCTGACTTACGAAACATATATCATCAACACATCAAAGATATAGTGCCAATGGCAAAATTGACGGTACAAGAAAAGCAAGATTTTGAGAATGCGACCGTATGTGGAATATGTGAGAAACCTTTCGATAAAGATGATGTAATAGTTAAAGATCATTGCCACTTGTCTGGCAAGGTAAGATTTGCTGCTGCACATTCTATCTGCAACCTGAATTACAAATTACCAAATTTTGTACCTATTATATTCCACAATTTGAGCGGCTATGATTGTCACATGTTCATCAAAGAGTTGTGTAAATATAAAGATAGGGTCGGTGTAATAGCACAAAATAAAGAAAAATATATATCCTTTACAAAACATCTTTACATGCACGACTATGTTGACAAAAAGGGGGTTACAAAAAAGAAATTTTTACAGTTACGGTTTATCGATAGTTTTAAGTTTTTAGCTGCATCATTGGAAAATTTAGGTGCAAATTTAGATGACGCTCAGTTGGAGGTAACAAGGAGTTTTTATAATGATAATAATAAATTCAATTTAATGAGGCAGAAGGGTGTATTCCCTTATAGTTTTATGGATAATTTAGATAAGTTAAATAAAACAGAGTTACCATCGAAGGAGGAATTTTACGATAATTTAAACAACGAACACATATCAGATGCGGACTATCAGCGGGCTAAAGACGTGTGGGACTTGTTTCAATGTCAGACTTTGGGTGATTACTCAGATCTATACTTGAAGTCAGATGTACTTCTGTTATGCGATGTGTTTGAAAATTTTCGTAGAATTTCTTTAGATAAATATAAATTGGATCCGGCTCAGTACTATGCGGCTCCTGGATTATCATGGGACGCCATGTTGAGATTAACTAGAGTAAAGTTAGAATTGTTAACTGATATCGATATGATTCATTTCTTTAAAAAGGGTATAAGGGGCGGAATAAGCCAATGTTCAGAAAGGAAACATATTGCGAACAATAAGTTTCTACCTAATTATAATCCCAATGAACCAGCATCGTTCGTTACATACCTAGACGCCACGAACTTATATGGACACAGTATGGTTCAGGTATTACCTACAGACAACTTCTCGTGGATGTCTGATAGGGAAATCGGCGATTTAGATATTATGAGTATCTCGAATAATGGTCCTATTGGGTACGTTTTTGAGGTAGACATTCATTATCCACAGCATTTACATGACTTGCACTCAGACCTTCCCTTTTTAGTTGAAAATATCGCACCCCCCGGTTCAAAATCGAAATTAACAAAGTTGATACCAAATTTGAATGATAAGAAAAAGTATGTAGTACACTATATAAATTTAAAGCAGGCTATTACTAACGGTCTGGTTGTTACGAAAATACATAGGGTTCTTAAATTTAATCAATCACCGTGGTTAAAGAAATATATCGACTTGAACACCGACATGAGAAACAAGGCGAAAAATAAATTTGAAAAAGATCAATACAAATTAATGAATAATGCAACATTTGGCAAGACGATGGAAAATGTCGACAATAGATCAGATATAAAATTAGTCACACATTGGGAGAGTATAAGGCGCAGTATGGGAGCAAACAAATTAATATCTCGACCAAATTTTAAAACATGCTCGATATTTACCGATGATTTTGTAGCAATTCACATGGGTAGGCAAAAGGTTCTTTATAATAGACCAATTTACATCGGATTCTGTGTCTTGGAATTATCAAAGACGGTATTGTACAATTTTTTCTATAACGTAATTAAAAGAGAGTTTGGAGATAATGCGAGTTTATTATATTGCGATACCGATAGTCTGATTCTCAAAATTCTGACGGACAACTTTTATAACTTTATAATAGATAACCGAGAGAAATTTGATACTTCAAACTATCAGGATGGAAATATATTTAATATCCCGAAGGGTCCATCGATTTTGGGAAACTTTAAAGATGAATTTCCCTCGGATCCCATAATTAGTTTCTATGGTACGGGAGCAAAAGCATATTCCGTGCAATCTGTTGGTAGCGAGTTAAAAAAAGCTAAAGGTGTAAAGAGATCCGTAATTAAAAAAGAATTGTCAATAGATGACTATAAACATATTGTCGAACAAGGCGGTTTGATATATAGAAAAATGAATACATTTAGAAGCTACCTACATGACGTTTATACAGAAGTAAAAAATAAAGTCGCATTATCTCACCATGACGATAAACGATTTATAATACCAAATTCAACAAAGACTTTACCGTGGGGACACTCTGATATACAATTTTATCAGAGTGATCCAGAACAAAATATACAGTGGGCAGTATCCGCCATAAACGATATCGAACATAGTTCTGTACAAAACCATGTCGAACCTAGTTCTACACGAAATGATAAGTTGGATGAATTGCTTGCGGCAATTGCAGAATTAAGCCAAGAATAAAGAACTTTATGCCTATTTAACGCAAAGGTCCAAAAACAATTTAGGTTACTATTTTTTGTACTTTGACCATATTATCATCTTAAAATATGTATAGCTGGAGAACTCATTTAACTGTATTTTTATTACACCATAGAAAATTACTTGTAAATAAATAATATTTTTCAATGTGTTAAAGATGTAACTTAAGTTAATTTTGTAATTATTAATAAAGTATATTCATATTGATGTCTGTCGTGGTTGCATGTTGTGAATGCATGTGTACATGACATATTGTCATAATATTGTAATTGTAGCTGTATTTATAGTAGTTGTTAATAAAATATATGAAAAGATAATATTTTGTTTTACGCTATTTACTACATTCAAAAATAGAATAAGAGGTGAATTTACAAGACAGTGGTACCTGTTGGGGGTATTGGAGGTCTCTGTTATAATTAAACAACATTCATGTGATAGATACATTTATTATTAATTTATACATAAACAATTTTACATATTTTACACGATAGAAGTATTATCAATCCAAGAGTTGTGTTCATTAGAGAGCCCTAACCATTTTACATACATCTTCTTCCGTCTCCTTCTTAAAACCTTCTCCACCAGGTACACATCTGGGTGTTTAGTTTTTTGCAGCTCCATTTCATAAAAACAGCCCTTTATTGGTTGACCCTGCATGTCTTCAAGTAGATACGTTCTAGGATTCATTACGTTTATTTTGACGACTTTGAAGAGTTCAGTAGAAAAGTTTGGTGTATATCCTTTATCAAACACAGCTTTGTATTTACTTATTCGAACTATGTCACCAAGATGAAATTTAGGCTTTAAAGCAATACTAATATTATCATAAACACTCAATTTTGTGGTTGGTTTTACATCAGCAGGTTTCATACCAATTGTACGATGTATTTTGTTGTTGTACATTTTTGTAATGTTGGATAGAATGTCAACCCATTTGTACTTTCCTCTGGCTGAGAATTCCTTATACATCCAATTTTTTATTGTTCGTATTACTCTCTCTGCAATTGCAGCTTTTTTTGTACTATACGTAGAGTAATGATTAATGTTGTGTCTTTTCATTAAAGCGGAAAAGTTCCTATTGTAAAATTCCGTACCCTGATCGCTTTGAAGATTTTTAGGCGAATAATTTGATTCTTCCAAAATGCTTTTCATACCCTTCGTAATTTCTATACCAGTCTTATTTTTTAAGGGTCTAGTCCACAGATATTTGGAATAACAATCAATCACTACGAGAATATAGTGGCATCCCTTATTGTCATGGGCATATGGCCTCATCTCAATCAAATCCATTTGCCATAAATCACCATAGCCTCTTATTATTGTTCTCCTTCTACGGAAATTTCTTCTACAACCCCTATGCAATTCTTTAACAACTTGTAATTTAACATTACTAGCCATCGTATTTAGGATTTGGTTCTAGCCGCTTCAAGTATTTCAGCCTTCGTTTTAAACGCTCTCAAAACAGATGGATCCGTAACTGTATCAAATATTTCAGACTCCACCTGACGTATTTCATCAGTCCTTTTAGCATCTACCGTAGCTTTCTGAAGTGTTTTTGACGTTAGGATGGGATTGATTGAAGTCTTGCTTGCTTGAGATTCTTGGATAATATGATGATACATGTTGTTTATTGCAACATATAAAGTATTATAATTATCATCGGATAATTTCTTAATCCCAGAAATTTCTTTGTCAATATATCTTCTCATTTCATCAATTATTTGGGTATTTTTATTGTGCATAAACGTATTATAATCAGACATCTGCTTCTCAAAAAATGCAGTGTATGATTTTTTAATGTCTTCCATGGACTTGATAATATTTTCATCGACATAGTTACGAGTTACACCATCTCTTTGATCCAACGGATCACCAATATTCTTTAAACGCTTATTCTGAATATCAAACTGTTTATCTGCGGTGAGGACAAAACCAATGCCTGGGGGTCCTCGCACAACTATTGATTTATTAATAGCACTTCTTCGTCGTCCAAACTTGTCGATTGTGTTGTTTACAGCAGCCATTTCAGTTTATATCTGATATGATTTAAGCTTGTCAAAGTATTTTATATGGAATAGTGAATTAAGTTATTTCTTGACGATGCTATCAATATTTTCTTCTTTAAATTTCTCGAGTTTGTCATTAGTATATTTTTTCATTGCTTCTATTATTAAATCGGTCACATCATTCATAGCTTTATGTATGTCATGGAGGAATGTGTCGAAGCGATGATCAACATAATTACGGGTCACACCATCTTGGCCATCTACTGGTTCTCCAATGTTCTTTAAACGTTTACTCTGAATATCAAAGTGATTATCGGGTGTAAGGTTAAAGCCAATGCCCGGTGGTCCACGTGAAACTAGGGATTTATTAACGCTACCTATTCTGCGTCCAAACTTGTTAATTGTGGTCTTTACACTAGCCATTTTTATTTACTTCTGATAGGATTTAAGCATTTCAGAATATTTTATACTGAATAGAGAGGGAGTCAAAATAATTGTAATTTCGCTAGTAGATTATTCCTTCTTTTCTCAATTCATCCAATATACTATCAATTTCGTTACTTACATTGTTGTTACCTGCCATTTTTAAACTATGGAGTAAACGTAAACGATTCACCAATTCTTTTGGTTTATTCCAATATTCACTCCTTTGTGACAAATATTTTCTGTTTTTTCTATTAAAGTTTTCCATTTGATCTTCTTGTTCCAATACCTTAGACTCTCGTTCGCTGTGTACTCTTTGTATGTGGCATTTTAAATTATCTTTCCTTTTAAATGTTTTAGTACACAAACCACACTGAAAAGAGATGGTTTTATGAACATTGGTATGTCGACTTAGACCACTAAACCAAGAGAATGTAGCACCACAAGTATTACATATATACATGTTTACGTCTCTGTTGTTTGATATTAAATGGTTAATATATGGCGGATTATTCTAGTTTTATTAGCTTACAGTTATCCTAGTCATTTTTTCGTTCTTAGTTATCCCCATTTATCCTTGTTTTATCACTATTTACCCTGTTTCATTCCTGTTTATTCCTGTTTTATCCCCGTTTTATCCTCGTTTATTCCTGTTTTATCCTTATTTATCCCCGTTTTATCCATGTTTATCCCCGTTTTGTCCTTATTTATCCCCGTTTTATCCATGTTTATCCCCGTTTTATCCATGTTTATCCCCGTTTTATCCTTATTTACCCCCGTTTTATCCTAATTTACCCCCGTTTTATCACTATTTATCCTTGTTTTATCCTTTTTTATCCCCGTTTTATGCTTATTTTGCTGTGGTATGAAATTTTAAAAATAATGCACATGTATAATTTTAATTCTTTATTAAGCATTTCCTATACAAAGCTAAAAATTACTTATAACTTATTTTAAACAGAAATGTTCACAATAATATATTTATGTCTCGCTAATAGATTATTCCTTCTTCTCTTAATTCCTCCAATATACTGACTATTTCGTTCCTTACATTGTTATTACCAGCCATTTCTGAACTATACAGCAGACGTAGACGATCTACCAACTCTTTCGGTTTATTCCAATAGACATAATCCACACCCCCATTATTGTATAATTTCTTAATATGCATACCCGAACCTCTTCTAGATCTCGTTATTACTGTAGAAGATAACAGTGGTTTTATAATTTCACCGAATTTCTTCCATTTCTTTACATTCAAACCCATACTTATATCATAATGGTTATATGGTGCTTTTGTCTTATTTAATATTTGCCGATATATTTCACGCTCATCGTCTCCCATAAAGGTCTCATCACTACGTAGTGCTGATGGATATTTCATAAATATTACATCATACAACTCTGAACTGCCAGGATACTTTCCCACTCGTTTATTACCATGCCACAATGTGATATTTTCACCAGAAAAGCGTATGTCGCTATTACCCATTAGTAGTTTATCTGTGTTGGGATCTAGACGCACACCGTATACAGTATCATATTTATGATTGCCAGACTTTAACTTTTCTATATGTTGTTTGATCACATCATCCTTTTTTTCTGCACTGCCAAGGGTACTTTCCGAACCTGGGGTGCTCATTAACGATGATCTCGGTGGTGTTTCCATAAAATATGCTTGACTTGCATTATTCTCGTCATCTTCATCACTAGTGTCAGGTGTTGCCTTAAATGTACTAGTACTAGCTCTTGCACTCCCTGGAGTTTGTGTTGGCTTTTGCGTTTGTGTTGGCACATTGTTTTGTGATTTTGCCTTTGAAGCGGATGATAAAACTTTTAAAGGTGTGGTTATGGGTTCATATAACTTTTCCAACGTTAGTTTATCCTCAACATCCCTATTCTTGAGAGAATTAAATTTCTTACGTACGGACTCGGTAGCCTCAACTAATTGACGTTTCAAACTTATTTCAGCACCCACATCTCTATCCATATTGTCTTTCTATTTAATTTCACCGATGTATTCCCGATGCTGTCTGCAGATCGATTGAAGTTCTAATTACAATTGTTTATGGATATATGAAACTGTCAAGACCTTTTCTATATCTCCCTGCATTTACTTCTCTGTCCTTGTCAATTACGAGAAACCCATATCTTTCTTTCCAACATTCTACACACATTTCTTGAAATTTTTTAAAAGATACATCTGGTGAGACATGATCAGAGAAAATGTGATGTAAATTCATGTCATCCTGCTTGAACAATGCTATAAAATTTGCGTTATCCCTCACTAACTGCTTTGGCACGCGAGAATATGTTTGTGCCAGATAAAAACAATCCACATTTCTATGGCGACCCATTGAGAAAAACGCACGAATTACATCTTGTTTTTCACATATAACATCGTCAAATATAAATATAGAATCAGGTTTAGCGTCAGATGGTTGCACTATTTTCGCATTATTACTGAAGGTGTAAAATCCTAGTCCCTTAATAGGTTCCAATATCTTGCGCAAATACTCATACTTGGGTTGATATAGAGATTTTGAATATAGGTATATATTTGCAAAACGAAGCCCAAGAGGATGAGTAAGCAGAGATATAAGTAAATTTGTTTTTCCGCATGCGCTTGGGCCGATTAATAGTCCACGAATAGTTGAGGGAAGTAACGGTCCATGGCGCGATTTGACTTGTAACCCACATCCAACTTTTTCATCTAGATTGTCTATAGCAAATTTTTGTCTCTGCTTCACAATGCGCATCGTAGCACGGTTCACGACTATATAAACAGACACATGCATTACAATTGTTATTTAAATGTTGTCAGTCAAACAGCAAACAACTAAAAACCGCCATTTAAAGGCTGGTAAGGGGATAGTGAATTCCCTAATAAATAAGCTACCATTTGAACTGCATTTACCTGGAGGTTATCAGTACTGTGGTCCCGGCACTAAATTACAAAAAAGATTAGCGCAAGGTGATCCAGGCATAAACAAGTTAGATTCTGCATGCAAGTGTAGAAGAACGCACTACCGGGCGTCAAAATGACGCGACACCAATTTATTTCTCAGGGGGCGCCAGTCGCGTATTACCCCGTTCTTCTACCTCCCAGGCGGGTTCGAGATAAGATGACTTCGGTAGCCGAAAAGCGGGACCAAGGCTGCAC
The DNA here is from genome assembly GCA_936432065.2 of Rutpela maculata. Lineage (NCBI taxonomy): Eukaryota > Metazoa > Arthropoda > Insecta > Coleoptera > Cerambycidae > Rutpela > Rutpela maculata. Next base: position 53,085,614 of record OW386290.2, on the reverse strand, counting down.
TACCACAGATCGGAAACTACGCTCTCTCTGGACCCGAATTCCCTCGTTAGGGGTTTAGGCACCTCTTAATTTCCTGAATTTTTGCATAAAAAAAATCCCAACCGAAGAATTTCTCTGCGGAGGGATTAGTTTTGGTACGCGAAAATCGCGTTTTGGTCCATTAATAACGGAATATATTTCTCAAAAAACGCATAAAAAAATCCCTATCGAACCTCCGTACAACAACCAGAAGGTCGAACGTTAATGCGAATTAACTCGACACATCCGGTTTTCTATACGAAAGTTCCAGGGATTATAGACCGTCAACAGGCCTCAAGATCAATTAAGAAACATTAGTTCAAAGAATCCGTTTATTTAACAGAATTGGTTATACAAAATTCTCAAGAAAGAATCGTGCCTTCCCCAATCAAGGTAGTGACTTTCAGACCATACAAGCGAGAGCGCTCGCGCTAACGATCGATTAGGTAGAAAAGACTCATACGTACCTTCTCAGAATCAAAATGCGAGCTTTTAGAATCATTTCAGACTCTGGGTAAATGAATAATTAAGGCTGACTGAAATTAACTTAAAAAAGTTTTACTAAATGAATTCAGTTTCGCTAGAGACTACCTAGCTTTAAAGTTCCTGCATCGTGGAAATTCACGTACTCAAACACATTCTGAGGACTTATTACTGCATAAGTTGAGTGGCGCTCGATCAGTCCACGACTTACTAACCCTTATCACAGTCGATTAATAATATCGATTTGGCAGCGTCTCACCTTCGAGCGACTATTAGGCAAAATTGAATTTTTTGATTTTTATGCACAAGGCGTTTTCCTCTATAACTTTGTCATTTGAAAAGCCCCGTTATTGGCTTTTCTACCATCGCTTTGTCTGGACTACTCAACGCGCTCGACCAAATTGCGAGCCGCTGGGTCAATCCAAACTCTTTCCATGCGAGAAACCGGCCTTGTACATGTGCATTGATTTTTATCAATTTTTGCTTATCGGCACTACGCCGGCTTTGACAAAATCTTCTATTTTGCCTTTTGGATGCAGTGCATCGTTAAAATTTTATGCTCATACTTTAGAATTGGGCTTTCAATGATCGTACCTCAAAGGTCAATGTCTTTGGTCGAGGAATAAAAAAATAAAAAATAATTTAAAGTATATTTTCGTGGTACTTTTTAAACTGACTTCGTGGTACTTTTGAAAAATCCAGTTTAAGACCAATTTTAGCGTACTTTTGAAAAATCGATTTTCGAGCCAAATTTCAAGGTACTTTTGAAAAACTAATCTGCGGGTGAAATTTTGGCGTACTTTTGAAAAATCGATTTTCAAGCCAAATTTCAAGGTACTTTTGAAAAGTTAATCCGCGGGTGAAATTTTGGCGTACTTTTGAAAAATTGATTTTCAAGCCAAATTTCAAGGTACTTTTGAAAAGTTAATCTGCGGGTGAAATTTTGGCGTACTTTTGAAAAATCGATCTTCAAGCCAAATTTCAACGCAGTTTTGAAAAATTAGTCTGCAAGTGAAACTTTGGCGTACTTTCGATAAATCGATTCCTGGGCCAAATTTTGACGCCCTTCCAAAAATATTATTTTTCAAAGTCCAATTTATGGTACCTTTCAAAAAGTATACTATTCATAAATCTTTGTCATTATATACTTCTACTCTGATATTCTGAACCAAAAACATTTTTCCTAAGCGAAAATTCGGTGTTTCTTCGAATTTTCGCCTGGTCATTTCCAACGCCTTATAGAACCCAAAACGGTCCTTGTGGACTGATCTGCGCCTCTGCAGACTCCCGAAAATGTCTTTAAATGAAATTTTTGCCTAAGTCGAATTTTGATTATGTCTTCAACTTAGGACGATTTTGGAGAGTTCTACAACACTCCCCTCCTTTGGTTGAATCTTTTCTACTCATCGATTGCCTTTAATTTCCATATTCACTTGTATGTCTGTATGCCTTCATTTGACGGTCTGACCCATGGTACAGATGTTTTTAAAAATAACGGCCTTAATTGGGGCAGACGGCTGATTCGCCTATCTAACTTAAAAATAAATACATTTTTTAAACAATACGACAAGTTGATACAACATTTTTATCAACTTAATTACACCCGCGTCGAGGTGCGAAGCGAAGCGAAGCGTAGCACAATTTTGATTAGCGTCCACTCTCACTAATTCGTTGCACTCGCTTTTTTGCCTTGGTCTCGCTCTTGCTTAACTTCGGTCCTTTCTAGAAGAGGCTGTCTATATCTCCATGCCGCAGCTTGGACGGTCCTCGCCTTTGAGTTCCAGACTTCACCATGCCGCGCCCTTGCGACAGGCTGGGTCATCTTTCCATTTTTGCACATGGAAAATGCAGTTCTGCAACTAGATTGACTTTTTAGCAAGTCGTCGACTGGAACGCGTCGACTAACAAACACAATGTGTTGTTTTTAATGAAATATTTTTCTAACATGAATTTTGTTAACTTATAATGGTTAGAAATTGGTTCTTCGTAAGGTAGATTGAATCGGCTTACGATACTCGTGCGGTCATCACTACTTTGTGAAAAAAAGTATAAAAAAAAAATTGAAGCGTCTTCTTGAGCGAAGAACGGCTTCTGAAACTCGTCTCGAGTTTCTACTTCGTAAGGTAGATTAAATCGGCTTACGATACTCGTGCGGTCATCACGACTTGTGAAAAAAGTATAAAAAAAAAAATCGAAGCGTCTTCTTGAGCGAAGAACGGCTTCTGAAACTCGTAGTTTCTACTTCGTAAGGTAGATTAAATCGGCTTACGATACTCGTGCGGTCATCACGACTTGTAAAAAAAAAGGTATAAAAAAAAATTGAAGCGTCTTCTTGAGCGAAGAACGACTTCTGAAACTCGTAGTTTCCATTTGGGGTATACGTTAATTTTGTTGACTTAAAATGATTAAAATTGAAGTTGTCTTCTTGCATAAGAAAAACAGCTTCCGAAACTCGTACTGATTCGTACTTATGCTTACGTCCATTACTCGAACTTGGCGGCTCTCGCTCTTGAGAAGCTAGGCTTACCGGATCGCGCTCTTGCGTCGGGTTCGCCGTCTTTCCATGTCTGCTCATGGGGTAGACTTTAAATTTTCGATTCGACCGCATACAGGTCAAAATCGCCACTTAGAATTTTGAGAAAAAAATATAAAAAAAAAAGCGAAAACGGCTATTAGCCGTGGTCGACCTCAGAAATATCTAGAGGTGACTCTTCTATATCTGGCTCATCTCGAGCATCTTCGGGATCTCGACTTATTACATCCGGCTCATCTTGAGCACTTGCGGGAACATTGATTTGAACTAGTGTGGTATCGCTACGTCGCTCTGACCTGGGCGCGATCTCATTGTCTGATGAGGAAGCGTCGTCACTAAGATGAGTTTCATCCGGACTATCTTCTGATTCTTCAGACAATTCCAATTCAACATCGGGGTCTCCCTTAGGTGCCGGCCTGATGGCATCGACATGTAACCTCGTCGAAGTTACCCCCTTGTGAATGAGGTAAACTTCATTAGACAATCTCTTTAAAACCTTGTGTGGCCCACTCCACGACGGTGTGAAGGTATGATCCTTCCTGATCCTTTTAGTCATTACCATATCTCCCACTTTATATACGACCGGCGTTACCGCCACTTTGGGCGCGTAACGCCATTGGTAATTTGTTTGATTTTTACGAATTTCCTTGACTCTTTCAAGGCGGGGAACGTCCGCTTGATTACGACGTTCTTGTCTATAAGCGAACATATTCCAATCACCAATCTGCGGTAATTCATAGCCGAGCACTACGAAACTGGGCGTATGCCCCGTAGCGGCGTTTTTTCTTGTTCTCAAGATATATGCCATCTGACTAACATGTCGATCCCACTCGTCGTTGGGTGAACCATATAATAAGGTTTTTAAGATCTTCTTAGCTTCTTGCACCCTCCTTTCTATTGGATTAGCCTGTTGGTGGTAAGCTGCTGTGAAGAATCTTTCAATATTGTTACGTGTACAGAACGTATCGTAAAAGCCGGAATTGAAGTGGCCTCCCTGGTCGGAAATGATGACCCTCGGAACGCCATATCTCGCCACTAGTTCCTCTTCGATAAATTGTGCTATTGTTTTTCCACTGACTTGGGTGAACGCCTTGGCTTCGACCCACTTACTAAATACATCCTCTACCATTAATATATATCGGTTATCTGCATCTTTGGTTCGCTGAAGCGGTCCGATTACATCGACGCTTAGAACTTCGAACGGATGCGATGGAGCATGGCTTCTGAGAGGAGCCTTCGGTTGTGACTGTCTGCTTTTTACGGAATTACAAATAATGCACTCATTTAAATATTTGTTAACTAGTCTCGACAAATTATTAAAATAATAGCGGCCCGAGATGATTCTAACAGTTTCATCGCGGCCGGGGTGACCTACTTCCGGTCGGTCGTGAAAATGAGATATTACTCTCATGACCATACGTTTTGGTACGTATAATTTTTCTATAACATTTTCGCCTCTCGTCCAAAGTGTGCCGCCTATCACTTGTCTTGTATTGACGAATTTCACCTCTGCCTCGGTTTTATCTGCTTGTCGCACTAGAGTATTCCATCGTTCAATTTGGTCTTGGATATCTCTGGAGTGCGTTTGCGCTTCTCTGACCTGATCGTTTAATTCCAATGTGGTAATCATTGATATTCGTTCCTTGTACGAGAATTTTGGTGGGTACATTCTCTCCTCTTCGTCGTCTGCTTCGACGTTTGGGCCTTGAGGATTCCTGCTAAGATAGTCAGCCAATATATTTTCCTTGCCGGGACAATGTTCTATGGTGAAGCTGTATTCCTGAAGTAATAATGACCAACGAGTAAATTTCGTTTTCTCGTCCTTATGCTTATTTAACCATAGTAAAGCTCGATTGTCGGTTTTGACTATAAATGGACGGTCTGCCAAATATATTTTGTATTTCCTTATATAATTAACGACGCTCAAACATTCCAATTCATTAATATGGTATTTTCTCTCCGTCGGAGATAACGTATTACTAGCATAAGAGACGATGTGCTTCTGGTCATTATCCCCCAATTGATATAATACTGCAGATAATCCTATTAAGGATGCGTCCGTCTGCAGTATGAACATTTTATTGAAATCTGGCCGGTGCAGTCCTAGAGGTTTATTCAATACTTCTTTTAGTAAAATAAAGGCTTCTTGGGCTTCCGGATTCCACTTGAAGCGCCAGTCTTTCGAGAGTAGTCGGGTCAAGGGCTTTGTAATTATTGCAACATTAGGGATATATTCACGTACCCAATTACATAAGCCTAGGAAACTCTGAAGCTGGCGCCTTGTCGTAGGGGCCGGATAATTTTGTATCTGTAATATGTGTTTTTCTAATGGTTGAGTGGTGTTGGCATTTATTTGATGCCCGAGATAGGTTATGCTTGACGTGGCTACCACACATTTTTCCGGTGACACCTTTAAATTATGCAAACGCAGGCGTTCAAAGACGGCTCTCAGATGGTTTACATGCTGTTCTATATTTTCACTGTAGATGATAATATCATCGAGATATACTTTGCAGAAATGATGCAAGTAGCCGGTCAATACGTCTCTTGCCATAAATTTTTGGAATGTACATGGAGCGGTCTTCAATCCGAAAGGCATCACGTTAAATCGGTAAGATGCTCCATCTAATGTTGTAAACGTAGAATAGTTTTTTGACGACTCCTCAAGAGGGATTTGCCAATATCCGCTCTTGAGGTCCAACACCGTAAATATGTTGGCGTTTCCTAGATCCTTTATACTCTCGTATATCTTTGGTAAGACGGATGCTTCGTCTTCCGTTACTTCATTTAAGTGACGATAATCAATGCAGAAGCGAGGCTTCTTGCCGGGCCTTTCAATTATAATGGGAGGCGAACTGTACTGAGCGGTACTCGGTTCTATGACGCCGGCTTTCAGCATCTCTTCAATTTGATCGTACATAACTTTTTTCTTAGAAGGAGACATGGGGTAGGGTTTGATATTGAACGGGCGGTCATCTTTAATTTTTATTTTATGTTTTGTTGTCACCGTGGTAGCTTGGGTAGGCACCGCGGTGAACAATTCAGCGAATTCCTCGAATAGAGGTTTTAAATTATCGTTTTCGATGATCAGTTCTTCGGGAAGCCGGCATTGCTTCCTTGCTTGATGTGCTGCTTGATTCCAGAAGACGGTTATTCGCTCTTCAGTGCCGACGTAGACACATTTACGTTGATAATCGAATACGACATTGTGAGCATATAAAAACGGGGCTCCCAGAATGAGCTCTTCATTTAAATTTTGAATGACCTGAAACGTGGTCTGAAAGGGTACATCTAGTACATTAACGTTTATGGTCGTAGTCCCGAGGGATTCTACTAAACCATCGCCACAAGCCATAACAAAAGTTTGGGGAGCTGTAAGTTGATCAATGTCGTTCAAAAATTTCGGTTGGATAATATTCCTTGTCGAACCTGTATCCAATAAAGCGTTAACCGCTCGATTATTAATTATAATCTTAATGCGAGGCAGAGGGAAAGCGTCGTTGGTTTGATTGATAGATTCTAATGGAGTGAATCGGTGGGGAGATAGGTTGACTTCTTGATCCTTAAACAGGTAATTAAGGTCAGGAAGGTCATCGAAGTTTTTTAATTTAAACTTCTTGCTTCGGAGCTTCCCCGAGGGTCGCTTCGAGCCTGCTGGGGCCTGGTAGGCGGGGCTGGTACAGTTCGGCCTGGGCCATCGCCTCTGACCCCCGCTTGGTTTCCCGTATTCATATTACGATAGGGATTGTTTGGGCATTCCGCATGAAAATGCCACTGCTCCGTTGGGCAATATCTGCAAGGGCGATACGGGACTCGGGAGTTCCTTACGTCTCCAGTACCCCTTCTCGGTATATCCCCTCTAGACAGCGAGGAAATATTATTTGCAAAATGCACCCTTGGTGCTGGCGGATTATCTCTTCTTTGAGATCCATTGAATGGTGTCCTAGATGCACCAAAGGAACTGGAGGACGGCTTCGCTAATGCGGAGGGTTCCGTTCTCCAGTTACTGCTCGATTGCTGATTCCCTTGAGCTGAAGCGGTAGAGGTGGACGCTTCTCGGTCTTTGCTTTTCTTTGCATTTTGCAGAATCTCGAATTCTTTATTCTCATCCATGATTTTGGCCATTTGTTCGGTCATCGTCACTAGTGTATTTGTATCTAGTATGACGGCACTCTTTAGGAGCATTTTCATATCAGGTCTCAACTGATTGAAGATGGTAGCCGCCTTCATCGCCTCCGGCTTAAACGGATCGATCCTCTTGAAGAGGCATACCTTCCTTGAAATAAATACTGACGTATTTTCCTCGGCATCTTGTTTCTTGCCATATAAATTAGCTACTGCTTCGGTGAGTACTTCACCTGAATCATAACGGCTTTTGAACCGCTCGAGGAATAGAGGATACGTGGTAATTAGGGTTCGATATTGTTCGAACCATTTCTTAGCATCATCTTTGAGCTGTTCTGATATTTTATATAGTCGGTCGTTATCCTGCGTAATTCGTACTCGGACGAAAAATTCCTCCATTTGATAAATGAAGGTTTCAGGGTCTTCGTGTTCGAAGCCATGAAATTCCGCATTTGGATGCTTCGACCGATACTTATGCTCGTGCGTGGCTTCGCTTAGAGCTTTGGCAAGACCTGCTGCCATTTGGGCGAACACTTGTTCTGAGGAGGGCTGTATGACTCCTTCAGTGGTACTCGGTTCTACCCCCGAACTACCCAGTACATCCTCCGCGCACGGCCTCTCTAACCCTCTAGAGACGTTGTCCATCACAGATGTCGGCTCGTCGTAAAACTGGAAAGGCGTTGATTCATCCATATCCTTTCCAGAAAGCCCTGCTGACTAACAACGCCCCACGTTGGGCGCCATGTAGAAGAACGCACTACCGGGCGTCAAAATGACGCGACACCAATTTATTTCTCAGGGGGCGCCAGTCGCGTATTACCCCGTTCTTCTACCTCCCAGGCGGGTTCGAGATAAGATGACTTCGGTAGCCGAAAAGCGGGACCAAGGCTGCACTACCACAGATCGGAAACTACGCTCTCTCTGGACCCGAATTCCCTCGTTAGGGGTTTAGGCACCTCTTAATTTCCTGAATTTTTGCATAAAAAAAATCCCAACCGAAGAATTTCTCTGCGGAGGGATTAGTTTTGGTACGCGAAAATCGCGTTTTGGTCCATTAATAACGGAATATATTTCTCAAAAAACGCATAAAAAAATCCCTATCGAACCTCCGTACAACAACCAGAAGGTCGAACGTTAATGCGAATTAACTCGACACATCCGGTTTTCTATACGAAAGTTCCAGGGATTATAGACCGTCAACAGGCCTCAAGATCAATTAAGAAACATTAGTTCAAAGAATCCGTTTATTTAACAGAATTGGTTATACAAAATTCTCAAGAAAGAATCGTGCCTTCCCCAATCAAGGTAGTGACTTTCAGACCATACAAGCGAGAGCGCTCGCGCTAACGATCGATTAGGTAGAAAAGACTCATACGTACCTTCTCAGAATCAAAATGCGAGCTTTTAGAATCATTTCAGACTCTGGGTAAATGAATAATTAAGGCTGACTGAAATTAACTTAAAAAAGTTTTACTAAATGAATTCAGTTTCGCTAGAGACTACCTAGCTTTAAAGTTCCTGCATCGTGGAAATTCACGTACTCAAACACATTCTGAGGACTTATTACTGCATAAGTTGAGTGGCGCTCGATCAGTCCACGACTTACTAACCCTTATCACAGTCGATTAATAATATCGATTTGGCAGCGTCTCACCTTCGAGCGACTATTAGGCAAAATTGAATTTTTTGATTTTTATGCACAAGGCGTTTTCCTCTATAACTTTGTCATTTGAAAAGCCCCGTTATTGGCTTTTCTACCATCGCTTTGTCTGGACTACTCAACGCGCTCGACCAAATTGCGAGCCGCTGGGTCAATCCAAACTCTTTCCATGCGAGAAACCGGCCTTGTACATGTGCATTGATTTTTATCAATTTTTGCTTATCGGCACTACGCCGGCTTTGACAAAATCTTCTATTTTGCCTTTTGGATGCAGTGCATCGTTAAAATTTTATGCTCATACTTTAGAATTGGGCTTTCAATGATCGTACCTCAAAGGTCAATGTCTTTGGTCGAGGAATAAAAAAATAAAAAATAATTTAAAGTATATTTTCGTGGTACTTTTTAAACTGACTTCGTGGTACTTTTGAAAAATCCAGTTTAAGACCAATTTTAGCGTACTTTTGAAAAATCGATTTTCGAGCCAAATTTCAAGGTACTTTTGAAAAACTAATCTGCGGGTGAAATTTTGGCGTACTTTTGAAAAATCGATTTTCAAGCCAAATTTCAAGGTACTTTTGAAAAGTTAATCCGCGGGTGAAATTTTGGCGTACTTTTGAAAAATTGATTTTCAAGCCAAATTTCAAGGTACTTTTGAAAAGTTAATCTGCGGGTGAAATTTTGGCGTACTTTTGAAAAATCGATCTTCAAGCCAAATTTCAACGCAGTTTTGAAAAATTAGTCTGCAAGTGAAACTTTGGCGTACTTTCGATAAATCGATTCCTGGGCCAAATTTTGACGCCCTTCCAAAAATATTATTTTTCAAAGTCCAATTTATGGTACCTTTCAAAAAGTATACTATTCATAAATCTTTGTCATTATATACTTCTACTCTGATATTCTGAACCAAAAACATTTTTCCTAAGCGAAAATTCGGTGTTTCTTCGAATTTTCGCCTGGTCATTTCCAACGCCTTATAGAACCCAAAACGGTCCTTGTGGACTGATCTGCGCCTCTGCAGACTCCCGAAAATGTCTTTAAATGAAATTTTTGCCTAAGTCGAATTTTGATTATGTCTTCAACTTAGGACGATTTTGGAGAGTTCTACAACACAAGCAGCACGATATTGCATACGATCAAAACACAAGTGATTTAGCTGCCCGACACAAAGCAGACTATCAGCTTGAACAAGCTGCTTGGAAACGAGTTAAATCAAAAGACGCAGGTATTAAAGAAAAGGCAGCCGCGTGGTTAGTTACAACCATAATGAAGGGGAAACAACGTCTCGGTATGGGTTGTAAGTCAGCAACATCTTGTAAAACAAAAGGAAAAACTATAATGAAAAACAAAAAGAAAAGTGGGCAGAGTCTTAGAAAGATAGCTTTTGGTGCAGGAATAGTGCGCAAAGTGCGTGACGAGTTACGTAAGACCAGTGGTAAGCGATCTATTGCCAAGGATACAAGAATAATGGCGCAAATGGCGCTTCAAGCAGCACGACGTCACATGATGGCGGCTGGTGGAAAACGCAATATTCGTACACCTAGGATTATACCAGTTCCGAAAGTTGGTGGAATTCTACCCTTAATACCTATTTTCGCTGGATTATCGGCTTTAGGTAGTTTGGCTGGAGGTGCAGTTGGTATAGCCAAAGCTGTAAATGATATTAAAACAAGAAAAGAGGAATTGGCCGAAAAAAATCGTCACAATAGACACATGGAAGAGATTGCTCTAGGAAAAAGTGGTAAAGGATTATATTTGAAACCGTATCGTAAAGGATTGGGTCTCTACTTAAAACCACAAAGTTCAAAAAACTACTAGACACCCTACCTCGGAAACCTCGGAGTGACATCAATCTTAAATATTTTGTTGAGAAGATGAAGATACCATATTTCCGAGGTATCTTTATGCGTGACAATCTACCAAATTCTGGACCAAATCATAATGAATCCGCAATCATAAATTTGGATAGTATAGATGGGCCTGGAACACATTGGGTGGCATATAAAAAACGTGGCAGTCTAGTCACATATTTTGATAGTTTTGGTGATTTACCCCCTCCTAAAGACTTGATCCTGTCCTTGCGCAAAGGTTCAAATTCTACCGATAAGATATATTATAATTATGAACGCCAACAAAATTTCAACACAGTGTGGTGTGGACATTTGTGCTTAAAGTTTCTTTCTTCAAGAATTAAGTAAAACTTTATAATGGCTTCTGCGACACCATCAATGGATCGAGATGCTATTAAACGGATGGGCCACTCATTAATTGTATTCTCTAGACTACGCAGCTTGCTGAAGATGACGAAACAACAACTTTCGGATATGCCTAAAGAAGTAATGATTGGATGTGCCTCCCATGAAATTGCATTAGTGTGGGACAAATTGCCTAAACATCTTCAGGAAGATATTGATATTTTAAAATATCAGTACTGTCAAGAACATTATTCTAATGATGACGTTAGTAGTATTGATGTTAATGATGGTTCACCACCTCGAAAAATATTTTGTTGTTACTGTAAAGTACGTGATTTGAATGTAGCATCAAATAATAATGACATATATGTATCTCCATCGCCTCCCAAGAAAAGAAGGTTATATCACAATGATTGCTGTAAATCACAATAAATTCATACAACAATATCCAAAAAACATCAGTCATGTCGCACACCTTCACCTTGTCTAGCCGCTCAAGCGAGCTCAGTGCAGAATTTTATCCACCCATTGAACTAGATATGGGTAGTCGATATGGACTGGGATTAACTGGATTTTATTCATACAACTCTATATTTAATGTAGACGAGACAAACAATCGGTTTTGTTATAGACCTGGTCCAAAACTACCCCTCGTATACAAGCATTTACCATATGGAGCCTATGAAATTGATGAAATATATCGAGCGATACTGAAAGCTATACCAGCTGATACAGAGGAAGAAAAAGAAAAATTACTCCAGCTACGAGCAAACAACAATACGTTGAAGTGTGAAATTTGGTCAAAATATGGAATTGACTTTTCACAAGCAAACTCTATTGGCAGTCTGTTGGGATTTGAACCAACATACTTACATCCAAACCAGAGCCATGAATCAACACTCCCTGTTGATATTATGAAAGTAAGGATGGTACGTGTGGATTGCAACATTATTTCTGGAGCGTACCTGAATGCCCTAAAATCCCGTACACTCTTCGAGTTTGACATAGATGTTGAACCTGGATACAAACTTACCAGGGAGCCAGCGAACATAATATATTTGCCTGTTAGACCTGAAGGGCGTCAGTTTATCGATAACATTACGCTACGCATATTGGATGACAACGGAGATTTAATTAATTTTCGCGGCGAGAAGATTATTGTAAAACTAGAACTGAAACAAATTTAATATAAAAATGGGTTTCCGGTATAACCAGCAACGATTAATACAACACCGACAAAATATGATCAATGATAAAAAGAAGAGTAGTTGTGGAAAGCGGTTCATTCAACCTGTGCATCTTAAACAGTCAAGACCTAGATTGTCAGCTAAAGACCGCGCATTTCTCCAATCCATAGGTCAAAAATTAATAGAAAATTAAACAATGGAGACTATAACATCTAGTGAGAAGCTCGAGGTGTTTGACGAACCTGTGTTTGACAAGTCACTTGCTAGTTTACATGAGCATACATATAAACCATATGGATCACCGTATTATAATAATTCGGATGAAATACGCATTCCTATCAATTTTCAAGACCTTATACTCGACGTTGCAGAGAGTTATATTTATATTGAAGGAAAATTTACCCCAAGTGATGCTACCAAGCGGTGTTATCTATCCAATAATGCACTAGCTTTTCTCTTTGAGGAAATCAGATATGAAATGGGTGGTGAGCAAGTAGCTGTCATTAGAAAGCCCGGTATCACTTCTACAATGAAGACTATGGTATCATATGGACAAACACATCTCCGATCACTTTTAACCACAGGTTGGGGTCTGACCGAACAAAAGCAAGATATTTTAGATACTACCAGTCACGTATTCAGTGGTAGGCTGCCTCTTAAATACATCATGGGTTTTGCTGAAGATTACACAAGAGGTGTTTTAAATACAAAGCAGGAATTAATTTTAATCATAGCTCGATCATTTAAAGATTGTTACATTGGTGAAGTTGATGCGGACCTAGAAATTAGCAAAATTGAGTGGAAGATAAAACACATTGTGCCTGAAGATAAACAAAAGCTTAAACTATTAAATAGAATTAACAAGGGCGGTAATTATGCTATAGTAAAGGTGGCTTACCGCATGTGGGATCTCTATGAGCTACCTACCTTGCGTGATACATCATCTGACATATGGGCTGTTAAAACCACTAACAGTCTTGAGAGACCTCGATATATCATCATCGGATTTCAAAACAATGGCAATTCCAATGATAGAACCAAAGACGCAACAAAGTTTATAACTGCAGATGTTAATAATATTCGACTATATCTGAACTCTGAAGTATTTCCATATGAACGTTGGAATTTGGATTTCGATAAGAAACTCGACTCGGCAGCCTACTATGCATATGAGAACTTTCAGCGAAGTTACTATGACAAAGATATGGGCGAACCCATGATGGATCTTGGAGAATTCAGAAAATCTCCATTATTTGTCATAGATTGTTCCCGCCAACCAGATGCAATTAAATCGTCCACTGTAGACATAAAAATTGAATTTGAAACACGAAAGACAAAGTTTCCCGGACAGACTCGAGTATATGCTCTTATACTTCATGATGCTTATTTAAGCTATAATGCATTGGATGGTTCAGTCCAGAGCGGTTTTGCTGCTGCCAAATAAAACTCTAATATGAAATATTATATTGATAAATGTACTCTAGCAACTATTCATTCACAAATGTATTATTAAATTGAAATAAATATTAGAATAAAACTTTTTTTTTAAGTGCACTTAGTGATGTAATCAGAAATAGGTAATAAAAATGAATGTATTATTTTAATGTGTGTTTTAATTGCCCCTAATTAGTCTTAATTACATATAATCTCTCAAGTATTGGTTAACTTTATTACCCTGAAATAGTAAATTAGTGAAAAAAAAACAGTGTATTTCAGTAATTTCTTTATATATATTTAACACTTTTTACATATTTTTCAATAGAATACAATGAAAATAGGTAAATACAATTAAAAGAATAATATTTGTAATGACGACACAAGCAGTCTCTATTGTGATATGGGGAACTTGGAGACTAGCCTTCCATCCCTCCATTCTCCAGCCGCTCAGCCGATAGCAAAAATCTATGTTCGGTATTTTCAATTTGTAATGCCACCATCTGGAATAGAATCTCCATACAGTTCTTGCATAAACTGACATCTCGATACGCATATAATTGCATAAGTTCATGAATGAAAATGTCATCACACACCTGCTCCAATTTCCATGTTAACTCATTCTCTGGACAATATTCTGTTGTCTCGCCACGTTCTCTCTTGCGCACTGCATCAATAACACTATCGTTGTATAGGTAATTAATACACTCAATACCTATCAACCTAAGATTAGCTGGTAAAGATTGTGTAATCCAATGTCTAAACACATGATGACAATGTAGACATTTATTCCATTCGATAGACATGAGTAGACTGCTCACTTGAATTAAGATGCTTGTTCAACACTCGCTGTTTAACTCTCGAGTTCTCTACTATGTGAGAATAGTTCGGGCAGTATGTTAATGGCAATATTCTCCCACTATTATTTCAACTGTATTCCATTTATTATCTAATTAAAAAATTAATATAAATATCATTCATCAATTATAATCGAATCGTAACATGGCACTGGTTCTTGTACCGGTATGCATCGGACCTAAATATGTCAGGGTGTATTTACCACCAGATGAATTCATTTTATTGATAAGATCATCAGTTATAATTTCTACAACTCGTTTTGGTAAAAATGATTTAAATGTTGTAATTGTGCTTTCCTCAAACAGATGTACTACGATTGATTTTCCAAACCGCGTATTGACCAATGACATTTTCTTTATGATGTATGGTTTATTTAAGTTTAATGATGATAGAGGCCTTTGCTCTAAAACCTCAGTATTCTCATTGATCATTGCATTAAGTGCCAATAAGTCATAATCAGAAATGGCCATGATAATAAATAAATATACAGTTGAATAATAAATGCAGAAAATATTGCTCACCTGAAGATGACTGCACAACACTCACTTTTCAGCTCTAGAGTTCTTTACTGAATAGAGATAGTCCAGATAGCACCGAAAAAGAATTGCGGAGATTAATAATCACTTGGAATAATCCAGGCGTTTGCACGACACTAACTTTTAGTTCTCGAGTTCTTTACTATATGACAGCCCAGAAAATACTGAATGTTAACTATTCTTCCACTTCTGTTGCAATACATTTATAATAGTAGAGTCAACCCCACTACCTTCCCCACCTCTCATGCTCGCGCAGCAGCTTGTTAAACTATCGATCGCCTCGATATGACTCATGCATGACACACCGGAAGTGATTGTCTAGCTTCTTCAAACCTTCCCCCGTACCTCAGGTATTAGTCACCATTTCCACCCTTCTTATTTGCCCCCCAAGGTCATAATTCATGCGTGACGAATAGGGTCCGACCCCTTATATATGACTCATCGGAAGTGATTGTCTGGCTCCCTCAAACCTTCCCCCGCACCTCAGGTATTAGTCACCATAGGATTCCACCCTTTCTTATTTGTCCCCCTTATAATTCATGCGTGACGAATAGGGTCCGACCCCTCAGGTGTGTGACTCACCGGGAATGACGTAATAGAAAAGTGGTGGAGGGAGCCCGAGCTCCGGCTTAAACTAGAAGGGTGCATAATTCATGCGTGACGTGTTGAGACATGTATGACACATCAATGGGGTCCAGCCCTCGTGTTTCCGGTATGAATCACCGAAAATTGGTGGAGGGAGCCCTAGGACCCGTTAAAACTCATGCGTGACGAATAGCCATAATTCATGTGTGACGTGTTCTAAGCCTATTTGGACAATACAAATTTTCAAAAATGTTTTTTTGCGTTACCACTCTTCCACTGAATGTGGAAGTAAAAATAATGTCTAAATTGTTTGTTTCTCTACGAGCATACATTTGAGAATTTTTCTAATTGAATCTCTGTTGACCGTTCTATTAGTATAACTCAAAAAATATGGGACGTATTTGACTCATTAGCACTCACTTAAATCAGATTTTTACTTTGAAGTCTTCATTAAGGCATATTTAGTCAATGACAAGTATGTTTATATTGTGATTACTTGCGCCATTGTGTTATTGTTGTATATAATTAGATCATAATATAAGTAATTTGAATAATTAAAATTGTATTTAGAGTCATGTGAATTATAAATATGCTTACTATTAACGTTTATTTATTTTCACTCTCTCTCTCTCTCTATCTATCTCTCACTTATTACTTCCCTGACTTTTCGAATATTTTCTAATAACTTCAACCTCCAATAATACTCCAGGTGAATTAGACTTATGCTGCCAAAATTGTGCCCTACGAAAAATTTTCTTATTTTGTTTATTTGGACGTCTTGAAGAACACTTAGTAGTTACGCCAATATACACCTGGAGGAGTTCGTGAAAACCGCGCCGGAAGGTCGCGGAAACCGCGGATTCGCGATTAACTCAGTTTTTATGGCCCAAACGGAAACAACACCTATTATAATAGTTGTACATCTAAATTCTCTACCTCAAAGGTCTTATACATTCGTTTCCTACGCCTAACCGTTTTGGAGATATGACGCGGACTAAGTGAAAAATGCATCTAGTTCCGCCTTTCACACCACATATCTTGCTTTCTATGTCTCAGAATGAAAATTAAATATTGCTGTTATAGAGAGAGCTCGGTGATCTTTATTCTATACCAGAATGTCTTATAGATTTTATTTACATTTATTTACAGTGAATAAGTAAAAAACCATTCGTTTCCGCACCATCCTAGAAGTAGAATGCTCGGCGCGCTTTTTTTTTACATAGTTCCCCAGGAGGCCTAATCCATGCCGGATCTTAAATTGATCAATATTTCCGACTCCTTCGGTATCTGAAACGTTATCGTCCAATGACAAATCGTTGTCATTACTTTCATTCTGATAAGATTCTATGTCGCTCATTTCGTCATTCATAGTGT
The DNA here is from genome assembly GCA_936432065.2 of Rutpela maculata. Classification (NCBI taxonomy): domain Eukaryota; kingdom Metazoa; phylum Arthropoda; class Insecta; order Coleoptera; family Cerambycidae; genus Rutpela; species Rutpela maculata. The sequence goes on along the minus strand of OW386290.2, from coordinate 53,068,629 downwards.
GACGTGCTTACACCCTTTTTGTAAACACCCTGTATCGTGGGTTCGGAAATTATAACAGCAGGGTAACACTAAACACTAATTTATTAACTTACTAAATACAACAATTAATTAAGTACTTTACTAGTATTACACTGTGTACTATTTCGCTACTTTTGTCTCTTTGATCTGTTCACTTTCTGACCAACTAAACTCAAACTGTTCTGTCTGAACTACTTATTCAACTGTCCATTAGAACTGTACTAACTGAACTCCACTTCCTCTCTGGTTTTACTTCATGCTTTATATACCTAAAGATGACAGATCTCGATGCTTCTGTGATGACGTCACCATGATCCAGATATATTATAACGCCCTGTCTCTCTTGGGGTTATTTAAAATGAATTCTAAATAAATAAAAATACGAAATTAACAATAAACTAATTTATTGACAAAGTGGTAGAGCAAATGAGAATTACACTACAGGGTATGGGCGAATAAATTTGTGCCAACGAATAAAGAAGTACAAACAAATAATCAAACAAATGCACAGGTGTACGGAGAGACAGACATAACTGTACACAAATAAATTATATACATATTTAAAAGGTAACAAAATACTCAAAGCAAAATAGTGGATATTGGCCAATTCCGTAATTATTCAAAGGAAAAACAGCTATAAAATTGTTCATTCGCGTTTACTAAAAGAAAATTTAAAACAAACCGTTTTCGAATGAATAATAAAATATTTATCTCATGATGAATCCAAAGATAGTACAATACAACTTAACTAAAAAAACAAATATGGTGTATGTACACCAGTTATTAGTTACATATTTTCTTTATGAATAAACAAATGTCTATATTAAGCGATTAAAATTGCATCACACGAGAACAGTGTGTCTATTTATGCGAAAACGAAACAGACGTAAAAGATGGTTTTCACAATGTCGCTTAAAAAGTTAAGTGCAACCAAAAACACTCCACTAAAGAGTTAATTGTTGGATCGTTGGACGGGAAATAATTTGTTTATTCTACTTACAAAACTCCCGATGAACAGAAAACACTTTCACTGGATTGCAGCACACCTCTCTAATTGGGCACCAAAGTATACGTAGGGTTACAACCCTATTAAACAGGTACAATTTTACAAACACAAGAATATTTTTATATTCTCTTTTTAGAAAAAGCAAACATAACCACTAATTCTTGTGAACAAGAACTGGTTAATTGTACGAGACAAAAGACATCATAAAGGTAATATAATTAGGGTTTAGAAAGACTAAACCATCTAACACTAGGACGATTACTCTCGTATTTCGAATTTCACGTCAAAATCAATCATGTCTGCCGGTTGATTCGGTATTTATTTATTCCCCCACCAGTAGTCGAAATAACTCTACTCTTTAAACCCGCGAATTTAAACTATGGTTTCTTATTGGAGGAAAGGCAATATTTTCAAATGTTTACCAGTAAAGCCGAGAACTAGGCGACAGTTACGTTACCTTCTAGAACCTTACAGTAGCGGCGATAATTTATTTTTTAAGGGGTAACAAAATAGGTAATTTATGTAGGGAAAATACGAAATAATGTAATTTAAGGGCTTTTATGCCTGGAAATAAAAATGACCGTTACAATATCTAGCAAGTTCTTTACTATTTATAGAGCTTCTAGTAGGTTCTTTCTCTAGTAGGTGCAAATCCACATTCAGACATCCGAACTAATTGAATTTGGGCCTACTGCATTGTATAACCAACATAACCTTAAATTACAATAGCAATTATAGGTGCGGTAATCAAGCAGGAGGGACGGTGGTAATGGCCACAAGCTGTAGAACAGTTCAGTCCTCCTTTCCTACAGCTACATTTTCCTGCACAACCCTTCGTACAGTTGCAAAAAATTGAATTTAACAATATGTCTGATGCTGGTGGTAACTGGGTTAATATTGGCTGCAAAATATCATTGTTCCTAATCCAGCCCCACTGCTCAGGATCAATGTCTTTTCCCAACCAGGTTTGAATTTGATAATATTTAATTTTCATTCTGAGATATAGAAAGCAAGATAATTGCGAAATATGTGGTGCGAAAGAGAGTTGGTGGAACTAATTGCATTTTTCACATGGTCCGCGTCATATCTCCAAAACGGATAGGCGTACGAATAAAATGTATAGAACCTTTAAGATAGAGAATTTATAGATGTACAACTTTTATAATGGGTGTTGTTCCCGTTTGGGCCATAAAAACTGAGTTAATCGCGAATTCGTGGTTTTCGCGACCTTCACGAAATCCTCCAGGTGTTTCGTAGAGTAACTACCAAATGTTATTCAAGACGTCCAAATAAACATAATAAAGAAAAAATTTTTCGTAGGGCACGAATTTAGCTCAGAGGTCAATTTTACAACTAAAACACTTGTTTGTTAAATTACTCAGTACCACAAAATATTTTTGCCGGATCAGACCCAGTATACCACATGTTTTTGGGGTCGCTGAAATCAAATCTGAAACTGATTTCGCCTCATCAAGTCAGCAGTTTTTAAAATTAGGAACAATTTTTTTTAACCGACTCATTACGAGAATATTCGAAGATATGCGGAGTCGCCAGAAATCTGAATTAAGTCACAAACAGGGTATTATTTTTGCAGTAACATTAACATGGCGCCCAATATAGAGAGAATTTCAGTATGTAGAAGTTAAATGAATCAAAGAAGCTACCAAAAAGGTTAAAAAAAAATTATTTTTAAAAAAGTAATAGTCGGAGAGCCCTCCCTAGCTTTACGTGCACCCCCCCCCCCCTCGATTCTTGGGGACAATGTTTTTCATAAAGATTAAAGCCTAAGGAACAATTTAAGACATATCCTTAAAAAAAACTGGCTGTACTTTCAAAATGGCGGCCATATTTAAAAAAAAATGTTGCCAATGAATGTTGTTTTTGTCATTTGACACAAAAACTAAAAAAGATGGCCAAAAACTGTTTTCGAAAAAAACAACGTGCATAACATTTTCTACAAGTTTGTTCCTATACAATATTTTGATAGGAGTTACCATTTTCCAGATAATCATGAGTCCAAACTTAAGAAAACATGGAAATTCATATATCGGTAAATCACTTAGAGGAAATTATTGTAATAGTCGTAGTGGCACAACCCAAATATAGGAAAAACGTTTCAAATAATGATAGAAGCAAACCACTTGGTATAGGCGGTCTATATACATAAACAATCGATTTGACCCGCAGCACCTTATTTCAAGTGGCGTCAATTTCAAAATGGCGGCATATTTTAAAAAGTACTGATTTTAAATGTTTTCTAATTGATTAACTTAACTTAACTTTGAAATCAAATAGTAATAATAAAAATAATAATAGTACACCAGATAAGATTCAAGATGGCGGCATTTAATCCTATTTTAATGGGCTAATAGATAATAACGAAAACGACAATATTAATAATATAGTATTATAGTATGACTCCCTAAAATGTTATAAATATAATTTCAAGGTAATTTTACCGACTGTTATTGGTTTTATTGTAAAATGAATATGCTTAAAATCAAAACAAAGTTTAAAATAAGGTAGTTTTCCGGATACCTCGTGACGTAATAGCGTAATAACTTCTAAAATAGAGGCATTTTATATTTGACACTAACTAGCTACGTTGCCACATTCCTAATAAAGAATACGCACTACTGCACTGCCTGAAAAAAATTTAATATTAATTTTTAACACTGTTTCAAATACCCAGCAAGTAAATATTTTATGTATTTTTAATTCTGATTGATAACTTGCTAATACAGAATTGTAATATTACAGAGGATTCCGTATAGCAGTACAGAATATCTTACATTATTTATCGAAATATGGCAATGTAGCACTTGTTCCTCTGTTCAAGTACAAATTAGAATCTGGTGATTACGCTATTACGTCATAGCCAATAGAAGCCGAAAATTGGCGGCAATATCTAACCGTTTAAACTTCATGATTTTTTTTACTAAAAGGCATTGTTTAAAAAATAAAATAAAAAATACGGATCAACTGTTTTTATGTGTAGAAGTTATTAAAATTATTTAAAAAAAATTGTATACTTGCTCATTAATAGTTGCGGGCTAATTCCCTATTATCCACGCGCGAAAAATTTGTTTCTCTTCGACCCAAAAATATATATCTCAAGACCACCACTGCCCACTACACTACGACTGGCATACCGAAAATATATCGAAGTAAATACTTAACGCGAATTTTTAACTGTGGTTGGACTCATATGTGGTCTGTTCTTCCAAATTCATGATAGACTTGTCAAGAGCTAGCTAAATGCTCTTGTAAAACTGGATGCAGCAGTAACAGCTGTAAATGCAAAAGAAGTGGCCTTTCATGTACTCTGCACTGCAATTCCTGCAAAGACATGTGCACCAACAACATAATTCAAAAGTTAGTACTTTTAAATATTTTCATTTTAAATTATAACAAATTTTTATTCATTTTTATTTTGTTTTTTTTTATTTTGTAGTTTAGAAGATTAGGAAGACTAAAGAATACTATCCATCTTATTACATCTATGATGCTGCTTTACAGACTTAGTCACGCCGCTATTTTGAATAGTCACCTAAAATTCTGCACAGATATTTTATTTCAATATATAGGTAATAGTTTTGAATACGGTGTATTACATAATATATTAAAACTAAAGATCTTAAAATGTTGTGTCTTTTTTTTTTAAAGACGCCATTTTGTGAGAAACTACGCCATTTTGGATTTTTTTTGAAAACGCTTTGCTTTTAAATTATAAAAGTTCAAATTTGGTATTTTATTTGATTTTGAAGTTAGGCAGCGCCATTTTGAAAAATTCTGCCATTTTGAATCTGACGCCATCCCTGATAAGGTGCTGCGAGCCAAATCAACCTATTATATGTAAGTAAACTTTCTGCCAAGTGGTTTGCTTCTATCACGATTTGAAACGTTTTTTTGTGTAGCGCTACGACTATAAGGCGTATAATTAACATGACAAAAAATAAAATAAACTGAAAAAAATTAATAATAATAATAATAATAATATAACTTGCAGACATTTATCTCGAAAACGGTAACAATGGGTTGTGAACAGATTAGGGTTAAAAGTGTTGATAGTGACATCTTTTGGATTCTGTTGGCTCATTTCAATAAAATGAAATGTACATTACTCTTTGATACCGGATTTGGCAATAAAAGAAGGCTTATTAACATATTCGCCTTAGCAGAAGAGAATGGACCTCAAAAATGTTCGACATTACTGGGCCTTCATTCATTTACTAATTGCCATTTATTAGACAGAAATGTGGTGACAAAGATAATGTCTTTATCAATTGACACTAAAGTTGATTTTTCTTGCTTTATCGAGCATATTAAAAGGAGTGTTCACCAAACGCGTATTTGGCGATTATCCGACGAAGTTATTCACAATATTCCAAAGCCTTGGAGAAAAACATTGCCCCAAGGATCGGGGGGGGGGGGGGGTGCACGGACAGTTAGGGTGGTCTACCATAGTATTACGTTTTATATTGAATTTTAAATTTTATTTTAAGAGCTGAATCATTTATCTGGAAAATGGTAACGCCTATCCAAATATTGTACAGGAACAAAATTTTAGAAAATTTCATGCATTTTGTTTTTTGTGTAGAAAGTTTTTTTCCATCTTTTTTAGTTTTTGTGTTAAATGACAAAAACAATATTTGCAATTTTTTTTTAAACGGACGCCATTTTCAAAGTACAGCCAGTTCGTTTTTAGGACATGTCTTAAATTGTTTCTTAGGCTTTAATCTTTATAAAAAACATTGTCCCCAAGGATCGGGGGGGGGGGGCTTCCATAGTATAAGAAATGAAGTTTCACTCAATTTTACAAATATCTGTCTACCTATAAGTAGCAAGGAACTGTACCTTATTACCTAATATCAATTTGAAATCGGTGCAAAAATATCTAATTTCAAAACTGGCTGCGGTTTTCATCTACAGACTTGAGATTCTCCTTAATTTAAAAAAAAATCTGACGTTATGGAGCAAAATACGTTTCAGATTCGGTTTCAGCTACCCCAGAAATTTGTGCTACACTGAGTCTGGTCCGGCGCAACTCGGCAAAATATTTTGTGGTCCTGTGTTATTTATGACAAAAAATTGACTACAAATATAAAAATAATAATAATTTGACTAATGAACTAACCAGTATAAGTAAAAAAAATCTTTTTGTCTCAATTAATCGTTAGTTGTTGAATAAAGTTACGTGTATATTCTTTACTAAAAGAAATATAACTAAGAGAAAACGATCTTTATAAACTTGTTAAATACAAAACAAATATATTATTATGAAGTATATTATTTGTTAATATATATAATATGTACCTAGAGTGTATTTATTTTATTTTGTACAAAGACAAAGGGTGTGAAAACAAATCTTATCTATTTTCACACCAATGAACGTTTTGTATAATTAGATAACAACATGCAGGGTTGTATTTAAATGAGTGTTTGAACAATATACAGTTCTCCAAGATATTAACGCACCACCAAAAAATAACCAAAAGTTTGAAGTTAATTTTTATCTAGACCTCTTGTCCGATTTCGATGATTTTTGTTTTGTACGACAGCATATTCCGATTTTTACAAAATTTTACAGGAGGGCATATCAAGTGATTCTGAACAACTTTCGTTAACAAAATTATTATCTATCTCTAAGCTTACTATGATTTCTCGAAAATTGCGATTTTCTTTTTATAGCAGTAGGCCGACGTTTTAGATCTAGGCGGCATTTATATGTTGAATAAAGTCGTCTTATGGAGTTGTATAACTGATAAAAATTTAAAATTAGCTGATTAGCTGATAAAAATTTAAAGGTACGGGAGTGTCTTCACGAGAAGTGAAACAATTTTTTTTTTTTTAATATTCCGATTTTTACAAAATTGTACAAGGGGATCAAGTGATTCCGAACAACTTTTATTAACAAAATAAATTTTTGTCTATCTCTAAGCCTGCTATGATTTCTCGCAAATTGCGATTTTATTTTTATCGCAGTGGGCCGGCGTTTTAGATCTAGGCGGCATTTATGTGTTGAATAAAGTCGTCTTATGGAGTTGTATGGCTAAAATTTGTAATGAATTGGGCCACAAATAAAAAAGATACAGGGGTGTCTTCACGAAAAGTGAAACACACTGTATAAGTTAGGTTTTTCTTGACCCGATTTGGAGAGAAATGAACAAGACACGGTACTAGTCGATATAGTTTAAGAGCTGGCATTAATTTGGTACGGTAGTGAGCTCGCGTCTTTCGCTCGGTAGCCTGAAATTATAGGCAAAATAGACACTTTTTTTATTAGGTCCTTAGCCCGACGTTACGGGCAGAGGCCGCAAAGGGTAAAATATTTTAACGAACTTCGGATCAAAATACTCGATAGAACTTACTATACGTATTTGACATAGCGAGAAAATAAATGGAAGACATCGTATACTTGTGGCGCGCGCGCGAAATTCAAAAAAAAAGGCCAAAATAACTAAATGGCATCCAGTGACTTTACCGAGAGAGCGAGATAGATATTTACGTGTGTATTCTTTACTAAAAGAAATATAACTAAGAGAAAGCGATCTTTGTAAACTTGTTAAATACAAAACAAATATATCATTATGAAGTATATTATTTGTTAATATATATAATACGTACCTAGAGTGTATTTATTTTATTTTGTACAAAGACAAAGGGTGTGAAAACAAATCTTATCTATTGTCACACCAATGAACGTTTTGTATAATTAAATAACAACATGCAGGGTTGTACTTAAATGAGTGTTTGAACAATATATTATTAAATATAATATTTCCCTAAATAGAGTTTAGGTTAAAAGGGTTATAAAGGGTTATTCAGGTGTGTTTTCTCCTTAACATTAATTGGAGTATAATTCACGTTTTTTAAAACAAATTTGCTCAAAATTACTATTTAAAGTGTTTGTTTATATTTCTATAATTTATAATAATAAAAGTAATAACATCAGTATAGATAATTGTATCTTGGAGTGCACGTCCGATTTTCTGCGTTTCTTATAAAATTTATTTGTTTCAGAATTAATTGTTGATCATTATGAAATGACATAGTTTCTTCAATTTCAATTATAACAGTGAATGAATACACAAAGAACAAGTATTAAAACCAAAATCAAAGACTTGGTACATTAAAGTATCGTTGAGCTCATAGGACACATCTTCAACGCGTGGTAGCTGAAGAAATAAAGAGTGACCCAAAAAAAAACCTATTTTTCGCCCTTTTTGGGGACCTCATGAATTTTATTTACATGTGGTCTAAATGATAGTTTATGGTGACACTCTAAAGTAGGCGAAATTCTAAGTTGAGCATAGTTTTGGTTTTGGGGATATGACGAGTTAAACTCATTATTTGATTCATCCACGCCAACGCGAATCCGACATTCTCGGTGACCTCTTGCGTTATCTTAAAATTCTCAATTCTCAACAGATACAAGCAACGTAAAGTTTTCCGTTATTTTCTAATCTTTCATTAGATTTTACCAGAAATATAGTACAAGAAAGTTACAAGATATTTCTGCAGAAAATTACCCAGCTCCACAAAATAAAAAAAGTGGTCTCTGGAACTCTATTGTATTATGTATTTCCACGTACTGAACATGAATCAGTCTCCGTTTAGCTCCATTACCTACTATTTTTTTGTAAATCGCGAAAATAACCTAAAAAAAAACTCATAGTTTAAGTTATTTATGCGATTGACTAAAAATTGGTGGGTGTGATGGAACTAAACGGACACCTGATTCGTATTCAGCATGTCGAAATGCATATAGACCAGTGCCAATAGTTTTTGATAAAAAAAATTCTTAGCAGTATATGGGTGGTGGAAGAATTTAGGATTAATGGTATGTAATTGGGGAAAAATCGATTGGACCGCAACAGATAACCGGAAGTGGAGTGGGGGTGCGAAAAGATGTGTGTTTAGGGGTAAAACGTGGTTTTTTACAATTTCTGGCAAAAGTAGACCTCCTATCGAAAAAAGTTTAACGTAAAAGTTGTAGATAATTAAGAGATCTACAACTTTTTTGTGAATCATTTTTTTACATAACCTCATCAATTTTGAGAAAAACGCGAAACGAAACGAAAAACCATTTTTTGTTTTTTTATTCTTATCTTCCACAAAAATAATTTAATTTTGATGAAATTCGGTGAAAATGTACATTGTTATGCATCAAAAAAGCTGTAATTTTTTTGAAGCGTAATATTCATTTTTTAATTTTTTTGGGAATTTTATTTGAAAAAAAGGCCATTTTCAATCAAAAAAGTTGATTAAAAAAGTTTTGATTTTTGAAAATTTCAGGACGGTATTTTTTTCATTAAAACCTCTACTTTAAGATAGTGTAAACAAATCATACTGTTACTCTGGAAAAACATTGTCAAAAATGGAAAAAACCAAAAAAATACTTTTTTCAAGATGGATTTTACCGTAAATGTCACTAATTCTCCATTGTTCATTTAAATGAAGTGTTGTAAGTTGTGCAAAACGGTAATTTCGATGTTATACGTAATAAAGGAACTTTAATTAACCGACTGCTGAAAAACCGAAATGTTTAAACAATAATTTTACCTAATAAATTGCTAAAAATGACCATTTTTAGGCAAGAAAAAAACTTTTTTATGCTTTATGGGCACTCTCACATTAAAAATAAGTTTATTACGTACTTTGAATCAATTAACAAAGTAGAAATACATATAATAATGAAAATTTATAATAATTTATTTAAAAATTTATAATAATCTCATTTTTTGGGAAGCTGCTCTACATCATCAGACTCAACACATTGTTCGGTTTCTTCAGGAACTTCGATAAGGTCTTCGACTTCATGAAGGTCCTCAAGTTCATCTAGATCTTTATATTCAATATTATTTTGAACATTTGTTTCGTCACACATCTCCTCCGAACCGCTGATTTCTTCTCATAGTTGTATTTCAGAGTTAGAACAGTTTTCGGCCCCGTGACAATTCGAGCATAGAATAGAGCATTTTACTCCATGCTTTCGACAGCTGCATCTTTTACTACCACAACCAGTTTCACAGCTGCAGCAGATAGATTTTAGCAAACTTTCAGGAATTAATTCTTTTTCTGTCAATTAGGCATTATTCCGGTTAAATGGTGTTTCCATCCCCAATCCGTAGCTGTAAGTTTGTTACCAAGCCAAGTTTGAATTTGGAAATAAGCCCCGTAGCAGTGTTGTTCAGCTGCTCCCTCAGTTGGTGGTAGTTTTTCTAAATTAAATGAAGTCCTTACCGTAGTGGTTTGATATATTTCAAATCTCAATTCGTTCAGTGACATATCCTTTTTCTTACATTTATAAATAGACGCTATTAGCTTCAATCCATTTTCGGCTATTGTTTGTTTGTCTGCATTTCTCCGATAAAAAATTTCTGTGAGCTTTGATAAATTTTGGTTAGTCGGTAATGATTTTTTTTCCCTTTTCCGGCGAAACTGAAAGTCGTGTCACATCCAGAAAAACAGTGGAGGAACGCAACAATGTTATTTTTTTATTCATGTTTGAAGCTGTTTGAGGTGTAAAATGTATCTTTGGTATTACCTGAACCTGGTTTGTGAAAATAAATATCGGAATTATTTGAATTTAATTGGTTCAACAGAACTAGAAGATCAATATCCTGACCCACAAGTACTACGATTTTTGTAGGATCTTCAGCTAATTCAATGGCTGTATTAATAATTAGGACATCAGCATCTTCTTCTGCTTGTTTACATAAAATTCGTTTCGATTGAAATTTTTCTGACAGTGTTTCTATCATTTTTTTCTTATTTTGTTCATTAGACAAAAATTTCTCTGGAGTAAATGGAATTTTTGTATGACTACGAAACTCAAATGTAGTACTTCCTCCAGTTTTTCTACGTGAACGTTCGCCTTTCTTCATACTGATTGAACTTGCTGTTGAAGCAGTTAATGTTGATGCTGTCTTTGTAATAAGTCACATCAGCTTCGGGATACCTTTCAAATACAACGTAACTGTTTGCTGCGTAGTGGCTGCTTGTTTACAACGACGTGCCAGTTGTGAACGCTTGAAAAGACAAGGACGGATGGGTTGCAAGCGAGCTGTAAGAAAAGAACGAACAAATAAAACTGTATCAATGTATCTAATCGTACCAGTTTCATATGACCGAATCAAAATGAGGCCTAAATCATGTTCAGCTATCATAATTGTCTGCACATTTTTAATTTTACCTCAATCGGACAATTTCTAGAGAAGTTCATCATGGCGAATTCAAGATGGCGACCAAACATCAAAATCTAATATGGCCTATAACCTTCTCGACAAAATACTCTTTCAAATAAAAAAAAACTACATCAAAATCGGATCACCCGTTGAAGGGATATGAAGCCACAGACAGACAAACCATACAAACATACGCGTCAAACCTCTTTTGGGGTCGGGGGTTAAAAAGAAGTGCGCGCGCACTCGAGAGCACGAAGTAGAAAAACTGCCCCGCCATGTATGTGTGCATATAAAGCATAAAAAAGTTTTTTCTTACCTAAAAATGGTCATTTTTAGCAATTTCTTAGGTAAAATTATTGTTTAAACATTTCGGTTTTCAGCAGTCCGAACCTTTACGGTAAAATCGACCTTGAAAAAAGTATTTTTTTGGTTTTTCCAGAGTAACAGTATGATTTTTTACACTATCTTAAAGTAGAGGTTTTAATGAAAAAAATACCATCCTGAAATTTTCCAAAATCAAAACTTTGTTAATAAACTTTTCTGATTGAAAATTAGGCCTTATTTTCAAATTAAATTCGCAAAAAAATCAAAAAATGAATATTACGCCTCAAAAAAATTACAGCTTTTTTGATGCATAACAATGTACATTTTCACCGAATTTCGTCAAAATTAAATTATTTTTGTGGAAGATAAAAATAAAAAAACAAAAAAGTGGTTTTTCGTTTCGTTTCGCGTTTTTCTCAAAATTTTTGAGGTTATGTATAAAAATGGTTCAAATAAAAGTTGTAGATATCTCAATTATCTATAACTTTTATATTAAACTTTTTTCGATAGGAGGTCTACTTTTTCCCCAATTATATACCATTAATCCTAAATTTTCCCACCATCCATATACTGCTAAAAATTTTTCAGACTTCTGGCCTCTGGAAACCGGTTTGGCACTGGTCTAGGATTTACCCAATGAAATCCCAGAAACATCCTACTTTTCACTTTTTTTGTGTGTTTGTGTAGTATATTTGCAAATGCGGTTTTCTATGAAATGGCGGATACTCATATATTACACAGACACACACAAGAAAAAAATTGTATGTTTCTGGGACTCCATTGAGCAACCTCTATGTACTTCGACGTGCTGAATACGAATCAGGTGTCTATTTAGCTCCATCACCCACGAATTTTTAGTAAATCCCGAAAATAACCTAAATTATGAGATCAACCCAATGGAGTTCCAGGAACAGACCACTTTTTTTATTTTGTGGAGCTGTGTAATTAGCATTTTTGCTAAACACCTTTGATCAATCGGTATTTTTCTACTAAAAACATAGCAAATCTCGGTGGATTTATATACTTTCTAATTCAAAGGCCGCACAGTGGACCAGAATCCGAAAAAGCTGGCCAAAAGTCGAAAAATCGAGTTTCGAATTTAGGACTTTTTTGTCCCAGAATGTTTAGTAGATGACCCCAGGTATAATATAAACCGGTCCCTAAGAGCCGACATCCCCCGAGGTCTTTGTAACTTCATTCCGAATGTGACAGTTACACGAAGCGCACCGAGCTGTTTATTTCACGCATGTTGTTGTAGTTACAGAAAGTGCTGTAAAAATTTAGAAATTAGCGGCATTAAAATACATTAAAATGTATTCTCCTCAACAAGGCATGTATAATTGAATGTCGAAGGTGAAATTTCGTAATTATTAATTTATAAAAAATTATTAACATTCGATAGGAGGTCGCTTTTTCACAGAATATAGAAAACATTTTTTTTATCAAGAAAAAAGTTGTTTCGTTCACACTCGTTCAATAGGGTTTTTTTTAAGTAGTCCGTTGAACATTCTTGAAAAAAATATGTAAAAATTGGCTGCCTTTAGGAGCCATTATTGTTTTTGTGATCGTTTTTCTGACACGGTGCAAAATACAGCGACGCGTTAGTGTTGTTTTAGCATAAAAATTCCATTTAAACGTAACAATTTATAATGTTTATGAGTTATAAACAATTTTTGAAAAAATTAAAACATTTTGTTATGTCAAAAATAATTATTGAAAAATTAGTGGTTGGAATTTATAAAATGCCTAAAAGTATGTAAAATTGAATTTAAATTAATTAGAAAACCCCCCAATACCAATTTTCAATTGAAATGATTAACTTTTTAGTCTAGTCATTGAAGGTAAAATACGGCGATACTGGATAATTTTATCAAACAGCACCGATTTACACAAAAATTTGGATTTAGGTTCTACTTACTCTCTACTCCAAAGTTAACCCTGTACCGGGGGTTGCTTTTACCCTGGGGGTGGATGCCACCCCTTCTCGGCGGTGAAAAATGTTTCATTGAAAATAATTCCGGGAATGGATAGATTGACTAATTCTAAGCAACTTTTGTTCTATAAAGTTTTTTCTGAAAGTCAATACTTTTCAACACATTCGCGAGTGAAAATGTCAATTTTTCAACCAATAAACCCACGTTTTCAGACGGTTTTTCGCGAATAACTCAAAAAGTAAGTATTTTATCGAAAAAATCATTCTTAGTAAAAATGTAGCTTGTAAGAAAACAAAAAGAACGGTGGATTTATGGTGCCTGTAGTCCCAATACAAACGGAGTAATAGGTTGTTGAAGGTTGGTTCTTATTCGTTAAAGGCCAAAATTGAAAGTTTCAACGTGAAGTTGCCAAAAAACAATGCATTTTTCGGGGAAACTCACGGAACCTTTTTTGAAGTACTTGAAAAAACCTCTTATTTTTGTTTTTTATGAATAGGTGTAAGTATGCTGTGCCTAAATATAGCTATAATGTGTATTCATCAATGCTCCAATATATGTGTTCTGATATCTGCAAAAATATGAGATTGGTTTTTTACCCATAACTCGCTTAGTTTTTAAGCTATCAAGTCCTTCAAAAAATCATTTTGTAGGTTTTTTCAAGAGCTATAAGCTCATAATTTTCTTTTAGCCCTTATTTTTGAAAGGGTTTAAGCTGAAAGGGCTTGAACAAGTTACTATTTACGAACATATGCAAACTTTAAACGGCCATACTCAAGTTTTATCAAAAAAAAAAAAACGAAAATTTTCAGAAAAGCAAAACTTACAATTTTGTATTCTACAAAATTTTGCGTATCATTAATAGTTTTTGAGTTATTTTGAAGAAAAAGCAATTTTTTGCAAAATTACAAAAATGCTCTTTTCACTTTAAGCTCAAATCGTTTCAAAACTAAGCACTTTAAACCGGTCAAACTTCTAGAGCATGTTACAAGTACATAAATAAAGTAAATTGTAAAGTAGTAACGATTATTTTCAATTGGGGTGGTAATTAGGGGATGATTTTCACATTTTTTTGACGCCGAAAAAAATAGGGACCAACATTATTTTCGTCATAACTCGCTTAGTTTTGATGCTGGGGACTTTTATAAAAAAAAACATAAAGGTTTTTTTCAAGCACTTCAAAAAAGTTCCATGAGCTTCACCGAAAAATGCATTGTTTTTTGGCAACTTCACGTTGAAACTTTCACTTTTAGCGTTTGACGAATAAGAACCAACCTTCAACAAGCTATTACTCCATTTGTATTGGGACTACAGACACCATAAACCAAAAACCCTTGTTTTTTTATAAGCTACATTTTTACTAAGAATGATTTTTTCGATAAAATACTTACTTTTTGAGTTATTCGCAAAAAACCGTCTGAAAACGTGGGTTCACTGGTTGAAAAATTGACACTTTTACTCACGAATAAGTCGAAAAGTATTGACTTTCAAAAAAAACTTTATAGAACAAAAGTTGTTTAGAGTTAGCCAATCTATCCATTCCCTTATTTTCAATGAGAAGGGGTAGCATCCACCCCCAGTAAAAGCAACCCCTGGTACAGAGTCAACTTTGGTAAGTAAGTAGAACCTAAATCCAAATTTTTATGAAAATCGGTGCTGTTTGGCAAAATTATAAGGGATATAGGTCATTGACTGGACTATTTCTCAAATGTTTGTCGCCATATTGGAGCCGCCATTTTGAAAAAACTATTACCAAACTCGTATTCAGCGGCCTCGAAAATCTCCGAATACCAATTTCCAATTAAAATTCCTCACTTTTCTCAAACATTTGTCGCCATATTGGAGTCGCCATTTTGTTCTTGAAGAAAATATTAACAAATTCGTAATCAGTGACCTCGAAAACCCCAGAATACCAATTTCCAATTGAAATGACTAACTTTTAAAAAACTATTGCCAAATTCGTAATCAGCGACCTCAAAAACCCCCAAGTGAAAATTTTCAAAACCATTACTCCATTTTTCGACTTTTGGCCAGCTTTTCCGGATTCTGGCCCACTGTGGGCCGTCGGATACAAGGTTTGGAATATCTATCGAGATTTGCTAAGTCTCCAGTATAAGAATACCGAGTAATCGAATATTATCAGCAAAAATCCTGATTTTTTTCCTGTCAAATCGGCTATACCTCACTTGAACAACGTTTTTGATCAAATGCAATGATAGATTCGAAAAGAACGGAAGATTTTAGATAGAAAATGATACACTTTGCGTATTTGAGAATCTCGAAGATAATGAACGAGATTGCCAAGAATGTTGGATTCATCTTGCCGCCAACAGGTCAACTAGCAGGTTCTAAAACAAAAACTATGCTGAACTTGAAATTTTGCCTACTTTAAAATATCACCATAAGCTATCATTTAGCCCATTTTTTAATCAAATTTAGGAGGTCCCAAAAGGGTCGAAATTTTGGGTCACTCTTTAAAAACCAGATTATATTTTAAATATATAAAAAAGTTCCCTAAATTTCCTTCAATAAATCAATTTAATAGTTAAATTTCAATTACTTTCTTTAAAAAGATAAATTTGAAATACATTTTGTAATCATGTAGATAGAAGCATTTAAAACTCACATGAACTTTTTTTCCTAAATGAAAAATATTTTTTAGGATATTTTAAGTACTAAGTAGGCATTTCTGGCTTTCCATTAGAATACTTACTGACATTTAATGAACAACAACTTAACAAAATTATGACAGACCCCAAATATAGTATTACGGTTATTTATTTCTCAACTAAGATTATTTTGTATTTATTTTGCGTTTTAAAATAACAAGACGTTATCTCTATTATCACATCATTTCGAACAGTTCCAAACACATTTTCTAGATTATTAAAAAAAACGGAAATGAAGCAATTAATCAATTTTAATTACTCGGCAAATAATAGAATTACGATTGTTAGTTTTTACGTGTTTCAGGAAACATATTAACATTTTAACTAATAAATACTAATAGATATACAGGACGTAAAAAATAGTGCTGATATAGACTTTTCTGAGTATATCGAATAATTTAAAAACAACTAACTTTTTAGAATTTTCCAATCCATTATGAATTTGTTGACCTATTGGTAGAGTAAACTGTGTTACACATTTACGATTACTATATTGTTCTTTTCATTATTTTCTACCATATATATTTCCTTCTAAAAATAAACTTCCAGGATTCTACAAGATAATATAATGTTCTTTCTGAAAAAATTACAATACTGGCAACTACGAATATGAGATTCGGCGAAGAATACAAATGGCAAGATCATCTTCTGCCATGATCGTGTTCTTGAGATGATATTTCAAAGGGAATGATCAGTTAGAAGGTCCATGATCAGCGATAGGGCGGACTTATCGAGTTCGAGAAGCCTTGTGCTCTTTACGAATAGGTTATAAACCTTTTCGCTTATCTTTATCCTGGAGTATTCCTTCAGTAGAACTTCTTTTGTTCCTTTTTCCACTTGTTGGCCTCCTCCATTATGTGTCCTTTAGATAAGCCATAGAATGGTTCGGGTCCGAAAAATTTGGCTTCAGCCCCTTTTCTTGCTGTCAGCTACTTCATTGCCTTCTATTTCCTCATGCTTCGGCACCCACTTCAAGGTAAACTTGTTGTTTTTTGCCAGTTGTTTCAGAGATTTTCTGCATTCCCAGGAAATTTTAGGCTCAAAGGTATAAGACTTGAGAGCCTTTAGTGCTGCCTGGCTATCTTTGCCCTTCGAGTGAGTTTGTGAAGGCATTCCTGGACACACAGATTTATAGCGTAGGTTTTTGGCTGGAAGATGGTGAAGGTGTTACCAAGGGCTTTCTTTAGATAGCCTGCATTTAGGCCCCGCTACGCCCACACCAACACCTTCGTCCATCTTGGATTCATCGGCATACCAGATGAGTGACACTTTCTCCAACCGCAGTACTTCGTCTCTGTGTGCGCCTGACGGCTTTTAATCAGCACATCAAACGGACAGTCAAAGTCATGCTTGATTGGCATTGAGTCAGTGGGTTTGGTCATGGATTCAAATTGAATTAGCTCCAAAATTCTTAAATAACCAACCAGGTCGCCTGGTTTGAATTTAAGTGCCTGATGCAGCCTTAGGGCACGAAGTGCTGCGTCCTTCCTTACATACAAATGCAGAGGAAATAAGTCCAGCATTATTCCCATGGCTTCTGTGGGACAGGAGCGCATTGCTCCTGTAGTCCCTAGACAGGCAAAGCGTTGCAGTTTCTGCAGCTTTCTTTGTGTTACAATACCCCATAACGCTTTTCCACCCTTTACGGAAGATGAAAATAGATTTCATTTCTGCGCAGGGGTATCTTTCTGGCAAAGAAGTGATGGAACCACTCAGATGAGAACTGTATTTCAAACAAAAAAGGTGTAGCAATTACTCTAAAAATAACTACAAGAACGTCTAATTCAGAGTAATTGCTATACCTTTTTTTGAGATGTTGTACTCATCTGAGTGGTTCCATCACAGAGGTGAAAGCCATTTTCATCCCACGTAAATGGAGGAAAAGCGTTATGGGATAGCTCATAATAATTACTGCTGCTCAATTGAGCAGTTTCATAAGTTCTTTTCCAGAAAGGTACCACTGTGCAGTACTAAAAGTGATTTTCACCCCTCAGAAGGGTTGGAAAATGGTCAGGGGTTGGCTCAGAGTCATTGCTGCACCTTTTCTTGAGATGTACTACTCATATTAGTGGTTCCATATTTTTTTGGTACAAAAATACGGCTGCGCAGCCGCTTTATTGAGAATCAGTCCCTAAAGGGGATACTTCAGAGTGACTGTTGTACCGTCTTTTAAATTCTCTGTTCAACCGAGCAGTTTCATATTTTTGTTGGAACAAAGATACCACTGAAGCCGTGAAGGTGATTTTCAGCCCCCGGAGTGGAAGGGTGTCTAAATGTAAATCAGATTTTACCGCGCTTTTTTATAGAAATGTAGTTGTTAAATGTATAATAGCGGGTAAAAAAGGGTAGAGGTTGTGTTTTTGGAACTCGTGCTCATTGGGACTTTTGATCCACTGGATCAGTAGAACAACATATCATAATTTGGGTCAATTTCACCGTAAGCCAATTTCCCAGAGTCCTTTATATCAATTAATCAAAGAAAAGCGTCGCTAAATATCATCAATACAACGTCACAAAATAACGTCTTTAGATTGTAACATTAGGCTACCATTTTTCTCGCCATTTTCACGTAACCTCACATTGGTGATAAAGGTGGCATAAAAATTGGCGTTAAAATGACGCGAACAAGCTGCCTTATGTAGTGAAATCTTAGCAACGGTCTTGAAAGTAAGCTAAATGAATTACTCTAGCTCTTTCACTAATTATAAGTAAAAACACAATGTACTAATTATTTTTTACGTTTGGAGAAAAAATATCATGTTTCAAATGAAGTAAAAGAAAGTGCCTTTTGTTATTCGTTTGTAGTTGTAATCTGTAAATCAAGCTCTACACACTCTCCATAAAAAGTAATACTTGTATTCCTAATAAAACATACTATTTTATGTTCCTATAAAGTAGTTTCTACAAACACCAAAAATTGAACACTACACTCGACGAGAGATTTACGAGGCAAGTTGGCATCATCTGGAATTTATTAAAACTACTTTAATTTATTTTCCAAAGAGTAACCCCAAAAATCGCCGATTTTCTCGCCCCCGAATTTTGTCAGACTAAGTGCTAAATTATTGTTAATAATGAGAACATCCTGAATAAAAAATTTCAAGATGAGCATATCTTTGGTTTTTGCGTGATGTAATATATAGTCCAATCAATGAATGCCCAAAAAGGGATTGTAGAGAACATTTTGGAGGGGAGAATTTTTCATTTCAGGGATGTGTTGGGAGTAAGTCAGGAGGTAAACATACTAAAAGTCCCCGCCCCTAGCCCCGCCGCTTCAGGGGGGAGGGGGGTGGAAAGGTTCCTCTTTTCGATTCTTCGCTTATAACTCGGAAACGATGCGTCGTATGGGAAAAGTCAATCTGTGCAAAATTAAACGTAATTAAATTTCCCACAAGAATTTTTATATTCATTTTCTTCCTATGTGTTATATTTTACGAGATATTCGCCAGCGAAAATTGATAATTAATAAAAAAAAATCAATTGTGTACCTTGAATATTTCTATCAAAGCGGTTTATCGTGGTCTGCTAATAAATCACAGTCACAAAACAATCTTTATTTTACAATACTCGACGTATTTACTAACGTAATACTTTGTCGAAGTCTAGACATTTCCTTAAATATACAGTGTGACTCACTTAAATTGAAGATACACTTATAACTTTTTCATTTTGCTTCCGATTTGAATCAAATTTTACTTAAGTATAGAATAAATTAGGATCTACTTATGACCAGAAAATCATTCACCTGCTATAAAGGCAAAGCCACCTGCGGTACCAAAATATGCTGAAAAAAATAAAACATTTTGAATGTTAGAAATTCTAAAAAATGCATCCAATCGGCGCCACAAACGTACATACACCAAAATTTGATTTGATTATTGATGGGGGATATTTCATACATAAGCTCATCTGGCAAAGGGGGTCCTCAGCTTCCGCAATTTGTGGTGGCTACGTAAAATTCATCGTTCGTAAGATTAAAAATCAATATGATTTTTAATCTTTTTCCTCATATTTTGGTACCGCAGGTAGCTTTGCCTTTATAGCAGGTGAATGATTTTCTGGTCATAAGTAGATCCTAATTTGTTCTATACTTGAGTAAAATTTGATTCAAATCGGAAACAAAATGAAAAAGTTATAAAGGTATCTTCATTTTAAGTGAGTCACACTGTATATTTAAGGAAATGCCTAGACTTCGACAAAATATTACGTTAGTAAATAAGTCGAGTGTTGTAAAATAAAGATTGTTTTGTGACTGTGATTTATTAGCAGACCACGGTAAACCGCTTTGATAGAAATATTCAAGGTACACAATTGATTTTTTTTTATTAATTATCAATTTTCGCTGGCGAATATCTCGTAAAATATAACACATAGGAAGAAAATGAATATAAACATTCTTGTGGGAAATTTAATTACGTTTAATTTTGCATAGATTACCTTTTTTCGTACGACGCATCGTTTCCGAGTTATAAGCGAAGAATCGTAAAAAGGAACCTTTCCACCCCCCTCTCCTACTGAAGCGGCGGGGCTAGGGGCGGGGACTTTTAGTATGTTTACCTCCTAACTACCCCCAACACATTCCTGAAGAGAAAAATTCTCCCCTCCAAAATGTTCTCTACAACTCTTTCATTGACTGGACTAATAGGAGAATATGACATTAAAGTAAATAATTCTGTCACAAGGATAATAAAGGGCGCTCTTCATAAAATTAATGTCGTATTAGTCTGTTTTCAAACTTCAAGTGAATTTTATAAGAAGGTGGGGGTGCAAGGGGGTGAATAGCAGAGACATCGCAATCGCTGTATCACATTAGCGAAAATCCTGTAGCAAAGGTTTTCAAGGCTCTTTAGAAATGTCATGGCCTCGTGATTCTTTCTCATCGCTGTAGAGAGGGTGGAAATCTGAGCAATTTTACAGTCATTATATTGTATGAAAAAAAATTCAGACATAAAGGTAAGTATCCCTTTCCCGAACATCATAGTCCACAAGTGGATTTTATGAAGGGTAAGGCTGCGAAGGTATGAATATCGGAGCAATCTCGTAATCGGTGCATTACATAAAAAAAATACTGATGTAGCAGTTTCTAAGAGTTCTTTTCTCTTGTGTCAGGCCTCTTGATTCCTTTTCATCCCCCAAATGATTTTGTGCAGTTTGATATTGTATTGGGGTAGTTTTCATCCCCTTAAGGGCGTGTCTGGATTTCTTTGTGTGAGCCTTAGTCAACACCTTCGTTCATGTATTCAGCCAATAGATTTTTGATATTATGTTCATGGAAGCTTCATAACTAAATAGCATCATTTTTTCCTATTTTTATTCTTATATAGGGGATGTTTTTGGCTCTTCTGAATTAATCAATGGATATACGATTTTAGATTTGAATTCTGCGTCAAGAAATTCTAAGAATATCTTGATTGCTGATGAGTATTCATTTTTTGTGGGGCTGTGCATTTTTTGATATGCTCCTATCACGCATATCATAACTTCAATCCCTCATATCTCAAAAAGCAAACAAATGCTCACCTTGAAATTTTGTATTCAGGATGTTCCCATTATTAACAATAATTTAGCACTTAGTTTAAAACAAAATTTGGGGGCCAGAAAATGGGCGATTTTTGGCCTATTTTTGGGGTCACTCTTGCAATGTTACTAAAAATTCTAAATAGGAAGTTTTATAGATTTTCTAACATACTGAGTCGCTGACTAGATAGGCACACGGGCAGACAAACATACATCATTGGGAAAATGGTCAAATGATTCAGTAAAAGTGAGAAATATGCATTTTAGTAGGAAGAAGTCATCATTATCAGTCCTTTATATTTAAGTATAAGTAAAAGTGAATTATTTATTAAAGAGAAAATAATATAAATATTTTTTTAATTGCAGAAGATCGTTTAGGCCTAATGCTGTTCGAAAGATGCGAAGGCGTGCAGTTTTCAAAAACGGCGACTGTAACATCCTTCAATCACGAATCTCGAGACGACGACTCAGATACCTACAGGATATCTTCACAACTCTAGTTGATTCTCAGTGGAGATGGACCCTTACGATATTCGCCATAGGATTTTTAGGTTCTTGGCTAATTTTCGCATTAATTTGGTGGCTGATAGCATTCACACATGGTGATCTTGAAGAGGACCATTTGCCGATACACCAAGCTGATGCTAATTGGGCACCGTGTGTTCTTAATATTTACGGATTTACCTCGTGTTTTTTATTCTCGATAGAAACTCAGCACACTATAGGTCAGTAGATTTCAATTATGCAAAGGAATAAAAAATGTAAATGTCAATAGTTAGCTAAAAGAATGTTATCATAAGGAAATTGTGTCTTGAATGGAAGTAATGGTCGGAAAATCGTCGGTTCAGAACAATAGAACTAGGTACTCTATTCTTTCACAAATCTTTCGTTTACTTAAACTAAAGTCTGTTCGCTGATAGAATCCCGGTCGTATAGTGCAAGGAATATCGTCCGGAGCTCTATCTTTCCTTGTCTTTATTGAAAAATTGTTTGTAACCTAATCTGTAACGTAAGTTTTAATCTTTGTGGTCAAGTTATGACCGACGTGCGGCATTTCTATTGTTTGACAGCAATTTTCGTAACGCGTGTCGTCGTCGAATGCGGCTGGCGATTTCAGAGGCGGGTCGATTTTCTCGGAAGTCGGGAATAACAAGTATAGTGCACTCATTTCAATTAGTGCATAAGAGGGCAATTTTAGACATGCATCCTGGTGAATTTTTAAATCCGCAATCACAACAGTTAGTTTTGAATTTGTTGGAATATTGGAAAATGAAAATGAAAATGGCGGACCTTTATTGTCAATAAAATCTGTTCAAAGGCGAGTGGGTGAGGCTTTAAAAATCGATGAAAAGACTTTAAGAAAAGTAGCTAAAGACGACAAAGAAAATGTGGAACCTCAAGCTTAAACGGAATCGTAAAAAGACCAAAACAGAGTTACACGATGCTGTAAAATATGAAATGAAAAATATTATTTACGATATGGTGTCTGATCATAGACATATTTCCTTGGCTATCCTTTTAGAAGAGCTAAAAATCTAACGCAATAGTTGTTATGAGCCGTGCCAGTTTCTATAAAGTGATTAAAAAATTAGGTTTTTCCTTTAAAAAATATGACAATAGAAAAGAAAGAAAGACCACAAATTTATCTAAAACGGCTAGAGTTTTTACGCAAATATGTAAAAAATTTGAAAAGTAATGACCCGTTAGATGAAACTTGGATCTTTAGCAGAGGAGGATTAAAACGAAAATAGAAAAGTACTGTGTGAAAGACCACAAATGTATCTAAAATGGCAAATACATACAAAATTTGAAAAGATATAGTGTTCTTAGACGAAACGTTAACAGAGGAGGATTAGAACGTTCTTGGCAAGATGATTCCAGTAAATCAGAAAGGCGTCGTACAACTACAGAAGGTAAAAGATTTATAGTTGTACATGCAGGATCTATTCATGGCTTTACTGAAGATGCGAGTTTAGTTTTCTCCACCAAGAATAAGTCAGCAGATTACAACATGAACTCTGAAAATTTTGAAAAGTGGCTGACAGAGAGACTTTGACGGGGTTACAAAATCCAAACATTATTGTTTTAGATAATGCTAAGTACCAATCTCGGGTTGAAGAAAAGCAACCAACCCGATCTTGGACGAAAGAAAAATACAAACCTGGTTAAAGACTAAAAACATAGATTTCAGTGATACCGCATTTAAACCAGAATTGCTCCTAATAGCTGGAGCTAACAGAACAGAGCAACACTATGTTGTCGACAATTTAATTAGAGAGCATGGATATGAACTACTTCTGCTTCCACCATATCACTATCAGTTAAGCCCAATAGAACTTGTTTGGGGAATTTGTAAGGAGTATTACGACAAACACATGGAATGAGGCTTTATCTCAAGTGTCGTCAATTTGATCCAAGTGTGTAAATCACACAATTAAATTGATCTTAGAGACATATGATCGAAAGGTTCATACTGAAGAAGTTATGCCACTCATTATGTGTTAATAGTAAAAGAGACGATGAGGACTCGAAAGAATTAGACATTGACGAAGAAAACTAAATTTATACATATATCTATAATTGTAATATACATATACTTATTTGACAAAATTCTATCAATGAATAGAAAAGATTCAGCTGCAACTATTTAAGTGTATTTATTTTGTATATTTGTTTTATCTTATTTTTTACTTGAAACCAAAACAATTCAATATTATAATTTTTTCATTTAACTCAAATTACTATAAATTTACAATAGATGTATTATATATGCTCATAATTCATTTTCCTTTAAATAAATCCAATTAAATACATCAAGTAAAATATTAAACAATGCGACGCCACCGTGCATTCGAAAACACCAACGAGGTCAGACGTTCGTGACGTCAGATCGGGACTCTATCAGCGAGCAGACTTTATATTAGAATTTACCTCAGAATAAGTGAAAAGATCTAATTGTCATCAAATTAAAAACAAATTATAGTTTAAAAAAACTAAAAAACACGCTTTTATGATCAGCGCACTAAAAAGTTAAAAATAATTATTTTAGCAATACATATTTAAACCTTTAACTTTAATAAAATGGCGAATGCGCTAGGGTAATGGTAGCAGAGTCCAAATATAAAATTATAGTTTAAAAAACTAAAAAACGCGGTTTTTGATACCATATTATTATATTGTTTCCAGAATTGCATAAGTTTGCAAAGTTTAAAATCGATACGACAATTGGAAGTGAGTGAAAAGTGAGTTGTAAGATTTGCTTACAATGTTACAGGCAAGCTAAGTGTGTTTGTAATGCAAAAAGAGCGTAAGTCAATTTTTCTTCTTTAAAGTGTTTGAAGATGCCTTCTGAGTATTTAGTACTTTGTCAAGTTGGCGAAGTCTGCGGTGGTTGGCATTAGCCGCCATCTTTGCGAAAAGTCAAGCGTTAATATCTTTCTAACCATGTTTAAAAAATGGTAAGGACCTATTTTGTTCAGCACTACATTCTCTATAAATTCCTTTTCGTAGAACTAAATGTTTACTAGTTACAGCGTGTACAAGTTTTCAAAAAGTAGTTTTTGCGAATTATTTTTTAAGCTGTTGATCGTGTATTAAAATGTCAAATAAAAATCTTGAAGAGTACTATTTTCTCTTTCTACAATATATGTCACAGACACCATTTTATAAAACTGATAGTTTACGAGCTACGGCCCCCTCAAAAGTTAAAAAAAAAATAGTTTTTTCAAAGTATTATTATAGTAGTAATTATTATTTGCAATAACTACTTTTTACACACTTTGAGGCGCTGCACAGTGGGCCAGAATTCACAAAAAGTGGACAAAAATATATTTTTTCAAATTTCGCATACCCCTTCTATATTTTTAGAATAGTTAAAAGAAAGACCATTGTATGTTTTTCTGAAATATTTAGCTCATTGGGTGAAATCTCTACCTGCAAGAGGATGACAAACACAACCCTTCTACCTGGCATCGACCGATCGGATTTACAGCTCATTGTTTCACCAACTTTTAAAGAGACAGTGTGAATTTAAAACGTGTTAGTTCAAAGTGATTTTTTTCTAGAAGCTTATTTGAGGTATGTACTTCATTTTAATATAATATTTAAGGGATTGAAATTTTGAAATTAATTATTTCATTAATGTCGCGTTTAACGGGAAATTTTACAAGTGAATGTAGTTTTCAATAGAGAAACAAAAAAAGTTACTTAGTCATGCCTTGAAAAAATATTTAAAAAATACTTTGGGCCTTCCTTTATAAGATAAAAAAAAATTGTAGCCGCTTTCAACCGCCTTTTCGAAATATATTATTTTTTAAGGTGCGGCGCACATTCACTGCTGTCTTGTGTTGTATTGTAGGCGTTCATGTGCATTCAATTTCGATTTTCCAGTACTAATTTAATAATAAATGTATGAAAGACCCTCTTGGGTGTCGCAGAAAGAAGTCCATTAGAATTAAAAGAGAATCAAATTTTGAGAAGGTTCTATACAATTTTTCATTAAAAAAAAATTGTTACATATTATGGCGTTCTTTCTAAGTTTTGGAACTTTTTCACCTTGAGGCTAGGTACTGTCTCATACAGGGTGGTTCGAAGTTTACCTGACAAACTCACGGAGGTGATAGAGGGATTTAAAATAAGCAGAAAAGTTCCTATTTACACGGGTCCGCAAATGCGTATTAAGAGGACTAAGGCCTTTCAAAGGGCCCCAAAATGTGGTTTTTATTTTTTATCTCGGAAATGCTTAGTCCCACAACAATGAGATTTTGTGGGCGAATTAATATTTATAGGAGCACTTATTTACTAATACTGGCAATCACCAATATAAATCAGGGGCGTAGTGGCCGAGGAGGCTTCCTGTTTTTTAGGGCCCATTTTTTGTACCATCACTTTTTGGTAATTTTGTTACCGAATTATGATTACTTGATCAATATTGCATAAAAATAGTACCCTTATTTGGGAGCTCCAAACCTAACCGTTTTCGAGGAAAATCGGTCCAAATACAATTCTGCATGTCGCGAACCTGAAATCAATGTGCCGTAATATCAATTATATTAATTGCTAATTGCATTATCATGTTGTGACAGTTTATTTATGGTAAACTAAAAAATCTCATTGTTGTGGCACTAAGCATTTCCGAGATAAAAAATAAAAACCACATTTGAAGGGCCTTAGCCCCCTTAATATGCATTTTCGGAACCATGTTTATAGCAACTTTTCTGCTTATTTTAAGTCCCTCTATCACTTCCCTAAGTTTGTCAGGTAAACTTCGGACCACCCTGTATAATTTATGACAAAATTAGGTATGAAAAGGTATGAACTGTTTATTTTGTTTCAGTTATCATTCAAGTTGTAACTATAAATACAATGTTGACAAGAAAACAGGTCTTTGAAATTTTATACGAGAGGAAGGGAGAAGGGCGTTCTGTACGAACGGAAAGTCTTTATAACTACTTGATCAACCATTTTAGAATACAATATGATGAACATATGATGGCGCGACTAAAAGCATTTAATTACAAATTTTGTAATACAGTTTATTCAAAGATTGATAAGTGTGGTAAAAAAATTCAGCGCTTTTTGGAATAGAACAAAAGTTGGCTCAATCAACCTTTTAATTTTGAAGTCGAAGCCGAAGAGACTGAAGAAAGTAGTGATCATCAACAACCAAGCACATCGTCGGGTAGTAGCGGCGCACGCGGTCGCCCTAAAGTAACCTTTTCTGAGGGTTGTTCGCGAACTAAAAGAAGAAGAGCTGATACGCTGTTAGAGAAGTATGAAACTGAGGAACTTACTTTAGCCGCTAAGAAAGGTCTTAAACAAGCTGGGAAGCCGAATGCCGCAAAGTTGGTTTCGGAGGCGGTTTTTACCACCCCCACTAGAGCTTCCAGAATACAACAAGCTTGGCATTCAAGTCAAAAAGTACAAAGTGTTGTGCCGCTTACACCTGATTATGCCTTGTCAATGATGGTGGAGGCGAAAGACAGCAAGTATTCGTATTTAATTCATAGACATGCAGCAAAAAAGCAAAACGCAAATATTTATCCCTCTTATCACAAGATTATTGCAGCCAAATTGCGTTGCTATCCAACGAGGGAAGCCCAAATTATCACTGAGACTTCAGCGGAAATTCGCCTGCAGGATCTTCTTGATCACACTACACGCCGAATACTCGAATTGCAAAAGCCAGTTATAGAAAACCTAACGCAAGATGAATTAAGTAATCTAATTTTATTGGTGAAGTGGGGTTGTGATGGAAGCACAGGCCATTCCCAATATAAACAAGCATTTTCAGAATTGGGTCTTGGTGATGGAGATATGTTCTTAACTTCGCTAGTTCCCTTACAGTTATATGCTGAAATTCCGGGTAGAGATAAACTAATAATTTGGCAAAATCCGCGACCATCTTCCACTAGATTCTGTAGACCAATAAGGTTCCAGTTCAAGAAAGAAACAACGGAATTAACAATGTTAGAATCGACTTACATGGAAGAGCAAATCAAAAACCTTATTCCAACAATATACAATATAGAGCAGAATCAGGAACTGTCAGTGTCTCATATTTGCATGATGACAATGGTAAATGGCAAGATATGCAATGCGATTTCGGAGACAACTTCCGCACAGACGTGCTATATTTGTAAGGCGACTCCAAGGCAGATGAACAGCATTAGCGAAGTTATTAAGCTACCTATAAATCAAGAAGTACTAAGGTTCGGACTATCTTCGCTTCACGCCTGGATTAGATTTTTGCTACATATTTCTTACAGATTAGACGTAAAGAAGTGGCAAGTACGAGGGAAAGAAAACAAGATGATTTTTGACGAAAGGAAGAGAAAAATTCAGGTGGATTTTCGAGAGAAAATGGGATTGCTCGTCGATATCCCAAAAAGCGGCGGCAGCGGAACTACAAATGATGGCAATACAGCAAGAACGTTTTTTAGTGCTATCACCTTATCAGCATCAATTACCGGGGTAGATGAAGACATTATTAGAAGATTTGGAGTAATATTACGTACACTGTCTTGTGGATACGCTATTGATATAGAGGCTTTTAACGAATATGCTCTACAAACTGCTAGGCTTTATGTTGAAAAATATCCATGGTATTACATGCCAGTTTCCGTACACAAAATATTGATTCATGGGTCAATCATAATTAAGGAAGCACTTTTGCCCATTGGACAGTTGTCAGAGGAAGTCCAAGAATCGAGGAATAAAGATCTAAAGCACTTTAGAGAATTTCGTTCCCGTAAAAAATCTAGAATATGCGCCAATCAGGATCTTTTAAATAGGCTACTTATTACATCAGATCCGCTTATTTCTTCATTACGGCAGTTACCCCATAGAAAAAGTTCAACAATTTGCAGCGAAGTTCTATCTTTATTAGAAAAGCCTTCAAAAGACACATCCAAGAAAACACCTCGCTCCTCTACTCCGGCAAATTTGGAATCTGCATCTGAGGAAAGCGAAAGTGATGATTTCTTATCAGAAAGTGAAAGCGATGAGTAATATATTTATTATTATAATAAATATAATAGTATGTAAATATATATGTACATTATAAATCTAAGATCGTTTCCGATAATAAATAATGTATCCACAATTTACAGTGCTGTTTATTCAAATTGAACACATCTCCAAAATTCTAGATATTTTAGTAATTTACTTATGTTTCACCCCCTGAAACTCACCTCATTCAATGATTTAATTTTTTTTACTACTTTTCTAATGGATGTTTTTCAAATTGAATACATGCCCAAAGTTCTAGATTTTTTAGTAATTTATTTGTTTCATCCCCTGAAACTTAACCCATTTAATGATTTAATTTTTTTGGTATTTTTCTAATGGATGTTTTTTCAAATTGAACATGTTCTCAAAGTTTTAGATTTTTTAGTAATTTATTTATGTTTCATCCCCTGAAACTCACCCCATTCTATGGATTAATTTTTTTAAATATTTTTCCAATGATTATCTCCCTCGTGCAGTTACATTTCCAAATTTTCAGATTTTTGTCCACTTTTTGTGGATTCTGGCCCACTGTGCGCTGTAACTCGTAACCAGTTAGTTTTACAAAAATGAGCTTCTTAAGGAATTTGTAGAAAATTTAATACCATGTGATATCAGCGGTTTTCCTGATATATACGTTTGAACTTTTTCCAGAGATGGCGGCTAACGCCAACCCCCGCCGACCCCGCCAACTTTACAAAATATTCAGAAGGAACCCCCGAATACTAAAAAAAATAAAAATCGCACTCTCTCTAATTTGGAAATTCTATTCGAGTATGCTCCAAACTGAAATATTGTGGGATGGATAAGAATTATTTCATTTTTTTTTTTGTATACAGGGTGTATCTCTTAACTGCGGAACAAGACGTAAGCGTTTTATTTTTTGACCGATTTGAACATTTTCTTTGAAATGTAGAGTGGTAGAAATTCGATCTGTAGATAGGTCGCATTTGTTTTACATTTAAATACATGGCCTCATATAAATGTTTTTAACGCCGAAAATCATTAATCAATATATTTTTAACTTATGGTGTATTTTTTTCAATCCTTAAAACTAGGTATTTTTAACATATAATTAGAAACAATAGACTTTTAATTTATTAACTACAACAAAAAAAAAACAACGAATTCAAAAAATGAACAATTTTTACATGATAATAATAATAAATAATACAATATATTATTTAACCTTAAAAAAAGTGAATATTATGTATGAATCAATCTAAATTGTGGTTAATAAACGGTTAATACCTTCTATTACAAAAATTATATTTTTCTATTGTCCTTCTATGCTCGCGACAATTTTTGTTGTTGAGTATTTGGGCGATATACCCAATATAAAAAATCTAAAGGTGTCAAATCGTGGGACCAAGGTAGTCACCTGTTGATAGGACTTTGCGTTCTGTCCATTTCGTTGGGAAATGTTCATTCGGCCGATTTATTACTACCATATTATTAATAGATGCACCTTCCAATTTAAATTATACATTTCTTCTTTATTTAGTCAGTAAATTACATAACCCCTCCCATATACGATTTTCTAAAAATTGCAAAAGCCAGTGACCATTTATTAACGCTTTGTTTAAACCTTAGCACATTAAATAATAATTTGGCTCAATTTAAATATTATGTATAATATAGCCGCAATAAGGAGCAAACAAAAACAAAAATTAATTTGTGAAAATTAAAAAAAAAAATTAACTTGAACATAATGAGACCAAGAAAAAACCATTTAGATATTTGAAAGCAAGACATTTTAAGTTAAAAAATTTTATTTGATTTCAAAATTAAACAGTTTTGCAATGTGAACAAAAATAATATGTCTAAGATGGATTTTGCTCTGTTCTACATGAAAAAATATTGAAGTCGGTCAAAGAACAAAAACGTTAAATGCTCTCTCACGCATTTAAACAGGACATTAAGTTCCGTTTAATGGTGTCTGTATGTTTGGATTTTGATGAAACTTTCATCAAGACATTTTATGGGATTCTGAAGAAGAATATGTAATAGTTTTTTGGAACAAAAAATCGTTATGATTTAGTGTTTTTTTGTGATAAAAAATGCATCACAGTAGGCCATGTAATGTAATGTAAAACACTAACTAATATCACCCATAGATATAATTTTCACCGATCTATATTTTAAAAAAAAATTAATATCGGCCAAAAAGTTACAGGCTTGTTACATATTTAAGCGAGACACTCTGTATAGTGTTTTATAATTTTTACTTCGGAATATGAAATAATGCTTAGAAAAATGCATTGCAAATACTTCCTGTATTTAAAACCTTAAATTTTCATTCAATTAAAATTCATATTATGGATATTCCAAACGTATTTCAATTTTTCTTAAAGTATTTTATTAATGTGGTTTTCTTATCAGTTAGAAACATTTGGAACTTATTATACTGCACAAATTCATACATTTAATATTATCAACTGAGATAGATCTAAGAAGGATTTGTATTTCATTGATAAGTTATTGCATAATCTGATCAATTGCTTCGATTTACTTTATATTTATCTTAATGTATCTATAAATTAACGTGACAAATATAATTTAATTTTTAGATGTAATACATCTAGAATGAACATTTTATTGAAATTGCTTTTACCTGTATGTATATTAACTAAATTTTAAAACATAGTTTGCTTTGACTAAAGTCTGTTCGCTGATAGAGTCCCGGTGTGATGTCACGAACGTCTGAACTAAGATGCCGTTGGCTCGATGGTGTTTTCGAATGTACAGTAGCGTCGCTTTGCTTTATATTTTACTTGATGTATTTAATTAGATTCATTTAAAGTAAATTGAATTATAAACATATATAATACATCTATTGTAAATTTATAGTAATTTAAGTTAAATAAATAAATTATAATATTGAATTGTTTTGGTTTCAAGTAAAAAATGTGATAGAGCAAACATACAAAAGAAATACACTTAAATAGTTGCAGCTAAATATTTTTTATTCATTAATAGAATTTTGTCGAATAAGTATATGTAATCTTAAAATAAAAATATATACTTAATACTAATTATGCCGAACCCCTATATAAAACAAATATGGCAGTAAAATACAAATACCTAGTATAAGATAAATAAATAAATTTAGTTTGCTTCGTCAATGTCTAATTCTTCCGAGTCCTCATCATCGCTCTCATTATTAACACTTATAATGAGTGTCATAACTTCTTCAGTATGAACCATTCGATCAGATGCCTCTAAAATCAATTTATTTGTCTGATTTACACAGTTGGACCCTAATTCAGCTCGTCTCTTAAGATAAAGCCTTATTCCACATAGCAAGAACGGCTTCGTCATTAAAACCATCTTTCTCGATGTGTTTGTCGTAATATTCCTTACAAATTCCCCAAACAAGTTCTATTGGGTTGAACTGACAGTGATATGGTGGAAGCCGCAGTACTTCGTGTCCAAGCTCTCTAATTAAATTGTCGACAACAACACTATGTTGTCTATCCTGTTAGCACCAGCTATTTGGAGCAATTCGGTACTGAAATATATGTTTTTGGTCTTTAACTAGTAGAGTGAGATCCCAGAGCCGCCAGACCTACGTCATTTTAGCAAAGCTAATATTTTGACAACAAATAGTGTAATATCTAGTTAAGAACGTATGCGTATTTGCTAGTTTGAAAGTGGGGTCCTTTTGCAGAAAACAGGTACAAAAGGTACATAAGAATTTTACTCAGTACGTTAAATTATGATAGCTGGATTATTTTACAAGTGACACGCTAACTACATGGTGTAAGCGTCAGCGAAGATTCGAGGTTCGATCCCTGGGGGTTCTCAGTTTTTTTTTTCAAATATACGTACTAAT
The DNA here is from genome assembly GCA_936432065.2 of Rutpela maculata. NCBI lineage: Eukaryota > Metazoa > Arthropoda > Insecta > Coleoptera > Cerambycidae > Rutpela > Rutpela maculata. The sequence goes on along the minus strand of OW386290.2, from coordinate 53,035,633 downwards.
AAAAAAAGTTATGGCTAAAAATAATAAATATTTCCCTTTCGGTTGTCTCTTTCTTGGTAATCGCCACCTTAAGTTAATATTTGTTGAAAAAAAAAAGCTGAGAACGCTCAGGATCGAACCTCGGACCTTTGGATTTGGAGGCTGACGCTTACACCATATAGTTAGCGTGTCATTTGTAAAATAATCCAGCTATCATAATTTAACGTACTGAGTGAAATTCTTATGTACCTTTTGTACCTGTTTTCTGCAAAAGGGCCCCACTTTCAAACTAGCAAATACTCATACATTCTTAACTAGATATTACACTATTTGTTGTCAAAATATTAGCTTTGCTAAAATGACGTAGGTCTGGCAGCTCTGGGATCTTGGACTATAGGTTTGTATTTTTTCTTTCGCCCAAGATCGAGTTGGTTGTGTTTCTTCAACCCGAGAGTGGTACTTGACATTTCTAAAACAACAATGCTTTGATTTTGTAACCCCGGCAAAAGTCTCTCTGTCAGCCACTTTTCAAAATTTTCAGAGTTCATGTTGTCATGGTAATCTGCTGACTTATTCTTGATAGAGAAAACTAAACTCGCATCTTCAGAAAATCCATGAATAGATTCTGCATGTACAACTATAAATCTTTTACCTTCTGTAGCTGTACGACGCCTTTTTGATTTACTGGAATGATCTTGCCAAGAACGTTTTAATCCTCCTCTGTTAAAGATCCCAGTTTCGTCTAAGAACACTACATCTTTGGGGTCATTGCTTTTCAAATTTTGTACGTATTTGCCGTTGGTACGTCCAATATCAACCATTGCGCTAGATTTTAGCTCTTTTAAAAGGATAGCCAAGGAAATATGTTTATCGTAAATAACATTTTTTATTTCATATTTTGCAGCATCGTGTAACTATGTTTTGGACTTTTTACGATTCCGTTTAACCGAAGCTTGAGGTTCCACATTTTCTTTGTTGTTGTTGGCTATTTTTCTTAGTCTTTTCATCGATTATTAAAGCCTCATCCATCCGCCTTTGAACAGCTTTTATTGACAATAAAGGCCCACTATTTTCATTTTCCTTGACTGATTGATTGATTTACCAGCGTGCGGTAGACATTGCTGCCACTCCCAGGCTATACAGCTGGGCCTGCTACGTCCACGCTGGGTTGGAATAAGGTCATACTTGTTGCCAGCAGCGAGAGCCACATGGCGCATGGTAAAGGAATGTGGGATGGGAGGTGTAGGTATTTGTGAGATGCGTTACCGCATTGTGTCGTGAGGGAGCGTTTAAGCTGCCTTTTTTTTTGTATTTTTGGTTCTGGACTTCTGCCTATTCTGGGTCTTCTTGTGAGATATGTTGCCGCGTTGTGTCGCTGCTGTTTGTGCTCCTATTTTTGTACTTCTGCTTCTACAAGCCTGCTTCTTCTTCTTCTTCTGAGACTTCTGATTCCTCCGTTTCTGATTCTGGTAGAGTATATATCGCTCCGATTTCTTTGTGGAAATTTATTTTTCCCCTCGCTTTTCTTTCCCAGTATGTTTGGTCCTTTCCCAGTTTGTTCATGATCCTCTCGATTGTTGTTTTCCACGTGTAACATGGTCTCCCTATTTTTAGTTTGCTGTTTGATTGATTGATTGATTGATTGATTTACCAGCGTGCGGTAGGCATTTCTGCCACTCCCAAGGATTATATAGCTGGGCCTGCTACGTCCACGATGGGTTGGACTAGGGTCATCCTTGTTGCCAGCAGCGAGTGCCACATGGCGCACGGTAAAGGAATGTAGGATGGAAGGTGTAGGTATTTGTGAGATGCGTTACCGCGTTGTATCGTGAGGGAGCGTTTAAGCTCCCTTTTTTGTGTTTTTGGTTCGCCTTCTTTTTCTGAGTCTTCTGATTCCTCGGTTTCCAATGCTGGGTTGGACTTGAGTCGTGCTTGTTGTCAGCAGCGAGAGCCGCATTGTGTTCGTAATGTTTATGCTCCTCTTTTTGTGTTTCTGCTTCTACAGATTGTCTTCTTCTTCTTCTTCTTCTTCTTCTTCTTCTTCTTCTTCTTCTTCTTCTTCTTCTTCTTCTTCTGAGTCTTCTGATTCTTTTATTTCTGCTTCTGGTAGAGTATATGTCTGTAGGTATATGTGAAATGCGCGGCCGCATTGTGTCATGCTGTGGAATGTTTGCGCTCCTCTTTTTGTATTTCTGCTTCTACAAATCTTCTTCTTGTTCTTCTAAGTCTTCTGATTCCTGGGTTTCTGGTTCTGGTAGAGACATATCACTGCGATTTCTTTGTGGAATTCATTTTATTTTTCTCCTTTGCTTTTCTTTCCCAATATGTTTGGTAGTTTGTTCATGATCCTCTCGGTTGTTGTTTTCCACGTGTAACCTGGTCTCCCTGTTTTTAGTGTAGAATTTAATGTAGAATTTTTCACTTAACAACGAGCACAATTTTGACCTGAAAACCATCACTTGATAATTTACCTAGGAAAATATTATGAAATTATATTTTCAACACTATATTATAACACCCATAGCGCAAAGAACATGCCATATCATAAAACACACTCCTATTAAACCAGACACCAACAAAAGTCAAATATCAGCAGTCCCTATCTGTGATGCTTCTCTTCCCTTCCATTCTCTTCTCTTTTTGACTTGTTCTATTGCATTACACCAAAAACTGTACCTAGGTCTGGATTATGTACGAAACCAATCACTACTCACAAAATCGTTAATCGCACGTCCCGAGGTATGTATTACCCTCCAAACACCCATCACCCACATGACAGCTCAAAATTTGTTATCTCTATTATGTCCTGCTTCCTGTACACAGTCTCAGTTGGCGTGTTGTCGTCTTCTTGTTGGTTGTTGAGGTGAAAAATTATGATTTCGCCCTCCTCTTGATGTATTATTATTGTCCTCTTCAAGTTTGCTGTTGCTGCTATCGTCTCCTGCCCACCCCAGAAACCGTCTTTTCTCAGGTCTCCGATGAACGCCTCTGTCTTTTCCTTGTTGATGCTGTATTGATTTTAACAGGGTTCCGGTTCGGTGATGGATGCTAGCATGAACGGGGGTGGAATAGTCTATGTTATTTTGTATATAGTCCGGTACTTGTTTTCGTTTATTTTTTGCTTTCTCTTCTTCCTCCAGTTTATCTCCACTATTGCTGTGGTATGCCTCTTCTCGTGTATGGGTTATCATTTCTTCTGTATTTCACCCCCCGCTTTAACGCCCCTGACTCGTTCCCCCGTTTCTGTGTCTACCATATGATCTTTCGTTCCTACGTTCTGTCTCCAATCCATCATTCTTGTGTATAGATTCCATTTCCTAAGAAAATCTGTGCATTTCCATTGAACTGCAAGAGATTCAGCGCCCCGGCGTATTTTACCAATAGTACGCCTCTGGTTGTCTGGTTGTCCATTTGTTACCCAAGTCGCGGTTTGTTTATCTAGGAAATCTGTTTATTTTGAGGAATAATACACTTCAATAAAGCCATAAATTTATAGTGGTAGCTGTCGACATTTTCAAGGGTTTAGGTGTACAATCACTTCTCATATTTTCTAAGAAAGTCGTTTGAGTCAGCCCCTCAGCAGTTTATTACAGCATTTATACACGCTTCACAAAAACACACTTTTTTAATACAAATACAAATTAACTTTAAAATTATATCATTTACACTTTGTATATAGCTAGAATTTGGACCTAAAAACACTGCAGGCACTTCTTGTCAGTCATTAAGAAATAAATAAACTTGGATAAATAAACTTGGGTGGCGGATAGGTACTTTAAAAATGAAAATGGGTATACTTAGCTTATATTCCCGTTATTTATTGCCTGGTCCTTTAAGCTTGTTTCTTAATGCATATCACTGCATTGGTCGGTTCTGCCACTAAATAACTCTGTATTAGTTATTTTCAAATATTAATTTTATTTCAACTTTGTTCTTTTGTTATCACATATCAATTTACGCGGAATGTTTTGGGCTATAAATTCACCTAAGTTTTATCAAATTTAGCGGACTTATATCTGGTGTTCCCGCGTTTAAATGGGAGCATTTTTCGGACGCGTCCGCTCGCTCGGGAAGCACGATTCGAACTCCAGCCCCACAATTTTTATTTTCTTTTTGAAAATATTTCCACAAATTCAAATCTAACTGCTGTGATTGCGGATTTAAAAATTCACCAGAATGCATGCTTATTATTTTAACAATAGAACAAGACTAAAATTGCCCTCTTAAGCACTAATTGAAATAAGTGCACTATACCTGTTATACCCGACTTCAGAGAAAATCTCTGAAATTGCCAGCCGGACGACGACACGCATTACGCAGAGTGGTTTACTGTCGAACAATAGAAATACCGCACGTCGGTCATAACTTGACCACAAAGATTAAAACTTACGTTACAGATTGGGATACAAACAATATTTCAATAAAGACAAGGAACATCAGCGAATAAACTTTAAATGTGAAATTGAAGTAAGACGAAAATATATTGATCCTTTTTATTCCAATATATATTTGGTATACTGATTTCTGTCATAAAAACGACTATTTTTCTGAGCAGCGCCGAATCAAAATGGCTTCCGGTTTCAAGATGGCAGCCGATTTAGAGAATTAGAAAGAACGAGTTTTCGATCTAAATTATTGATGTTACAAAAAAAAGTTGTTAAGAAAAATTTTTCCAAATCAAGTTCTGAATAGAAAAGTTTAATACAGCTTTTTACCTAAAGCTAAAAATAAAGGCGGTACATGGAAAAATATAAAAAAGTTACTTTTTATTTATAATTTAAAAGCTTACAAGTTTTTCAACTAAACAATTACTGTTACAGAAAAAATATATATTCTACATTAAAATTTAAATAAAAAAACTTTATACAATATGTTTACCTAACACCAAAAATAAACCCATTACACGGAGAAATACTAAAAAATGATTTTATGTTTATTTTACAATCTAAAGCAATAATTATAATGTTCTTGTTGAGTATTATTTTACGAGAAACTGAAGGCACAATATTTTTCAACATAAAAATAATTTAATAAAAATAAGTAAAGATTTTTTTAGTTAGACTTATATACCTTTTTTAAGTTAGTTGCATTCTCCTTTACAATTTGTGCAAAGTAACGTGAACTAATAGCCGGCTTTTTCACAACCACATTTGGTTTCAATGTATCCTTTTTGGCAACTACATTGAATTAATTGTCTAAGGGCTTTAGATATCTCCGGAAGTGTTGACCATTTTGGCACCCAAACATTTTCGGACAGGCACCATCCCCATTATTCAAGATCAGGCAAAATCAAATTTGATGTCAGAGACTGTCTCCAAATGTGGCCACTTTGGAAGCTATCCCGTAAAATGTGTTGCTCCAAAGCATCCTTTGAAGAGACACGTTGTCCTGTTCTTGGAAGTAAACAGTTTCTCTCGTGCTTGATTTATTTCAGTGCATGCAGAAGTATTGCAATACATTAAAACAACAAACCGTTGGAATAAGTTTAAAATTTTAACTGGAATATTTTCTTGACGTTTCGAAATTGACGTGAAAGCTTCTGTTACTTCTGGACATATCTTCCAAGCAGTCACTTTTCCATTTCCTGAAAAAAGAGAAACGATCACATCCCGTTAGGGAATGGAAACCTCGCAATGCATCACACTTGCTTTCTCCTTTGTGCTATCTCATGCACCTTTAGTACTCTAAAATGTTTATTAGCCCCAAACTGTATATTTAAACTATTTAGCCTTTCTTTACCCAAAGAGTAAAAAATGAAACCGTCAGTACTACTGCGCCAGTGTCGACAGTTCTAATGCAAATGTCCTTCCAACCTTATTGAACCCTGTTGCAAACCCTTCGGGGGAGGGGTATAGCTGGTAACGTGTCCGAAACGGAGGCCTTCGGGGCCGACACTCGTACCCCTACTAATGTAAGCCACTTTCAAGGAATAATAAAGAAGGGGTCTAGGACTCCTTACAATCTACGGTTAGTACTTAGGTCTCAACGTTTAAAATAATAACAAAGCGAAATACTCATCCAAAGTTTTAGGCATTCATTCCATCTTTAGTTCATGACAGTAAGGTAAATAAGCAATGAAAGCTGGAATTACAGCAACTTCAAAACAAACTACTTTTAATATTTTTACCGAAGGATCTCTACGTTTATGACTTGACGGTTTTCTCTTTTACTAAATATAATTTAATGAAACGGGGACTTTGTACCTGCCACATACGGCCTGCATGTAGAATATGTAATAAAATGACAAACAAGAATATCAAACGAAAGGTACTTATCTGGAATTCCACATCTTGGTCCTCGGTACACTCACTAATCGGAGGCTCGTCAAATTAGAAAATTACAATTAGTTTTTATTATGGTTAGGATGAATGTTTCACACACTTGTTCTATATTCATATAGCTCTCGTGCCGATGATGGTAGGCATTTTTAGAAAAGCATTAAGATTTTATTTTATAGTTTTAAATTTTTATTGCGTGAACTGTTCACCATCACGGCTTCGTCGGGAGTCTCATCTTCTCTCCCGGTTTGCATCTCACGCGTCCACGCTTCTCACCAAAATTGCCCCGTTGACAAAATCTTTATCGCTAATCGGCCGCATTATTCTTACTTTATAGTTACTATCTTTTTAACATATTTTAACTTATACAGTGGCGTACGGTTGCCACAACACAATCATTAATATGCAACATTAATCTTGTGTCTGCTTCTTCTTGGTTGCAGGATTTTAGAATAGTATTGCAATAATTATTTTTCGCAATTTCTTCGCCAACAGTTGACACAATTTCGACAGAATCAAAGTTATTAGATGTTATTTTAGTATTTGCCATTAAACAAAATAATTCTGTTTTATTTTCAACGTTTTTCAGAAATTCTGACCAATTCTTTGGTAGTATATTGTTACTACGGACTTGCCTTCTTATTCTGACTCCTCTAGTTTATCTCCTCTAGACTTTTTAAACTGTTCTTTTTGTACATATCCCATACTATGTCGACACGTTTAGCTTTTTATTTAACAATATTATGTTTAATATGTGCCTGCAAAACTTTTTCTGAACATTCTTCAAATTTGGAAACTCCTTTAGGCAAAAGTAGATGGACTAAAGCGGGGTCGTCGTAAATTAGGCAGCCGTAGTTACTTTTCGGTGTAATATTTGTCTCATTTTTAGTTAATAATGGTATATTTTGTATATTTTGTCTACACGAATCGCTTACAGGACCGAGGTTTAAAATATTGTATCCTAATCTTTTAATTTACACTATAATTCAACTCTGATTTTTACTTTATGGTCAAAGGATAATTATTACGAAAGTATAGAACATTAAGTACTCTGTGTATTTTGTAAAATATCATAAGAAACTGACTTTGTGATATTTTAAGTTTTAGAAAAAAATTATAAGAACTTTCGTATTCAAAATTTAAAGCGGAACAATTTTTCTTAATAACTTTTTTTCATAAAATCAATATTAGTTAGAAACGGCAATCTTTTAAATTTCCTAAAACAGCCGCCATCTTGAAGCCGGAAGCCATTTTGATTTGGCGCTGCTCGAAAAAATAGTCGTTTTAATGACAGAAATCAGTATACCAAATTACAAAATTGTTTCACCAATATCCGTTTTCTGAGGGTTTTTATTGTGTTTGCCGCTGTACTATTATGGCTAAAGGATAATTATTATTATAAGTATGACATCTGATATTTTACAAAATACGCATGACGTAGTGCTCTTACTTTGCATATTTTGTAAAATATCGGAAGAAACTGACTTAGTGATTTTACTTCCACATCCAGTGGAAGTATAGTAACGACAAAAAAAATTTTAAAAATTTTTATTGTTCAAATAGGCTTAGAGTGTCACGAAACATCGAGATTTTAAGTTTGAGCGAAAAAAAAATTCTGTCTGTCGGTCGGTCTGTCTGTCGGTCTGTCTGTCTGTCGGTCTGTCTGTCTGTAACTTTTTTTGTGCGCACGTTTACTCTGGAACCGTTTGAGATATTGACTTGAAATTTGGTACACATATGTACTTTAACGAGATCTAGAACTAGATTATATTTTTATCTTGTTCCGTCGAAGGGTTGGGGGGTAAATTGGGATAAATTTGGGGAAAATAGGTAAATCAAGCAGGTCCATAAAATTGGTATTTAGTATATACAAGAGAAGCTTGGGTCTCAAAAAAAATTTTGGCATTAGCCACCCCCCTTACCACCCCCACCCCATTATTAAAGGGGATGAAAAAAACTTGTGATTTAGTGTATGTACAAGAACCAGAAACCTCAAAATGTTTTTTTACTTCATCCACCCCTTATCGCCACCCCCACCCCGCTACCGATGTGGGGTATCGTTTTATGGGTTTTTGGGGTAGAGGATTTCAAATATTATATTATATTATTAAAGTTCCATAAACAATTATTTTCACATACAAAAATTTTTTCGTTGTGAGTGACTTGGAAAAGAATCTGGATGCGGAAGTAGTGATTCCTTGGGCAGCGGTTTTTTAGTTTTAGAAAAGAAGTTATATGGAATTTCTTATTCAAAATTTAATGTAGAACAGTTTTTCTTAATAACTTTTTTTCATAAAATCAATAGTCTTTTAAATTTTTTAGAACAGCCGCCATTTTGAAACCGGAAGCCATTTTGATTTGGCGCTGCTCGAAAAAATATTCGTTTTAATGACAGAAATCAGTATACCAAATTACAAAGCTGTTTCACTAATAGCCGTTTTCTAAGGGTTTTTACTGTGATTGCCGCTATACTATAACTTTTGGCTAATAGTACGGGTAAAATGAAAAGTGAAAAGTCTCCTTTTTTCGTAGATGGCTATGAAAATCCTTACCTTTGAAGAAACCGTTGGGTCAGAATGAACGTTTCTTAACGAGTTCTGTGTATGTATCAACAAAGTGTATCTTGGAGCCACATGACACGCCCATTTTACTTCTTTAACCTATCCATCTCTGTAATCGATTGCATTGAATGTATTGTCAAAATTTCAGTTTGTCAGTATTAATGTTAGGAATCTTGGAATTTGAAAATATGAAGTTAAAGTCATCTGCATGCGCCTTTATGTCCACATTCTCGCAACTACTTTTAATGTATTCTTGGTTCGAATTTTACAATTTGCAGCTTTTTTAGTTTAAACAAATAAGAGTAATAAGACGACAGAAAATAATATATTTTGGAGAGTACTTAGTAATAGTAGTAATTTTAGTAAATTTGATCTAATTTTCTTCTATATTATTGCACAGGTTATGGTGTGAGAACTACCACTGAAGAATGTCCAGAAGCCATATTTATCATGTGCCTCCAGAGCATCGCTGGGATGATCATACAAGCCTTTATGGTCGGCATAGTATTCGCCAAAATGACTCGACCAAAACTAAGAACACAAACCCTGCAGTTTTCCAAAAATGCAGTAATTTGCCAACGTGAAGGTTACCTTTGCCTGATGTTCCGAGTGGGGGATATGAGAAAAAGCCATATCATCGGAGCTAGCATAAGAGCGCAGTTGATACGGCCCAAGAAAACCAAAGAGGGAGAAATTTTAAACAATTTCCAAACAGAACTAGCAGTCAACGCAGATGGTTGCGACGGAAACCTATTTTTCATTTGGCCGATGACAATCGTTCACAAAATGGATGAGAATTCGCCGTTTTATTACCTATCGGCCAGTGATATGCTTCACGATCGATTCGAAATCGTTGTTATATTAGAAGGTACGATAGAAAGTACGGGACAAACCACACAGGCCAGGTCAAGTTATTTAGCCAGTGAAGTGTTGTGGGGGCATAGGTTCGAACCTGTTGTAGCTTATAATAAAGACAGACAAGGGTACGAGGTGAACTATTCAAAATTTGATAATACAGTACCTGTTGATACGCCTCTGTGCTCCGGAGCTGAACTTTCGCAATTTTATAAAATGCAAGAACCTCCTGGTGAGTAGTAATAGTGTTTACTTCCTCCTGTTTTGTGTATTATTCTGTGTTATAGCAGCCCCTCCGCATCAAATTGCGGGCTCCGTCATCGCTGGGCTTTACGGGTCCCACGAAATCCACGAAAAGCCTTTTTTTTCTCGAAAATGAAAATTAATGAGCGGGGGCAGAAAATCGAAAAAAATACACGGAGGGTTAGATATACCCCCCAATACGGGAGGCCTGTATTACAGTTATTTTAGTTATTAACATAGTCCGGATCGTAACGATAAATTCCAGAGATGAGTCTATGTAATGAAGACAGAAATAATGTAAATATTTCATGCAAAGACGAGATTACCTTCTTGCCTCATTTTCGAGGGTGCTGAATACGATGGAAGTAGTGGGAGAAGTTTTTGACCGTCGCAACCCCCTGGCATGGACAAAAACCACCCCTTTTATGGATCCCTTTATGTTTTCATATATAAACGGATCTGGGGAGTGATTTATCGACGGGTTATTCTTAAAATAATATGAAAGGGGGTTATAGAGTAAAGGGCTAGGGGGTTGATTAAACCCTCCCGAGGGGTGGAAAATCATTTCTTTCAAATGATTCGGTTCAAACACGTATCTCCCAGTTTTCGGGGTCGCTGATCACGGGAAAGATATTCATTTTTAGCTCCAACCCCTTCTCATCCCTCAAACGGGCAGAAGCCACTCCTTCTCCCCAGAAAGCATGCTATCCAGGATTTACAGGTTTTTCGACACATGATCGTTCATTTTTCACGGAAGAGAAGGTGATAGAGACCTCGGGGGTTGTTTTAACCCTTCCAAGGGGTGTAGAATTCATTAATTACACTTTGGATGGGTGAGGCCCGTTTGAGAGATGAGGAGGGGTTGGAGCTAAAAAATGAATATTTTTTCCGTGATCAGCGACCCAGAAAACGGAGGGATACGCGTTTGAACCGAATCATTTGAAAAAATGATTTTCTACCCCTCGGGAAGGTTTAATCAACCCCCTAGGCCTGCTGTCTAGATTCCACTTACTCCATGTTATTTCAAGTATAATCCGTGGACAAATCACTCCCCAGACCCGTTTTTATATGAAAACATAAAGGGATCCCTAAAAGGAGGTAGAAGTTTTTGACCGCCCACTTCCACCACTTCCATCATGTTCAGCATCCTCGAAAATGGGGGGAAAGGTAATCTCGTCTTTGCACGAAATATTTACAAAAAAAGTCGTCTTATAATGCTTCATTACATAGACTAAGACGGCTTCTACGTAGACATAATATTATGCAGATCGATCCATCCAAATATGAACATAGACGCAATATGTCCAGTTGACTTTCGCCCGCTAGCAAGAGTAGATTCGAGATACGACTATTTCCGACGAGCGACGATTATTAACCATCTCGTGTTCGTGCATAGTACTACACTGCCATACTCTGCCATTGCCGCTATTGTTCAGTTTACTCTAAGAAACAGTTAGTCCAATCAATGAAGAAAAAATAGGGGAAATAATTCGTGTAGCGGTAAATTTTTTATAGTTGTCGACTGGAGTGCTCTGAACAACATACCTACTAAAAGTTCTGACCGGTGGGGGTTAGTTTAAAGATCCCCTTTTCACGTTTTTCTTGTATAACTCGAAAACTACGACTTCTAGGGAAGAAGTGTCTATATGCAAAATTAAACTAGATGCATTTCCTACAAATAAGTTTCTATTCATTTTTTTTTTTTAGGATCAATATTTTACGAGATACAGAAAATGGGCGAAAAAATCGCGAATTAAAAAGAGTTTTAATGACATAAATGAATTTAAAACTAACAGAAAAACTATATTATTATTTTCTTAATTCAGTTCTCTCGACGAACCGGAAAATGTAAAATTATATAGATTTAAACATGTGTTTTTCTTCAAGCGTCAGAAAAACATTTCTTAACTCATTTCATGACATTAAAGTTTGACTTTTTAGACGGCTGTGCGTTGCCATTAACAAAGGGGGTAATAGTTATTTATGTACCCAGGGTCGTAAGTGAACTTTTTTTGGTCGAGAATATATATTGCATGCCGAGGCCCGTAGAGCCGAGGTTTGCAAGTATTCGAGACCAAAAATAGGCACTGTACGACCCGCGGTGCATATTATATTTTAAGGCAACAAATATCTAGTACATAAAGCGTCACTTACGATCGACAAAACAATGGAATTAGAGTACACTTACGGGGGAGGAATGACGAAATAGTATATTATGTTACTAGGAGGAGAAGGCGAACATTACATGTTGAGCCCAGACGCAAGCCGAGGCTGAACAACTGGGCGAAACATATAATGTGCCTTCTACTCCGAGTGACATACTATTTTTTCTTCAAGCGTCAAAGTAAAAATTCATGACATTAATTTCCAAAAATCCATCAAATATGTTCAATCTTGGCAAAAAATAAAATATAGGTAACACTAACCATTTTATTTATTAATTAAGCATAACATAGTAGTACTAACCACTTTATTTATTGCGCCCATAGAGTTGAACTTTTCAGTTTTTTGGATAAATGTGTAAAATATGCTATCATCACATTTTTAGAATACATATGTACTAGTCCTTGGCCCATTTTATAAATTTATCGTACGCATTATCATAAATCTTTTTGGATTTCGCGGGAATTAATGTTGCCACTAATGACTTTGCAATTTCAAGTAATTCAGGTGGTGTGCCTGCATTTCTTGAGATATTTTTGCTTTTCAATTTGAAAAACAACCCGACGTGAAATTTAAAACTGACAGTTGTGACAAGTCATAGCTACTTGGATTGTTAATTCGTTACATGATAGGTACACTACTGTGCAAAACTAAGTAGGCAGCACTTACTATTGTACCTAAGAGTTAAAAAGCGAGATAAGAAGAAAGGAGTATTAAAAGAAGGCCGTCAACTGGGAGACGAAAGATAAATGGTGGTTGAATACGATCAGCAATTAGTAAATTATCTGCGTGGAAAAGCAGATACATTTATATTACATATACAGTGTGTGTAGTGGCGGGCTAGGCATAGGGAGTAAGAATTAAGACATCGCGTGTGCCAGCTGGCTGAAATGAAATAACTGAGAGCTGGGATGCTTCGCCGACGGGCGAGTTGCGAGTTTGCTCTGCTGTGTTGTCATATCTCTCGCGCTACGTGAATGTACATGCCTAATCGGCAATTAGACGCAGTGTATATTACACCACTACTGTCACTGTCCTATTTACTTTTGCACGGCAGTGTACATTGTTTCATTTTTGTCCTAGGAAAAATATGAAAAATATTTGTATTAGTACAAAAATAGGCTCTTTCTCCAGGACGTGTTGCAATATATAATGTAAGTATTGTTATACGCTTGAAGAAAAAAGTATTTTTTCTGATGCTGTGAGCGGCAGGAAAAGTAATATCCATAGCAACGCGTATTTTATTTAATACGCCGACCTTGTGATATGAACACAATGCATTTTTGGTGGTGAAATTCAAGATTTTTATCTTTATTTTTTCTATAGCTGACCGACGTTTGAAGAAAGAATAGCATGTTTTATTCGGAAGAGTCACTTATTGGGACTCGTCTATAATTCCCGGAAAAAAAACAAACAATTAACTGAAATAAGTAAAAAAAACAACAGTTTAAAGTAATATTGAAAAAATAAAAATGCGAATTTCGTAATGAAATTTGGTATTTGGGCTCAAAATTAGATTCTGTACAACTTTTTCTAATAACTTTTTTCGATATCTTCAACGCGAAGCAAAATATCGGGAATGGGTCCCATTTGGGGGGCTGCCGTTGTCTCAGTTTGTCACTTGAATTTAAGTTGGTAGCCTCGAAATGTGCGTCTTATATAGGACTACAATTGTACCAAAGCTCAAATCTGGATTTCAAAAAATTACGAAAATATCCGGGTGTCTTCATTTTAAATGAGACACACTGTATATACGTTTTTTCGTGTTATTTTTCATTTGAATATATATATCTCGAAAAGTACGCCTTTTTAAGGCTAATCGAACATAGATAAACTTGTTCAGAACACGATTCCCTACAAAAAAAAGTTAAATATACTCTTACTTACCCCCCTCAAGATGTTCCATGGTTCCAAGAATATATAACTTTTTTGCAGGTATGTAAATCACTTTTAGGGTAAAAACACACTAGGCGTTTTTCGCCGAGTCGGCAGCCGACTCGGCAGACGACTCGGCACAAGGTTCTATACTAAATCACAGAAGACTAAACAATCAGAATGGAAACTGGCGGCATATGCTTTGTACAATTTAACTCCAGAATCGCGTATCTTGTTGGAATAGATATCAGGGGCGTATTTTGTAATGTTGCAGTCAGGGTCGCAATTAGGAGTTTATAATTTAATTTTGCACAAATCTTCAACTTTAATCAAATTTGCAAAATCACTCTTTCCGAATTGTCTAAAAGTTGTCTTGGTTTGACATAATGCTGAACTTGTCATTTTGTTGATTTTTCTAATCTATTTTCAAAATTACAAAGTATGTATTGTACAAATCAGATTTCTTTGTACATCTGGCAACTCTGCATTGAGTACCAGATTATTTGTTGCTCTCAATCTACCAAATGTGGCATCGCTGTATTCTATTCCAGGAACATATGGGGATTCGATGCGCGCTTAGAAATGCGCGAACCTTCCCCCTCCCTGAAAGATTCCATTCTGATTGTTTAGTCTTCTGTGACTAAATCATAGAAACGCACACACGTGATTTTGATCTTAGGCGACACGCCTCGGCACATCGTCTGGACCATGGGCCGCTCGTTGAGGGGCGTTGACGCTCGTCCTCTCGTATATGGGTATTACATGTAACCGCACACACGAGGCTGCGTGTTTCAGTTGTAAATTTGATGCGTGTTTGCCAAATCAAATCTGTTTACAAATACTTTGCGTGAAATAACAGACAGGAATGGGTGACAGGTATTATATAAACTTTTTGTCTGGCGTTCCTTAACAATTGGATGTTCCCACATACGCCTATTTTTTCTTTTTTTGATTGACAATATAATAAACCCAACAGAATTAATTCTTCCTCCTAGCTGTACTACTGCGAACTGACAACGTTGTATTTTGATGCTTTCTGCGACAACTAGTTAAACCGCTTCGTGTGTGTTGTTACAGGCGGCTGCCGAGTCGGCTGCCGACTCGGCGAAAAACGCCTAGTGTGTTTTTACTCTAATTGTACGCAATTTTCAATTACACAGACACCAGCAATATGCATTCCAAGCGAACATCAAGTTGAAACTAGTACTATGACAGTACTGCTGACTCTATGTCACACAGCCAGCGTGGTGGTTTTATGCCCCTCTGCTATTCATCTTTAAGAGGCGATACCTAATTTTCATTGATAAGACTTTTTTGAAATTGATTTTTGGCCAGCTAGATCAGGCAAATACTCCACTGTGCATCGCTACCTTTACTATTTGCTTAGCAAATATGAAACCTGACTCAAATAATTATAGCTTTCTCAAGTTTTTTTCTAGTTTAACTATTCATGGGTATGACGAAAAATATAATAAACACCGCGGGTCGTACAGTGCGATTTTTTGGTCTGGAATACTTGCAAACCTCTGCAAACTGTATTCTCGACCAAAAAAAGTGCACTTACAACAAAAATAAATAACATAACATAAATAAATATATTTGAGGTGTTTATGTCACATACTTTGTCCAGTACTATTGCACTTTGATGTTGTACAGACATTAATATTCGGTCTGAACCGACTTCATTTAATATCAAACTTTCATTTTATACCATTAAAACATGATTTTTAAAAATTCGTGATTTTTCCACCCTTTATATCTCGTAAAGTATTGATCCTACATAAAAAATGAGTAGGAACTTATTTGTAGAAAATTTCATCTAGTTTAGTTTTGTATATATAATATATTTTGTATATATTTTTTCGCTAGAGGTTGTAGTTTTCGAGTTATTCAAGAAAAGCGTGAAAAGGGGAATTTTAACTACCCCTTTAACTACCTGCTCACCTCTCACCGGTCAGGGCTTTTAGTATATTGTTCAGGGTACTACCCCCCGGCAACTGTACAAAAATTGGACTCTACACGAATGATTTCCCTTAATCAGCCTTTTTTTGGTCTGAGTTCTACAAATCTAAAATTCGTTTCCAAAAAAAAAAAAATTAAAGTTTATAACTTGTTTGAATGAAAACAAATAATTAAATGGTATCGCATAAATTATACCATGAGGCAAATAAGGGAACTACTTGCAGAGACATTCGAAAATAGACTGTAGACAGAGAAGGTGTCTACAGTGCACAGACTAATACCAAATTTTCGACAGTGGGTACTATGGGGACATCGCAAATCACTGATTTGGGGCTTTGAAGTTTTTCCACAGTATCGACGCCTGCCATGTTATCAAATGTCTGGGGAAGCTTCTACTGGGATATTGTCTCGTTTAAGAAGTTGTTTCTATTTAAAATTAATTTTTAGTTTCTTTCCTAAAAGCCCGCTGTTTTTATTTTTGACTGATTGATTTACCAGCATGCGGTAAGCATTGTTGCCACTCCCAAAATATACCGCTGGGCTGGCTATATCCACGCTGGGTTGGATTGGGTCATGCTTGTTGTCAGCAGGGAGAGCCACATGACGCATGATACAGGAGTATTGGATAGGCAAAATAGGTGTTTGTGAAATGCTTTGCCGCATTGTGTCGTGATATAGAGTCTTTATGCTCCTCTTTTTTGTGTCTGCTTCTAGAAATTTTCTTCTTCTTCTGAGTCTTCTGATTCCCGTTTATGATTCTGGTAGAGCATCTATCGTTGCGATTTCTTTGTGGTATTCATTTTTTCCCTCGCTTTTCTTTCCCAGTATGCTTGGTCCGTTTCTAGTTTGCTCTTGATTGTTGTTCTCCACGTATAGTATGATCTCACTATTTTTAGTTTGTTGCTGTTCAATATTAACGCTTTCTTCAGTAGATGTGTTGGGTCCCTTCTTTGGACATGTCATCAGTACTTCATTGCGTGCATTTCTATCCTTTTTGTAATTGTCTTTCCCCCTAGAAGTGTTGATGTTTTATGTCACTGTTTTCGTCTTGTTTTTGCGAGTAGTTGGATGATGTCCCTTTCAGCTCTTCTTGAACTTCTTCTGTTGGATTTTGTTGTTGCTGCGTTTTTAACTCCATCGTTGGCACTATGATGGCTATGTACAGTCGTTTGGTCAGGTCCCATGATAGTTTATTTCTCTCGATGAACGGATATATTATTTCTTGGAAAAATTTATATCGCGTGTTTTTTTGTTGATGTGCTGAAGGCAATTCAGTTTTGGCACGATGTACTATTAACCTAATAGTATGCCACTGGTTATCTTGGATTTAGTTTAGATATTTGCTGAGAGAAAAGAAAAGTGCTCTGCTTTTAATTTATTACCTTTTAGAGGTAAACGCGTCAAAATTTGTTTGTCCAAAAAATTCTTTAGATGGTCCAAGCTAGCAAGTAGCAAGCACTTAAAGTATAAATAAAGTTAAGTGGTAAAATTGAAGAGTAAAGACTTATCTCTGTATTCCCTGTATATTTTCGTTAGTATCTCGGGGTATATGATGTCACACTGTACTTCACTATGATTTATTGCTTCATGGGTGGTTTGGGTTGGCTCTTTCGATGCTCCTTGTCGCAATCTGTTTTTCACTTGTTTATGCACTGGGAGATTTTAATCGCCTGTATTATTGAAATATTAGCAATACAACTTAATTGTCGTTATGCTTATATGTATCAATTAATGTAGAATTTTTCACCTAACACAACAAAAATAATTTTGCCCTATTGAATCAGCTTATGATCGGGTTTTTACGCAAATTTTTAGGAGCGTTTTTAAAAGCGCGTCCGTTGTTTATGAAAGCTCTAGATGAACTATAATCGAGCTTTGTAGAATTACTTGTTTGTTTCGAAAAAACAAAACAAAATTTTTATTTAACAAATCGAATGTTACAAAAAACGTAAAATAAGGATTCTAATTTTTAACCGATTTCAAGATTTAATCACGGAGAACAGTACAACAGAAGTCGCCTGGGGCTTATTCTTTGCCTCTACACCCACCTGTCAATATGCCTTCAATGGGCAAGCGTCAGTTGGTGTGATTTCTTCGCATATGAAGTGTTCATAGTGCATTACAATGGACCGATCTGTATAGTAAACGCCAATTTTTTTTGAAAATGTTTATATTTTATGTAATAATTTTATCAAAAAAAAATATAAATGCTTTTGAAAAATAACTGAATAAATATGCGGTCACGTTCTTGAAAATAATTCCAAAATTTTTAAATAGAAATTATGAAAAAATTTAATAATACTAAAAGGGCTGTGCTTATTCGATAACTAAAATATTATTCACATAGGATGCACACTTTCCAAGATATAACGAATTTAAAACTGGTTTGGTCAAAATCTTAAAAAGTAGGACATTTTTCAACGTAACTAAAAGATTTTCAGAACAGTTCGAACTAAGTTATTGAAATTGCAATGGCTGATTTAGAACGGACATATCATGAAAACATAGTTTTTTCAATCTTTCTCCTTTGTTTTTGAGATTAGAGTGGGAACGTAATCCATTTTAATCGTATTGTAGTTATTTTACTTTCATCGCACGTCAAAGTTTGCACGACTCTTGCCTTCATTCTCTCATTCAGTTTGTTCTTTCTCCATTTTGCTTATTAACTTGATCCGCACACAATGTCTGTCTGATATTAAAACCAACAAAATCGTATCATATCATTTATCACCATCCAATCCTGCTTTCGGATCCCCCCACATACGCTTGTCATGACCCCTGTACTAACCCTGTCTTTAAATTTAATACCAATACTGCTGCTAATGCTATAACATGTACTAACTTTTTATGTTGTTCCATTTAGAGTGTAGTTTACAAAGATTGCAAGAAATCAGAAATACTTTTTGGAGTTGGCCACAATAGGGATGAGAAGGTACGTTAACATCTACAATGCTTCCCAAGCGACAAATATCGTTCTTTGACAATCAAATAATTCAAATAGATCGTACTGCTATCACTTAAAAGGATGGTCTAGGAACCAACCAACAAAAGTTACTTAATTTTTTCTTGGAATTTCCTATTTTTGATTATAATTTTATATTAATCATGTATGATATAATCAAGGATTAAACGACTTACCTGTAAGGAAGTTCAATCCAAATTATACGAGTTTGGTCACATCCGAATAGAACACCCTGTAGTCATACTTCCTAAGCTGTTACGCGCAAGTTTTAGAGAGATAAGCGATGATTCACCCGTCCCACATGAGCCGACCTTTATCATTATACTTCTGGAGCAGGTAAGATCGCCTGGGCCGGTAAAGTGCTGGTACATGTTTTGTTTCTGTTAATTAGAATTTGTTCTTCCTAGCTTAAACACAAAAAGGGCGGGCGTCTATTGGGATGTGACCAAACTCGTATTATTTGGATTGAACTTCCTTACAGGTAAGTCGTTTAATCCTTAATTATGCTTCGTTTGGTCACATCCGAATAGAACACCCTGTAGATGTTTGGAGTATATGGCGATCTTCCACCAGTAACTACGCACTTTTATTTATTTTATACTTATTTATTTCTATTAATAAAATTATACAAAATATCTAGCCTAATAATATGCTCTATTGTGTATTTCCTAATATTAATCAATGTTAACAATTGAACCTGAACTATTAAATATTGGAAACGATTGATCATTAACCATTAAACATTAACAATTCACCATTTTTTTTTAATGCCTTATTTAGATTAACGTCCTGGCGAAGTTGACTTCGCCGATCGATGTCCACTCACTGAAACCGGTACCGTACCACACCTCACACATTTGACTATAAAACCTTAACCATTAAATATACCTAAATCATAAGCTATTTGAAGTGAATCAAAATACGTTACCCTAACCTAATTTATTTTGCATTTACCATTTTTTTTTATGTAATTTGCAAAAAAGTCCTTTGAACACAATGGTTTGTTTTTATTGAACGTTTCGCTTTTTTCCGACCATCCCGCAGCTTCTCTTATGCTGTCGATGGAAGTGCCTGCCCTAAGGGCTGCTGAAGCGGCTGCACTTCTAGTGCTATGGCCCTTAAATTTTTGCACGTCAATACCGGAGTTGTTGAGGCTATTTTTAATCCAGCGGCTTAAGGTTTGAGTTGAAGCAGGTCTGTGAGGCTTTTTAATAGTTAAAATAAGGATGTCCTCACTTCCTCTTATTTGTTTTGTCCGGTTTATATAATGTAATATCGTCGGAGCAGTACAAAATTCGGGATTTTCTCTAAAGTAGGGGAACTTCAGATGTGGCTGTGGTTTTTTGGTTCCAGACGTTTTCAAAATGTCTGAAAATTTTATTTCGATCCCCTCTTCGAATGTGTGAATGTTACTGATTCTAATTTTTGAGAACGTCTGTACTCGATGTGCCGAGCCAGACGCTAGTAGTAAAATCATTCTAATCGTTAAGTGTTCTAAAGTTAACTTTTCTATTTTTCACGCTTGGTTGGGAAATTAGATTAGGATTATTATTATTACTACAGAACGTCCACCATTTTGAGTAAGTCGTGTTGTACTGTTTTAAGGTACTTTTACTTAAGGAGGCCAGCATTATATCCATGGCGTCCTCTTGAATGTTTTTCTTGATGTAGGCGCACTTGTTAAAATTGCAGCACCTAGGGTAAGGTGTTGCCAAATTGGATGGGGTTGTCTGAAAGGAGATAAAAGTAAGTTAGGTCGGGGTTGCAATACGACCAC
This sequence comes from Rutpela maculata, assembly GCA_936432065.2. Taxonomy (NCBI): domain Eukaryota; kingdom Metazoa; phylum Arthropoda; class Insecta; order Coleoptera; family Cerambycidae; genus Rutpela; species Rutpela maculata. The sequence continues at coordinate 53,014,978 of OW386290.2, read as the reverse complement.
CTCTGAGTTTATCATTGACCTTAATTACGGATACCATGGCTATGATTTCCATATTGGATATACCACCAAGCATTCTGCATTGTCCGATTCTATTTTGCTTAAGATTTTTGGTATCAGAGAGAAAGGCGGAAATATGTACCCATCTAAGTCTTTCCAGTTTTGCGTGAATGCGTCTACGGCTACAGACTCTGGGTCAGGGAGCCATGATACAAATTTATTGCATTTATCATTTAAATATGTTGCAAACAGGTCTATTTGAGGCTCCCCTAGTTTGGCTGTTATCTCTGCGAATGCTTCGTCGTCAAGTGCGAATTCGGTATCTACGTTTTTAGACCTTGAGTTTTTGTCTGCTATGATGTTTTCTAAGGTGTTTTGTATCTAGCAAAAACAAATATGTAGCTTTGTTCGCACCACTGTCATTGCAACTAGTTTTAATTTTTTGTAGTTAATACTTTCCATTCTGTTGATTACAAATATGGCGGTTTGTTATCGATTTTTAATAAAATGTTACGCCTTTCTAAAGATTATGCAAATGTTTTAAGGCCGTAGAATGCGGCCCTAAGGTGCCCCAAGTTCAAGCACATTTATGTTTCCTCCCTTTCTCTCTGTTGCCAAAACTCCTTGGTTTCCTGCTCCTCGCAGAAGCTACCCCAACCGGATTTGGATGCAACGGTAAATATGGTTAGGTCATAATTTGGCGATTTTATGTTTTGTTGTGTAGTATTGATGTGATTTAACCGCCATATAAAATCTTTTTTAAATGTGGAGCCACGGCCATGTACCCGTTGTAGTTGCCATTATTTGTTTTCAAAGAGAGATATTTTTCTCTTTTAAAGGACTTTATATATAGCCAGCCGTATTCAGCCGCAGTACATATAGATACCAGTGTTCCCTTAATTTTCTTCCTTACAATTATTTTGTTAATAAGCGATTTTTTTTCCGGTGATGCATATTTTCATAGTTTGGGTATTTAATGTAAAGTCTAGAAACTGTATTTCGTGTGATGGCACATGTGACTTTTTTCTGTGTTAATGAAAAACCCCAATTTGATTAAAAGTTGATGTGTTTCTAGTATCTTTTGTTCACAGCCCTGAAAGACTTTACTGATTATTAAAAAGTCATCTAAATAGGTAACTGATAGGAATTGCCTATTTCTTAGATGTGAAAAGACTGGTTTCAGCAATTTTGAAAATACGTATGGCGCTGTGCACAACCCAAAGGGCAGGCACTGAAATTCATTTATGTTATTTTTAAATATAAACCTAAGGTATTTTTTGTGTTTATCATAAATCGGAATTAAAAAGTAAGCGCTCTTGAGGTCTATAGAGGCAACAAACCAGTTCTTAGCATTAAGTTTTCTTGCTGTTTTGAGACGCAGTGATAAATTTATTCAGGTTTTTAAGATTTAAAATAAATCTATGTTCACCATTCTGTTTTTGTCTTAGACAAAACGGAGACAAAAACTGATCTTTACAATTGTAGATTATTTTTATTGCTACCATCTCTAGAAGATTTCTTACACTATGAGAATATAGTATTAGTTCTTTATGACTTAATTTTGGCTTTTTAAGTAACTTGTATTGATGCGGTTTACTGTTAAATGGAATTTTATAGCCTTTCACCCAATCTAAAATGAGGTGGTTATTAGTTATTTGTTCCCATTCGTCAATATAAAACTTTATTCTTCCAGAGTATTTTCCGTCTTCCCTTACTTCCCTTACCTCTAGCGTTTTTTCCGTTCCTTCCTGTCCCTTCTCGGTTCCTTGTCCCTGTTGTATTTGTTGAATCTTGTCCTGTTCTGGGGTTTGTTCATAAATTTCCCTTTCCATTTGGTTTTTACATTTTTGCCTTTGTAGTTTTTTGAAGTCAATGGGCCTGCCTTAGGTTCCTTGGCAGTAGTTTCAAAGGCTTTTATGTTTTTACATTTTTCCGCGAAATTTTCGCCGAAGAGGAGCGAGTCTGGCGGTTGTGCGGCAGCCATTTTTTGTACCTTGGAGTTAAAATGTGGGTACAACTGGAATTTCCTGTGATTGGAGATCTTGTGGAGAACGTAGCATAAAATTGTTAGATTTGGATTTGTTTCTTCCTGTTCCGAATTATTTCCTTTAATTAAGTCGTCTAGGGTGCTGCCAAGAGCAGCTAAACCTTTTCCTAGCACCTCTTGTAATTCCAACAAGAAAGTTTCTTTTCTCTGTTCATTGGGAGACTGTACCTTAGAGTTTAGCTGAGGTCCCTGTAGGATGGTGCAATTAGATGGGGCACACCATTTTTCCAATAGTTGTTTTTTTTTTTTTGGAATCTTTGTCAAGCTCCTGCGATAAATAGTTTTTGTTTTTCCATCTGCTCGCTATTTCCTCTGATATTTCGGGTCTGAAAATATTTTGCTTGGTAGGGTCGTCCCTTAAGAGTTCGGTGATATCTAAATTAGCATCAACACTCTCCTTGCTTGTGGTAGAGTCTGAGCATTCGCCGCATGAAGAGGAATCTGACTCTTCACGTATTAGTTGCTCCCATGAATATGTACACGTGCTAGCCTGCCTTGTGGTAGGTCTGAGGTCTGATACATACATTTGAGAAATATGGCGGGCATAAGTCAAAAACTATGCTGGGTGTTTTTTTGTATTGTGAGATCTGTTCTCGTCTGACAACCCATGCCAAAAATATTAGCCAGTGGCCTAATATTTTCCTCCATCCCCCTCCTTTCCTCTTATACCTCTGTCTGAAATTTGTTCTAACCTTATATATATTATTACTTACTTGAATCGGTTTTTTTCAGCCTTTCTTCTAGTTTATTCATCTTTTTTATTAATTTCAACTCGGTGGCTTTCCTTTTACGATTTCCACACAGTCACTAGTATTGTTAAACACAGGACTTTAATCTTGCACAGGACACTGAATGTTTTTAGCACACACTCACTACTTTTAGTTGTATTACACTGATCACTTAATTTTAGGTTAGCTGTTGCTTAGCAGTACTTGCTTGTAATGGCGCAAGAAGTATAATGATAAAGGTCGGCTCATGTGGGACGGGTGAATCATCGCTTATCTCTCTAAAACTTGCGCGTAACAGCTTAGGAAGTATGACTACAGGGTTTTCTATTCGGATGTGACCAAACGAAGTATAATATTTTTCAATATAGATGTTTTCATTAAAATAAAAGAAAAAACTATCGTTTTATTAATTCATTTTTTGTAGCTCTTAATATTTTACCATAATTGATCTTTTACTTAAAACTGTGACAAAAAAAATACCTGGCAATTTTAAAATCATTACTTATAACTTAAAGACTGTTCAGTTCGATAAAATTATATGAAAAATTGCATCGAACTTTTTATCTCAAAATTCGATTCTCTTTCGGTTCCAATAGATATTATTTTTTGGGTACTACCACCTCAAAACGGGTGACATCCAGCCCCTATAAATTAGGAGTCCGCCACATAATATAGAGACATTTTTTTGATGCATTTACTTATTAATTATAAAAAAAATTCATATGGCATTATTTTTCAATTAAAACCTTTAGTTACCCTACTAATATGAGTGTGTATTTTTTTAAAAATATGTGTGATTTTGTTCTATAATTCATTTTTCGTTTATATCTTACTAACTGTTTAAAATACAGTAACTTTCATTAATAAATATTCCTCACACTAATTCAGATATTTGCTTATACACATCAAATCAATCATACTCCGTAGGTGAAATCAATTTAATTCATCAAAATTTTACTAATGGTCCAGTCAACGAATGAATTGTAGAGGACATTGAGGAGGGGAGAATTTTCCTCTTCAGGAATGTGACTAAAAGTCCCCGCCCCTAGCCCCGCCCCTAGCCCCGCCGCTTTAGGGGAGGAGTGGAAAGGTTCCTTTTTTCGATTCTTCGCTTATAACTCGGAAATGATGCTTCATACGGAAAAAGGTAATCTATGCAAAATTAAACATAATTAAATATTCTACAAAAATGTTTATATTCATTTTCTTCCTATGTGTTATAATTTACGAGATATTCGCCAGCCAAAATCGATAATTAATAATTGAATTAATTATTATCTTTACAGTTCATCTCAAACTTATAGCAACATGAGGCCCAGTGTTTCAATGCAAAGTTAAGCACTTTATCCTACAAATAAATTAGCTAGAAGTTTAGAATATGTTTTTATTAAACACTTTATTATTGCAACTTCATATTCTAACCTTCTAGCTAATTTACTTGTAGGATAAAGTGCTTAACTTTGTATTGAAACACTGGGCGTCATGTTGCTATAAGTTTGAGATGAACTGTATTTTACAACACTCGACGTATTTACTAACGAAATATTTTTTCGAAATCTATATATGTCCTTATATACACAGTGTGACTCACTTAAAATGAAGACACTCTTATAATTATAGAACAAATTAGAGTCTACTTATAACCATAAAAACATTCGCCTGCTACAAATTCAAAGACACCTGCGGTACCAATATATTCGGAAAAAAATAAAAAATCATATTAGGCATTTTTTATCGAGAAATTTTGTAAATGAAACTTGTTCAGAATTGTGCAAAAACCTTAAGTCCAAAATTTAATAAAAATAAAAATATTGAAATTTTCATTAAATTATCATTTATTTAGTAAGCCCCATGCTATTTTAAAATTTCTAAAAAAATGTATTGGATCGACGCAAAAACTGCACAGCGCAAATTTACACTGTAGAGAAGGATACCCACTGACGTTCGTCAGTACAAAAGAAAAAAAAACACCATTTTTTTTTAAATCTGATCTCAGAAAAATGAAAATATAGTGAAATATACGATTCTCGTACGTACCCATCTGCTGATGAATTTCTTCCAGACATAAATTGTCTCACCGCAGCATTTCGTACGTTCCTAGAGGAGGTGATGATGAAGAGCACCAAAAGACTTGAGGAAACAAGTAAGAAATGGGGTTGGGAGTGTAGAAGAACGCACTATCGGGCGTCAAAATGACGCGACACCAATTTATTTCTCAGGGGGCGCCAGTCGCGTGTTACCCCGTTCTTCTACCTCCCAGCCGGGTTCGAGATAAGATGCACTGCGTTAGCCGAATAATGGACCAAGGCTGCACTACCTCAGATCTTTAACGGCGCTCTCTCTCGCCGTGAATTCCTGGATTTAGGTTTTTGTACCTTTTGAAAAGCTAAATTTATGCATAAAAAAATCCCGATCGCAGAATTTCTCTCCGGTGGGATTAATTTTTGTCGCGCTGATCACGTTTTTGTCTGCTAATAACGGACTCACACCCGGGGATTTCTGAGAAAAACGCATAAAAAAATCCCTATCGAACCTCCGTACAACAACTAGAAGGTCGAGTGTGATGCAGTAACTCGACACATCCGGTTTTCGGTACGAAAATTCCAAGGATTATAGACTAGCAACAAGCCTCAAGATCAATTAAGATGCAATAGTTCAAAGAATCCGTTTATTTAACAGATATGGTTATACAAAAAGGGGTTATAGCAAAATTTTTATTGTAAGAATCGCGCCTTCCCCAATTAAGACAAACGGCTTTCAGACCATACAAGCGAGAGCGCTCACGCTAAGGATCGATTAGGTAGAAAAGATTCATGCATACCTTCTCAGAATCAAAATGCGAGCTTTTTAGAGAAGTCTTAGACTCTTTGTAATTTTATAATGATTTTAACTTAAAAAAGTTTTACTAAATAAATTTAGTTTCGCTAGAGATACTTAGCTTTACAGTTCTTGTATCGTGGCGGTTCACGTACTCAAACACATTCATGAGGACTTATGACTGCATAAGTTTATTTGGCGTTCAATTAGTCCACAACTTACTTGCCCCTATGCAGTTGTTCAATATTATCGAAATGGCAGCAACCCACCTTCGAGCGATTTTTAGGCAAAATTGAATTTTTGGTTTTTTATGCACAAGGCGTTTTCCTCTATAACGGTATGAACTACTCAACGCGCTCGACCAATTTGCGAGCCGCTGAGTTAATCCAAACTCTTTCTATGCGAGAAACCGGCCTTGTACATGTGCATTGATTTTTATCAATTTTTTGCTTATCGGTTCTACGCCGGCCTTGTCAAAATCGTCGGTTGTGCCTTTTAGATGCAATGCATCGCTAAAATTTTATGCTCATAGGGTAAAGTCACCAGTGAATGAACATTTAAGGAAGTTGTGATGTTATGGACTACATTGTCAATGTATTTTTAATCTATAAAACTTAGGGAAAATTTTAAAATACGAAATATTTATTATTGATTCTATTAAAAACAACATCATGGAAAAATTTGAAATTTTTTTTATTACTTATAAAAATACAAAATACAGGAAACCCCAGTAAATGAACACAAAGTTCTATTGAATGAACACGGAAGATCCAATAAATGAACTAGATATTGAAATATTTGTTTATATCCTTAACTATAAAAAAACCTTTGAAATTAGCTGGCTTTGGGGTAGCAGTCTCTTTGAACCACTTTTTGCCAGGTTTGTCATCGTTACATGGGTTCTCGCGGCTTAGATATTTGAAAGCTTTTTGTACTGCCAGTTGGACTTCATTGTGGAGCATGGGAAAGCCAAGTTTGGCTTTCCCCATTATCAATTTTCCAGTTTTGTTTCCTCTTCTTGAGCCAGGATTCTTGGTAGTCCCATTTTATGTTCTAAGGGAACGTTATTCCTTAGTTTGTTGTTCGGAATATTGTATTTTTTTGAGGCTGCATTTTGGCTAGTTTGGCCACTTGTAATCTCCTCAATTGCTAATTCTATGCCTTTTCTCAGTATCTAAATCGGACATACGACCTTTTATCAGTTTACGTAGACGTCTAGAAGAAATAAAAATGATCTGCTAGGTACGTAGTAATAATAAGACATAAAACTGTGTGTGTTCATTAATTGGGATATGGTGCACCATAGCTAGATCAGTGAATGAACACTACATGAACACTACCAAAACACCCCGTTCATTTACTGGATAGACCGTTAAAATGCAGGTTTAGCTTATATTTTTACATTCAGCTTGAAATTCCGAAGATTTTGGTATATATAGATCATTGAAATACACGGTATTGTGTCTAAATCCAGTGAATGAACACAATGTTCATTCATTGGTTTTTAGCGAAAGCGCGAACCAGTGAATGAACACGGCGATATTTAAATAAAAACATAACCTTTATGCGGTTTTGAATATCTAAACATAGTTCTTACACCTTTGTATACTAGGGTAGTAAATAATTGGTCACTCACCATGTTCTGGTAAAATTAGAAACATTCTAGTAAACATGTGGTTCTACAGTAGGGCCTTACTAGCTACGCCACTCACCACTACAGTTCGCGACCATGTCAACTTTAGGCCATCATGGAATTAACGGATCACATGACTAAAATTAGCCAATGGTATCACAGCAAGGGAAAATGGTCTAAAATTGAGGTGTATTAAGGATTATTATCGCCCAGTAGTTCAATTCCTTAATATTTTGTAATATATGTGAAATTGTTCATTCACTGGTGCATGTTCGTTCACTGGTGACTTTACCCTACTTTAGAACAGGACATTCAATGACTGTACCTCAAAGATCAATGTCTTTGGTGGAGGAATAAAAATGAAAAATATTTTAATATTTTTTAAAGTATATTTTCGAAGTACTTTTTAAACTGGCTTTGGGGTACTTTTGAAAAAGTAATTTTTACGTGAAATTTTGGCGTACTTTTGATAAATTAATTTTCAAGCCAAATTTCGACGCAGTTTTGATAAAATAATCTGCAAGTGAAATTTTGGCGTACTTTTGATAAATCATTTCTCAAGCCAAATTTCAACGCACTTTCAAAAATATTATTTTTCAAAGTCCAACTTTGTTGCACCTCTGAAAAAGTATATTATTTATAAATCCTTTGCCATTATATACTTTCGCTCTCATATCCTGAACCAAAACATATTTTCCTAAGTGAAAATTCGGTGTTTCTCCGAATTTTCACCTGGTCATTTCTAACGCCTTATAGAACTCATAACGGTCCTTATGGACTGGTCTGAGCCTCTGCAGACTCTTAAAAATGTCCTTAAATGAAATTTTTGCCTAAGTCGAATTTTGATTCTGTCTTCGACTTAGGTCGATTCTGGAGGGTTCTGCAACAGCAGCACAAGGCAAAATATCTAGCTGCGGTGTTGACCAAAGACCCAGCGGCACCAAAAAAAAATTTAGACTTGACTTTTTGCAAGTGCACTAAAGATTGCAGCAGTGCCAGATGTAGCTACAAGAAGGTATCCATGCCTTTATGTCAGAACTGCCAGGGGAATTTTTAAGAGCGGCGAATATCTCGGAAACTATAACACATAGGAAGAAAATGAATATGAACATTCTTGTACGAAATTTAATTATGTTTAATTTTGCATAGATTACATTTTTCCATAGGGCGCATCGTTTCCGAAGGAACCTTCCCCACCCCAGAAGCAACGGGGATAGGGGCGGGAACTTTTAGTATGTTTACCTCCTAACTATCCCCAACACATCCCCGAAGAGGAAAATTCTCCCCTCGTCAATGTTCTCTACAATCTCCTTTTAGGCATTCATTGATTGGACTATAAACACTGAACGAATGAAATATATGTTTTATTCACACTTATATAGAAATAATCAAATTGTCTTACACGTCGAGTTGGAAAGTTGGAAAGTATAACATTTCTACTTCATTCGACAATTGGACTGAAATGTGACACTTCAGGTTGGAAAGTAAGCATTTGCCAACCTGAAAAAAAATATATAAAATGCTATTTAAAAATTTAGTTAACGATTTTTTTGGCTTTTTGTTCTTTAATGGAGATGATTGTGAATAAAATAGTATACAAACCTTGGTGGAAAGTTTCATTGCTGTCTCGAGAATTAGTTGACTATCTCATCTCTCGACAACAATGAAACACTTTTCACCTCGACATGTAATATACTATTAGTGCCTGCTGAACTGATGGGCGGGTAAGAGAAATAAATTGACCGCGTAATCATTATTTTATTCTAATTTTATTTGTCTGTATTGTATATTAGCTTTTTACTAACAAGTGTTTTACTTTTAGATACAATAGGAACCGAACCCCCTACCACTGATAGTACTCCTACATAGGGCACAGTCGATCATTTTAGTGTAATAGACAATGTGTTATACTGTAGGGTTAAAAATCTGTTTGGGAAATCTTTAATGTTTTATACATTATTCATAATGTACCTGTAAAATACATGCTATTTTAATAGGCGATCTAATAGCTGCATTTCGTTAGCATAAGCATTACTGGACTGATACATCAGAGAAGCTTGTAAATATTAAATTATAATTATTAAGGTTTTATCTCTGCAGTATTAAATTACGAGATCCTATTATATCAATATTTGTGGTGTTTACACGTTACAGTATATTGGTGTTTTTGCGAAACTGTATGTTTTATTTGTATAAGCAATATGAGTACTTGTCTAAAACTGAACTATTCAGACTGATCAATCGAAATCCGAACATAGATACAATGTGTCCAGTTTACTTTCGTCTACTAGCAGGAGACGATTCGAGATACGATGATTTCCGTTGCGCGACGATTAACACGTTTTTGTTCAATGCTGTCGCCCGGTTGCTCTGTCAGTATATCTACCTCTCCGCCTAAAGTCCGCGAATGGAATAATGCTTTTAAGGGACAAGCGTCAATTGGTATGAGTATGATTTCTTTACATACAGGGTGTTTCGAAAAGATTGGGACATCGCTTAGCCGTAGATTCTTTATATCAAAACAAGTCGATTTAACTCAAAAAGTAACTCTTTTCGTTTTCAAGATACAAGGTGGCAAAGTAAAAAAATTGTATTAGTAATTTGTCGCTATCTTGGAGACTATTATACGTATCTACTTGAAAGTTGGTAACGACATGTTTTTTTAGGTCGCTAATTACAATGATGATATTGTCGATGCCATATTTTATAGATGGCGCTAGTTACAGGACTTTTACATGACACTTTAAGCCATAGCTTTTTTGAAGTTGGGTTTTGGACATCGTCTTCTATTATAATCGAAACGAAATTTAGTTTCCTAAAGAAAAGGTGTACTTGTTTAAACGCAATAAAATGCACGCTTTCAGAGAAATACGCGATTTACAACTTTATCACACACCAATTCGAGGAAATTCAATTGTACCTAAAAGCGGTTTGTTATCTAGTAGGTATACGTCAAGTATGATGTCTTGAAACCGTCAATAGTGCTTGGTGTAGATACGTGTAGTATTCTCCAAGATAGAGATAAAATACGAATACAAATTTTTTACTTTACCACCCTGTATCTTCAAAACGAAAAGAGTTAGACTGCTACTTTTTGGGTTAAATCGACTTGTTTTGATGTCAAGAGTGTACGCCAAGCGTTGTCCCAATTTTTACAAAACACCGGGGGTGTTGAATTTCTTCGAACTGGTGTGTGACAAAGTTGCAAATCGCGTATTTCTCTGAAAGGGTGCATTTTATCGCGTTTAAACAAGTACACCTTTTCTTTAGGAAACTAAATTGCGTTTCGATTATAATAGAAGACGATGTCCAAAACCTAACCTTAAAAAAGTTATGGCTTAAAGTGTCACGTAAAAGTCCTGTAACTAGCGCCATCTATAAAATATGACATCGGCAATATCACCATTGTAATTAGCGACCTGAAAAACATGTCGTTACCAACTTTCAAGTAGATAGGTATAATAGTCTCCAAGATAGCGACAAATTACGAATACAATTTTTTTACTTTGCCACCCTGTATCTTGAAAACGAAAAGAGTTAGACCACTACTTTTTGAGTTAAATCGACTTGTTTTGATGCCAAGAATCTATGGCTAAGCGTTGTCCCAATCTTTTCGAAACACCATGTATAAGTTCACAACATTCGTATTACAATGAACCAATCTCTATATGAATGTGATACATTCTGAGTCGAGAAGTTAATATTAAAAACAAATTTAAAAGGTTTAAGAATGCAAGAAAGTCATGGTTCATATTAAAATTTAGTTAATCAATTCCTATTTTCAAAAACAATTTGATAAAATTCAGAATGTTATTTCTAACAGTAATTTAAGAAATATTTCTCTTACTTTAGTTGGTATTTTAAAGATCTTGGGTTTAAATTATATTAAATTTCTCAGATTTTAATCTATCACAAAATTAACATAATTATAAATTCCTTTTGTATAAAACAGGAAATGTATATTCGAGTCTGCAAGAAATAAAAAGTGACATGTAAATCAAATTTGACAATTCTGACAATGCTAGAAAAAACGTACACGTAACACGTCAGGAAAATGTTTCTATGGAACACGCAGGCTTCCAGACCTTTTTTTGCTTAGGGCACGCCTGTACGACAACTTCGAGGGAGTTGCGAGGGAGGAAGTTGAGGGAGTTGGAATCTTCTGGACTTATTTTGAACTCCCTGTTCAGGGGCGGCTTAAGGGCCGGGCAAACCGGACGGTTGCCCGGGGCGCCAAATTGAGAGTAAAGGAGGGGCGTCAAAGGGCAAAAAATTTTTTTGGAGAGGTACCCTCCATGAGGCGATAAAATATTTTTCAGATTTCTAATAGCATTTTCGCGTGAGGCGAAAAAAAATTATTTTCGGATTTCTAATAGCATTCCTGTCTGAGGCGATAAAATTTTTTTTCGGATTTATATTTGCATCCCCCCCCCCATGAGGTATCCCCCCCCATGAGGCGAAAAAAATTTTTCTAATAGCACCCCTCCCCATGAGGCGATAAAATTTTTTTTCGGATTTATATTTGCATCCCCTCCCCCTATGAGGCGAACAATTTTTTTCTAATGAGGCAATAAAAAATTTTTTTTGGATTTTTATTTGCATGAGGCGAAAAAATTTTATTTCAGATTTTTAATAGCACTCCGCTCCATGAGGCGAAAAAAAAATTGTTTCAGATTTCTATTTGCCAGTAGGGAACATAGTTCCACAAACTTTGTTCCATATTTCCATATTAGGCTTTCTTCTTGTGATATATTGTACAGAAGCAGATACTTGATGAATACATATTCTGATGAAAATTCTCCATTCTAGCACAATTTAGCAGTTGTTTGAAACGACACCCAGTCATTATTTTCATAAATACTGGATGATAGTACAAGGGGGTCATGCGGAAATATATTTTTCAGAAAAAGGCAATTGCGCCCGTAGGAGACCAAAGCTTATAAAATTTTTCAGTTCATCATTATTTAGCTTATGGAAATGAGACAATCGATTATTATCTTTTGATTGAAGTCCATGGTTATTTACTAACTTTCTACTTCATATATTTTCGCGTATCAGAGACAAACTCGCGATGTCGTCAGTTCATCACCATTTGAAAAATTTATATGAAAACGGTAAATTTTTATAATTCATTGTCAGTGCTGCAGAACGGTTATCGAAATGATCTGGAATGTCGTTCACAATATCCTGCTTGCCCCATTGCTACTCTTGGAGAGAGTTTGAACTTAATATTTTAATCGAGGGGCAAAGCTTTCTTCTGAGTCGCTAAGTTCATCGTTCACAATATCCTGCTTGCCCCATTGCTACTCTTGGAGAGAGTTTGAACTTAATATTTTAATCGAGGGGCAAAGCTTTCTTCTGAGTCGCTAAGTTCATCTAAACTTGACGAGAATTCAGGATCTCTGTTATCAGACGCTCCAGAATTATCCTCATTCGAAGATTTTACTTGATCCATCCATGATTTTTATTATATTCGTCAGAATTAACCTCATTACAAAGCCTGACCTAAAAATTTAGCGTATGGCTCTATGACGAGAAATTTATTAAATGATAAGTTTTTCCAAGAAAACATCTTCGTGTAACAACGAAAACTAATGGACTAACCATCTGTACCTAACTTTGTATTACTCGACTTTATTAAGAGCAAGGAACCCGCAGCGCTAAAGGTATCCGAGTCTGCCTCGCACTGACGAGAGCCAAAAAAAAACTCGAAATCAGTCTGTGAATGACTCTGGATACTTGTCGCAGCGGTGGGGATTCTTCAATTTAAACATAGTTCCCTTCACCAGCATTTGTTGCAAGTACTGCGCTTCTAGCAATGACGACAGTGTCATTCAGAACGCACACTCTAATGGTAATATTTGGAAATCAAGAGGAATACGACGAACCCTGCTTTGTGCATAATTCATCTACCATTCCTCTATCTGGACTTTACTAGTAAAGAATGTTGGTTTATGTTAAAACCAGATCATTCACCATTTTGCAAATTATACTTTCTATAAAGACAGAAGATTCTTACTTTTATTGTCATTGTAGTAATTATTTAGTACTTTTAGTAAATCCAAAACCTAATTTGAGAGACTCTTAAGCCATTGCAAAAATTTTATAATAAAGTTCAGCCGTTCTCTATTTACGCACGCTTCAACTTATAAGGACGCAAAAAAACAAACAAATATAAGGATCAAATGTTTTAGTTTAAAAAATATGAAATACTTCTTGAATGTATCCCTTTGTGGTTCTGCCAGTGGAGCAGCTCTACTTTCTAGTTAGGACAGGTCCGGACTGGAAACCATTTTGCTATCGGGCTCTTTGGCCAGCCCAGGCTCCAACCCATTTTTCATAGAAGACAAAACTTTGAGAAAAATTAAGTGAAATGAACACCTGTATATGTTAAAAATAATTGAATAACGAACATTTTTGCGACTAAGAACTATTTCAAGATTCAAAATTACAATATTTGCATGATAACATATATTAAATGAACTTTACAAGCTACAAGTGTTTGCAATTATGACGTGATATTTCATTTTAAACAATTATCTAAAGCCCTTACGTTCTATAAGTATTACTGTTAGGGGATAAATTCTAAAATATAACTATGAATTATTTTATCAAAAACAACTGAATCTTTTGTTAATTTATTTTGAATGCTAGTCGTAGCTTCTCAAGAACACCACGGATTCAATTCAATTGATAAAATAGGATTATGTGTAATACTATTTGTTGCCAATTAAATAAATTCTTGTTTTGTTTGTAAATTATATTGTCTGTGTATATTAGAGTAAATTGCGAAGCTGTGAAATTGTTTGTATATTTTCTATTTGATATGTAGGTATTAATTTTACATTAAACATACTCTAACATTGTGTAAAGTTGTAGAAAATAAATATTAGTTATTTGTTGTTGTGTATGTTTTTTTGTCTTCATCCCATTTGGCTTTTTAGACAGCAAGGCGAATTAGTTATAAGGGGTAGGTATTTACATTTGAGGTTACCTTTCATTAATTATAAAATCAGTTTTCACATAGTTTCAATCACTAAGTGCGTAACTTTTCCATACAATATTTCATAGACAGAAATGACAAATTCTACACAGCGTATTAGAATAATGTCTTGTTGAGATTAATTACGCTAAAGTGTGCAACATTGTTGCAAATTATCTATTAAAAACTAAGAAAACGTTACTCAGTATTTGACAGAATCTCAGAAAAGATTGGCATGGAAGGGATTTATATTTGTCACAGAGAAGAGAGAAGTTTAAATTTGGATATGGAAGATTAATTAATAACACAGGCACACAAAATAAAAGTGGTCTGCTTCTGGGACTCTATTGGGTAACCCCCATATATTTCGACGTGCTGAACACGAATCGGTGTCCGTTTAGCCCCATCACCCACCAATTTTTTTATGAGGTTCTTTAGGTTTTTCGCGATTTACTAAAAATTGGCTAAATGGTATCTGATTTGTGTTCAGCACGAAAAAATACATAGAGATTACCCAATGGAGCCCCAGTAACAGACCAGTTTCTTTGTACAGGCCCCATTGTTTTGGAGGGGGGGGGGGGGGTCTGTACGAAGAAAATGGTTTGTTACTAGGAAGAATATATCTTTTCATCACGGAACGGCATGTTATTCCTATTTTTGGTGACGGTAATTGTTTAATTGGCACTGTTTCTAATCGTTTATTTAATAACGACGATTCAAGTCGTCGAAAAAAATTAAAATTAATTGGAATATTATGAAGATTTTGTTGTTAGTGACCCATTTTATTGACTGTCCATTAATAATACAGGCACACAAAAAAGTTTTGCACTACCCAACAGACTACTATACCCATACGTATTTTGGGGCGCTGAAACAATCCGAGGTGAGAATTGACCCACCACGTCAGGATTTTGACATCTCCAAAAACTGCTAAAATCCAGTCAAAACTGAGGTTAAAAAATACTTGGAATAATGGACATCAAATTCGAAAACACAAGAGATAAATTTGATAAAACAATAGATGACCTTGAGAGAGCAGTGTGGGTAACGTCGTTGAAGGATTTCTGAAGAATTTCTTGGAAACTCGAATAATCCAGACTATATAAACATAATGGTTGAGCTTCTTAAAAATCTAGAGAACTTGGGTTGCTTAATGAATCTATAATTGTACTTTTTGCACTCCCATATAATTTTCTTTCCGAAAAATCTAGGAGATTATAGTAAAGAGCAAGAATAACGATTTCACCAAGATATTCGCGAGATAGAGTGTCGATATCAAGTAAGATGGAATGAGAATATGATGGCAGACTACTGTTGTATGTTGAAACGGGATATACCAGAAAATAAAAAGAAGAGAAAAAGAATGCCATTACACATGACTTTCGAACGTAAGAGGGTACTCTACCATAGAAGATCGTAACGCGATTTATAAAGATTGTTTTGAGGTAATAATTTTAACGTGATGGGTCAGTGCTGATCTCGGATTCGATTTCAGCGCCCCAAGATACGAGGTAAAGGGGTGGGTAAAGTGGTTAGCTCGTTAGCTCGAATTCTGTTTCAACACTCCAAAATATATGTAGGTATATAAAAATCCTGACGTGATGGGTCAACGCTCACCTCGGATTCAGTTTCAACGCTTCAAAACACATATAGGGAAAGTCGTTAGCTCGTTAATGCTTTTAATTTAT
The DNA here is from genome assembly GCA_936432065.2 of Rutpela maculata. NCBI lineage: Eukaryota > Metazoa > Arthropoda > Insecta > Coleoptera > Cerambycidae > Rutpela > Rutpela maculata. The sequence goes on along the minus strand of OW386290.2, from coordinate 52,999,086 downwards.
TTTTAACCTCAGTTTTGGCTACTTTTTTTACCTGTTTTTGGAAGTTATGTCAAAATTCTGACGTAATGAGTCAATTCTGATTCATTCTGACTCACAATTCTGAGTCAATATATGAAAATTTATTATAATTAGAAGGTAAATGCGCTGGCCATGTCGAATTGCATTCCATTAGTCAATTATTTCTTAATTATTTATTTAGAGTGTATCGAGCGATAATAATGAAAGTTTTGATTACGGTTTGGAAAATATTATTTGTAGCTAATTTGCTTTTTTCTGGTAATGTGTATGCAGTGCATTATAGTGTATTAGAATTTTATCTAATACCTATATAATTTTATATGCAAGATTTAGTCTCCAATGCTGTGCAAGATTCTCTCTCTAATGTTGTGCAAAATACTGTTCCAAAAATCGCATTCAAAAAGATATTAACAGGTAGTGCGGAAAATACAGATGAACCAATACGAAAAGTCATAACAATGCTTTTCTTTCATGTCATTCGGTGCAAATATAAAATTACCTCCTGTATATGGTCTCTATTATTTTAAATTTCTTCATTGTATCTTAAAATACAGATCGTGTTTTTATGGGCAGTATATAATAGGTATGCCCACAAACAAATACTTTTAAACGAATTGTTTTTCGCAAAAAAGTAATTCTCCATTTTCTATTTAAATTCACTTTTTCTGAAACCCAGCGTCATCTATACTTTCAAATTTCATAAGACAAGAATTTTCATCGAAAAATTATCAAAAATAATATCAAATAATACTTGGAAACGAATTTCGAATTTTTTTTCGAAAAAAAGTAATTCCTCATTTTTTATTTAAATTCTATCACCCACTGTCATCCATGCTTTCAAATTCGGCAATCCTCAATGCACGAATAATTTGCAGGGCTGCTGGTTCAAAACATTTGGTAATTTTTCAGTGAAAATTCTTAGCCGACGCTGGATTGTAGAAAAGTGAATTTAAATAGAAAATGAGGAGCGTTTTTTTTTTTTTTTTTCGAAATATAATTCATTTAAAAGTTATTAATTACACAGCTCAACAAAAAAAAGGTGGACTGCGCTCTTGATCAGAACCATCTTATCCTATGTTTTTTGACATGCTAAAATTGAAGAGCTAAGTGGATAAAGGTGTTATGTGACATTTTTGAAAATTTTGAGATTTCTACACAGACAACTATTTTAACTTATAATCTATCATTTCAATAAGTTTTTGGGATAATAAACCTTTCCTAAATGCGTTTTAATGTTTGATAAAGGTGTTATGTACATATGGTTTTTATATAATTTAATGGATAAAGGTGTCATGATCACATACCACCTTTATCCATTACTGTGCGATATTAAATTGTTTTAATCCAAAACACTTTGCTTTTAAAGTTATGTTATATTGACATTAATGTGACAAGTTGTGTTAAGTGTTTCTTACTATTATAGTGAAAATGGCCAGTCGTAGTAAACTGATATTACAAATGGCAATGAATAAACGATTTCATGAATCATGTAAGATGTTTATAAATTGGCTGATATTTGGAAATAGTGCTTATAGTGTTTTAATCCATATATTCATTTCGTTCAATTTCGAAATGGTATGAGATAGTACAAGAGTCGAGATGGTACTTAAGCACATTTATACCTTTTGGCAATTCAGCAGAAATCAGTCACATAGTGGCAATTTCTTCCCAGGCAAGTTTTAATAATGTTTTAAAAACAAAACATTATCATTATAAAATGCAATAATAAAATACGAATTTACCAAAGTATTCTAGCAAATTAGTCTGTAAATCAGAAATACTGGAAAGTGACGCTTTGCGGTGTTGATTTTTGTACAAACATTTTTATGCTGACAAGTAGAAGAGGACCGTAGAAATTTTTATGACAAGAGCAAAACTGATATCTGGTATGGCTTCTGCCCACCCAATATTTTGAAAGAGCATTAAATTGTTTAAGGCAAATCTGGCGAATTCCGAAATTCTTGCGGAAAAAATAATAAGTATGATAATTACGCCAATCAATTCAAAAGTCATTAACCGGGGGTTTAAGGTTATCGTTTAAGAATTACAGGGTTCGCTATGCTTACATCTATTGGGTTAAAAAAAATTAAAAAAAAATAAAATAAATAATACTAAAGAATACGAAGAAAATTACAAACTAGCTTTCGAACAACAAAAGCGTGACGGAGCAAAAGTTACAGTAGATAGAACGATTTGCTTTCTTACTTTATATCTTCAACAAACCATGCCGCTGCCAAAATTAAGTACATCGAAAGCATTTTACCTTCGTCAAATGTGGTTTTACAACCTTGGCTTACATACATTGAGGAATACTGAAAAAAAAAAAACGTTCTTTTTCACATGGACTGAAGATATGGCCAGCCGTGAAAGCCTAGAATTTGCTAGTTGCTTACATACCTTTTCACAAATTTACAATGAATATTTCCAAGAAAAGATCGATCACATTATAATATGGCCCGACTCCTGTGGTGGACAAAATAAGAACTTCAATATCATTACACTTTACCAGTTGTTGATTTTAAAGAGAGAATTTAAAGTTATCGGCCATAAATTTTCGGAGGTGGGACATTCATATTTAGATTCAGACAGAGACTTTGGCAGAGTCGAGAAAATTTTAAGTTAACATTAAAACATCTACGTTCCGGACCAGTATCGAGAAATTTTAGAACTCCCAAAGACGCCGTTGTCATAGATATGAAGAATCATTTCAAGGATAGGTATTGATGGAATTGCCTCAAAACTCAATTTGTACAACAGGAAGAAAAACTTGAAAAATGAAAAGGTTTATTTTTGCGACGGTATAAAATGGCACCTATGGGTGCTACTATTACATCACTAGATGAAATGACTCCATTTTACAAAGTCGATATTTTAAAGAAAAGGAATATGCATAAGATAAATTCCGACTGTATTGCTCTAACGGTGTTTAATGAAAACAAGGGCAGCCTAAGTGTAAGAAAACTGGCCAATCTTAAAGAACAATTACCATTCATAAATGAATGGTAAGGCCGTATTATCACAACATACTTGGAAATGACCAAACTGTGGCTCAAAACCGTAGAACTGTTCGATAACCTAAAAATTCTACAATGTTTTAATAATAATAAAATATGTTTAATTTCTTAACACTTTTATTCACTAATTCCTTATTCATTTCAGAGAAACTTATGAACGGATAAAGGTGTTATGTACATTAATTTTTAAAAATTTTCGAAAATAATGACAACTGACAACTTTAGTTATTTGTCTCTGAAAAGAACATCAAATGTCAATATCATCGCAAAATGCAAGCTATATAGTCGTTATAACAAAAAAGTTCTCGCCTAAAAACTTTCGAGTTAAATTACTCAATAACGTGTGTTTTTGTGACATAACACCTTTATCCACTTAGCTCTTCAATTGATTCTGATATTTAAAAAAATTTGTCACATCAGTTTTTGTCTACTACCCCTTTTATTCCCTAAAAAGGGTAAAAAAGGTCTTGTCCCAAGGTTCTGATCTAACTTTTCTGAAGTATTTTCACGCGCTGAAGCCAATTTTGGACAGAAAAATGTTTCCTATCGTATCACTTTCCCTCTACCACCCCCTTTTATCTCCTAGGTGTGGAAGAGGGAAACTGACAAAATAGAATTTTTTTTTTGCCTAAAATTAGCTTCAGCACATCAAAATACTTTAGAAAAATTAGATCAAAACCTTTGGATAAGACCTTTCTTGTTTGCTCTTTTAGGGTATATAGGGGGTAGTAGACAAAAACTGATGCGATAGATTTTTTTTTAATATCAGAATGGGTTTCAGCATGTTTGAGAAATATAATTTTAGGAGGCCGTAAAAATAAATCAAAATGTCCTTAAATTTTGGATGTAGGAATTCTAATTACTATTACATCAGTCTTTCAATAAAAAAAACAACGGACCCTCATTACACACAGGCTTGCGTTCCTGCAAGGAGGTGACGTCATGTTATTAGCCTCTACCTTGGGAACGTTTCTTAGTCTCGCTGCGTTGGGGTGATTTCCAATACGAATAAATGACAAAACAAAAATGTATTTATTTTTTTGTTACATTAGTTTATAATACCGATAAATCTATCATTTCCAATTGAAATTAAAATTTTGTGGACTTGCCTGTTGACTTTGCTGAAGCCAATGAAATGATACTCGAAAATGCTACTAATTTAGTTCCTCAAGAAAAAATATCCTTAAGGATAGGATTTTGCAGAGTGAGAGAGAAATATGCGTTTATTTTCGATTTCGGAGACCTGGCCTCCGAGAAATTTCGACACTCATTCTGAAATTAAGAAAAAACTAACGAGAGCGCAAGCTCTCGCAACTTTTTATCTCTGATATTAGAAGTACACAAACTAACCTTTTTTTTAATATAAGAAGTTAAGGGTAGTCTGCGGAGGTATGAGTTAAAAGTTTAGTTATTTATTTATAAAATATAATTTTTCCATGTTATCTCAAGCTCAAACTTTTATCTTCTTTTTTAGTCTTTAAAAAAAAAAAATTATATGGCCACTTACCTTCAAATACCATTCAAATAATATTGTCACTAAAACATATGTAAACCGCAGGAACACTTGTACTTAACTAAAAAAAAGAAGCGTGTCAATTCAGTTTATCCCTACTTGGTAACGCGTGAACAAGGAAACACGACAGTTTACGACACTTGTTTGGATGTTTTGAATGTTGCTGATAAAAAAAAAAAATATATATATATATATATATATGCTTATGAAGTTTGATCATTTTACTTTCAGATGTTTATTAAAATATCATATACTTGCCAAAATGGTATTTTGTCCGCCTAGATTACGAAAATTCCACACTGTGCGGCGGTCGGCTACTGACACACTTCATCAGCAATATCAGTATGGCACGAGATAAATATACCAGTATCGGTACCGGGTACAAAGTAACGAGTACTCATTGGAAAAGTACCGGGTACCGTAAATACTCAAATGTACCTGTATTTGACATCACTAATGTTAATAGCGGGTTTATGCATGCATGGATTTAGTGGCGCCAGTAGATATTGGCACGCCAGTAAAAAAATATTGAGCGTATAATCAATTACTGGCGAGCATGCATCAATGCATGCAATAAATTTTCTGGAAACTGGTATATATGAGAATGCAGGAAATGTAGTTTCAAATTCATTAGACAACCTAATTTTCCGAATTTCTTTACCATGTTGGATACTATTTCTTTGTAGTCTTTGCTCTTATTGTTTGCTAAAAATTTATCAACAACTTTTTTAAAGCTCTACCAAGTTCCCTTTTCCGTATCTGACACTGTAGTGATGAATTTCTTATCTTAACATTTTGCTTATTTATGGACCATTAAAAATGCCTTCCTTCAGTTTGGCTTCGCTTATCTGTGGAAATTGTATTCCCAAATACTCAAAACATTTTCCTGATTGACTGAAACTGACGTCAGGATCGTATTCAGCGGTCAAAAATACATCGAGTACATGGCCTACTTATTTAAAATCTTTAATTTATATTTTAAACCCTATTCTGATCTGTTTTAACCGGTTTTTCGTGGTTAACAAAAAATCCTGACCTGATGGAGCAAAACTGACATCGGGATCGTGTTCAGCGATCAAAAATACATCGAATACATGGTCTACTTATTTAAAATCTCTAATTTACATTTTAAACCCCATTCTGGCCTGTTTTTCGTGGTTAAAAAATCCTGATATAATTTTGTAAAATTGATATCGGGGTCGTGTTCAGTAGTCAAAAATAATATTTGGCAGGCAACTGAAGCTTATTGTCATCGAAAAAGCAATAGCAATATCACTTGCATCACTTGTACTATCAGTACTGTATACTTACGCACAGTTTTCAAGCAAACTTAGACAGTAACGATTTTTACTTACATGTGACACGAGGTTCGACAGAATTCTAGTCCTAATTCATTGTCCAAGAAGAGGAATTTATTTATGATCTCAAGAACACATCATTTAGAGGCTCCGCAAACGATTTGGTATTATATTAGTACCCTGGAGCAAATAACATTGTTACGTGTTTACTAGCGTGGGCTGAAAAACACGAAAATTTGAATTTGCAAATGGCCTAGTTACTAATTTATTACTATGTATCTAAAACTAATTCGGGTAAATTTTTAGCCAAATCGGTGAATATCTAGCCGCACCCCTACGGCCTTGAAAATGAAAGAAAGGGCCAATTTTTCGATTTCTAATATTTTTTAAATTGACATTTGAAATTTTTTTTTGACTCATTATTAATGTCTAAACACGTGTAGCAAAAGTTTTCCGTATAAAATATTTTTCAGTTCCAAGGAAATTAGAAATGTTATACAGAAAACCTTATTTTCGTCGAATTCTACGTTTTAGTGACAAATTTCTAATTTCCCTTGAACTGAAAAATATTTTATTCGGAAAACTTTTGCTACACGTGTTTAGACATTAATAAAGAATCAAAAAAAAATTCAAATATCAATTTAAAAAAATGTTAAAAATCGAAAAATTTGCCCCTGCTTTCATTTTCAAGTCCGTGGGAGCGCGGTTAGATATTCATCGATTTGGCTAAAAATTTATCCGAATTAGTTTTAGATGCATAGTAAGAAATTAGTAACTAGGCCATCTGCAAATTCAAATTTTCGTGTTTTTCAGCCCACCCTAGTGTTTACACCTTTTGTAAACACCCTGTATCGTGGATTCGGAAATTATAACGCTAAACACTAATTTATTAACTTACTACTAATTACAACAACAATTACTTTCAACTAAACTCAAACTAGACTAGACTGTCCAACTCTGCTGCTCCATGCTTTTATATACCCAAAGAGAAGGGATCTAGATTAGTCTGTATGATGTCATCAATCTCTAGATGTTTCCAGAAGGCTCTTTATTGCTTCCAGATGTTTCTTTCTAAATCTCTAAATTCAGACACTACGTGCCATCTCTGGGCCGATTGCCAAACTAACCAAACCAGCTTAATTGTTCTCTGTTATTTCTACCGTTTGCATAACTTAAAGTAAGTCTCCTCCACAGATGTCTCTGGGGGTATAAACATCACAATATGATATAAAGCAACGTAGAATGAACTTCTTCACAATACGAGTGCGAATATCGCAACCCGAGACAAAGTCATTTTTTTATAATAGGAATTTTTTTATTTCTTAATAACACAGGCACACAAAAAAAGTCGCTTTTTTGAGGTTTCACACATACTCCCGTGTATTTTTGACTGCTGAACACGACCCCGATATGAATTTTACAAAATTGTATCAGGATTTTTTGTTAACCACGAAAAACAGGCCAGAATGGGATTTAAGGGGGCGAGCGTAGAGGTGACTTCAATGTGAATGTCAGTCGATATTCCGTTAAAGCAACGTCGAGCGCGGTAAGTACTTGGATGGGTGACCCATCTTGGGAAATACAGCGTTCTCGTCCCACCTTCTAGCGGCTTGTATATCAGTGTATACGCGGAAGCTACGTAATTTCAGACGAGGATTACGTAGTGTATATACCATCCTTCAGAGGGGATGTAAAGCAGGCGGTCCCTTGTCTATTAAATGTTAGGCAAGTAAAAGATCCCTACTCTTCTTAAGGGAAGAGGTTCGGCAAAATTTTCAAGTTGGGGGTAGCTCGTCTCCTGGCGCCGGTGATAGGCCCTGGTAGCGGAAATAGGCCGACGTTAAATAAATAGATTAAAATGTAAATTAAAGATCTTAAATAAGTAGACCATGTATTCGATGTATTTTTGATCGCTGAACACGATCCCGATGTCAGTTTTGCTCCATCAGGACAGTATTTTTTATTAACCACGAAAAAACAGACCAGAATAGGGTTTAAAATATAAATTAAAGATTTTAAACAAGTAGACCATGTACTCGATGTATTTTTGAGCGCTGAATACGATCCCGATGTCAGTTTCAGTCAATCAGGAAAATGTTTTGAGTATTTGGGAATACCATTTCCACAGATAAGCGAAGCCAAATTGAAGGAAGGCATTTTTAATGGTCCACAAATAAGCAAAATGTTAAGATAAGCAATTTATCTCTACAGTGTCAGATACGGAAAAAGGAGCTTGGTAGAGCTTTAAAAAAGTTGTTGATAATTTTTTAGGAAACAATAAGAGCAAAGACTACAAAGAAATAGTATCCAACATGGTAGAGAAATTCGGAAAATTAGGTTGTCTAATGAATTTGAAACTACATTTCCTGCATTCTCATATATACCAGTTTCCAGAAAATTTAGGTGATTATAGTGAAGAGCATGGTGAACGTTTTCACCAAGACATAAAGGAAATGGAGTGTAGATATCAAGGTCGATGGGATGTTAATATGATGGCAGACTACTGCTGGACATTAAAAAGGAATGTGAAAACGAAAGAATAAAACGAAAAAGGAAACGATTATGCAGATCATTTGAAGACAAAAGAGTACGGTATCTCAAAAAAGAATAAATCAGGATAAGTCATGACCTGATTGGTTGAAACTGACATCGGTATCGTGTTCAGCGGCAAAAAATACATCGTATACATGGTCTACTTATTTAAAATTTTTAATTTATATTTTAAACCCTATTCTGGTCCGTTTTCACCTGTTTTTCGTGATTAACAAAAAATCCTGACCTAATTATGTAAAACTGACATCGGGATCGTGTTCAGCAGTCTAAAATGCATCGAGTACATGGTCTACTTATGTAAAATCTTTAATTTATATTTTAAAGCCCATTTTGGCCTGTTTTCACCTGTTTTTCGTGGTTAATAAAAAAATCTGACCTAATTTTGTAATACTGACATCGAGATCGTGTTCAGCGGTCAAAAATACATGAGAAACCTCAGAAAATTGACTTTTCTTGTATGTGCCTGTATAATCATTTTGAAATGAAATAGTATTTTTCGAACGATTGTTGCTTTTTATTTTTTCTGGGTAGAAAAATATTACTATTATTGTTATTCTTATATTATTAGAACATTTTGATTTATTTTTCAGAATCGGAAAACAAGGACTCATCAGAACAACCCAACTCACAATCACCATACAGTTTTTTGCTAGATCCTCCTCCACAAAAACCAACTAACATGGAGCAGGAAGATAATCTCCTGGATCTTCACGCAACTCAACCACAAGAACTTCGATACACCCAACATTTTGATTTTCCTAATGTGACGACTAGCTCTAGCCATAATAATTATAATTTGGATTTTCCAGCGACTGAAAGCCAACGAGACTCTCAGAGTCAACCAGCTATTTCTAGGGCAAGTCAACAATATGATTATCCAAATAGATATGACGATATACCAGAAGAAGAAGAAGACGATGAAATTGGTGTCACTGAGACTCAGCAGTGGCGAATTTAGAATATTTACACGCATGAGTTATACTAACACTCTCTCAGAGAGATGTTGAAGATGAAAATATAATGTTAATTTTATATCTAAGATCTGTGGAAACGCCAAAGAATTCTAGATTTAAATTATTTATTGTTCATTGAAATATACTAATTTACTATTTTTCATTTTGGAAAAACAAATACAAGAACAATGTTATGATAATAAATAAAAAATATCGTTACTCTCCTTCGATCCATTTTTACCCCTCCACCTTTGGAAAAACCTTCATAGTGAAAATAACGGGTGCCACATCTTGCATAAACCATCTTAAGGCCACATTCTAGGCCACATTTGAGGCTTCATTATAAGCTCACATTGAGCGTAACATCACCAGGAGTTCCAAAGTAAACGGACCAATTGGATTATCATTTGAAATGCCCCCTAAATTTACAGAAAAACTTGCTTGAAATTTGAACACATCATTTTATTAGTAGCCTCTTTTCATCAGAAAATAAAATTTCATGCACATATTAGATTTATATTTTATATTTCCGAAAAGGTCAGTAACTGAATAGTAAGCGTGTCTAGTTTGCACTCTAGGCGTACCTAACAAAGTAGGTTCGGGCCTCAGATGGAGCTAAATAATTTTTCATTTTAAAAAATCTTCAACGAATGGTTCGGATGCAACTATAAACTGTAGGGCACCTCTCCATCGCTCAGACAAATCTAGATCTCATAGACTTAAGAAGGTTATTAAGATGAGCTGGAAAGCGGCTAAAAACATATCCAAACATTTACGAGATCCAGTTGGAAAGCTCAATATATTGGAGAAAATTATTAGGCGTCAAACCTAAATACATTAGGCAAGATAAGAGTACCTCTTCTTCTTCTTCTTCGCCTTCTTCTTCTTTTACTTTTTATTCACAACATCTTGCCAGACGTTTAGTGATCCATGCATTATTCTACTTGACATCCACTTGCTGTATGGCCCATAATCTCACCAAAGCTCCTTAATGACATCATCCCAATGTTTTGGAGGGCATCCTCTTCATCTATTGCCATCTGGTTTTCCTTGAACTATCGACTATTCTATATTGTCTTCTCTCTAGTAGATGTGGCCAAAAATGTAGGTTTCGGGAAAATACGATGTTGGAGAGACACTTTTGGGGACTATTTTTTAGAGAATCGAGCCATTAGTGCGATGGGCTGTCGAGGAAATTCATAGCAAACATCTCTAGATTCACATCGTGTTTCCTTAATTCTCCATGTGTCAGAAGCAAAGATTGAGAAAACTGGGGCGTTAGCAAATCAGACCTTTTGGCATTTTGTAATATTTCTATCACGCCAAATTTTGCTCAACTGGCATATTTCCGATCTTGTCATCTGTATTCTCCGTCGAATTTCATATTTGCAGCTGTCAGTATTGTCCGCAAGGGCTCCAAGGTATAACATCTTGTTTACTACCTCACAGTCACCTACCTTTAACGTGTCTGGGTAGTTATGATTTGCTTAGTCCACAGTCGTAATTTTTGTTTTGTTTTAATTTACCATAATCGAGCTTACTTTCTGAAGCCTATCTAGCAGTTGTATGAGTTCGACTTCGCTATCATCTGTAAATCTGTTAGAAATCTTGGTTGCACACATAGCTACTCCACCCTGCATATCCTCTAGTACACATCGCGTCACAACAGAGCACAGGGCCGGCCTTTGGGGCACCCCAGGGAGCGCCACGAGCCGAATATAAGGGGGCCAAGAGCTCAATATACTTTTTTTTTGAGTAAAATTTATGACGAAAAAAAAATGTATTTTGGATTTCAGCCCCCCCCCTCGCTCATTAATTTTGAGATGAGGACGACGACGAGGGCGCTTGAGGAACTAAGGCTAGCCCTGACAGGGCACAACCTGCCTGACACCTTTGCCTACATTACATTTGTCGGAATTAGTGTTGTCTCCAAAACAGCATTTTTTAATATAGTCCGGCCGATTATTGCAAAATCAAAGGTAATCGTGCCCTTAAAGCAAAAATCATGAAACTTGGTACATTTGTGAACAGTAATGTATACTTCAATTTTAAGAAAATCCAAAATGGCGGCCGTGGCGGCGATTTTTCAAAATGGCCGCCGAAAATGCAAAATAAACTATATCTCTGGCAGTCTTCGCCGTATTAATGTAGGATTTTCACATAATCTAAGTAAATCGACATGAAGATTGCCGATTTTTGCAATGAAAATACATTTTTAGTTGTTCAAAACCCGTACTTAGTATCTTGCCTATTTATTTCAATTAAATTGAGAAAAGAAATGGCAGGTGAGAGAAATTTTTAATACGTTTTAAGCAATGATGCTTGTGCGATAGTTTAGGTAAAAATGTCTTAAAAACACGGTATAAGATGGTAAATTTAGAAAACAAACCAAAGAAACGGGAGAAACTTGAAATCGACTCTCTTAAAGAAGACAGAAGCCTTTTCTTACGACTGTACATTGGATGTCAAATCCGTGGAGGCGATCTTGAAGACTTCCTTAGGCATGAGAATCATTCATATCCAGTGTCACTTTCGGATTACGGTCGAATCAGATTAGGCCAAAAATCAGATATACTGGATTGATGATGATTTTGTCCAAGGCTACGATTTTGTTTTGCTAGATGGAGCGGCCATTGTGATCGTGATCAGCCCTATCGGAGACGACACATTCCAAAATTAAGTAAAAAAATTTTCAGATTACGTCCTCAAGCAGTTCCGCCTTACAGTCCGACGAGTTGATGTCGTTTTTGATTCATATCACACGGATAGTTTAAAGGCAAAGTACGCGGAAGAAGAGGGTGGACGGAACTCGTTGGCGTGTGGAACTCACCAAACGTGTCCCGAAGGATTGGAAAGGTTTTCTTAGGTTGAATCAAAACAAAGAAGAACTGTTTCAACTCTTGGCTACACATCTCCCAACAATTAAATTTCCCGGAATAGTAATAGTCACAAATGGACAAGGCATCACAAGCAACTGCAATGAAATAGACATTTCAGGACTATCCCCATGCAACGAAGAGGAAGCTGACACGCGCATCTTCCTGCACGCCCATCATGGAGTCTCGGAGCCCACAATTTGCTGATCAGGTCCGTAGACTCAGACGTTGTGGTACTGGCAGTCAGACTCGCGAAAAAACTGAATTGCGATCACCTTGACATCGCTTTCTCTGTAGGGAAATCATTCAGGTGAGTGCGGTCGTTTTTATTTCTTGTGAAGTAATAATGTCTTTATAATTTTGGTACTTTTATTCTCCAGGTATATTAATGCAACAGTTATTGCTGATAATTTAGCAGTTGAGAAATATAAAGCCCTGATGGCATTTCATACGCTATTAGGCTGTGACACAACGTCCTCTTTTCTGGGAAAAAGAAAACAAGCAGCCTGGACGACGTAGTCCAGCTTTCCCGCAATAACAACGGCTTTGAAGGCACTTTCCCAAACCCCAGAACTGACAAAAGTAAGTTCCTGTTTCTCAAACATAGAACTATTTGTGGTACTCATGTATGACAGAACAAGTTCAGAAGATTCAGTGAACGTCGCACAGCACATCATGTTCGTGCACAAAAACCGGCAGATTGAAAACATATCACCTGCTCAGGACGCATTGCGCCAACATACCCTACGTGTGGCATATAAGGCTGGACATATATGGGGGCAAGCTTTACTGCAAAGTCCAGTTTTACCCTCACCTGCGGACTTTGGATGGAAAAAGTCATCAGACGGAAACTAGGAAGTGAGTGTACGTTTTTCGTATAGGCGCATCCAATTTCAATTTAATGTAGGTACATTGCAATTTTAAAATGTATTCCCTTGACATTTAATTTACCTTATATGTCTCGTCTTTTATCAGATCAAATGGATGACGCTGCCTCCAGCATCAAAGACATGCAGAGAAGTGTTGAAGTGCAGGTGCAAGAAAGGCTGCTCATCAAGAAGCTGCAGATATGGAAAAGCTAATTTGCCCTGCAGTGAACTTTGCTTTTGTGGTGGATGCGAGCCGAACAGTTCATAAATTAATTAGATTAATAATAATTAATTAATTGATTTGATTTAAAAATACAGTTATCCCCATAAATAGTCAACATACTGACTAAGTGATATTTCCTTAAAGAAAATTCCACTTTTTATTGCAAAGTCGGCGTTCTCCATGTTAATTTAGTAGGATTCTGTGAAAATCCTGTATGAATACAGCTAAAGCTGACGAAGATATCAAACTTTTTGCAATTACGGCGGCCATTTTGAAAAACCGCCGCCACGGCCGCCATTTTGGATTCTTGAGTGGGCTCTAACCTTAAAATTGAAGTATACGCTATTATCTATAAGTATGCCAAGTTTCATTTTTTTTGCTTGACGTGCACGATTATTTACCATCCGGCTGGACTATTAATAATAAAGAACAAATATTTGTGTGTCCCCATTTCCAATAAGCTTACAGTGTGCCACATTTCATATTGTCAAAAGCTCTACGACAGTCCACGATACAAAGGCATATAGTCAGGTAATATACAGGGTGATTGGTAAGTGGATGAATGTCTTTAAGAGGGTATTAATAGAGCTCATTGCAATTGATCTAACCATAATATCCAATTATGTAATATCCTTTTGAGATATTTTAATTTATGTTTTTTTAGGAACATTTACTTAAATTTAAAAAAAAGTAATATTTAGTTAGTTACACAATAACATAACCAAAAATTATTGAAATGCTTTGATAAGATAAAATTACAAGAGCTCAGTAAATAAAATGTAATATTTAAGGTACAAGGGTGTCAGAATGCGATTATAAATTCAAATTACCCCGATTTTGATAAAATTTGATACAGTTTGCTCGTGGGGAAGTGATGAAAAATCAGTATGAAAAGATTTTGACAATTGATTCGTAAGTATGAAAAATGGAGAGTCGATACAAAATTGAAATAAAATTGGTGGGGGAAAATTGTAGGATTCAGTCAAAAATTCTAAAAAATCAGCTTAGCTTAATCTTTGTAATTATTCAAGTGCTTTAGAATCAAGAGGATTATTAAATTATATTGATCTAATTCAGATAAAGCTTTCTGGCTGGGGACATGCCAAATAACCGAGCAAAGTACCTAATAAATAATTTTAAAATATACCCGACTAAAAGACAGACTATGCGGCTATATAAATTAAAACAGAACTTAAAATAATTGTATACTAAATTAAATAAGAATTGGGGCGCTACCAGCAAGACATTACGTAACTGATTCACATAAAGTGTGTACCATAGAGTTCATAAAATTGATATTTAGTATAGACAAGAGAAGCTAAGGTCTCAAAAAAATGTTGGCATTAGCCACCCCCATTACCACCTCCACCCCATTATTAAATGGGATGAAAGAAAAATGTGATTTAGTGTGTGTACAAGAACCAGAAACCTCAAAATATTTTTTTACTTTATCCATCCCCCACTCCCACCCCCTTCACAGGGGGTATCGTTTTATGGGTTTTTGGGGTAGAGGATTTCAAATATTATATTATTAACGTTCCATAAACAATTATTTCCAGATACAAAATTTTTTCGTTGTGTGACTTGGATAGAAAATCGGAATGTGGAAGTAGTGATTCCTTGGGCAGCCGTTTTTTTTTGTGGGCCTGTGTAATTTTTTGGTAGGTACTTTTGTAGCTGCATTACAAGAAGATTATTTATTCTTTTTTAAAGATTTATAAGAGTTCAAGAGTAAAAGGGGTTCTTTAATTTTTTTTATTTTATTTTAAAAATAATTATTACGTTCAAATACAATATTAAAACAGCGTAGAGAAAAATACGGGGGTCCTCACGAATAATTCATACAAGATGTTTTCTTTTTTATATACTATAGAGAGTTTACCCCAACCATTAATTGATATTTTCCACAAAAATATCTTGCCCGCGCTACGGCCGCCATGTTAAAAAAATGACGGTAGAAATAGGTTTTTCTTAATTGTCTCCTTCCCTGTTAGTTCTACCCTAAAATTGGGTATTACCAATACTGCAGAAAATGAAAAAGCTACAACTTTTATTTAAACTATTTTTCTCTATTATTATCAATATTTCACGATTTGTAATTCACTGCATATTTTTGTAATTATCTCTGCCCTCATTACTCCTTTGTAGTAATAGCCCAGATAGTACAGTAAGTGAAGCTTTTAAATCTCAGCCCGAAAACGATGTAATGAATTTCCAATTTTTTTTCTTCAACGTGCTTCATAAAGTATGTAGATAATAATCTGTATTGTCATTTTTCCTGCTTTTTGGTTAGGGGTGGTCCCCACCCCTTCTCAGGGGTTGTCGCAAAAAAAAACAAAAAATACACATTATCGGATAGAGAATCAAATTATAAGAAAGAAAGGTCTTATAACACTTTTTTGCTAAAATGCATATTTTTCGAGATATTGCGAACTGTAAATTGCAATTTTCTCCCCCTAAATCAGTATTTCTAGACGTTTTTTTTAAATTACTCGAAAAATGTGGACTTTAATAAAAAAAATGCAAAGGTACAAAATTAAAGCGTTTACGTTTAGTATTGGAAATATGCAGTGGCGGCTCGTCAGGGGAGGCTGAGCCTCCCTTTGGAAGAGTAGCATACCTTACAATCTTCCAAATTAATATCTTTCACTTGTACAAATTTCTCTAATTGTCTTTCAAAATATCAAGCCTCCTCTGCAGACAATGTCACGAGCCGCCACTGGAAATATGGCATTTTTAAAATGGCGCCGAAACATTCAAAAAAAATATACGACGTTAAAATCTAAAATTACTCAAAATCTACATTATGAGAAAAATTGTAAAATTGTAAAAATTAAAGGTATTGAAATTTTCTTTCGATTGAGACGTATTACGACCTTTTAAAAAAGTTACAAACAAAAAAGTAGAGCATTTAAAAACATATGCGCCATTTTTTTTAGTCTTATTGCTCTAATTTCTTTATTAATTCAAATTTTTTAAGTATACTTCTAGATATCGGTAATGTATATTATTACTAACATGCTCAAATTTTTTAGAATTTCCAAAATAATTATTTTTCATTCTGTACCCATTTTTAATTATGAAAATTTTTATAATTTTTTGAAAAAAGTCTAGTTTTTGAAAATTGCTCAGAAAATATTTTTTTATAAAAAATGATAAGAGTACAAAAATGAAGCTTATAAAAAAAAGAAAAGTTTGTTTTTTTTTTATTTTACTACGACACACTGTTCTAGAGATATAAAGGTTTAAAGATGACGCTTGAGCGCATACGCCAGAAAATTATGTATTTAAAATTGAAATATCTCTATAAAAACTAGAAGATTTATAAAAACATGATATAAGAATGAAATGAAGCTTATAAAAAAACGAAAAGTTTGGGTTTTTATTTTTTTTCCTACGACACACTATTCCAGAGATAGACAGTTTGAAATACTGCTGAAACTTTTCAGTTTGTACGCGCATATTAAATGTCTATAGGAGGTAGAGAAACGAGCAATAGCCGTCTATTTTTTCGAATAGTACGCAGAAAAAGAGTGTTGCATTGCATTTTAGCATGTTTAGAGTGCAGATTAAAAATATTATATAATTAGTTTACTTAATTGTATTAATTTGATTTATTTATAACAATCTGTATTTTTAATAAAATTAGATTATAGATTACTATACTCTTTTGTGACCATTTTTAATCCATCCATCCAACTAAAAACATAAGTATATGGATTTTCGTCAATTTATTTGTAACATTAAAAGAATTATTAATTTTTCACTATTTAAGGGTGGTTTAAACCTTCAATATTTTCGTCTTTCCTATGTTCTGACCTCGTAATCATATTCAGCAACCTCAAAAACATTCAGATGGATTTTCGAGATTTTATTCCTAAGATTAGAAGACATTAATTTTTCAGTATTCAAGGGTGATTTCAACCCTTAATATTTTAGTCTCATAAGTTTTGACCTCACAGTCATATTCAGCGACCTCAGAAACATAAGCATATGGATTTCTGTTAATTTATTCGTAAAATTAGAAAAGTTATTAATTTTTCAGTTTCTAGGGGTGGTTCCACCCTTAAAAATAACAAGCAGGTAATAATATATTTTGATATACGTATTTTATAAAGCATATTGCAAAAAAAATTAAGGAAATTCCTTTCATCGTTTTCGGGCCGGGAATTTTACCATTTTTACTGCTTCACTTACTGTACTAAGACGACAGAAACTTTTATAGTGAATCTAAAAAAACTTACAAAATTAATAATGTTTTTTTTTAATGAGTTCGTGAAAGTGTATAGCATAATATCCTGAAAAGTTTACATTTCGCTCGGATGAAGAACATAAAAAAAAGTGAAAGAACTATTTTTTTTCATCCATTTTTTGAAAATTTAGAAATTAAGTCAGGGTAGGAAAAAATAAAAAATGAAGGTGGATAGACCACGTGTTTCTGAACAAAAAATATGATAAAATGTATGTGTAAAGCCACGGTATTCCTGGAAAAAAATAGTGAAATAACTTTGTCACTCTATGCTGCCAAGCGCACGGTTAAATGCATATTAGCAGTTCTAAAATGTAAAATAAAGCATTTTTCTCTTTCTGATTACACATTTTTAACATTTTTCTTAGTGAACAGGAGGATAATAGTGAGTATGGAGGAAAAATATATAATTATGAACGCATACACAGACACCACACATAACCGCTGGATCTGCAGATCTGCCGCGCCATCACTCGCATGTATTTTCACCTGCCTTTACTGTATTGTATTTATTACAGGTAGACCTACCCACATTTCAACAATATCCAATTATATACATTTGTTAATGTATTGAAAAGTTCCAGAATTTATATTCAAAACTATAGAGTTATAAGGATAAGATCGTGAAAATCGCTATTTCTGATCATGAAATGATATTTTCATATTTTCGAAAAAATGCATACTAGTAAACGAATTTGTGTTTGAACATTCGAAAAGTATACATTTTTTCCAATAGGTCAAGTTCTCGGCAAATTACAGCCTTCAGCAGTGGTGCAGCCAGAAAATTCATCCGGGTGGGGGGGGCTATAGAACCGGCCTCTCCAGAGGATGAGGAAAACTTTTCAGAAAATTGTTGTAAACGGATGTGTATAGATTCTTCTACTAGATAATATTGGCATTAATTACAAAATATTTATTTTGAATACTGCTTTGTACTGATAGAGATTATGTGTCTTTATTGTTGGTTCATGGAGGATGGCTTGGGGGGGGGGGGGGGGCATGGCGCGCCCCTGGCCTTCAGTATATATATATATTTATCAAAAAAATCATCTAGCAAGGAAATTAAAATGATTTGAGATGTACTTTTTTTTGAATCCACGTTACTACAACTTAATAAACCATAATAATCATGAAGTGTACATACTTTTTAATAGTTCTCAATGAAAAAAGAACTTTTTTGAAGGGCTTTTATTATACTCTTCGCAAGAACGAAGAGTATATTGTATTTGATCGGCACATTTCTAAATCAGTAAATATCGTTCGTAGAGAAAAAAATTTTACATCGTTACGTTAGTGAACGAATTCTGAACAACTTTCAAAATGTCCGTCTGTCCGTCTGTCTGTCTGTCCGTCCGTCTGTCCGTCCGTCTGTCCGTCCGTCACGTTTCTTGTAAGCACAATAACTCAAGAAAGAAAAATCCGATTGTATTGAAATTTGTAGAGTAACTTAGTGTTAGCTAGAGGAAGAACCCTATTGTTTTTTAACAAAATAGATTGGTAAATAAAAAAGTTACTAGTAGTTTAAAATTTAAAAAAATATTTTTTACATTTTTTTATGGTTTGTAATAATTAGAAACCTTGCGAAATGTTATTTCCTATCACTATTTTTTTTTAATACATTTTACTAATGTGTGTTTCCTAATAATCACAATAAATTTTCTAATGGTATATATTACACTCATTAACAATTTTAGTAATAAGAAATGGTGGTGTAGCGGCAAGAGTTTCGTCTCGCAATCCAACTATAACGAAACTCAAACTAGACAATCATGACGTCACAGAACAAAAAACAGTAAATTTACTTGGACTAACACTTGACACTAGACTAACATTTGCACCTCATATAACTAAAGTTGTAAATAAAGCCTATGCGGCTCTAAGCAAACTTTATCCTTTAGTCAATAGACGTAGTAAATTATCAATAGACAACAAACTTTGTCTTTATAAAGTAATTTTTAGGCATATCTTAACATATGCCTGCCCAGCATGGAATATTATTTCAAATGCGCAGTGTTTGCGTCTCCAACGCACTCAAAATAAGTTACTGCGTCTATTGACTAATTCACCTCGTTACATCAGCATCGCTGAGTTGCATAGGCTCACGGAGGTGCAAATGATACGTGACTACATCGACGAGACTTCGCAAAAATTCTTCACTTACAAACTGACAAGTTCTCCACTTACACAAAACATCACTAACGTAAGACGACGCGACAATATACCACACACCCACAAATTAATTTACGAACGACTTCAAATCTACGAGACACCTTTACTTGACTAACATCACTTATAACCATCAAACACACAATCCTTAAAAAAACACATCCTTTTTAAAAATCCATTTCTTTCTACCTCTCCTATTAATCCCCCTTGACCCTCTGTTGAGAGCCTATCAGCCATCGAATGATTTATTATTTAATAATAAATAAATGATTTTAATCAGTTTAGACAAATGAAGCAGGGTTTTTTTATTTTCTTTTCCCTGCGCAATTAAAATATAATACACAATATCCTTTATTCTTTATTAAAATTTAATCGAACTTTTCAAGTTCAATTTAAGCAGTGCATAAACAACACTAGAATTCGATAAAACTATTTTTAGGCGTCGAAAAAATAAATGAAAATACAAGATTGGAAGCATTTTCGCCCCAACACCTGGCCACTGCGTCATTCTACGCTGTTCAGACGCGTGA
Source organism: Rutpela maculata (assembly GCA_936432065.2). Lineage (NCBI taxonomy): Eukaryota > Metazoa > Arthropoda > Insecta > Coleoptera > Cerambycidae > Rutpela > Rutpela maculata. The sequence continues at coordinate 52,978,824 of OW386290.2, read as the reverse complement.
ATGTGACGTAGTTTTTTTTATTTAATGATTGTAAACTGAAATGAAATATATAAATATCTTGTAACAATAGTTAAATAAAATAAAGAAATCATAAATTGGCAAAAAATTGGCAAATTGGCAATCCAAGGGTCCCGGGTTCGATCCCTCACAAGAAAAATGCGAAGAGTATCCTATAGAAAGTGTAACAATTATATAAAAAGCTCGGTAAATCGGCGAAGAGTATAATGCTTCCACTAGTTTTTTCTATATTTTTTATTGCGACGATTGAGTTCGGGCGTGATAATTTATATAAGTATATTTTTCGCATCCATCCTTTGCTTGTATTGTTTAAAACAAAAAAGCATCGGGAAGCTACAATTTCCATCTTTTAAATGAACCAGCACTCATATAGATTGAACAAATTCTGATTTAGTGACATGTAATTCAGTGCGTCGGCGTCACAGTCATGCGTATTCAAGCGCGCGCACGCATGGATCTCGCTCCGACTAATAACGTTACTTAACTATTTTTTTCCAGGAATACCGTGGCTTTAGCGACAAATTTTGTTAGGGAATTTTTTGTTCATAAACAATCTGTATTTTTAATTTTTTCCTACCTTGACTTAAATTCAAGATATTGAAAAAATGAATGAAAAAATTTGTTTTTTCACTTTTTTTTAAGTTCTGCATCCGAGAGAAATGTAAACTTTTCACGAACTCATTGAAAAAATATATTCATTTCGTAAGTTTTTGTAGGTAAATATACCTTCAACAACTAGGCTATAATTGGCTATTATCAATATTGTAGATCATAATATTTCCTAATGCTTTTGTTTATAGAATTTTCTTCCACGGCGAATTGTTTTAAAATTACGGCAGCTCGAAATTTAGAAAACTTTCGAGTTACTGTAACTTGTAAACAATTGATAGTGCAATAAAAATATTTAAACAAAAATAATATTTTGCTCTCACGTTTATGGTCGAAGTAACTATCTGTTAAACAGGCAAATTCATAAATTATTCTAGTTATGATTAATTACAATTTACAATTAAATTTAACAATTTATGTATTAAAAATATTCATATAATACATTTCACGAAAATAATTCCACTACTACTTCCGCACAAAAATAATTAAACTGAATTATTTTTATGGTTTTGTGATTTACGAAATACGGGGAATATGAAAGTACTTTCGTCAGGGGAAGATGGGTTTGTATATAAGCGAGAGGCACCCACCAAACTTGAAGCAGTTGCATCTTCTGTTTATTTTTCTACATATTTCAACATGAAGTTTCTGGTAAGTTACTTTAACTAGCATATTAATTAGGGCAATTATGAAATAAAATTACGTAAACGATAATAACATAATTATATTTAATTTTTGCCTGTAAACGCCTAATTTCGGTTGCAATTATTTAATAGTGTTAATTTTGTTTTATACATAAAATTAATTATCAGTTCATCCTAGTCTAGTCTTTAAAATGAAAATTCTCTAGTTACCACTATTATCATTATCAAAACACATTCTAGCATTTGGAAAAAAAATTAAGAAGTGGTGCTTAATATAATATCAAACTAGTCAAAAAGTTAAGCCATTAAAGACGAAAAATATAAATATTATTTTTCTCGAAACGTGTAATTTTCATTGAATTTAACTTTTTGCAACAAAAATTCGTTTATTTTACGAAGCAGTTATCTAGTTTTCTAGGTATATTCATTTTCAAAAGGCATTCAACATACTGTTGTAAATCAATCTTAATAGAAAACGTTCTTAAAAGGAGGATGAATAAAATCACCAAGATCTTATTTTCTATCATTAATAAAATAAAGCCCAGACTTACCTACAAGTTCGTATTCATCTTTTTTTTTTTGTTATCAAATCAACAGAGCAATTTTTAAACTTTTTTATATATAATATCTAGCGAAAACTTTAAAAGACTATTTAATGTGGGAATTTGATTTAGAAATGTTTATCGATATTTGAAAGTTTTAGTTTTTTTCCTTATTACATGTAATTATTATACAATAGATATGGCATAACATATAGTAGATAACACCCAAATCCAAAGCCAAGGCTGCCCGGAAGGAGATTACTCATTTGGATAAACGCAGACATACATCCATATCCACCGACATTGTCAGTGCCGGGGTTAGATCTCGAACCCAATTCTGGATAGATAATGCAACCAGCATATTGGCCATACGATACGACTTAGCTACAGTGCCGGTAAAATAGAATTTTGGGACTATTTCAGTTTAAATAAGCTGATTTACGTATTTGGATCACAACAAGAAAATCCTTTGCACTCTTTGTTTACGATCCGCTAATCCATTTTAGAAATATATAATATTTCATAACGAATATTTATGAAAATTCGTGTATTGTTGATTCGAGAAAAATGTTTTCTTCTTGTTCTTCTTATCCTCCTTCTTCCATATAGTATAGGAGATAGCTACATATATTATGGGGCCTAGGTTATAACATGTTGGCATTGCTGTTATGTTTTAGTAAATATTCAATTGTGGAACAGAGTATAACAGTTGATCGCCAAGATACCCTAGAGAATATTATTTAGGTATTATGCAAATCACAACTTACACACTTTTTTATTTATTATGAAAATACCTACTTTCTGTATATTGTTGCCCTAATCTGGGCACGCTAATATACTAGTTAGGTAAGTACTTTAAAACACTCATTATTGGAGAACCAATCAAAACAACTACTCTTCTAGCTAAAACTGACGAAGTATTGAATTACGTGATAGGATTACAAGATACCCTCTTTAACTAGCACCAAACCCCAAAGTCTTATACTCTGTTCCACAATTGAATATTTTTTGGGGCGACTAGCACCAAAACGGGCAGGGGGGAGGTCTGACTCACATAAGATAAATTACTCAGGAAAATATTTGCTAAAACATAACAGCAATTGTTATATCCCAGGCCCCATATATGTAGCTGTCTCCTAGACTAATATTACTTAGATTGCCTGCTACGAAAAAATATACACAGTGACACCTTTAAAGAAATAGTTGACAAAAGAATGTGGTTGAGGATAATAATAATATTATTAATTAATAATAATAATAATATTTGGTAAATAGTTAACTCAACTCTCGAGAAAGCAATATGTTGCTTTTAATGAAAATATACAAGTTGATATATTTAAAAAAAAAAAATAAGGAAAAAAATTTCACGGAGAACATGAATATTTGGAATAGTTAACACAACTGCCATTGAAGAAACCTACTATACTTTTAATGAAAAATATCCAGGATGGTGAGTCTAAAATAGTAATTAAGGAATTCTAGAGGAAATAATATTTGGAATGTAGTTGTAAAAAAGAGAGAAAACCTAATATACTTTCAGTTAAAAAAAATATACAAGGTGATCATTCAACAAAGAAAAATAGTAAATAAAAAGTGCTAAATAAAGAGACTATATAGTTTTGTATAAATACATTCATAGATTTTTTAAATTTTTGTTAAAAAAAAAGTTTCCACCAAAATAAAAATTTCCAACTTTTGCCAAGTCTGACACCCCCCTTCGCTACGACCTTGTTTGGATTGATTGCCTAGGTACCTGTAATGTTTTTCTTATACGTTTTTTCAAGAGACAAAACAGTTGTTAACTGAATCAGAATATTTAGTGAAATTTTTTTATTGAAGAAAAATTAGTAGGTAGGCATTTTAAAAAACTTAAGGGGAGGTTGTTAATTTCAACCATTTGTAAACAAGCTAGATAGATAAAGCAGTTACATGCGCTCTTATTATCAAAATCTATGTGCAGAATTTGATATTTTCCTGTCTGTACTGAAATAAAAATTAAATAACGTTTTTTGGCGCACCATTTCAATGGGCGTAGTTGGACAAAGAAACCTCATTTTAAAAATTTTATATGAAAAATCAACTTTAATTTTCGACAAGGCATAGACAGTTCAATTTTTTGCACTTTATTAGTACACCCACAATAGACAAATATACACACTAACATATTAACACTATCTATCTTCGTATTTACATCTTCACTTAAACTCCAGTAACGATATGTCCTGTATGAATTTTCATATTTTAAAACAGTCAAGGAGGTTTTTCATTTTATCAATTTTTTATTATCGATTACTTCTAACACTGGTTCAAGGAATCATTGCATCCAGTACCACTGTTATGAACGTAAAAATCGGTGCACACCTGCATATTTGCATGAAAGTGACCTTTAAATACGAACACGATATTATGTTAAGTAATTCGCCAGGATCCAGCTGTTGTTAAGAAAAAAAACAGAAATGAAATTGGTTACTTTAACACTTACGGCAGAAGCAGCTCACATGCATTTCTCCGGCTATTAATGATCTACACAAGGCACCAAAGCCAACATACAGTTCTGCATGAATAACAATTACCTTACACTTTGTGCTTACTCAAATGTACGTTTTTCTGTTAAAAACCTGTTCACTCCTGTGCCGCAAGAAACTATTTGCTAGCATTTCCTCAGTTCTAGTGTGACAGTAGTTTATGATTTATTACATTGGTTCTTGTCAAGGTTATTTTTTGCAATTGAAGGTGAATAAAAACGACAAGTATCAAACTGACAACAAAAAAATAAGAAAATTATTTTCGAATTAATTGACGAAGAATCCAACTCGACTATTAGATGATATCAGGTAAACATTTCTCGTGCATCACAAGAAGCTTAAAACTTTTTATTTGGAGCTACATGCTCAGTAAACTAGCGTTCTTTAGTATCTTACTCTATACATGCAGTCATATTTTCTGCAGTTTGGTGAACGTTAAGATCTTGCGCAATACCGAACTGAAATCCTGGATCTGCCATGTATTAGAGAAAAATTAGCATATGCTGTTTGTGAATAAATACGTTACCTTTTCTCTCTTCACTTTTCCTGATGAAATACTGGCCTACCCACTCAACATTTGCATCAAAAAATCAATATAGAGTCTTGGAGTTTTTTAAATGTGCTGTTGTATGATGTTTGCACACTTTTTCCTTATGACTTAATTTCACTAATGGTGTCATCCTCGGCTGTGAGTCTGCTATTAATCAGAACATGCTCAACATCTACTCATAGTTTTGAGCATTTGCTTCATTTTAGTCATATCCAAGTTGGATCAAAAAGTTCTACAATTTTCAATAAGTATGAGCATTTTAGTATCAATCCAAGTTATTTATGTATATTAGAGAATTTGCTCTACAAATATGAAGCAGAAGATTATATATGCTGACTTTTATTCATATGGTTGTCGAGTTCCATGTTAGCCAATGAAATACGTAGTTTAGTAAAAAAACTAGTACTCTATCCATTAATTTGATTTAATTTTTTCAGTTTTGCACCCTGCTCTTAACATCTGCAGTTTTTGCTGAGGAATCTGCGAAGAAAAAACGCGGGCTTGAATTAGGGAGTTATGGTGGAGGAATATCTTCTGGAGACCATGGGGGCTTTAGCGGAGGAGACTTAAGTGGTGGTGGTGGATTTGGAGGGAGCGAGCATAGTGGCCATGTGACTCATATCACCCTCCACAAAAAGATTCATGTACCAGTACCACAACCTTACCCAGTACACATTGAGAAGAAGGTGCCTTATCCAGTAAAGGTTCCTATTGCCGTCAAGGTCGACAAACCTTACCCAGTGCACGTAGCAAAACCCTACCCTGTTCCTGTAGAAAAGCCTTACCCTGTTAAAGTAGTAAAGAATATTGGAGTGCCAGTCAAAGTACCTTACAAGGTGCCAGTGCCAGTAAAAGTACCAGTTTATATCCCAAAACCATATCCTGTGGCAGTACACAAACCAGTACCAGTACATGTGCCTGAATACAATATCATCAAGAAACATGTGCCTGTATACATTAAATCTGGAGGTGGACATGGGGGCGATATTGGAGGAGGATTGAGTTCAGGTGGATTCTCTGGCGGCCATGATTTATCCTCGTTTGGAAGTAGCTACGGACATTAAGATACTGGTATTCAGTATCTCTATTCTAAGCTATTGTCTTAAATTAAGATCTCTCGCTGGCTGCATTTTAAGTGTAAATAGCTTTAGCTGCAAAGAATTTTTACATTTAAGCAAAACAGAAACGTGTTGTTAAGCAACTGTGATGCTGTCTTGGTAGCATGTTTGTTCGTGAAATGAGTTTCACTTGCTGTCAGTATGTCTATTTACGTTTTATTTCTTTTGGCGACAATCATGATTTCCACTACAGTTGTACCTGCCTATATGAACTAACATTTGTTATTATTTTTCTTAAATAAACATCTTTTTTCTAAAATATGTTTTATTGACTAATTAATAATATCCCAGCAAGGAGTAACAAATTTCTGTTTGACAGAAAGAAACTGATAAAGTTTTGAAACTTGGCAAGGGCCTAATGTTGACCATACTAAAAGTCCCCAATTCTTTCCAGTGCTCGAACCGCCATCATTACATGCAACTTTCGGATTTACGAACATTATATTGATAGGTACGGACAAAATGCTTCTAACATTTCTTGTAGAGAATTTTATAAGCATTATTTTTTGTATTAAACATAGTTTCGATATCGCTAATGGTTAGCAAGATACAAGCAAAAAAACTGAATCGGAGCACAATTTTTCCAAGAAGGCGTCTAGAGCTCAACTGATTTAGTGTAACGGCGTGCGCCCTCAAAGATGCATATTTAGCGAACAACCTATCAATGGAGTAGAACAAAGCAAACTATATATCAAAATAATGGTAATAACGTATTACATCAGAAAATGCATATTATCCAATCTATAAGTTGGTATAAGGGGTAGTTACAACCCAGAAAGTAATTTTTTTTTAAAACATGTGTTTTTACTTACCATTTTCACTCTAATTCGATAAAAATGCCTGGCAGAGGATATTTTTTTATGGTAAAATGTTCACAATTATTTGCCGAATTCGTCCATACATACCAACTATATAAAAATCGCAAAACTAATCATTCACGGTAAATCAAAGGGGGAGTAACAGTGAGTGTGCTGCGGTAAGTCCAAACTTCTATTGGCCATAACTTTTGATTTCACGCTTACCAAAATTCTGATACATATATAGAAAACTTTGTTATTCTCTTAGCTTTAATTTAAGTACAAATACATGGAGGTACATGTTTCATTTTGTGATAATAATAATATAAATTGTAACGCAATGTCACGGATTTCTGCGTACCAAAACTAAGTCGGTGTTATGAATGCGTGGTCGTGCGTGGTCGAAATCGACGTTATTGCCGATTTGCATAAGGGCATGGAGGGTAAAATATGCCGTTAACTCACGTTATAGGTTTTTGAGCTGAAATAATGAACAATTAAAATTAAGTATGTAAAGTAAAATGTTTATCTCATGATTTTTAAGCAGATAAACACTTTTAATAATAAATTGACAGTTACGAAATAAACAAAAAGTTCTTGTTAAAAATACAAGTTATTGCATGAAATAAAATTTAAAAGCGAGTTTATATTTTTAGAATTATTATTTCCTATATAATAGTGTGTAATGAAAATTCTCGAATAGTAAAAGCATCAAACAGCAAAAGTTGTATAGACAGCCATTATTGGCTCTATTTTGTCCATTCAAGATGGAAGTGTTTATTTTTAATATTTTAATATGAAATAATGTCAAACAGTCAGATGACAAGGAAAGCCATCACTAAATCTCTTGCAATATACACATACATAATAAAAGAACAGAAGGTGTCAACAAATATTAGGCTGCAAGCATGAGCGTCCACAAAAATACTTTCAGGGGGAGCAAATATACATTCACCTACGACATTAGAGTAAAATATATACCTATGTGCTGAAAAATTTAACAGTATGGCAAATTTAACAGCATTGGAACGGAATAACTAGATTTGCTCTGTGTAACCATGTCTATACAGATGTAACATACAGTTTAAAATTCATCTTCGCTGCTAGATGCGTATAAAACCTCTATATCCATATTCTTCCAAAATAAGGCACATTTGCATATATCAATACATTTTAATCCAACCTTAAAACACTCACATTTTAAAGTATCACATCATGCATCCTTGTCCTTATAACTTATACGTACTTCCTTATGCGCTGTTTCCAAAACAGACATCACTGGTAAAATATAATTTCCATCAAAGAACCATCCCATTCTAACAGGATTTGCACTATACGATGAGTCATGACTATTACACAAAATTTTTACTTGTAATAAGAAAAGTTTTACGAGATATATAAGAGAATCCTCAATTGGTGGAAAATTAGCAATAGTCTTGTTCGAATTTTGAAGATCATATCTTAAATCATCTACATCTTTAGTTTTTGATTTGTATAGCAACGGAACATATCTACGAGCAATTTTGACGGCATCGTCTATAAAGGCTGTCGCCAATTTATCAAGTTCAAGTGTGCTTTTATTTTGTTTTAAAAAGGTATATGCAATTTTTTTTTCCAATCCCGTATAAAGCACTAGTCGTGTTGCATTTAGTTATGGCGAGCAGTGACAAGCAAATACCAATCTGTACATTGTTACAAATTGGTATATATTTTACTCTAATGTCGTAGGTGACTACATATTTAGAATAGAATAGAATAATGTTTATTTAGCATAAGTTATTTTCAAAAATAACATATATTTGTACATAGTCATTCATTATTTTGTGCTCTGTCGTCTATATATAATTTAGTAACATTTTAGTAAACAGTTTCAATTTACTAAAAGATTTGATTTCCGTGGGAAAAACATTGAATACGCGTAGGCCATCACTAACAGTTTTTTAAGGCTGATAATTTTGTATTCATGTTGAAGTTTTCAGCAGACCTTACCAAATAATTGTTTCGATCTTCTAGCTAAGAAGGGTTTAAGGTAGGTAGGTATTAGATTTTCCTCGACTTTATATATTAGGTAAAGTTAAATTTGCTGTTTCAATACTTTGTTCCACTGAAATCCAACCCAATTGGTATTGGTTTTTGCCAATTTTCTTACTTAAATAATTAATATGTTTTGAAAACGTCAACTATCGATCTAAAATAGTTCCTAAGTATTTAATTTCACTTACAAATTCAACTTTTGCATTATTAATGTACAGAAACAGTTGATCATTTAAATATTTTCGGCAATTAGCTTTAGTTCCAAGAACTATATATATAGTTTTCTCATTATAGTTTCAATTTTTTTTTTATTTATTTAGTTTTCTCATTATAGAGTTTTATTTTTTTTTTGTACATAAGCATATATATAATACACAAAGCTCTTTATTCATTATATCTGTGATTTCAATTTGATTTTTTTAAGACACATATATTAATGCGTCATCCTCAAAAAAGTTAATATATGAACTTCTTAGGACATGATTTACATCATTCACATATATAATGAATAAAAGAGACTCCTGCACACTGCTCTGCGATCTGCGGTACCACATACGAACTAGGAATTTTAGTAGATGTCTTCTTGTTCACTTTAGTTTTATTTTTATTTAGTTTTTTCACTTTAATTTTATGCTCCCCCTGAAAATATTTTTGTGGACGGTCATGCTTGTAGCCTAATATTTGTTGACACCTTCGGTTCTTTTATACATGTGTATATTGCATGAGGTTTAGTGATGGCTTTCCTTGTCATTTAACTGTTTGACATTATTAAAAATAAAGTTTTATTAGAAATAAACATTTTGAATTAACAAATTAAAGCAATGCTATTTTTGTTCATAATAACTGTCTATACAGCTTTTGATGAGTGATGCTTTTACTATTCGAGATTTTTATATTTTATTACATCTTCTATGTACGGAATAATAACCCTAAAAATGTAAAATCGCTTTTAAGTTTTGTTTCCTACAGTAACTTTGATTTTTAACAAGAACTTTTTGTTTATTTTATAACCGTCAGTTTATTATTAAAAGTGTTTATATGTTTAAAAAGTCATGAGATAAACATTTTACTTTCCATACTTAACTTTAATTGTTCATTATTACGGCTCAAAACCCTATAACATGAGTTAACGGCATTTTTTCCTCCCATGCCCTTATGCAAATCGGCAATAAGGTCGATTTCGAGCGTGCACGACCACGCATTCATAACACCGACTTAGTTTTGATACGCAGAAATCCGTGACATTACGTTACAATTTTTATTATTATTATCATAAAATGAAATACGTACCTCCATGTATTTGTACTTAAATTAAAGCTAAGAGAATAACAAAATTTTCTATGCATGTATCAGAATTTTGGTAAGCGTGAAATCAAAAGTTATGGCCAATGGAAGTTTGGACTTACCGCAGCACACTCAAGGTTACTCCTCCTTTGATTTACCGTGAATGATTAGTTTTGCGATTTTTATATAGTTGGTATGTATGGACGAATTCGGCAAATAATTGTGAACATTTTACCATAAAAAAATGTCCTCTGCCATGCATTTTTATCGAATTAGATTGAAAATGGTAAGTAAAAACACATGTTTTAAAAAAAATTACTTTCTGGGCTGTAACTACCCCTTATACCAACTTATAGATTGGATAACATGCATTTTCTGATGTAATAAGTTATTACCAATATTTCGATATACAGTTTGCTTTGTTCTACTCCATTGATAGGTTGATGACACAATTTGGATGGGCGACCGCTGCATTAATTGAGATGGAGACTTTTAGTATGTTTAACAGTGGGCCTTAATGAATATATTTACCAATTTTCAAAACTTTGTCAGTTTTTTCGTCCAAGTTTCCTATTTGTATGGAGTATAAATTAAATAAAATATCATATTATTGCTAGATTTACAGAATAATTGATAGTGAAGCGAACAGTATAAAATTAACTTCTCTTTTTTCAGATTTTTTAAGAACAATTACTTTCAAATAAATAAGCTTAACATTTGAGAAACAGATTTTATTTAAATACAAATTTTATTTAAAAATAGATAAATAACAATAATTAACAAAAAAAAGAGATATGTGTTCGGTAACAAATGTTCGAAGTGACTTCCGTTTACTTCAATACATTTGACGATGCATTTATTAAACGACCACCTTATTTTAAATAATAAGTGTTCGTTTTGAAACGATTCGATTGCATTTCTAATTCTCTGCAATAATTATTCTCGATTATTTATTGCATCTTGATACACAAGAGATTTCATGTACCTACCCTTATACGCAAAAATCTAACGGAATAACGGGACTCCGCGCAGTCCTAGGCATATTGCTCCCACGACCTATCCAGCGGCCAGTAAAATTTGTATTTAGGTAGTTTCTGACCGATATAAAAAAAATGCGATGGAGCTCTATTTTACATAAAAAACATATTTTGTCTTAAATATAATATAAGAAATCGCTTAGCTGAGTTTGTAGAAAGTATAATGCACCGTTTAAATTAGGTGGTAGCTCATATGGTACAAAAAAAATAATTATCTAAAATTTGACACCAAATGTTTATTTTAAATTCATGTTGAAAGAGGCGTTCGGCTACTAAGTGCGGAATTTCTATGTCCCACGCATGTTTGTTTCTAAAGTTAAATACACCTCTGCGTGTAAAGGTAGCTTCGTCCGTAAACAACACTTTATTTAAAAACATTGGATCTCTGTTTTGCTGAGCAGGACAGAAACGAGCACACTGAAACCAAGCTGGTAAATCGGCCTACAGCAGATTTTCAACGGGCGTAAAATGGTACGGATAAAGCTTTTCTCGATGAAAAATCCTTGAAATCGATGACTTACTTACTCCAATAGCAGCAGCCATACGCCTCATACTTATTTCTGGGCATTCTACAACACGGACCAAGATTTCCTCCTCCTGTTTCACAGTACCTAATACTTTTTGGGCGTCCGACGATATCTCGTTTGGAACAAAAGAAACCAGTTTCCTCCAATATATTGTAAATATTATGAAATCACTTAAAATCCGGCTGCCTCATATTTGGATAAATTTCCAAATATCGACGATGAGCTCTGCGTCCATTAAAATTTTCTTGCACGTATACGGGAACCATATCGCGCATATCTTTGTTTGAAAATAAATTATGCCTTGGCATTTTAAACTTAACGTTGTTAGATATTTTTTAACAACACACAAAATGCTGACAAACAACAATAGGTCGGGCTAGATAAGTGTCAGAATTAAAAAAAACATAAGTCGTTACAGCAAACTGATAGTGGAATATTGTAATATCATAACTAATGAAGGAAAAATAATCCGAACCACCCGCGATTATCTGGGGGGAAACGGGGTGGGCTTTTAGGGGGGAAAAACGTTTTTTTGCGATTTCTGGCTTGCACTACGCATCCTATCGAAAAAAGTTAAATATAAAAGTTGTAAGTAATAAAGAGATCTACAAATTTTTTGGAGAGCATTTTTATCCTAACCTCAAAATTTTTCGAGAAAGTGCATTTATTATTTTTACAAAAAATTATTTATATTATGTTTAATAATTAAAATTAACAAAGCAATTTTTCCAATTTTTCCAATTTAAAAGTTATTAACAATCAAAATTAAAAGTAAATATAGTTAGATTATCAAATAAATAAAAATGCGGTCATTTATACGCCGTACCAATACCGTTACAATAGAAGGCATAGAAATCATGATCATACTTTTTTGTTTGTTTAATAATTCAAACGTGGTTGAGGAATGTAATTAACTATTAATCATTTTACTTATTGTTTGTAGCATACATTGACATTACAAAATTATATTAATTTTAATAAATAATAACAAATTTTTGACCATAATTAAAAAACACACAACGAAAAAAGGCATTTTTTCGGAATTTTCGATTTTCCGACAATTTTTTCCAGTGCACTATATATTGTTTTTTTATTTATTGAAAGTAGAAGTAAAAACAAAAAAAATGAGCCCTGTCCGAACTCTATCGGACAAGTACTTTTATGAGGAATCGCAGTTGAAAATTTCAATTTTTTTTTTAACTGAATTAAACAACAACAGCTAAATATTCTGCTCCAAAAAAAATAGTACTTATGTGGGACACCAAAAGGTATACTTTCACCAAGTTTGAGCTAAATTGAATTATTTTTGTGGAAGAAAAAAATAAAAAACCGAAAAAAGGGTTTTTTGCGTGTATCTCGAAAAATTTTGAGGTTAGGATAAAAATGCTTTCCGCAAAAGTTGTAGATCTCTTTATTACTTACAACTTTTATATTTAACTTTTTTCGATAGGATGCGTAGTTAAGCCAGAAATCGAAAAAAACCGCCTTTCCCCCCTAAAGGCCCACCCCATATCCCCCCAGATAATCGCAGGTGGTTCGGATTATTTTTCCTTCATTAGTTATGATATGTTCTACAATATTCCACTATCGGTTTGCTGTAACGAATTATGTTGTTGTCCAACCCTTATCTAGCCTGGTCCACAAGTAGGTCCGACAGATATTAATTCTAAAAGCGTCTCTTAATGTTTTGTTTTAATCAAAGCCAGGCGCGCAGCCAGCCCCCCAAGCCGTCTTCCATGAACCAAAAAAATAAAGAAGCATAATCTCTATCAGTACAAAGCAGTATCCAAATTATCCCTTGAAATAAATATTTTGTAATTAATGCCAATATTATCTAGTAGAGGAATCTATACACATCTATTTAATAAGAATATATTAAATGAATTCGCAAAATTGGTATTTATTTATTGCTTGCCCCCCCCCCCCCTCCCCCCGATTAATTTTCTGGCTGAGCCACTGATCAAAGCCTACAATTTTACGTCCCTAAATCATAATTTAAATTGGTTGCATTGAATACTTTAAAACCAAATATCTCGAAAACAGTTACTCGTAGGACATTTAGAAGGTATACCTTTTTTTACGTAAAAAAGATAGGAAAATAGTTTTTGTTTAAATTTTTTTTTTTTTTAATTTGCCAAAAGTATATGACGCATAAACGACACGCAAACTACGCCTTCTACAAATAACAGCAAAGGTATGAATAGATTTGAATCCATTGCCTCAAAAAATCTCCAATCACCAAATTTAGTTAAAATATTTCAATTTATAAAGAAATTATTTAAAAAAAAAACCAAAACAAAAATTTAACTTTGACACCCCATATCTCTGTTAATATCAAATTTTGGACTAAGGATATGTTTGGTTAAATCGTGATATTTTTACGTAAGGAATCTGCCATTGCTCTATGTACCATTACTTATGGGACACCCTGTATAGCGTTTTATTAATAAACTAGCCTTACCTATTTAATAACTTTCTTTCCATTTTTCTCTAATTTGTGAGAGTCAAAAATAGTAGGATCAAATACATGCTAAGTACATATTTAGGTTCACCTTGAAGATATAGCTCATATAGAACAAACTCCAATTTTCGTCACAAATTTTTTATTGATCCGGTTTTTCGCAACTAATAAATATTTTAATAAACTCGTTAATTAAGTATACTTAATTTTTCCGTGCATTTAAAGATGTTCAGCAGTTTCGTATAAAATTTGTTGCGGTGGTCTAATTAACAGTGATTTGAGTACTCAAAAATTCACAAAAAGAATTATTCAGATAGTCGGTGAATTACTACTATGGCAGGTATTGCCTGGATAGCAGACAAAGTAAAGGATCTTAGAAGGTAAAAAATATACAGATACATATTTATCATTTATTTCTTTGGATGGGAGATTGTAGGCACAGAAACAAAATCAAACCTCAGCTGATGGTAAATCATCAACGTTTTCATTTAGTTACCTTCGTGATGGCTGCAATTAAAATTTGAGAAGTTAAAACCAAACATAAAAGACAAAAGTTTGAATAGTTTATAGAAACATCCCAATTAGAAAATAAAATTTCGAAAAATATACCTTTATAACTTTAATTTAATGAAGAATTTCTATTGCATTTTGAATAACTAATTGTGAGATATAATAATTAAAAAAAAAATTATGCATAATTTATTTGTACTATAGTTATTCATATTTGCGATTTGATATGAAAATACACAAAGCTAAAAATTAAATTAAACAAAAATGTAATACAAAATCAAGAATGCAGTGTCATAGGTAAATAACACAGGCCCACAAAAAAAAAAAGTTGTCTGCGCCGCGGTATTGACCATACCAATCCCTTGTATTTTGACCCGCTGAACACGAATCTGACCTTAGTTTTTCCCCTATACGTCAGGTTTTTTTTTTAAAGCAAAAAAGTCTAATATTTATATATTTATTTGCTATTAAAAGAAAAACCTGACGTGCTGGTGAAAAACTAAGATCAGATTCGTGTTCAGCGGCTTAAAATACAAGGGATAGATGTGGTCAGTACCCCCGCGCAGATGACTTTTTTTTGTGGGATTGCGCCACACTGAGTGTGGCACAGTGGCAACCAAAAAGTGTTCTGCGCTGGAGTACTGACCACACCTATCCTTTGTATTTTGAGCCGCTGAACACGAATCTGACCTTAGTTTTTCTCTTACACGTCCGGTTTTTTTTTAACAGCAAAAAAAGTCGTGTTGAATCGTGATATTATTAAATATTTATTTGCTGTTAAAAAAAAACCTGACGTATAGGGGAAAAACTAAGGCCAGATTCGTGTTCAACGGCACAAAATACAAGGGATAGGTATGGTCAGTACCCCGGCGCAGACAACTTTTTTTTTTTGTGGGCCTGTGTAATTTACAATTTGAACCAGAAAACCACTGTGTGCAAATAATTATTCTTAGAACTTTGAACTCGTCTACCCTAAAAACCCATAAAACAATATGCCACATCGGTATTGCAGGTGACTGATCCAAAAAAAATTTTTGTGGCCTTTTGTTCTTGTAAACACGCTAAATCACAATTTTATTTTTTACACTCTTTAATGGTAATGGCTAATGCCAAAAAAGTTTTGAAAGCTTGGTTTCTCGTATATACACTAAATCTCAATTTTACGGACTCTTACTTGCTTGCTTTACCCATTTGCCCCCATTTAACCCCAACCCTTCAACGGAAAGGGATAAAAATATAATCTAGTTCCAGATCTCGTTATAGTACGTATACGGTATACATACCAAATTTCAAATTAATGTCATAAACCGTGCCAGAGTAATCGTGCGCACAAAAAAAGTTGTAGACAGACCGACGGACAGAATCTTTGATACTAAACTGTGAAAAATTTCTAACAAAAATCAATGAACTCTGTTTCTGTAAAAAGAACATTCGTTTTAATACAGCCTATAGAGCAAAAAATGAGAGGTTACCCGTGAATAATTTCTACAAAATTTTTTCTTTTATAATGTAGGGCTGCCACAATAATTAATTAATGTTTTCCACAAAAATATACGGCCGCCATGTTGGAAAAATGACGGCCAATTTTTTTCTAGGTTATCTCTTTTCATCTTTCTCTGTTTATAGTAGAGTAGCAAACCAATAAAAAACGGCTATTTGTGAAAGAATGTTGCTGCTTGGTATACTTATTAGCAGTGCCCTAAAGAATCATTTTCGAAGGAGCGCCACCAGGTACCATTTGGATCCAAAATGGCGGCTGATTTCTAATAATCTAATAAATATGACTTTTTGGTAAATCCATTGACTTTATAAAAAAATAGCCTTATACAAAGTTGTTGAGCTTTGAACAGCCAACAAAAAAGTATTTTGGACATTTCGCGATTAGAATTGAAATAAAGCCGTTATTTAATAAAATTCAAGATTTGTTCTTTTTTTTACAGAATCATTTATTTATATGTATGTTTTTAACAAAATATTAATTTAAATCGCACTTTCCCTTACAAGAAGTACATAACAACGTGCAATGTAAACCTACTTTCTTACAAGCACATATATTTTGTTTACAGTTCTTTTTGCAGCCGCAAGGCTGTGGACACCTCAGGTAAAGTTGACCAGTATGGTGAATAAATACCATCTTTTTTACACCAACCCCAAGGTTCAGTATCTGGGATTTGTTTCCAATTATTGTCCCCATACATGGCCATTTTGGTATGTGGCTCTTCGAGTATGTTGGTCTAAAGCGGTTTTAGAAGGTGGAAGGTTTGCAGCATTTCTTCCCTTCGACGTGAAAAATTCCTTTCGGGCATCGTTAACTTCAAAGCAGTCGGATGTTGAACAGTACATTAAGACAACAAATTGAAAACATGGTCAGAAATAAATCTTTGCGGCTTAGACATAAAAGAAAAGGCTTCCGTTACCTCAGGGAAAATTTGCCAGGTCTTCCAAGCAATCGACTTTCCCTTGCCTGGGAAAAATGAGACGGTATCACATCCCGTGAATGCATGAAAACCTAACAAAGCTTCACATTTTTGTTGACCCAAATGTGCAGCTATCCTATTAACACATATTATTCTAAAGTGCTTATTGGCACCAAAGTGAACATATAGAGTTTTCAATCCTTGCACATACAACTGATGAAAAAAAGCTAACACTACGACATCGGTGTCTACTGTTCTTATGCAAATATTTTTCCAACCTTGGCGGATGCAATTCTGTACGTGTAATATAATACGTGTATCTGCTTCTTCGTGACTGCAGAGCGATAGATGTGAATTTTGGGAATTGCGGTTTGAAATAATCCTATCGTCAATTGTGCATAGTGTTTCCACAGGATAAAGAATGGATGATGTTGTACATTCATTGGATAGAAAGTGAAACAGGTCTGGTTTATTGTCTGTGTTCCTAAGATAATCGGACCAGTTTTTAGGAAGTAGTACATTACCACCAACCTATCGTCGCGTTCCTCCTCCACGAATTTCTCTAGTGTGATGTTTCAAACTATTGTTCTTGTATATGTCCCAAATGATATCAACGCGTTTTAAATTAAATTTATCAGCGTTATGTTTGATGTGCGATTGAAACACTTTGGCGGAGTGTTCAGCAAAATTTATAACACCGTTAGGCAGTAAAAAGCGTACCAATGCAGGCCCATCATAGACCACACAATCATACTGAAATCTGATGTTTCTTCTGTCTGAAGTAAATTTGGCATAGCATCGGTTTCTTCTAAAATAAGAGATACGTCATTAAGCATATTTTCCAGAATCTTAACAAGGATTGATTTATCTGATGATCTCTGGACCCCGTTTAAAGATAGAGCTGTTGGGAATGGTTGATTCTCATGTGCAAAAAAATCATCCAAATCTATGTCACGATTTGAACATACTACGAAAAGTCTAGAGAATAAATCCACATCAGATTTCAGCAGTGCGGATTTTACAACCCTTTTAGAAACGGATTTCCAAATTCAGTGTAAGCCTCTTTTAAAAGTTGTATATTTTCTTCAAATTTCATTTGAAAAACTGCCGATTCCTCATTGTGTCTATTGTCGATGGATACTTCTTCATCTAAGTTTGTAAATTCCATTAGCACTCTCGAGATTTCCGGACCAGAAAGCATCCATCTACGTAAGGCTGATGGATTGTTGGTTAAACCTATAAATCCACCATCGCCTTTAATAATGGCATTATGCTGCTCATGAGCTTGATCAATTCCAATTCCAGAGAAGCGGCGAGTTGTTTTATTTACAACAAAACATCCGTTTTCAAAAGCTTTCTGAATATCTGGATTAGTTTCATTTAGTTCCGTTAAATCTTTAAGATAAACTGACAGCCATCTCGAGTAATTTGGGTGGTCAAATATGAAGAACCAAGGCATGAGAGCTTTAAGAGTTTCTTTATAGAGAGAATAATTACCTTCTCGATGGGATCTTACAAATAAAAGCAGTAAAAGCTCCAACTCCAGACATAGCTCCCACTATTTAATTTTCGTAAATAGTGGCCTTATTTTCAAAAATTTCGCAAAATACCTACATAAAATACTTTTTTGTTGGCAATAAAATAAGCAACACTTTTTAATTACACTTTTTTTTGTGAAGTTAATAGATTCTCCAGGAAATTACCTCAATTGATTTCTTGAAAATGGCGGCCATCTTAGATCCAAATGGTAACTGAAGATGGCGCTCCTTCGAAATACGTTCCTTACGGTAATACCGGTTAGTGTGCCAAACGGCAATATCCTTTCACGAATAGCCGTTTTGTGTCGATAATTCTATTCATGCGGTTCTATTATTTTAGAAGGCCCTACGGTCCTCCTATCCGAAACACAAACTTAAAAAGAAGAGCAATCTTAAAAAATGGAGAGTATAACATACTGCCGCCAAAATTTCCAAGAAGATATCTTTATTATGTTAAAGATGTCTTCACGGGGTTAGTCGATGCTGAATGGAAATGGACTTTGCAGGTACTGGTGATTGGTTTTGTAGGGTGCTGGCTGATTTTTTCATTAATTTGGTGGCTCATAGCGTTTGTTCATACCGACTTGCATGAGGACCATTTACCTCCTCGACAAGCGGAAACAGGTAACAGCATTACATTAAACTATATAGTATGGTGGAGAAGTAGAGAATACATTAATTACACAGCCACACAAAAAAAAAATTGTTCCTGATCTGGGGTCTGACTATGTTTACCATATGTTTTTGGGGTCGCTGAATCCGAATCCGAGGATTTTGCCATAACCTCAAAAAACCCATAATTTAAGCTATTAAACGCATATAACCCTAAGAATGAAGTTGTAATCTGAAAACCCAAGCTCTTAAACCCCATAACCTCATAACCCACTTAATCCATAACCCTAAGAATGAAGTTGTAATCTGAAATTGATTTCACAGCCACACACAAAAAAAAGTGGTCTGACCTGCGGATCAGACCAGTGTATCCTTATATATTTGGACCCGCTGAAACCGAATCCGAAGTCAGATTTGTCAGATTGGTTCATTTTTCACCCCCCAACCCCAAGAAAACACCCCCCCAAATAGTGGTCTGGCCTTAGGACCATACCATTTTATGCTCTTCTACAGGCATGCACAGATGGCATCTCTCCCCGATTTGTCTTTGATAGACCCTACACAATACAGACAAACAGTGAAAATGAGACCGCTGGTGAAGGTGTGATTAACATTTTCACAGACGGATCAAGGAAGAAGGAGGGGGCAGGATGTGGAATATATTCCAGAAGCCTGCAAATCCAATATAACTGGACTATGGATGAGCGAGCCAACATAGTACAAACTGAACTGGCGGGCATAACCATAGCCGCAAAAGAGATTGTCCGCAGACAAACTACGGGCAAAACAATCAGGATCTACACAGACTGTAGACAATCACTACTAGCCCTGAGAAGTTACAAAATAACCACAGGAGCAGTATGGGAATGTCATCAAGCACTTGTGGGTGCCTCCAGTACGAACAACATCTCGGTATGCTGGGTGAAAGGACACGCACAGTGCAGTGGCAACAAAAAAGCCGACAAACTGGCCAAGAAGGCAGCAGGCCAACTTATTTTTGGACCAGGCCCGTCCAGTCTGTTACCGATTACGGCGATAATACAATTAATTAAGGAGAACACCCACAACGAATTTAAGAAGCTGTGGGATGAAACAAGCAGCTGTCAGCTTGCTAGGGAACTACTCACGTATCCCAACAAGAAAACAGCAATGGACTACCTGGCAATGACCAGAAGGAATCTACGTTTTATAACAGGAATCCAGACTGGACACTGTCCGCTAAGGAAACATCTATACAATATGAGATTAAGCGAAACACCTCTTTGCAGAGGTTGTGAACAAGAAGATGAGACGGTTCAACACGTACTCTGTGACTGTTCAGCCGTCTCACCAATTAGAGAATCCATCTTGGGAGAGCGTTGGCCTACCTTGGCCAATGTAAGGGAGATGCCCCTAGGCAACATCACCACCTACTTCGAAAGAATAGGTTGGCTGGAGGCCTAGGCGAGTGTCTGCCTAGAGGGAGGATGTACAAGGGGTCCAATGGGGCCTAAGTGCTGAGGTTTTTGACCACCCTCCTGCTAATTCCATACTCCATGCTCTGAAACCGAATCCGAAGTCAGAATTGTCAGATTCGCTAGTTTTTCATCCCCAATCCCAAAAAAAAACAACTCCAAAAACAAAAAAAATGGTCTGTCCTGCGGACCAGACCAGTGTATTCTTACGAAATACGTATGGTTCGCCGGACAGATCATTTCTTGGGGGTAAGGGGTGAAAAACGAGCCAATCTGACAATTCTGACTTGGGATTCGGTTTCAGCGGTTCCAAATACATAAGGATACACTGATCTGGTTCGAAGGTGGGACCACATTTTTTTTGTTTTAGGGGTGTTTTTTGAGGTGGGGGTGAAAAACGAGCAAATCTGACAATTCTGACTTCGGATTCGGTTCAGGGGGTCCAAATACATAAAGATAAACTGGTCTAGTCCGCCGGACGGACCACTTTTTTTGTTTGCTTTGGGGTTGTTTTTTTGGGGTTGGGGGTAAAAAACGAGCTAATCTGACAGTTCTGACTTCGGATTCTGTTTCAGTAGGACCAAGTACAGAAGGATACACTGATCTGGTCCGCCTACGGACCAGATCAGTGTATCCTTCTGGCCTACCAGATAACTATTTTTTTGGTTTGGGGATGTTTTTTAGGGTTAGTGGTGAAAAACGAGTGATTCTGACAATTCTGACTTCGGATTCTGTTTCAGAAGGTCCAAATATATAAACATAAACTGGTATGGTCCTCAGGCCAGACCACTTTTTTGGGGGCTGTTTTCTGGGAGTTACGGGTGAAAAACGAACCAATTTGACAATTCTGTGAAATCAATTTCAGATTACAACTTCATTTTTAAGGTTATGGGATTTAAGTGGGTTATGAGGTTATGGGGTTAAGTGGGTTATGTGGATATGGGGTTTAAGAGCTTGGGTTTTCAGATTACAACTTCATTCTTAGAGTTATATTCATTTAATATTTTAAATTATGGGTTTTTTGAGGTTATGGCAAAATCCTGATGTGATGGAGTTAAATAAACCTCGGATTCGGATTCAGCGGCCCCAAGAACGTGTAGTAAACATGATTAGACCCCGAGATCAGAAACAATTTTTTTTACGTGTGGCTGTGTTATTGCCTGAACCAATAATGTTTGGAAACAATCCTCATGCTCATCTTTTGACATGCCTATCTAATTCTTGACGTCATTTGTGTCAAACACAGCATACCGAGTGATCTGAACAACTTCCTAACCAACATTAGACGAGCAGCTGGTAAATTCTCCACAGTTCTGAAAAATTTACGACATTTAAAACATAATACACGATCTCCAATATAATCAAGACTCTAAAAATAAACTCCATAATAACTTCCATGGTGTTTACAAAATACCTTATTCGACTGCTCCCTTACATGAGACAAACCAACCAATAGACATAGTGTAGCGCACTTATGTTGTAAGTGTAAAAGGTTCTCAAAAAATGCTGTTTTAAAGTTTACACCTTTATGTCAAATCAACAAAATGATAATTGAGCGTTTACCGGTGGGTTTTCTTCGAGACTTATAAATATAATTTATAATTCAATCAATAGGTAGAAGAAAGCGTTTCCGTAATGCAAAAATAGCGTAGGTCAATTTTTATTTTTTAAAGTGTTTGTGGGTTCATTCTGAGTATTTTGACAAGTTGGCGGTGGCTAGGATTAGCTGACATCTTTGCGAAAAGTCAACGGAAAATATCTCGCGAACCATTGATGCTACAAGAAAATGGTAAGCACTTTTTTGTTCAGCACTAAATTCTCTATAAAATTCTTAACAGGCTTATTTTCGTGGACCTGAAAATTCACGAGCTACAGCGCGTCAAAGCTTTCAAAATGTAGTATAGATAGTAGGTATATTAAAATGTCAAATGAAAATGTCAAATGAAAATCTTAAAGAGCACTAATTTCTGTACAATACGTATCAGAAACACTATTTACGGGCTGTGGTCCGTAAAATATTAGTCCTACAAAATGGCACGTGTCACATAAAGTGTAAAGAATGTACTGCTCTACATGATTACTATTGATATTTTAATATTCAATGATGAATAGTTTACGAAATAACCCGCAAAAACTACGTCTTTAAAACTTTGACGCGCTGTCACTCGTAAACAGCTCTACGAAAATGAGGCTGTTAAGAAATTAATAGAGATTTTAGTGATGAATAAAAAAGTGTTTACCATTTTTGTTGTAGCATCAATGGTTCGCGTGATATTTGCGTTTGACTTTTCGCAAAGATGGCGGCTAACTGCAACTACCGCCGACCGCGCCAACATGACAAAATACTCAGAATGAAGCCCCGAATACTTTAAAGAAGAAAAACTGACTTACACTATTTTTCCAAGTACCTATTGATTGGACTATTATAGCTATTTTCGATTTGCAGTCAAAACAATTTTTTTTGCAGTTAACACATTTGTGAATGACGCTATTGAATAAGACGTGTCGTAAGACAAATGAAAATTGTAACTCTTTCTCTCAAGAAACTAATTAAAACGTGATAATCATTTTACTTGGCAATTCATTTATAAGTAGAAAAATAAACATCTAAGTCGTGAACTAGGAAAATTAAAACAGCTTCCGGAACTCCTGAAAAATAATAGCAAGTGCTTTTTATTCGTCATCTTTTTGTTGCAGTGGTGGGAAAGTTTCAGTAATATTAGTGACGTATTGACCGTAATCTTTCTAATCATCATAAAAGTAGAACGCAGAGTGGCAGGAAATCAGCTCCTAACGCATTCGGCTTTGATTCTGAACATCTAGATGTGCTAGGTAGAGATATAGTTTCCAAAACATGCAATTGTTTTTATTTCTCAACGATGCACAATATTTCACTATTACCACGTAAGTGTAACGACCAGTACGTATTTTGACAGCAGT
This sequence comes from Rutpela maculata, assembly GCA_936432065.2. NCBI lineage: Eukaryota > Metazoa > Arthropoda > Insecta > Coleoptera > Cerambycidae > Rutpela > Rutpela maculata. The sequence goes on along the minus strand of OW386290.2, from coordinate 52,955,207 downwards.
AAACACTACATTTTTGGTATTTGCTGTTACTGCTTACCAGTTGCATTTAGCACTGGCGGAGAAGGATGCGCCCCAAGATCGAGGTTAGATGTAGAAAGATATCAAAGACGTACTTGATAATTGTTCAATATTTATATTCTCGTTTATTTTTGGACAATTAGATAAATACATATTTTTGCGAACACTGGGAAATTGCGAGTCTTCGTAGATCTGAATAGATTAATGTATTTAAAAACCCTGTAAGTTTCATTATTAACGTTTTTTAGGCTGGACACCATGCGTTCTAAATATTCATGGATTTCCGTCCTGTTTCCTCTACTCTTTGGAAACTCAACACACCACCGGCTATGGTTTAAGAGCTATCACCGAAGAATGTCCGGAAGCAATCTTCATCCTGTGTGCCCAATGCATCATTGGCATGATCATCGACTCATTTACCGTCGGAGTCGTTTTTGCTAAAATGACCAGACCAAGACTAACAACTTACACGATTCAGTTTAGCCGTAACGCAGTGATTTGCCTGCGAGATGGAGAGCTATGCATGATGTTTAGGGTAGGAGATTTGAGGAAAAGCCGACTTGTAGGTAAGAATAAAGCATTTCGAAAAACATTTTTCAAAAATTTGAAATTTGTCAATTTTAAATTCAGTAGCAGATTTAAATTTATATTTAATTCCTTGACAATACATATATATTTTTTAATTGTGAGACGACAACATACATCAAGCCTACGCCTAATACGAAAAAAAAACGTTTTTCCTAACTTCTTGCACAAATAGCTATTTTCTACATTAAAGTTATCTATAGTTGATATTTTTAACGATGGTGAATCGTAATAGCGCCGATGACAAAATGGTTAGTTCACGGGAACATTAATTTTGAACCGAATATCTTGAAACCACAACTTTACGAAATTAAGTATTATAAAAAGCGATACATTGTCTACAAACTTGATCCCTTGTTCTAACACCATGGACACACCGTTTTACATCTACCACCCTTTTTCCCGGATTTGTATTCTATTGAATTATTTTTTTCAATTCTAATTTAACGTATTAATATAAAATGTTTTGAATTATCTGAATGTAAATTATTATTATTATTATATATATTATTTTACCAACCAACTTTTAAACTTAAACTTAAACCTAAACTTAAACCCTTGTATTTTTGTCTTTTACGGCTTACCATTTTTAAAACGAAGGCCCATTTTCAATTTACGACTGTCCAAAACAACCACGACTGCCCATTGGAATAGGCTCTGTAGCACACCTAATGTTATACTCTTAGTAAATAAATTATATATTTTGTTTTTGTATTTATAGGAGTGAGCATTAGAGCTCTACTAATTCACAACAGGAGGACAAAAGAAGGAGAAAAGTTAAAATATTTCGAAACAGATCTTGAAGTGGAATGTGACAGTTCTGGTACCGACCTATTTTTTATTTGGCCAGTAACAGTTGTCCACAAAATCACCGAAGATTCGCCATTTTACAATCTATCTGCAACAGATATGCTGCAATGTAAGTTTGAAGTGGTTGTGGTTTTGGACGGTACTATTGAGAGTACAGGTCAAGGCACTAATGCAAAAACTAGTTATTTAGCGAACGAGATTCTTTTTGGACACAGATTTGAGACGATGGTGACATTTAATGATGAGTTACAATGCTACGAAGCAAATTATGACCATTTCGATAAAACTGTAAAAGTTGATATGCCTATGTGTTCTGCTGCTGAACTTTCTTCATCAAGAGGTAAATATGTAGTGGCTGACCAACTCACATATCATAATTGTTTATTTATAGCATTAAGGAAAGTAAAATATTATTATATCACCTACAAAGGGCTTGTCCCTCATTTTTTATTTGCTTAATCAATAGTATTTATAGAGTAGAACAAGTAAACCAAGATATAACGATTTAACCTAATTTACACCTCTTAAGAGATAATCCTTATAGAGAACCAACAATATATAATTGCTATACGTTATGAATAATGGAGATTTCTGTAGGTTCGAGGAATAGACGGTTTAAAAATACTTTGTTGCCTAGAATTCAATCGGTATATCTTTAGGCTAGACCTATGCAAAATGTCGGTACAATCGAAAGGGAACATGTAGCTATCGTATGTTCACTGAAATACTACAGGTTGTAAGTTTTTAGACGAGAACTTAAACTTATCATCGACCTACGACTCTTTTCTTTTAAATATTCCAGCGGTGGGCTCGCACCCTTACGCCAAAAGCTTGAAGAATATGACTACGAAATCACATATAAGTCAGGAAAAATCAATAAAAACGCGGACTCTATATTGTATTTAGAGTCCACAACATATAAGAAGGCCTAATATTTCACAGTAACACACAAAATTTGTACAATGCGCTTGACCTGGAAAATACCACGGGAACAAGTAGCTCAAGAGCAGGGGTGGATGGGCCCGGGGGGCAAACGGGCAAACGGGCAAACGGGCAAATGTCCGTCGGGCCGGTCCGGGTCGGGCCAATGTAATCCTTCTAATAAAAAACTCGACGAACAAGATAATTTAAAGGGCGGAAAAAAATTTTTTTTGGATTCCCCCCCGCTCATCAAAAAAAATTTTTGGGCCCCCACATAAGAAGTATCCAGGGGCCTCTCAAACGTAAATCCGGCGGTGATAATAATATTAATAAAAATTGAATTGGGCCGTTTCGCTAAAATTGCCAGGGCCGGTTGGACCAACCCCATCCCCCGCTCAAGAGTACAATACTTTCGAAGAATTATACCAAACGAAATCCCTAATAGTTCAGTCAATAGAGGAGGTGTAGAGTGTAGGCCGGGAAAGTAACATTCCCGTACGGTTTTTTATGTATATTTTAGACAGTAAATAAATACACGCAGACAAACCAACTCACATTGAAATTGTATTTATTAGTAAGCAGTTAGATTGTAATGAAGAAATGTTATGCATTAATACAAATTCCTTAATTTATAATAATATTGATTGTGATTTCAGAAAAAATAGTATGTGTACTTCGGTGTGAAAGCACATTCCCGGACTTCGATACTTGTTGCCCTCGGCTGGCGCCTCGGCCAACAATTTGCATCGTCGTTCGGGAATGTATTGTTTTCACGCCTAAATACACAATATACCATTTTTCGAATTCGCAACAGTTTTCGAGCTACACGCTCCGGAAAAGTGAAAATTTTCGAAAAACAGATTTTTACCTAAAAAATAGAAAATTGTATTTTAAAGATGTTAAAAAAAAGTCACATATATCTTCTGATGTAATTGGCACCAGGGTGTCTCCTACATGTTTCTACCCCCACTCTTGAGGGGGCAGCTCATTCCCGAGCCACTACTGCACTTGGTAGTAGGTGCGCCGGGAATGCTGTTTAGCTGCGCTCTCAGTAGATGGGAGGGAGCTGATGTTAGACATAATATTTGCCACTGACCTCATGAACGACTGGGAGCGGTACTGGTTGAGGGAGGTCTGTTTTGCTGGTGCCCCATACTATTTGAGGAAGCAAATCTTCCCAACCTCTTCAACCTCGCCTTGAGTAGAGGAGGGGTTGAAAAAGATCATTGCCGCTTCCTTGATGATTTCTCACTTTAAGTATAATTTTGAGAAGCCCACCTTGCGTTTCCTTAAAGTTGAGGTAAAAATCTGTTTTTCGAAAATTTTCAATTTTCCGAAGCGTGTAGCTCGAAAACCGTTGCGAATTCGAAAAAAGCATATAAAACGAAAGTTGTAGAGAATTTCATGGGTTTTCATTTGGTATTTTTCCCTACGACGCACCGTTTTAGAGATATAAGCGGGAAAACAAAAAGTGGGACTTTCTTTGTGTCCCCCCTCTGGCTCACCTCCTAGACGTCAGGACTTTCAGTATGTTCACTCCCTAAGCACCCTGAACAACTTTCTAAAGGAATCGCTTAGGTCACTGCTCACGCACTCTACACCACCCTTTGAGCCATTCGTTGACTGGACTATAATAGATTACTCGGAAATTAAGTTTTCAAACAACACACTACTTGAAAAAGTTCATAAAAATATAATCACGTTCTTTCAGCTCGACAAACTGCAAGATTTCTACTAAAAAAATAGAGAATGTACTTGAAAAAAAATCTCGATTTTTTTAATAGTAAAATGACCACCTTATCTAGTAAAACGGTAAGGCACAAATCCTATGACATTACACCTTATTTCTTATCTCCTATGATATGTGCATATGTGTTTGTATAATGTCGAAATGTTACAGTCACCACGTTACTAGACAGTTAATAGTTTTCGAGTTATTTGCAAAAGACGAAACTCGTTATATTTTCAATCTTCATTTGTTTATAACTTTTGCAACTGTTTATGTGCGGGTGTGAAACTTTTACACATTTTTCTAGACGTCATTCCGAATTCAATGAGCCCTCACTAATATTTTTACGAGCTTTATCAAGCATTAACACGGCCTTGAACTTGTAAACTAGTCTGCATCTGCATCATGTACCTAACATAACCTTAAATTTTAAGTTTTTCAAGTTTATTCTTATTTTTAATGTTTGTGTACGCATTTTTAGCTTGGAGCCGGTACTGGCTCCAAGCAAATATTTAAAAATTCACGTAATTTTTCAATATTCTTGGTTAATAGAAATAGACAGCTAATTACAGGTTAGATTTCCAATCTACGAAAAGAGGCCTATTTTATTAGGACAGAGTGTATAGAACTTCATAAACATTACACTGAACTAGATTTTAGTTGAAAATACGGGAACCAGGAAGAAATTTTAATAATAGCTGCGTAATACTCTTAAATCTTAAGAAACACATATTTTTGAGGTTAGCTGTGACGTCACGTGCAGATGCTTTATAGATGTGACGCATGTGCGTCTTGTAGGCAACGCAGCAACTACGAAACAATTTTATCTTTGTCGTATGCATTCTTTATTTCTTTTCAGTTATCATGACGTCACAAGAGCAGTGTCTCACGTTTGGAAAAAAACTAAGCAAGTAAATAAATTCATACCTTCTTGAAAATGAAGGGTAAAAAAAAATTTCAAAAGCAAATGTTCAATATATTAAATAATGAACAGAATGGTATAAAAAAAAATCGTTTCACCGTTCAAAGTGGTTTTAATTGAAAATAAAAAAATTAAAATTTTTATAACTTTTTTATTAACAATTTAAAAAAAAATCCATTCCTCTAAAACGAATGTTAATATTTTTCTGAGTAAATAGAAAAAAAAAATTTTAATTTATTAACTTTTCAGCACGCTATGATTTTTTAAAGTTGTACATATCATCTCTTAATTTCTAACCAGCCTAACTCCGTTAATTTTAGTAATACCAAAAAAAGTCTAGAGATCATTTTTATATAAAATTTCATGCTTTATAATTTTTGTTTGAAACTTTTTTTACTAACTTTTACACATTTTGAGTAATTTTGAAAAAACACTTTATTTTATTTTTTTCACCCCTTCCCCAGAAAAAAATTTCTTTCATTAATCGTGTTCTAATACATCAAAGTAACTTATAGCAAAAATTCAAGTATTTACCTCAAAATTTTGATTTGCCGACTTATTTAATTGGACTATAACATCTGTTGAAGGGTTGTATAATAAACAGTAGGGCATGGCAAAAAAAATTTTTTTTTAATATTTCAAATGCACTGTTTTTATCTTGTGATACTTAACAAAATAAAAGTAAATACCAAAGCTTAGATCATTTGATTCAAAATAAACCCCCTGCCCACGTCAACTGTACAAATCATATGTCGATTAGTACAGTTACAATATATACTACACCTTATTTTTTAATACTTGGTTTATTTAGCAACAAACTGAAACATTTTGTTTACAATTTATAGAATGTTAGAAATTCTCAATGTCTTAATCGCTTGTCAATACGGTGCATTTTTTGAAATTTGGTAGGTATCGCTTTCTATTAAATTCTACCACTTGCAACAGGTATTGCTTCTGCAGTTCAGTAGTTGTGATGCTGGTAGCAAGCCTTGAGTCAATTTAACTACTCGTTCAGAAATGTGGTTAACTACTTTCACATATCGAACGAACATTTCTGTTTCCTGAAAATTGGGGTTTAGTTTCCACTGATTAACCGGTGTTCAAAGCCAATAGGAGTCAACTCCCATAGCTTCAAACAAGAACTAGAAATTGGGACCATCAGAATTGTAATTTTTGTGTTAAGGTTCAAAGCAGGAAAGATTGGATTAGCAATCTGTCTTTCCATTGGTGTTAAAGTTGCACGAGCAACTTGAGGATCATATTTTTTATATTCCTTTAAGTCATGCCAAATACACAAAGCCATTTCTCAACGTAATAGAAAGCATTGAATTTGCAGAGTGCCTCCACTTTCGCAATCATGACCTCGTCATATCCTGCCTGAATTTGATGCCGTCGTGTCAAAAACAAGAGCCCGTACATTGTCACGTAGTCACCACTCGCTACTCGGGGAATGAGTGGCGTTCGCCTGTTCTTCTCCTTTGGAGTGATTACAGGAAAGCCCAGAAGTTTCTCTTCTTCAAAGTCTGGCATACTAGACACCAGAATCCCAAGGCGCTCTTTCTTTTCTTTTTTGATGTGTGGAAGAAGCTTACCATCCCAATGCAATGTACAATGCTTTGGTAGAATAAATTTAGACTTAATCTCTTCAGCGACAGATTTTCGAATAGTCTTGCCCGCTCTTCAAGTACTTGTAACTGATAAAGTAATCTCGTGGAGGCAAACTCCGCTTACAGAAAGGATTGCCCCCATAAATGCCATTTGTTGTCCAGCTGAGAGGTTGGGCCTGTTTCCCATTGCCGAAATTTTCGTGCTGTTAAATGGATTGCGAGGCAGGTTGAGAATAACAGAAGTAGAACGTTTAGCCTTAGGAGGAGCACCAGCAGCAGTACTATTTGAAGGAATCACAAGGTCAGGATCAGGATTATGAAACTTCTCCTTAGTTATGTGTTGATTGTCTTCATCTTGAAGTTCAGGTTCAGGTGTTAATTTATCGAAGTTACACTTAGTGGAAATACTAGTGGTTATACTGGTTATGGTTGATTCTTTTAACTATCGCTGCTACTCCCTCTGAATTCCTTGGGTTTCTTGTTCATGTCTATGTTGTGTCTTTGCACTTTTGTAAAATGTTGCTTATCAAGGCCTCCCATTCCATTTTCGATCTGACCGCTGATCTTGTAAAAACAATTTGTCTTCCACCATCATGTTTATTGTTCGACAGGTATCATGTTCGATCATACTAACTGAACTACAGTTTTACCACTATACGCATATTATGTGTATAGCGGTAAAACTGTAGTTCGCGTGGGTGGGAGTCTAGATTTGTCCAATCGAGCTGAAAATTGGTATACAAACAGGTTTGTACATTTGCCAAAACACACAAAGGGTGCTTTTATGATATCATAAAAAAAATGTTACCATATTATTTTGCAATGCCCTAATAAACAGAATAAATATATGAGAAAATATATTAATTACATTATTATAACAGTTATTAGTTCGGATATTAAAGCCTAAAACGTGTTTTATTTTCGCAAGAATCATAAATTAGGCTCATAATGTTCTTTAATTGATATATCCAAATATTCAAATTTCTTTCCAGGCGGAGAAGACAATCACCAAGTTAGGGATAAAGAAGAAAAATCCAGTGCAGTAAGTTTGGAATATAATCAACCAACTCTGGACTCTCCTCCAGTTCCCATTCGTACACAAATAGAAAATCATAAAAGTAACATTGAGGAAACATCTTCTATTGGAGAACAACACCAGCAGCGGTTTTCATCCCCGAGATCTTACCCTCCACCTCAATTACCAAAACGTGATGTGAGTTCACAGAGAGGCAGTATTTCCCAACATCAGCCTCATAAGCCTATATCAGACTATTACCACTCAAGAAAACACATGTTTGAAATTCAAACCCCTAACCGGAGGCCTCTATTTCAACCGAGAATGGGAAAATCTGCTCTCAATCGGTATGAGTATTCGCATTATACGCGCTACGAAACTATCCCCGAAGGAGACGAAAGGAGTGAAACGCCACCTTTTCCAATTAGTTGGGTTTAATGTATTTTGTTTATTAATCGCTATTTAAATAATAACAAAGCTTAATTATTTAAATGTTTGAAATATATCGAAATGTTTTTAACCACCTTCCAGGCCACCTCAATAATCCTCTTGGTCTAGGAGATCTGAATTTGTCTGAGAAAAGGAAACAAAACCCTACAGTGTATAGTGGAGTCCGAACCATTTCTAAATGATAATTACACAGGCACATAGGCACACAAAAAGAAAAAAAGTCTAGTGCAAGAAGGCAGACCCATGTATTCCCATGCATTTTGACCCGCTGAATACGAATCCGATGTTCGTTTTGCCCGATTGGTTCTTGCATTTTTGCTAACCTCAAAAAACACCTTAATAATGCTCGAAAAATCCCAAACAAGTAAATAAAAAGCTTAAATGAGCTGATCACTATATCTATACGTAATTTGGGGCGCTGAAACTGAATATGAGGTCAGAATTAGCCGATCAGGAATTTTGACATAACCTCAAAAAACACCTAAAGAATGCCCAAAAATCCAAAACAAATAAATTAAAAGCTTAAACCAGGAACTTTAAAACTGACATAACTTACGGCAAGAGCATTATACCAAGAACTTTGAACCAAGAACTCTAAACCTAACATAACCTAAGGCAAGAGCTTTAAACCAAGAACTTTAAACTAAAAATTCTTAACCCAACATAACCTGAGATAAGAACTTTAAACCAAAAACTTAAACCTATTATAAATTAAGACAAGAACTGTTAAGTTCCTAAGGCAAGAACTATTAAGCTTTAGAGTTCTTGGTGCAAGTTCTTGCCTCAAGTTTTGTTAGATTTAGAGTTCTTGGTTTAAAGTTCTTTGTGTAAAATTCTTGCCTTGTTTTTGGTAAATTCGATGTTCCGAAATATCGAAAAAAAATCAACGATTAAATAAAAATATTTCTCCAAAATGTTATAGTATGGAAATAGTGGATACAGGTTTTCCATGGTACCTTGCATCATACATTATAAGATGTGGGACAAATGGAAAGAAAAGTAAAATATAAAAATCCAACAATATGGAAGGAATCTGGAATCCGTGAAGAGAGTTATTATTTAGCAATACAAATGTTTCCAGAATTAATGCTAAAATAGAGTTAATGGAAGCTGATAGTTCCGAAAGTCAAGAAGATGACAGTGAATATGAAGAAGTGAATGTTTGTGTTCGATAAGGACTAAAACTCCCAATATTTGGTGAAATGATAAACTTAATAATGTTATTAGAAATCTTGGTCTATCTAATGGTAGGGAAGAATATTTAGCGGCGATTATGGAAAAAGACAATTTAGTATCAAATGATGTTCCTTCTGGCTCATACAGAAAAAGAGAAAAGGACTAGAAAATATTTTACACAAGGAAAAAACACTTGCTCTCATATTGTCATAATGAAGATGAATATATAGATTTTAGATAAATATTTTTTATTTTATCGCTGATTTTTTTTCGATTTTTCGGAACCTAGAATTTACTACAAACAAAACAGAAATAATTCACATTATTTACACAGTTGCGCAAATTTCTTGTAGCCCTATACTCACAGGAACTTAGCCGAAATAAATTGATGCTCGCCGTCACCACGTGGAAGTGTCCTAGTCGCAAAAATAGAAAAAGAGACAAATGGCATATGACAATCAAACAGAATAAAGAAAACTATACAATTCTAAACAGCTCTAAGAAAAAAAAAGGAAAAAATCGTCAAGGGAGGGAGGGTAAATGTCGAGTCCAAACGATATTCCTCTCTCAATAGAGCAAACTTTGTCCGAAAATTTTTTCCTAAAAATGTCACTGTTCAGTAATATTTTCCCTCGTATTTTCCTTTAGATACTTGAAAATTTAAAAGTTACCCATCTTCGCTTAGTAGGGTTGATGAGAATGTGCTGAAATTATATTTCTCTATGAAGTTTGCAGATTGTGCTTTGATTTTGACTACAGTATTGTGTTCAGCTCGTGAAAATACGTCGCAAATTATATGTTCAGATATTATGTAGAGCAAAATCAATTTCTATGATTCAGTCATTTTTAGGTACGTTTTCATCCTAAATGTGGATTTTATAGTCCAGTCATCTTAGTGGTTTCACCTCGGAATTCAAGATAACCGGCTGTAAACTCGTATAAACCTTTATTTTAACATCCTAAAACTTGTCTCAAAACCTACTTACGATAGCGTGGACGCAACTTGTAGATAACTAAGGTCAAATGTCAAAAAATCGATTTTTTGCGCATTTTTTGCAAATATCTCGTTCCCTGTAAAATTTACGCTATTTGTATTTATTATAAATATTGTAGGGGATAAAATTCTCTACAACTTTTGTTTTAAAAATTTTTTTATACCTCAAACCGTTTTTGAGATAGAGGGCGGTGAGCGCGCAGTCTTTCACTATGTACGGTGTCATTCAAGTTCGATCTGTAGTCTCGGTCAAAAACACACCGTATAAAGCTGATTGGTTCAAGGCTGTTGAAATATGTAATATGAACTCTTGTGATTGGTCCTAGCCTATTGAGTAATGAATTATTACCCGCGGCCGTTAGTAATGAGACCCATTACATGTTCAAAAATGTATCTATAATAAATAAATTATTCAACAGACGTAGAAAAAATAAATTACCATTAAAAAATTCAAAATATAACGTTCTTCATTTTCGTTTGCTCTATTGGTATGTTTTAAAATTACCAGTTTCTCTCAGATGACGCTAAGTATTTAAGAATGTGTTTTCAATAGGAGCCGGACGATTTGGGTATAATGCTATATATTCTCTTCTTGCAGCTTTTTTATTTTTATTTTTTTAAAATAAAGGCAAAATATAACAAACTTTTCTGCTTCTGTGTAACCCATTTTGATCAAATAATACGAAAATGTCAAACGGTAACAATGTTGTCATAGTATCATCAGTCACAGCCTACTGCGTAAGAGTAGTTACTGCGCTCCCTTCAATAACCATAAAATTCCTTGGAGCATATTTAATGTCCGATATGTTAAGAAATATTATAGTTAGACCTATCAACCTTTATATATTTGAAATCGGGGAAAAAATCTAAAAGGTTATGTAAAAACATACAGGGTTTTCTATTAAAAACAATCTTCATTATTATATCATGTGACCTATGCAAGTAATTGTTTTTTATTGCATTAAAAATAATAATAATAATAATATTTGTTTTTCCAGACCATGAAACATAGTATAGGAAACGTCAAAACATTACAGATTTAAAAAATCACAAAATTGCAGAATTACGTGTAAATACATTATAGGATAAAAGTATTAAAATATAAAAGCATAAAAGTATAAAATGTAGTCAATGAGATAAACATTAAAAACATATTTAGAAGAGAATATTATTGAAGGAAATATGAAACAAAAAGTACGAATATAAAATTAAAGTAAAATAACCGTTAAAAACATATGACATTATGTATAATGTACAATGAGTTTAAACTAGTATCGCAAATATTCTTGAACACTATAAAAACAATTTTGAAGGAGAAATAATTTAAGTTTATTTTTGAATAGCTTGATGTTTTCTGTTTTTTATTTCTGGCATTAATTTGTTAAATAATTTAATTCCTACATACACAGGACTTTTCTCATATAACGACAGGAATTGACAACATAGAACTTTGTCTCCTTCTATAACGGTGAAAATCGCCATTAGTTGTAAATGACTCTATATTTGTTTTAACGTACACCAAAATTTCGTATATATAAATGCATGGAAGTGTCAACAGTTGCAAGTTCTTGAAATAACTTCTACAGGATACTCTGCAGATACACCTATAATGTTTCTTATCGCCCTTTTTTGAATTTTAAACAATCTGTTAAAATGACATGATGATCCCCATAACCAGCGTTACCACATTTGGTAGATTTTTATTTCTTTTTAGTAAAATTTTAAGGATTTTTGTAAAGTTTGTTAGGTAAAATTTGCTGGCAGATTTCTGATAATTATTATCAGAAATCTACCAGCAAATTTTACCTACCAAATCCTTAAAATTCTACTAAAAAGAAATAAAAATCTACCAAATGTGGTAACGCTGCCCATAACGTAGGCGTGATGTAAATTGTGCATGATAAAATGACATTAAAGTGGCGTTATTACTAATATGTTTTAATCTATACAAAACATAACAAAACGATGCAAGTTTATTCGAAAGATATCATACAGAGTGACCCATTTAAAAGCGGGGCACCTCTCTAATTTTTTTATTTATTGTGCAATTTGAATCAAATTTTACTCAAGTATAGAACAAATTAGGATCTAATTATGACTAGAAACACATTCGCGTCCTACAAATGCAAAGCCATCTGCGGTACCAAAATATGCGGAAAAAATCAAAAAAGCATATTAGACCTTTTATTATCGGAAAATTTTGTTAATGAAACTTGTTCAAAATTATCCAAAAACCTTCAATCCAAAATTTAATCAAAATTAAAAAATTGAAATTTTAAAAGTTTTAAAAATAATTATTTAAAAAAACCTGCAAATTACTTGACTACCTGGCAACTTGGGTTTAATTTCAAACAAAATTGTCATAGTACACTTTTCTGAACAAAAAAAACCATTAAAATGATATTTTCGGACTGAACATTATTATAATCAAAATTTCAATATTTTTTTATTTTGATTAAATTTTGGCCTTAAGGTTTTTGGACAATTCCGAACAAGTTTTATTAACAAAATTTTCCTATAAAAAAATGCCTGAAATGTTTTTTTTGATTTTTTGCACGTATTTTGGTACCGCAGGTGGCTTTGCATTTGTTGGGGGTGAATGTTTCTCTGGTAATAATTAGATCCTAATTTGTTCTATACTTGAGTAAAAGGACCACGCTCTGACCTTATGTAAAAGTGGTTTCGGTTAAATTGGCTATATTTTTGATATGTTATGTATTTCGGCATTCTGAACAAATGTGTCTATGTGCAAGTCCCAAACTCCAAGGATTTCGAGATACGATACGTTAAAGTTGGATATTTTATGTATATTATGTATGTATAGTATTGTATAGTCCCTTGAGATAAAGTTTTTACCCCAAAAGTTCTGCGACCAGACCGCAAGACATTAACCCCCCGTTTTCGAGGGCGGGGAACACGATGGTGACAATATTTTCCCACCCACCGTCCAACCAAATCGAAAAATCGAAAAAACCACCGCTTGCAAGGGCTTGTCGGATCGGGATTTTCCTGGTCAATTTGAATAAAATAAATAAATATTAACCACAGGTGACCCAACTCACCCCCAGGGGTTGAAACTATCCCCCACCCCCAATACCAAAATGCCACGAAAATAACGAAAATGAGCTGAAAACCAGTATACCCCCGTTTTCAAGGTCGAGGAATACGATGGTGATAATATTTCTCGACCTACTCTTCCCCTCTACCCCTAAACTTTCCGATTTTCCGGTGCTAGGCTTGCGAGGGCTTGTCGTATCGGATATTTTTTTTCTTTTTGGTCAATTCGAATAAAATAGGTAAATATTGACCACAGGTGACCTAACCCACCCCCCGGGGTTGAAACTACTTCCACTCCCAAAAACGAAGTGCCACGGAAACAACGAAAATCAGCTGAAAAGCGGTATACTCCAGTTTTCGAGGGTGATAATATTTCCCGACCCACTAACCCCAAACCTGTGAACCAACCCCTTTTCCGATTTCCCTGTGCTAGGCTTCCGAGATCTTGTCAGGTCGGTATTTTTTGGTCAATTTTAATAAAATAGGTAAATATTGACCACAGGTGACCTAACCCACCCCCGGGGATTGAAACTACCCCCACCCCCAACAACGAAATGGCTGGGGGTGGGTTAGGTCACCTGTGGTCAATATTTACCTATTTTATTCGAATTGACCAAAAAAAAAATCCGATAGACAAGCCCTCGCAAGCCTAGCACCGGAAAATCGGAAAAGGGGGTAGTTTTCAGGTTTAGCGGTAGAGAGTGAAGAGTAGGTCGAGAAATATTATCACCATCGTATTCCTCGACCTTGAAACTCGTTTTCAGCTGATTTTCGTTATTTTCGTGGCATTTTGGTATTAGGGGTGGGGGTCGTTTCAACCCCTGGGGGTGGGTTAGGTTACCTGTGGTTAATATTTATTTATTTTATTCAAATTGACCAGGAAAACCCCGATCCGACAAGCCCTTGCAAGCCTAGCGTCGAAAAATCGGAAAAAGGGGTGGTTTTTTCGATCTGGGGGTAGTGGTTGGACGGTGTTCGTGTTCCCCGCCCTCGAAAATGGGGGGGTTAATGTCTTGCGGTCCGGTCGCAGAACTTTTGGGTAAAAACTTTATCTCAAGGGTCTATACATGATATACATAAAATATCCAACTTTAACATATCGTATCTCGAAATCCTCAGGGTTTGGGACTTCGTGCCCATGAACACATTTGTTCGGGATGCCAAAATACATAACATATCAAAAATATAGCCAATTTAACCGAAACCACTTTTACATAAGGTCAGAGCGTGGTCCTTTGATTCAAATCGCACAATGAATTAAAATTTTAGAGTGGTGCCCCGCTTTTAAATGGGTCACTCTGTACACATATACAACCCTACAACTTTTATACGATTTCTTGTCATTAATAACAGAAATGAAGGGGTCTATATATAATGAATAACCCTGTACACACACAAAAACCTTCACTTTTTTTTTTTTTTTTTTTTAATTTTATGAGGTCGGTTAAAAAAGCAGTAAAGTTACATGAGCTGCTGTTGAAGATCATTAGCTTCATCGGTGTTATGATAGGCTATTGAACGAATTAGTTTAAGTGTCGTTAAGAGCTTAGCACTAGCAGTGGCGGCTGGTGAAATTTCAATATTTTTTTTCTCGTCTGTGGCGATGGGACCCATACGAAATATGGGAAATAACATCTAGAGAAGCACTTCTCTAATGACCTCTAAAAAATTTTTGAAAAAGCAGTTTGCGAAAAAATTTTTGAAAATTCGGTAGCCTCCCCTGGGTCTAGGGACTCCTGTTTATTATTATTTTTTTTTGTCATATGCATTTGACTCTTCATAAAAATACAACAATAGGTTTTGGAGTTTATGAAAATATTTTCATTACTAACTGAGATACAACGAATTGAAATATTGTAATTTGTTAAATTGTAAATTACAAAATTTCAGTTTATTGTATTTCAGTTAATAATGAAAATATTTCCATAAACTCCAAAATGTATTGTTGTATTTTTATGAAAAGTCAAATGCATATGACAAAAAAAAAATAATAAACAGGAGTCCCTAGACCTGTGGAGGCTACCGAATTTTCAAAAAGTTTTTCGCAAACTGCTTTTTCAAGAGAAGTGCTTCTCTAGATGTTATTTCCCAAATTTCGTATGGGTCCCATGCGCCACAGACGAGAAAAAAAATATTGAAATTTCACCAGACGCCACTGAGCACTAGTACGGTAATGATTCCATTACAGCATTGTTTTTTTCTAAACCAATGAATGATAAAAATTTACTATTTATTTGAACAATATAATAGCAATATTTATTTTTATAGAAATTGATTACAAACTGAAAATAATTTGATAATTTTCTGACATTTGTAATCTTAGCTTGTCTTGCACATAATAATAAAATGGAAACTTATTATTTTCATCGACGCACAGTGGCACGACGCAGGAATCGTGATTTTTGTTTTTTTTTACGAAAAAACGTAAGAGAGCCGATTTTTGAATTATGCTAATCAGAATGGTAATTTTTTATTTAAATTTTAATACAACTTACAAATAAAAACTTTTTTATCATCCAATTTACATAAATCTTGTTACTCGGGGGTTTTTGAGGTCGCTGATTACAAATATGATATCCAAATTGTCATAAACCAACCTGCAAGATGGGGAATCAATGGCGGCTCTAAAATGCTGATGAAAAATGAAATATTTTTGTTAAAGTTTATACCGAGAAGTTTTGAATATTTCTGATATACTAAAATTGGCTATCACAGGGCCTCACCAAGGTCACGGACACGGTGCTCGACCACAGAATCAGTTGGCCCCTTTAGAATCCAACAACTTTTGTAGAGGTCATTTCGCTTACACGGCGAGATATTTGCAATAATAAATTAAAATGGTACACCCTGTATATTTGTTTATTTATTTCCCATTATTTTAATACCTCAATACCTGAAAAGTTTTATTAATATTTTTTTCTGTTTAACATGTAAATTATATATAGTTCTGTAAATATATTTTATTGAAAACTGTAAATTGGACATTTAAACATAATTTACATTATACCGATGATAAATTTCGTATTAATATTTATTATAACCACTTAAAAAAAATTGTAAAGTAGCATTTTTCTTTCGTCTGTAGCTCTTAAACGAAGAATTTTCTGGGAAAAATGTCAAGAATAGTAAAATGTTTAAAATCGATTTTCACAACTTTTCTATCTCTTGATATATTTTCAAAAAATGCTTCATATACGAGGTATATTGCAAATAACGCGAAAAGTGACAAAAAATTGACGATTTTTTAAATTTTAAAGTGTGTTGCTCCACCTGTCACGCGTGCGGATACAAACTATACTTTAAGAAAAAAAAATTTCGGGTAAACGACATGTCGCAAAATGATCCTTTTTCAATCTATTCCGACTGGCCTACAGCAGTGTTAACTACATGCCAAATATTACCATCTTCCTTTATATTTTCTCCATAATTATATTTTTTAGCTGCCCTCCCCTGTATATTTTTACTCAAAGTATATCCCAGTTCTTCATTGGCAATAGCGTCAACTAAGTACCTACCAAATATTATTCTTCTCCGTCCAATAGTTTTGTAGACATAGCGCCAACAGACAGACAGACATCAGACCGACAGACAGACAAACTGACGGGATTAAAAGACTTCAATTTTTAACCTGAAGAAATCTGGGAGGGTGATTTTTCCACGATTACAATGTTTCCCTTCGGTGAACGGGGAAGTAAAATTTAAAAAATTAAATGAAAACGTGTATGCTTGTATATATTTAATAAATATTTATAAACATCTTATATTTAATAAAGTTATATAAATTATATATTCAAATATGGCATTTCCAGTTCAATAAAAGAATAACTGTTCACCTATGTTACTATGACTATCAGTAGAGATATGCACACACGCGTCTTTTCCGTTGGGTTCATGATCGCAGTGACGTCAGAGCATGCCTCTTCAGCAAACTGCTTTCAAGTTCGAACGTGTTTTTAATGGCTATGTACGATACTTTATAAAATAATTAAGTTGCACATGGTTTACTTTTGACTTTCATTCCTTATGCAGTAAGTTGGACAAATTATTTATCAGAAAGAGGTCTTAACTAAATTTAATAATATTTTTGGAAACAAAACACCTTAAGAATTTAACCTAATTATTTGAATCAGCGCTTACAATTTGCAAATCATGTAGAGTTCAACGAAAATTGAAAAAAAAATAAAAGATACTTTAAAATCCGCCATCAATTCTGACACGTGAATAAATCCTACAAGATTTTTGCCGCCACAATCATTAATTCATGTTTTCCACAAAAACGTGCGGTGCGGCCGCCATGTTGAAAAAATCACGGACAAAATTGTTTTTTCTCAATTATCTCCTCTCATGTTAGTTCTACCCTGAAATTAAATATTACCAATATTGCAAGAAATGAAAAAAGCAACAACTTGTATTTAAAATTTGTGCTTCGCTGCAGATAATTGCAATTATCTCTGCACTGTTGCTCAGTAATTAACTATTATCAATATTGTAGATTATAAAATTTCCGAAAAATTTGTTTGGAACAATTTCTTCCACTATCGATTGTTTACAGATGAGAGCAGCTCGAAAATTTCATTATTTTTTAAACTTCGAGCTATTGTAATTTTAAAATAGTTCACCGCGGAAGAAAATTGTTTAAACAAAAGTTTTGGAAAGTTTTATAATCTACAATATTTATAATAGCTAATTACCACGTAGGAGCAACGGGGGCAGAAATCGCAAAAATCTGCAGCGAAAATTTTCACCGGCTGTAAATCGTAAAATAATAACAGAAAAAAATAGTTTACATAAGATACATACATTTTCTACAATACTGGTAATATCCAATTTTACAAATACAAGTAACACGAAAGGAGATAATCGAGAAATACCCATTTTAATCGTAATTATTTCAACATGGCTACCGTAGCTGCAACGATATCTTTGTGGAAATTATAAACAAATGATTGTGGCAACACCCACTACATTATACAAAAAAAAATCCTTGTAGGAATTATTTACGGATACCCTCCGATATTTTGCTCTACAGGCTGTGTCTTACTATCATGCTAGAAACCATTGGAGGGAGTTGTATCGTTGTAGACCAGAATTTCATAAAAATGAGTTCGCATTTCTCTACCATTGCTCGCGAAGTACATTGGAGTAATGTCTGGTGTATATGGCGAACCTATAACTACTTTGCCTATTATAACTTCTCCTTGAAAGCACACACGACCAATGTACAGTTTATAGTATGGTTTATTATGAACTTCTAATCCACCCTGAATCAGATTTTCGTTGTTTTCATAAAATTCGTATGCGTTAACTGGTTTCCATTTAAGGTAGCGTAATTGAGAGCTGCATAATATCTGAAAAACAATACTTATTTGAATCACATGAATTGCTGAAGTATGAAAAGAATACAAGTAGTGGGTAAAATATAAAAAATATTCCTTGGGAAAAAATTAGGGAGTCAATGAAAATTTGGGTGCTTGTATTTAATGTTAAGAAACCGATGAGTTTCTAACTCTATAAGGTGCGGAAGGGTGTTTTTAAGGAGTTAAAAGGGTGAGAAATGCGTTTTTTAATTCTATTTGGTTTTTCACCGAACTCTGTACCATGAAAATTGACCGAAATCCTGAGGGTTGAAGTTGGAGTACTTTCACTTCTCCATTAAAAACTATATTTTTTAACGAATTGAGAGTGCGAGTATGTACGCATGTGCGTGTGTGATTGCGTGATTGCGTGTGCACGTGACACTAGTGCTTCAATACCTATCAGACAGTAATGAAAAGATACTATGAAACATGGAGATACGCTTGGCACGAGTACTATCTTTTGACCTGCTGTGTGCATAGCATCACGCACTAGTCACTTTCAAATCGAGCCCGCAGCAGGCGTGTGTCCGATGTCTGCCTGAAAGTACATCGAAAACCATAAGGCCTAGAAAGCTGAAATTTGCAAGCACATAATATTGTTACGTGGAACCTTTTACCCTTTTGTAAACACCCTGTATCGTGGATCCGAAAATTATAACACCAGGGTAACACTGAACACTAATTTTTTAACTTACGTACTGATTACGACAAATAATTACTTTACTAATATTACACTGTGTACTATAATTCACAACTTCAGTCCCTTTATCACTTTGTTTACTCCTTGATCTGTTCTCACTAACTGATCATCTGAACTGTTTAACTAGACGGTCCACTCTGTGCTTCTCCTTGCCTTTATATAGTCCTAGGTACATTCTCTGGAACATTCCACTAGACGTCACCAGCAAATTTCTAGATATTTCCAGATAGATGCCTGGGGTTTGACACCGCTCGCGCCCTATATGGGACGATAGCTGAACCAACTAATTAGCTCAGTTTCTGTTTACTGTCTACCTCTTGAACTTAGAGGGAACGCTTATAGATGCCTCTGGCATGTTATAAACATGTCACACTGTCCCTCCTTAAGCCTGAACGTCCCGGTCAGGCAATTCAGTCTCTTTCACATACTTCGCCAGTCTGTCTAAGTGTACGATTTTCATCTTCGTCCTTTTACATCTGTGAATTCGATAGTCAACGTCATTGATCCGGGTGATGACTGAATACGGTCCTTCCCAAGGTAGCTGAAGCTTCGAGGATCTCAATTCCTTCCGCTGTGGGTTGCACAGCCAAAGCAGATCCCCACCTTGAATCCTCCTATACTGGCATTACGATCATAACGAGCCTTCATTGGGTCACTAGTTTTGGTGATCTGTTCTCGGACATTCCTCAGCCGTCCTCGACTTTCATTCGCATAGTTGGTTACAGAAAGTCGTTCCCC
Organism: Rutpela maculata; assembly: GCA_936432065.2. NCBI lineage: Eukaryota > Metazoa > Arthropoda > Insecta > Coleoptera > Cerambycidae > Rutpela > Rutpela maculata. The sequence goes on along the minus strand of OW386290.2, from coordinate 52,935,128 downwards.
ATTGGCAGCACAATTCTTACATTTGCGACACCAAGCCTCCACATCCTGGCAACTTTTAACCCAATAGAATCTTTCCCTTACTTTACTCAACGTTTACGCCAAAGTGTCCGCCGAACGTTCCATTATGCACTTCCTGGAGTACTTCTGGTACACGACACCTGGGAATCACTAGACGCGTGGCAACTTGCATTAAATCCGGGCTTTCCCATGCTCGCTTCAACAGCCCATCTAATACTCTAAGTGAATCCCATTGCGACCACAAAGCCTTCAATCCTACTCCTTTGTTTGAAACATTCTTCCATTCTGGTCCGGTTCCCTTTTGTTTTGATCACAATATAGGTCCAATTTCTACATCGCTCAATTGCTCTTACCTCAGAGCTTTCTTTGTCCAATTGTCTGGAAGATCTACCTTGACAATGTTGACTTCAACCATGTTCGGTGATTTTTCCACACGAAGGTAGTGCTTACAATCTTCCTTGTCTGGTTTTCTGGATAGTGCAGGAGTTTTCGCTTTCCTACGTCAACAATAAATCCATACTGTTCCATAATCTCCAGTCCCAAAATGTCCGTAATGTCAGCCACGATGACCCTATGGTCAAACCTTAAATGTCCAATCTGCAAACCCAGGTCTACTTCTCCATGAACAGTAGCCCTGTCTCCCGTAGCTGTCCGGACGATCACTTCGTTTTGCCTCTTGTTAATCTTTATGCCGCATATAAATCCTGGCCGTACTATTGATGACTTAGTACTTGAGTCGATGGTAAACACACATTTCCTCTCATTTACACAGACTTGTAACAGTAGACTATTCGAAATTCTTCGAAGCTGGGAAATTTTTATTTCTCTGGGGACATCTTGTTATTCAGCCAGCACTGCACCAGTAGCATTTACTCTCTCAGGGCTCCACTGTCGACAGTGTCGCCTAAAATGCCCTAATTTGTTGGTCGCCATATCTCAAGTCCAAGTCAGCTTCTAAAACTTTAAAGTCCCTTTGTTTCTCTACTGGGATAGTCTGGAGTAACTCCGATGCTTGGCCGCTTAGTGCTAAAACTACAAATTTTTCGCCCTTTAAAACGCCCTATTTCTTTTTTATGCAGCCTCAACAGAAACTGAGATATTTGAAAAAGACAGTTCTTAACCTTTTTTTTTTTTTCAAGATGGCGGCAAACCCCGGTTGCACAACGTGCCAACAATTCACCAATACCCTCAGCAATGATCCCCCCATCAAGCCCCAAAAACTCGCTGACGCCGGGTGACTGTCAATCTTTTCGGACATACTGACTGGAGTAAAAAACTATTCGTCCTACCAAAATATTCTTTTTTTTTTCTAAATTTCCTTTTCTTCAAAAAAAAATTAACTTTCATTTTGTCCAATTAACATTTCTTGAGATAAATATCTCAAATTAAAAAAACAAAATATTCCAAATTCACACTCAATTTTTTCAATGAATCTACCCCTATGGCGATGTAGACATTTTAATTTTTTGAATAAGATACTTGCCAAAATACGATGTGCTGAATTTCAAACAAATTTACCTTGATAGCAAAATCGATTACTTTTGCTCCTTGGGCAGCCACAACGAGAATATTCTCCCCTGGATAAAGGCTTCCCGGAAAAATCCCCCGGTTACTCACATAACCCTGGCCGATGTAAGTAGTTTCGTTGCCCTTATCATGACCTCCTGGTAGTGAATCTGTGGGTACATAACCGTCGTAATCTCTCCAGTAATAATGTTTATCTGAAAAATAAAATATATAATTCTTCTATTTTTTTAATTATAACAGTTATTTTCCTAACAAGTGCGGAAAGTGGTATTTTTGCGCACGTGTTAGGAACAACATTTTCTTACGAGCATGCTGAAAATAAATAATTGATAACATAACATGAAAAAGAAACATATATATCATCTAATATTGTTTGTTGTTAATAATGTTGATATTAAATGCATAGTTAGAGGCATTTTGCAAGTTAACAACAGATGCCAATTAATCACTTGAGGTTAAGGTGGATAATTTCTTTATATGGCCAAAATAATAATGTGCGAGGGCAGATCAGTATATCTCAACATAGCTTTGTAAAGGGTAGGTCAACAGTTACAAATTTATTTACTGTCACACAATTTATTTCTGAGGTTAGCGATGCGGGCAAACAAGTTGAAGTTATAGTCCCTTGAGATAAAATTTTTACCCCAAAACTAAACCGCAAATCATGTACCCTACCCCCATTTTGAGGGGGGAACATGATGGTGACAATATTTTCCGACCTCCCCTAAACTAAAAAAACTTTTTCCGATTTTCCGGTGCTAGGCATGTTTTTATCGGAAAATTTCATTAATGAAAGTTGTTCAGAATTGTTCAAAAACGCAGTATCCAACATTTCATCAAAATAAAAAATTGAAAAATTTTAAAAATTGATAAATTTAAAAAATATAAAAAAGACTACTAATTACTTGACAACTGACACCTTAGATTTAATTTTAAACAAAATTTTCATGAATTTTTTAAACGACAATACCCATTTAAATTATATTTTCGGACTTGGACAATATTTTAAACAAAATTTCAATGTTTTCTAACTTTGATTAAATTTTGGATTTAGAATTTTTGGTTGATTCTAAACAACTTTAGTTGATAAAATTTTCAGGAAAAAAAAAATGCCTAGCACCGGAAAATCCGGTTTAGGGGTAGTGGTTGGAGGGTAGGTTGGAAAATATTGTCACCATCGTGTTCCCCTCCCTCGAAAACGGGGGGAAGATGACTTGCGGTCCAGTCGCAGAACTTTTTGGGACTTTTTCTGGTTTACCTCAAGGGACTGATATGTACTGATTTCTCCAAAGCTTTTCCCTGCTGGTGTCATATTTTTTTTAACTGAAAGGAGCCAATACATAGAATACCTTGACTTTAAGTCTGACCAATTTCTAACTAGTTCCGGAGTGCCCCAAGGCTCAGTACTGGGGCCTCTATTACTTATTTTATTTATTACTGATTTAGTGACTTGTGTTGATGTCAACTACCTGTTATATGCTGATGACATGAAATTGTATTATACTGTTGATACCGACGAGGATTGTGTGTTAGTCCAAAGTAAATTAAATGATGTTAATGACTGGTGTCTTCTAATAGTGGAACGGATAGAACGTCGTAGCTCATTAAAAAATATTTTCGGAGTAGAAAGATATGGGATAAAAACCATCTTGTTCAGAAATGATTAACCCATCAGAATCTCTTTTTACGAAAATTTTGGGTGGTACTGAAAAAAAATATGAGCGATTGAATATTGAAAATGTCTAAGTTCGTACGGGCCTCCTCCGCAAACTGATGTTTTTTTTTCTCCATAGCCAAGTAACGTAAATTACTAATTTTTTGTTTCACTGATGTACTATTGGGTATGGAACGAGTATATAATTTTTAATGTAGAAAACACCTTCAATTTTAGTTGTAGTTATTTTTTTTTCCCAGCGGAACACGGCAGAATTGAGAAAGTTACGACTTCAGTAGTGCTTAACTTTTTTTTTCACGATATGGATTTCAATTTTTTTAACATGTTTGGCTCAATTGAACCAATACCAACATATGCCCTTGCATAACATATGGTCGCGTTTCAAAAATAAAGTTTATAGAGCCATTTTTATAACGCCGTGTCTGGCGAGCTGTTCTCCTCACTGGGAGTGCGATAGAGAGCGAATTATCGACTACGGACGCGCATTGGAAAAGGAGCGCACTATATTATCTACTGCGGTTTTTATATATTTTATTTTATAAACTTTTAAAGTGTATAGAAAAATATCCGAAAAAGTTTACATTTCGCTCGGATGCAGAACGTAAAAAAAAGGGGAAAAAAATTGTTTCATCCATTTTTTCAAACTTTTGAAATTAAGTCAAGCTAGGGAAAAATAAAAAATACAGATGGATAGATCACATATTTATGAACAAAGAATGTCCTAACAGAATTTATCGCTAAAGTCATGGTTTTCCCGGAAAAAAATAGTCAAATGTAACGTTATAACTTGGAGCGAGATACATGAGTGCGCGCGCTTGAATGCTGTGACACCGACGCACTGAATTACATGTCAGTAAATCAGAATTTGCTCAACCTATATGAGTGTGGGTTCATTTAAAAGATAGAAATTGTAGCTTTTTCTTGCTTTTTTGGCAATATAGGCAAAGGATGGATGGGAAAAATATACTAATATATGTTATCACGCCCGAACTCAATCGTCGCAATAAAAAATATAGAAAAAAATAAAAGCCCTTCAAAAAAATTATTTCTTCATTTAGAACTGTTAAAAAGTATGTATGTATGTACACTTCATGAATATTATGGTTAGTAAGTTGTAGTAAACTGGGTTCAAAAAAAAGTATATCACAAATTATTTTAATTTCCTTGCTTGATGATTTTCTTGATAAATATATATATTGGAGGCTGTAACTTGCCGAGAAATTGACCCATTGGAAAAATAAAATATCGCTATTTCAGAAAAAATTTATACCTTTCGAATGTTCAAACACAAATTCGTTTACTTGTATGCATTTTTTCGAAAATATGATTAATCAGGTCATGATAAGAAATTGCGATTTTCACGATCTTATCCCTATAACTATGAAAATATATCTGACTGTTTTGAACATAAATTCTGGAACTTTTCCAATACATCAACAAATGTATAAGGAATCCATTGGATATAGCTGAAATGTGGATAGGTGTACCTGTAATAAATACAATACAGTAAAGGTACGTAAAAATTCATGCGAGCTATTCAGCGGCTATGTGTGGTGTCTGTATATGCGTTCATAATTATACATTTTCCCTCCAGACTCACTATTTATCCTCCTATTCACTAAGAAGAATGGGTAAAAATGTGTAATCAGAAAGAGAAAAAGCTTTATTTTACTAGTTAGAACTGCTAAGAATTTTTAGAGGTTCCGCAGTATGCATTTAACCGTGCGCTTGGCCGCGCAGAGCGACAAAGTTACTTCACTATTTTTTTCCAGGAATACCGTGGCTTTAGCAATAAATTTTATCAGGACATTTTTTGTTCAGAAACACATGTATCCATTAGTATTTTTTGTTTTTTCTACCCTGACTTAATTTAAAAATTTTGAAAAAAAACCGCTGGCCCAAGGAATCACTACTTCCACATCCAGATTTTCTATCCAAGTCTCTTACAACGAAAAAATTTTGTATGTGGAAATAATTGTTTATGGAACTTTAATAACATAATATTTGAAATCTTTTACCCCAATAATCCATAAAACGACACCCCACATCGGTAGTGGGGTGGGGGTGGTGATGAGGGGTAGTGGAGGGTGGATGAAGTAAAAAAATATTTTGAGGTTTTCGGTTCTTGTACACAGTACACACACTAAATCATAATCTTTTCTCATCCCCTTTAAAAATGGGATGGGGGTGGTAATGGGGGTGGCTAATGCCAAAAAATTTTTTGAGACCTAAGCTTCTGTTGTATATACTAAATACCAATTTTATGGACTCTTACCCGCTTCATTTCCCATTTACCTCCATTTACCCCAATTTACCCCCCAAACCTTCGACGGAACAAGATGAAAATATAATATATTTCCAGATCTCGTTAAAATACACATGTGTACCAAATTTCAAATCAATATCTTAAACGGTTCCAGAGAAACGTGCGCACAAAAAAAAAGTTACAGACAGACCGACAGATAGGCAGACAGATTTTTTTCACTTAAACTTAAGATCTCGGCGTTTCATGACATTCTAAGCCTATTTGAACAATAAAAGTTTTTTACATTTTTTGGTCGTTACTTACTTCCACTGGACGTGTAATAGATGAATAAAAAATTTTTGTCACTTTCTTTTATGTTCTGCATCCGAGCGAAATGTAAACTATTCAGGATATTATTCTATAAACTTTCACGAACTCATTAAAAAAAAAAATGTTCAGTTTGCAAGTTTTTGTGGGTTTCACTACAAAATGTTATCTGTTAATGGAACGGATAGAACGTCGTAGCTCATTAAAAAATATTTTCGGAGTAGAAAGATATGGGATAAAAACCATCTTGTTCAAAAATGATTAACGCATCAGAATCTCTTTTTACGAAAATTTTGGGTGGTACTCGCACTCCCAGTGAGGAGAACAGCTCGCCAGACACGGCGTTATAAAAATGGCTCTAAAAATTTTATTTTTGAATCGCGACCATATGTTATGCGAGGGCATATGTTGGTATTGGTTCAATTCAGCCAAACATGGTAAAAAAATTGAAATCCATATCGTGAAAAAAAAAGTTAATCACTACTGAATTCGTAACTTTCTCAATTCTGCCGTGTTCCGATGGGAAAAAAAATAACTACAACTAAAATTGAAGGTGCTTTCTACATTAAAAATTATATACTCGTTCCATACCCAATAGTACATCAGTGAAACAAAAAATTAGTAATTTACGTTACTTGGCTATGGAGAAAAAAAACCATCAGTTTGCGGAGAAGGCCCGTACGAACTTAGACATTTTCAAGATTCAAACGCTCATATTTTTTTCAGTACCACCCAAAATTTTCGTAAAAAGAGATTCTGATGCGTTAAACATTTCTGAACAAGATAGTTTTTATCCCATATCATTCTACTCCGAAAAATTTATCTCCTTAAATATGCGAGTTTCAGAGCTCTATCCGTTCCACTATAAATAATCTGCCTTTAAACATCACCCAACGTAACGTTCTGTCTTTCTGCAGGAAAAATAATCCTGTTATTTGACTATGAGTTGAACAGTACCGTATTAAATAGATCAGATGAGTTCAATGACTTGGGGGTTCTATTCGATTCGAAATTAAATTTTAACAAACATGTAGAAAATATTGTTCTCTCTGCTTATAAAAGTTTGGGTTTTGTGATTGACTAAAATTTCAAGTTTTTTGATGACATTGAATTATTAAATATTCTTTATTAATCCAAGCAAGGAATGCTCAAAAAAGGGTGTAGAGGGAAATGTTAGGGACAGAAAATTTGACTTCGGAACTTTGTTTGGACTAGTCTGGAGATGAACATATCAAAAGTCCCCACTCCTAGGTGATGAGTGGGGGGGAGGGGGCACTTTAAAGGTCCCTTTTTTTGGTTTTTCGCTTATATCTCGGAAACTATGCGTCGTAGCGGCTTGACAATTCTATACAAAATTAAAGCTGACAAAATTTGCTACAAATACAAGAATCACTACTTACATATGTTGTTCTGTTTTCGAGAAATTGCGGAAAACAATTTTTTCGCCTCACGTTAAAAATTTAATGCTCTACAACTTCTTTTCTCACGACTTCTTCGTGGGAACACATTTGAAGAATTATCTTAACAAATAGAGCAAAAAACGTGAGGCGAAAAAATTGTTTTCCGCAATTTCCGAATTTCGAGGGCAGATATCTCGAGAACAGAACAACATATCGAGAAATGTAAATAGTGATTCTGTAGCAAATTTTGTCAGCTTCAATTTTGTATAGAGTGGTCAAGCCGCTACGACGCATAGTTTCCGAGATATAAGTGAAAAACCAAAAAATGGGACCATTAAAATGCCCCCCTCCCCCGTTCACCACCTAGGAGTGGGGACTTTTGATATGTTCATCTCCAGACTAGTCCAAACAAAGTTCCGAAGTCAAATTTTCTGTCCCTAAAATTTCCCTCTATAATCATTCGTTGCCTGGCCTATATCCTGCATTTGTTAAATACAAACTTGAGTATGCCTCACTTATGGAATCCAGACTATAATAAATATTGTAATTACATAGAGAATATACAACGGCGCTACCTAAAATTCGTTTCATACAAAATTGATCATTAGTCTAAGTAATAAAGGCAGACATAGTATAAATATTTCGTGCAAAGACGAGATTACCTCCTTCCCTAGTTTTCGAGAGTGCTGAACAAAATGCAAGTAGTGGGAGAAGTTTCTGACCGCCGCAACCCCCTGAAACGGCCAAAAACCACCTCTTTTATGGACCCCTTTATGTTTTCATATAGAAACGGGCCTGGGGAGTGATTTATCAACGGGTTATACTTGAAATAACATGAAAGGGAGTAGAGTAAGTGGAATCCAGACAGCAGGCCTAGGGGGTTGATTAAAAACTCCCGAAGGCTGGAATAGTATATTAAAGTATAAGTGGATATTAAGGTCTTTAAAACGCGCGATTTTTCGAGCACGACGGCACAGCCGGAGTGCTCGAAATAGAGCAAGTGTTTTAAAGACCAGTTATCCACGAATACTTTACGCTATTTTTTTTATTGGTACACTTTGAAATCATAAATACTGGTATTATTACTACAAAAAATGGAAATAAGAATTAAGAATGTAAAATGGTTGAATTCGTGATGTGACATCAGGATGCCTGTCAGTGGGATTAATTATTGTCACTACAGTTGTCACTGATTGTATATTGCTTTAAAATGAGTTCTAACATTGATTACTTAAATAGAAAAGCAGAATCGCGGTTAATACCGCAAAAATCGGAAGACGCTTATAAAAAAGAATACGAGAAGTTCATCAAATGGATGGAAGAACAAAAGGTATCTAACAAGTTGTACTTGCTTACCTCTGATGTTGCCGTGGTAACTTTAAAACGCGCGTTTTTAAAACTTGGATTTAAACACTCTGAGGCGTACTTTAAATAAGCAAAATAGGGTACCAATAAAAAAAATCATTTTTTTCAAATGATTCGCTTTAAAGGCGTATCACCCCGTTTTCGAGATCGCTGATCACAGGAAAAATATTCATTTTTAGCTCCTCAAATGGGCAGAAACCACCCCTCACCCACGAGAAAGCATGCCATCCAGGATTTACAAGTTTTTCGACACATGATATCGTTATTCTGTGTATATCCCTTCATTTTTCATGGAAGAGAAGGTGGTAGCGACCTCAGGGGTTGCTTCAACCCTTCCAAGGCGTGTAAAATTCATTAATTACACTTTGGATCGTCAATACGCCCTCCTCCGTTTTCACAGGCGCTAATTACGTTAAAAATATTCACCTTGATCTCCAATTCTCCTCAACCCCTATAATGAACGAAAATTTACCCTCATGCACCAGTTATCGCTGGGGCGATGATTGTGTAGGTTGCTGAGTATGGTATAATGATATCTTCATCGGGAAAAAATGAATAATTGTCGTCAATGGCAATGTTGTTTAGTCAAAGAATTACATGAAAATATTTTTATGACAAAATAAATTACACAGCCCCACAAAAAAAAAAGTTCAAAGCAGCGAACCAGACCCCCCTATGTATTTTCGGTCGCTAAAATGCAACAGGATTTCTATTTTCATGGATGCTATGATTGGCTGAAATTGCGTAGTACTCTAAAATAGAACTAGAAACTTACGTACCATCAACATTCTACAGTGTCAACCCTCAGAGGGTGTGAAAACTACCCCCTATGTAAGGTTTGACTATAAAAAGTTACAGTGACTTCTATAAAAATTCGAAACACCTGCGTTGTGTGGAAAAGAGAAGAAACTAGACTATGTTCGACGCTGTGCTTGAAAATCAACCTCACGGGGTTGAGAGACGCCCTATAAAAAAAAAAACTATGGAAATGAAACGAATAAGATGGAAATGAAACGAATAAGCAACAGTATAGCTTTTTCGTTACATATTGAATTACGGTAGTTTACATCCTTCCCTTAGTAACATTTATAGAACATGAGTTTCAAACTCACAAGTGTGCAACACGATTTTTGCCAATCATAGCATCCATAAAAATGTAAATCCGGTTAGTTTCTCTCTGTTTTTCCAGCATCCTACAGATATAGGGGTAGTATCTCGCAACCCCGTGGGGGTGGTCTTCAAGCACATCGTCGAACATAGTCTAGTTTCTTCTCTCTTTCGCACAACGCGGGTGTTTCGAGTTTTTATAGAAGTCACTGTAACTTTTTATAGTTAAATCTTACATAGGTGGTAGTTTTCACACCTTCTGAGGGTTGACAGTGTAGGATGTTGATGGTATGTAAGTTTCTGGTTATATTTTAGAGTACTACGCAATTTCAGCCAATCATAGCATCCATGAAAATAGAAATCCTGTTGGATTTTACATCTTTTCCTGTTTTTCTCGTGTCCTTTGAACTTCAGGGTGGTTGTTCTCAACCCTATAGGGGCAGTTTATGAAGATTACGTCGGACCTGATGTAGTTTCTTAACACTTTAACAAAACTTAGACATTTCGAGCTTTTTCAGCAGTCATTGCTGTTTTGGATCGATTTTTTTATATATGGGGGCTAGTTTTCGCCCCTCCCTGGAGGTGTGTTTCATATCTATTGTATGTACGCTACTGTTTAACCTTAATTTGTATAATTCGATTGATTAAGAAGTAACAACTATTCTGGTAGCTTAATCTTCTTTTTATCCCATTTCAGGGGTGTTTTTTGGCTCTAGCTAATGATTTTGCGGGGTGTACTATTTTTTCTTTACCCCGGATTCGGATTCAGCAACCGAAAATACATAGGGATACATAGGTCTGGTTCGCTGCTTTGAACTTTTATTTTTTTTTGTGGGGCTGTGTTATTTGCTTACAATTAATTTAAAAAACCTGAGTCGTTTACAAATAGCATAACAATCCTCATATTCCTCAAAATGCACATCGCACGTGATCTCTTCTTCTTCATCCGCCGTTTCAGTGAGCGAATCTGAATCGGAATCGCTTAAACCACCAATTTCAGAGATTAAATAAAAATCATCATTATTATCGTCATCGTCATCTGCTTTCTCTTCTGTACATACATCTTTATCATTATTGGGGTTGAGGAGAGTCGGAGATGAAGGTGAATATTTTTATAGTAATTAGCGCCTGCGAAAACGGGGGAGGGCGCATTGACGATCCAAAGTATAATGAATGAATTTTACACCTCTTGAAAGGGTTGAAGCAACCCCCGAGGTCGCTACCACCTTCTCTTCGGTGAAAAATGAAGTTATATGCACAGGAATAACGATCATTTGTCAAAAAAACTGTAAATCCTGGATAGCATGCTTTCTGGTGAGTGAGGGATGATTTCTACCCATTTGAGCGAGGAGGGGTTGGAGCTAAAAATGAATATTTTTCCCGTGATCAGTGACCCCGAAAACGGGGGGGACCCCGAACGCGTTTGAACCGAATCATTTAAGAAAAAATGATTTTCCACCCCTCGGGAAGATTTAATCAACCCCCTAGGCCTGCTGTCTGGATTCCACCTACTCTATAACCCCCTTCCATGGTATTTCAAGTATAACCCGTTGATATATCACTCCCCAGACCCGTTTATATATGAAAACATAAAGGGATCCATAATAGTAGGTTTTTGGCCGTTTCGGGGAGTTGCGGCGGTCAAAAACTTCTCCCACCACTTGCATCGTTTTCAACACCCTCGAAAACGGGGGGGGTAATCTCGTCTTTGCACGAAATATTTACAAAAAAGTCGTCTTATAATGCTTCACTACATAGACTATATCCCGCTGTTGGCTTCAAACATGAACAGTTGCTAAATAGATTTGGTTCTATTTTTTAAGGAGATTATGACCATTCCAACGTCTAATTCGTTATATCTCGATAGATGTTAAGCATATGTGAACAATATTTTAGGTATACAACATAACTATTTCGTACAATGAAATTTTGTTATAATTTTTTATTTTAAAATTTCGAAATTTGTGCCAAAAATGTGACACATAATGCTTATTCGATTAACTTCGTTAAAAGAAAGAAGCACAATTTTTTTAATTTCTTTAGCTCAGTTTTCGAGATATGCGCGAATAATGTGAATTCAATACATTGGAATCGCATATTAGTGATCATGGAGAGAAACCGAAATAAAAATTCTTACGTTTAACTATATTCTTATTAAATTTCTTTATTGACATTATTTCAGTAAATCTTAGATTTGTGGAATTGATGCGCTTAAAACAATAAAAAAACAACAAAGGAGATCAAAATACCTTCTTGCAAATGCTTACCTTATCAGCAAATTCATGAAAATTCATCACTTAACAGTTAATTTTTCGAACTAGCAGGACATGTACCCAGGATAAATTAAATTACATAGCCACACGAGGGGGAAACTGCTCTGTACCAGACATCACACCATCATTTTCCTATATATTTTGGTGTTCTAAAAACAAGTCTGGTGTCCAAATTACTTGATGTCGCCTCAATTTGAAGCTTCAAGCTTTTGGAAGTAAAATGACATTTTTCACGATTTAAGAAAAATTGAGACGAAATCAATCAATTTTGACAATCAGATTCGTTTTTAGCACGTCAAAATACAAATGAAAATAATTCTGGGTCTGGTATTATATCGAGAAAAATGTCGTTTTTTTTTGTAATTATTCGCAATTTAAAAAAATCGAAATCATCAATTTCGACATGAGATTCATTTCTAGCGCATCAAAGTACCTAGAAAAATGACGGCATGATTTCTAGAACAGAACACTTTTTTTATGTGCTATTTGCATATAATTAATGACATTAATTATTGAGACATATACATAATTAGAAAACTATGATTAAAATATACGTGCACTTACCTGGTGGCACCTTTGAAGCGTAAGCAAAGTAAAATAAAACTATTATATTATATAGAACTGCTAACTCCATAGTGGAAATGAAACGATCCTTATTATGTGGGTATTTATATTAATTTTTTAAGAAAAATACAGCACGATATGGATTTCTACGCATGCTCATAAGTCAATCGATCAATCAATACAACTTCAATAGGGTTCCGTCCTCAAAAGTGAAAAACGGAACCCTTAAAAGATGTCATTTATCTGACTGTCTGTCACTGCAGGTTATGTACGAAGCTATTATAACTAGAGACATAAAAGGACACCGCACGTTTTATAGGTAAATTGGTGGACTGTCAAATTTAATGAATTTTTGATGTTATAGTTCAAATGATTCTCTGGCAAAACTTCAAATTATGGACAGTTTCTCTCCCCCCTCGATACTGTATCAACGATTTCTTAAAACGTACTATAGGTATTGAAATGATAACTGCTGGAAATGAGTAACTAGACCTATTTACCATTATTTGGTCTTAGATTGATGTGCCTGAACTTCCGATTTTGCCAGAAGTGACGTCAAGTTAGGTTTTCGAATGCACAACACCCGTTTACTTCAATATAACACATCTATATAATAGCTTTATTAAAATTCACTACCTTAGTAAATAAGTAAGTACGTGCATTGATTGATAGAACACTGATGCTAGCTTGATACCGGGTGCATCAAAATCTTGGTACAATAAAAGTTTATTTTATTTTTCGAGATTTAAAGTTTTGTTTCGTCAACGAAAACTAATTATTTGTGAGACCTTTAAGTAGAATAGGCAGTTTTTGTTTATTTATAATACATTAAACTTTTAAACTTTATTAATGCAGAAAATAAATACTACATGGGGCATGTTAGGTTTTATAATAAGAATGACTTACTTTGAAACTTAGAAAAGCAATCGGAACGCATATGTTTGCCGTTATCTGTATATGTAATTCCTTCTTCAAGCTAGAGTAGACGCGGAAAGGCTGCAATTTAGACATGGAAGATGGAAATTATTGCAGGAGAATCATTTGCCTGATATTCACGTACTAGCACAGAAGACAGGAACTATAGTTCTTGTCTTCTGTGGTACTAGATATAGATTATTTAAGAGATTTGACATTTGGCACATTCCAAACTAAAATATCCCCATCATACTGTGATGTGTTGCAACCCCTAGAATGAATTCAATTAATTCAGATGTATTTTCACCTACTCGAGAAAGAACCTACCAGAAGTTCTAAAGTGACATCTGGAATTATCTAGAGAATGGTGGCGTCATCACAGAAAAATCGAGATCTGTCATTTTTAGGTATAAAAGACCGCATTCTCGGCGGGTAGTTCAGAAAGGTTTGAAGTCTTGGATTTGACAAGTGAAAAGTGAGGTTAAGACTCCAAAGTGAAAACAAAGTGATAAACATTGTTATTTTAAGGGCCAGTTGTATAGGTTTAGTTTAAACTACAAGCTACAGTTAAACTTAGGTTAAGCCTCTAATGTACATTGTATAAGTGACTGTTACGGTCACCTAGAGTTTAACTATCAACTGGTGGATGGAGTACTGGTTAAACTCCAAGCTGAGGTTAAATACATGCGCAAATTAACAAATATGTGTGGTTTGATGTTTTTATAACCTCAATACTGTGCAGTCCTTCTTTTCACTAGATCCATTTTTAAGGAGTAATATTCCCAACCCACAAAAAACATGTATATTATTATTTTATATTTTTTCTGTGTTCTAACCAACAAAACACAGCATGCTACAAAATACATGTCGTAATATAACCTTATTATTAGCACACAATTTGGTTGTCAACTGTTAGTAATAATAAAAAGAATTATTGATATTTTAGCGAAGTTTGCGTAAAAACGGAATTATTCATATTTTAATAAAATTCGCTTAAATTAACTATAAGATATACAAGGGGCATACTGCAACTAATCTAGTTTAAACTTTTGGTTAAACCTTTGTTTAAACTTGGGTTTAAACTTAAGTTTAAACGTATCCTATACAACTGGCCCTTAGTCAGTAAAGTTCATTTAAGTTAATAATAGTATTGTGAAGTATCCAGTAAATAGTAAATGATTTAATAAAGTGTGTTAGTGGTTATCTCTTGTTACAATTTTTGGAACCCACGGAATTTGCAAGGGTGGTTTCCTAGGGGTGGAAACACGTTACAAATTTGTGTCAGGAAGCGGAATTTTATGACAAGAGGAGCTCTGAAGTTGTGCTGAAGTGTTCGAGAAGTATTCTCGAGGGTTAGTGCTAACACAGAGGACTAATTTACTGGACATTGTTCGAGGGTTATTTTCGAACAGGAAAATAGTGTTAAGTGCATTTTTGAGACATTGTAGAACATTTTATTAGGACATTAGTGTGATAATTAAATCCTTTGAACTGATAAGTGATAGAGACACTGGAAAAAGACTCGTGTTAGTGCGTTAAAATTTCTAGAACTTTTCCATTTGGACATTAGTGAAGACCATTAAATTCTCTCAACTAAATAGTGATAAAAGGCTCCAGATAAGACTTTTTCGTGCTGTTTCGAGATTTCTCTAGAAAGTTCCATTGAAAATATTGACGAGATATCTAAATTTTCTTAACGCTATTGTGCAAACAAACTTGGTTAACTTCATCGTATGCCCGTAACAACAAGAAGTATGGCAGGAGAGAAACAAATGCAGGACCTACTTGCAGAGTTTACGAGGATGATGGCGCAGCAACGCCAGGAAGATAAAGAAGAGCAAGAGAAAAGACGTCAAGAGGGAAAAAAAGGAACAAGAAAGACGTCAAGAAGAAAAAACCGAACTGAGAAAAATTATAGAAGACCAAGAAAGAAGACGCCAGGAAGAAAAAGAAGAACAAGAAAGAAGACGTCAGGAAGACAAAGAAGAACACGAGAAAAGACGTCAAGAGGAAGAAAGACGACGGCAAGAGGAGAAGGAAGAACAAGAAAAGCGATGTCAAGAAGAAAAAGAAGAGCAAGAAAGAAGATGTCAAGAAGAGAGAGACGAATTAAAGAAAATGATGGAAAATCTGGAAATAAGGCGCCAAGAAGAAAAAGAAGAACAAGAAAAACGCCAGGAAGAATTAAGAAAAATTCTGAGCGATCAAATAAAAATACAACAGGACGCTATAATTTCTGCCAATGAAGTACTAAAATGTGAAGTCAAAGAAGAGATAAACAAGGTCGAAGGTAAAGTAGGGGTAGTCGAGACAGAAGTCAGTCAAGTAAAAGGAGAAGTAACTGAAGTTAAAGAGAAAGTAAACAAGTTCGAAGAAGAAGTCAAAGGAGAAATGGACCGGCTTAAACGACAGTTGAGAGATAGAGGAAGCCAGCAGGTGGTATCATCAAGTCAGCGACTAAAACCTCCTTCTTTTGACGGCCAAAGTTCCTGGACGACGTACAAGAGGCAGTTTGAGGCAGCAGCGGGTGCGAACAACTGGGATAATGCGGAAAAGGCCATGGCATTAGTTCTGGCGTTAAGGGGCCAGGCCTCAGAGTTGCTTCAGATTATCCCAGTGGATAAACAAAGGGACTTCATGACTTCAAAGTCTTGGAAGCTGCTTTAGACTTGAGATATGGCGACCAACACCTTGCCCAAGTATACCAGGCTCAGCTTAAATCACGGACACAAAAAGTTGGGGAAAGTTTACAGGAATTCGAAGCTGCAATAGAGAGACTGGCACACCTGAAGCATCCGAGTGCACGTAGAGAATTTTAGGAACAATTAGCCGTGGGGACCTTTTTAGATGGCATAAGGGACACAGAGGTCATGCGAGTTCTGAGGCTGACGAGACACCAAAGTAGTAGCGAAGCCTTGGTACGTGCACTGGAAATAGAAGCCGCTTATAGGGATACTCCAAGGTCGAGAGTGCGAGCTGTGACTCTCGAAAAATCGCAACCAGAAATGTTGACAGAGATGCAGAAAATGTTCACCAAATTATTCGACAAATTGGATGGCCTCGGAAAGCAGGAAAAACAGCAAAACAAAGGAAAGCCGAGTGGTGGTATTAAATGTTACAACTGCGGCAAGGTGGGACATATGTAACGAGACTGTCGACAGCAGAACTCGGAGAGTCGAATAAATGCTGTGAATGTCGAAGAGAAGCAGGAAAACTACATCAGGGGGGCTGTGCTGGCTAAGGAATGCAGTGCCCCCAGAGAAATAAAGATTTCCCAGCTTCGAAAAATTGCAAGCAGTCTGTTATTGCAAGGATATGTGAACGGAAGAAAATGTTTGTTTACCATCGACACAGGTACTACGTCATCAATAGTACGACCAGGATTTATATCGGGTATAAAGATTACCAAGAGGCAAAATGAAGTGATCGTCCGGACGGCTACGGGGGACAGGGCTACAGTTCATGGAGAAGTAGACCTGGGTTTGCAGATTGGACATTTAAGGTTCGACTACAGGGTCATCGTGGCTGACATCACGGATGACTTCATTTTGGGACTCGACATCATGGAACAGTATGAATTTATTATCGACGTAGGAAAGCGAGTCTTAAGAATTGGGAACGAACAATTTATTCTGTCAAAAGTGAACGACCAATGCCAGAAAACAATGCTATTGACAACGCAAGCAGTCAGGACTCCTGCATTATCCAGAAAACCAGACAAGGAAGATTGCAAGCGCTACCCTCAGGTGGGAAAATTGGCGAACATGGTTGAAGTCAACACTGTCAAGTTCGATCTTCCAGACAATTTTTACAAAGAAAACTCTGAGGCAAGAGCAATTGCGTGATGTAGAAATCGGACCCATATTGAGAGCAAAAGAAGGGGGAACACGTCCAGCATGGAGGGATGTTTCGAACAAAGAAGTGGGGCTGAAGGCTTTATGGTCACAATGGGATTCACTTACGGTCGTAGATGGACTTTTGAGGAGAGCATGGGAAAGCCCAGATGGGAAGCAGGTTGCCATGCGTCTAGTGATTCCCAGGTGTCGTGTACCAGAAGTACTCCAGGAAGCACATAATGAAACGTCCAGCAGTCACTTCGGCATAAACAAGACATTGAGTAGAGCACGGGAACAGTTCTATTGGGTTAATAGTCGCCAGGATGTGGAGGCCTGGTGTCGCAAGTGTAAGAATTGTGCTGCCAAAAAAATTATATAATAATCATGGAAGAAAATTTTTAGAGTAGCATTCGTTTCATAACAAACTGTACTCAAATATCGAATAAAAATTACTATTTGTTTGAGTGTGTATCTGCGAGAGTGAGCGTGTGTAAGGAGTTGTCGCCAGCGAATTGCTATTACACACGGTAACTTCTGTTCGACTTAAAAAAAAATTATTTCAAATTTGGAACATATATGTTGTATCTTGATTTCACTTTTTGAGTTTTTAAAAACAATTTTATTAGGTAATGTTTACAGGTTATGATTTACACTGGTTTACACTTATTTCACTACAATATGCTCGACTTAAGAGCTTAGAATAATAATAATTAAAATATAAGAGACTTGCTCAAACAATAGTATATGAAATAATATTTAGAGGGTCTTTGCCCATTTGCTTATAACTAGTGAGTTTGACTGAATGACGGCAACTGAACTGCGATAGCTGTCCAGTTGTACTTATAACTTATTTTAGCTGAATTGCAGTTATATTTACTTTAGTTTGCTTTTCACAGAGTAAAATAATCCCGTACGTGATTTTGGTAGACGAAGGTATCGGGTTACGACGATAAGAATGAAGATATGAAAGGAAATAATAATTTTATCAGTAATGGCATTAAATTACTTGTGTGAATCGACTTGATTATGGACTTATAATAATGCGTTATACAATACAATACAATCTACTTAAATTTAATATAACAGCTCCCTTTCTTATAAAAAAGTTGATGCTGTGAATCAACTTTTAAGCGTAGTTCTTACTAAAACTAGGATTCAGTTCGATGTCTTCGAGTGGTTCCCGTATGTTTACGCTTGGTCTTCTTTTAGGGATTAAACGTCCGTATCCGCTGAATATCCTAGACCTCGGTGGTTGTGGAGGTTGCGGTGGTTGGTCATTTGATGGGGAAACGATTCTAGTATCTCTTCTTCTTTTCTTACATTTACAACTTATATATAAAATAATGAGGATTACAATTAGAGCTATAATAAAATATGTGAACCAGGATATATTTTTGGTTACAAACGGTTCGTTAATAAGTTTGTCTAGATCATCAGAGTACTGATCTAGTTTGTGTTTTGCGATGTTTAAATCGTCCGTGTTGAGGTTACTTAGTTTCAGGGGTTTCAGAGTCGGGAGTTTGGATTTCTCCGGTAGATGGTTACAACAATCGTACGGTATCCGAACTGGATGATTGCTGTAGGTGATGTTCTCCTGCTGTTGTGTCGATGCATGGACTCTGGTGCTGCCTATGAAAGCACTACACTCCGGTTTTAATGTCAAGATAGAGTTCATATGAATTAGTTTGGTAACAACGTCCCGGTTGCTACATTTCACGGTCACTGGTAGATTGTCTGAAACCGATATCAACCATTTATTGTTGCTTATTTTTTGAATACTGTAGTCTTTTGCAAACAATAAGTTCGACTGGCAAGTCCGGGGCACTGCACTTAATTGTTTTAATATTTGTGCTTCGCATATCGCGTCACTGTCTATCGGGTACGGAAGCACATTCGAACAAAGTCTTACACTAGGGTTCAAACGTTTACAATTTTCAAGGTTCGGGAGAGGTACAAATAACAATGAATCATCGTCTTTCGCTATATATTTGTGAGTTGTTGACAGGATGTGATGGAGTCCTGTTCGATTATCCAATATAGGAATGGGATAAAGGTGGTAAAGGGTGTAGCTTTCCGGTTCTGTTAATGGGATCTTTAAAATAAATACCACTTTGGATCCAGCTTGAAAAGCTTGGAGCTCTATAATGTCAAAGTATTGGGCTACTTTTGAGATTTGTGGAGTTAATGGCAAATTATTTTTATGTAAAGATTGGGATACTTCTTGTAATGACGTGACTAGATCTTTTGGAGTGATTATTGAACTGTGCAAAATTTTCAATCGAGCAAACGTGATTGAATTTAAAATATTATCTAAACTATTTTCCAGAAACATATAACTTTCCATCAGAGATTCACATAGCTCAAGTACTCGTAATTTTGATTTGATATACGCCAAATCGTCCGAAATATCATAAATTGAATTTTCGATTTCCTTAATGTCCTTATTAAAGGTTTCCTCATCGATTTTTAATTTTTGAATGGTGGAATTAAAACTTTTTATTACTGAAGTTGTTACCGAAATTTGATTTTTCATCAAATTTTCTATTTGATGTTCATCGTTTGTGAGTTTATTAATACAATTCGTATAATATTCTCCATCAGAGGAATCTAGATTACCTGTGATGGCTTTCCAGAATGTACCTATTCCATTTACAAGACCTCGTTTGTAGCGTTTAGTGTCCGCGAATATTTCTTCAACTTTTTGTTGTAGCGATTGTGAAATTTGGGTTAAGAGACTGATGTGTGTTCTAACTTCTGACCGAAAGGATGTCATGCGGGGGTTGTCCGTTTCGAACGTCGTTATCATGCTGTTTAGAATGTTGTTATTATTGTCTAGGATCGACTTTATAGGTTCGATGTCTTTATAGACTAAAAGCGTCCATTTATCGTTAGAGATTTCAATGCGATCTTCTTCATGATAGTAAATTCCGATGGTATTGTTGATCGTGTCAATTGAATATTGGGGTGACACTGCTTTGAGCAGCAGAAGAAACCTGAAAATAAATTAATTTTCAAAGTATGGCTTCATTCTGTCAAAGTTGGTTTTTGTGGTGTGTTTAGTCTCGGGATTATAAAGTATGGCGGAGTTATTTAGAATTTCTCTAATTTCGAATGGTCCGTTGAACTTATTTTGGAGTTTATTTTTTATTTGGCTTTCTTTTACATAGACTTTGTCGCCTACTTTAAATTCGTATGGATTGTCAGTTACGTGTCTGTCGAATCGCGCTTTCGCCTTTTCTTTTTGCAGTTGGGTTTTTGTTCGGGCTATTTTGTAGTAATGCGAGATTCTGTTATTCAAATCTCGTATGTACTTCGATATCAGTTCCTTCTGATTGTAAAGTGTTTCAGGAGGACGACTTGCGGTGTGCCCGAATAATAGCTCGTACGGGGTGAAACCGTGCGTCTTATTGACGGAGTTATTGTAACAAATAACTGCGTATGGTAAAATAGTCAGTGGGTGTTCGTTAGGGTTTTCTAGTTTGTTAGCCCTTATCATTTCCATGAGCGTCGCGTGAAATCGTTCGAGTGAGCCATTAGATTGCGGGTGGTGTACACTAGAATGGGTTAACTTGATATCGTAAAGAATGCAAAGGTCTTTGAGAAGTCGGTTTTCGAATTCTCGTCCGGAATCGCAGTGTATACGGAGGGGTGTACCGTAGTGTTGGAAATAAAGTAGAAGGGTATTCGCGATGGATTTCGCGGTTTTATCTGGTATGGCGTATGCTTGTGTGAACTTAGTGAGTTCATCTCTAATAGTTAGTGCGTAGTTTTTTGTGGGAATTTCCATGACGTCGATGTTAATTCGTTCGAAAGGGGTTCTCGGTGTTTCGGTAATAACTAAAGGGTTATCGAGGTTCTTTCGTAAGATTTTTGCTTTTTGACATGTTTCACAAGCCTTTACGAATTTTTCTACGTCTTTTGTTAATCCAGCCCAATTATACTTGTTCTTTATTCTACGTATGGTTTCATTTATACCGCGATGGAGGTTGTTCTTTCCGGCATGAAATTGATTGAGAATAATGGGGATTTGGTCTTCATCGGGGTTTGTTACAACGTCTTGACAAATTACTAATTTTATTTCTTTGTCGCTAAATATAAAGGAGAAAATTTCGAGAATGGGCAAGTTCAAGTTATTTTCGACGTAGTATGTTTTAGACTGATCAATGTCATTTTGATTTTTATATATTGTAACGAAGAGTTGCAATATCGCTGACATAGGGTCGAAAGGTAGGGGTACAATATGGTAAGACCTATTTTTTACTGTTTTGCTAGACACGGTATTAATTTTATTATTAGAAAAGTCAGGATTTTCTTCAAGGATATCCTCTATAATTTTATAGTGGAAGTCTTGCAAACTGTCTTGCTGAAAGAATGTAATTATATGTTTATGGTCTTTGTCGAGCAGTTGGTTATTTGAGAATCGGATTTTAGAGTAATCGATTAGGGATGTTGTCTGATATAGTTTTTCGAACGTTTCATACTCTTGGACTACTTGTTCAGGTGGTACGTCTTCGTCATCGGGAATGTTTTCTGGGTCAGGTGGGTTGTCTAAGTTTTGTGCGTTATTATGAAACGCCACGCATTTTTGTATATGATTAACTTTAATGCGAGATAAGGCGTCCGCGTTTTTGTTAATTTTGCCTGGCTTGTATATGATCTCGTAGTCATATTCCTCCAGCTTGAGGCGCCAGCGTGCGAGCCTACTACCGGGATCTTTAATCGAAAAGAGCCAAGTCAGGGGTCGATGGTCGGTGATAAGTTTAAATCTTCGTCCGAAAAGGTACGGCCTGAAATGTTTGACTGCCCATACGATAGCTAATAGCTCTCTTTCTATCGTGGAGTATTTTGTTTCCGCGCTACATAAGGTTCGCGATGCGTAGGCTATTGGGAGGTCTTTACCTACGGGTCCTTGCGATAGCACGGCTCCAATGGCGTATGCGCTAGCATCGGTTGTTAGGAGAAAGGTATCATCGAAGTTTGGGTAAATCAAAATAGGGGTTGAAGTTAGTGCGATTTTCAGATCTTCAAAGGAATTTTTGCAATTCGAATCAAAATTGAATGGAATGTCCTTTTGCAGAAGCTTAGTAAGAGGTTTAGAGATTTTTGCGAAGTTGGAAATAAAGCGCCTGTAATAACCGGCCAATCCTAAAAAGGATTTAATCTCTTTTGGTGTCTTAGGTTCTGGAAAGTTTCGGATACAGTCAATTTTTGAGGGATTCGGTTTGACTCCGTCTTGGGTAATAAGGTGACCTAGATAAGCTACTTCTTTCCTTAGAAATTCGCACTTATCTGGCTGGATTTTAAGATTGGCTTTCCTTAACCTTTTAAAGACTTCTGTAATTCTGGAAATGTGCTCATGAATAGTGGGTGAATATATTATTATGTCATCCATGTACACGAGACAGCGTTCGTTTTGAATGCCTAACAGAATGTTGTCCATAACGCGTTGGAAGGTGGAGGGTGCATTTTTCAACCCAAACGGCATACGAACAAATTCATAGTGGCCGTTTTCTACAGAAAATGCTGTCTTTTGGATGTCTTCTTTACTAATTTCAATCTGGTGAAAACCAGACGCAAGATCTAAAGTGGTGAAATATTCACACTTCCCTAATTGATCGAGGAGATCTGAAATATTAGGCAACGGGTATTTGTCGTTAACGGTTAGCTCATTGAGTTTTCGATAGTCAATTACGACTCTCCATTTTTGTTTGCCTGAGGCGTCAAGCTTCTTTGGTACGACCCATACTGGGGAGGACCAGGGTGAGATGGACGGCTGAATTATGCCTTGATTGAGCATTTCTGTCATTTGACGTTTAACCTCTTCTTTATGAATTTGAGGGTACCTGTATGATTTAGTGAAAACAGGTTTGGCATTGTTAGTGTCTATTGAATGTTTTATTTCGTTTGTAAATGTTAAGGAGTCACCTTCTAGGTAGAAGATGTCCGAAAATTTGAGACATAAATTTACAATCGATTCTCTTTCTTCGTCGTTGAGGTGTTCTAGACGTAATTGGTTCTGAATTTCGCACAGCCTGTCCGTGGCATCGTTTTGTAATTCATTCAAATTCGCGTTTGAAATATTTACATTGCAAGCTAAATCGAAATGCGTAACTGGTTCTAATTTTAAGTCTGAAAAGTCAATTATCTTAGGTATAGCATTGGCGTTAATTACGGAAGTTAGAAATTCACCTTTTTCATTTACTTTAACTATAGCGTTAGGTAATCTGACCTTTTCTACTTCCTGAGCTAGCAGTATAGCATCAGTATTTGTTAGACTACATCTTAATTTGAAAACTTGCTCGGTTCTAGGTTCGATGGAAATTATGTTTTTTGTGAAATTTTCGTTAAGATGCGTGTTTTTAATGATGATTGGAGTTTCGCTAGCCTCGTCACCTGCCTTGAAGAGGGGTATTGTTTTATAGTTAGTAGTGAGTTTTTTGTTTTTTATGTCTATTATGCAACCGTAATGTTCTAGAAAATCCGATCCGAGTAATCCGTCAAATTCTATGTCTAGATTGTAAATGTATACTTTATGAGGATCGCCTACTTTAAATGGAATAAGTTTGGATTCTTTTATTAAGATTTTTTCGTTGGTTATTCCTTGAATAACGGCATTTTCGGAAAATTTATTCGAAAATTTTTCGGCGGTTTTTTCTTTAAATATCGAGATTCCTGCACCGGTATCAATCAAGAGTTTAAAGGTATTGGTGGCATCTTTGATATAGTACAGATTTTCAGATTTGACGGTTAGAAGGGGATTTAAATGAAGTCTTGTTCGGGGAAGTTCAAATTGGGGTTGAAGTTGTCCAGGTTCATTGACTGGACTTGGGATGCCAGATCTGAAATTGGGTTGTAGTCCTCCAGAGTCATCTCCGGGAACATAACAGGGTTCTCCTGTGTAAAAGTTTCGGGACATTGAGTTTGATAGTTCGGGGGGTCGTGAAGAGTTTGAGGGCCTAATTGAAAATCCTGGGAAGTATTAGGGTATTGATACGGCTCTTCTGAATAATATTCTTGTGGTTCGGATGGGAATTCCTGAAACTCTGTGTTAGAGTATTCTCGATATTCCTCGTTTGGGTAGTTTTGCATCGGATAATTTATATGATGTGTTCGGGGCTGATCATTTCGGTTAAAATTTGGATTTGGTTGTATTACAGACGGTCGAGGTTGAAATTGATTTGGTCTGTTGGGGAATTGATTTGGCCTTTGATTTTGGTTAGAAAAGTTTTGTTGGGGAAATGACCTTTGTTGTTGTTGTTGAGGGGCAGCATATTGCCTCTGAGGATTCGAGTTGAAATTTTGTGGAGTAAAACTCGTATAATTAAATGATTGTGAGGATTGCTGGCGTGCGCGGCATTCATTGATGAGGTGGCCTGTTCGTTTGCAGTATGTGCACGTTTTTTGAGAATTGGTTGGGACATTTGGTTTTCGTATAGGGGTGGTTTGGACGTCTCGGGAGTTGCTTGTTTTATTAAACTTTTGGTTTTCAAAATAAGAGAGCTGGAGTTCTCGTCTGATGCGAATGGATGCTTGGAGCATGTCAGGGGGATTTCCTGCCCTTATAATCTGTCCTAGACGGGGTTCTAGACCAGTAAGAAGAGTGTTTAGCGTCATCGTCTCGACGAGTTGAGACTGAGCGGTTTTTTGTTCTACAGTTAGACGCGATTTCTGTACTGCTGCATGCATTTTAGCATTATGGGTTTGCAGACGGGAGAAGAAGGTTAGGGCCGATTCATTTGGAAGTTGCTTGATACGCTGCAGGTCCTGTATCAGAGACGTTAAGTCGCGTGAATCTCCGAAATGAACTGATAGAAGCTGCTTAATTTCAGCCCAAGTCGCTGGATTTCTTGAATTAATTAACTGTGCTGCTCGTCCGCGGAGCTTATTTTTAATGTGCAAAGTTAGCAGCTTTTGCTGGTCACCAATGGCCATGCCATGCGAATGATCGCAAGCGTTAAGAAAGGTATTTAAAAAGATTTGGTCACCATCGAATTCGGGGACTATTGAAAAAATTTCTGATAGCTTGTAGGGTTCTAATTGACGTACGTCGTGTTCGAGTTGACGTTCGTCTTGTTCGAGTTGACGTTCGTCTTGGTCGTTTGGCATTTTTACAGGATTTGATTAAATTGGGAAAAGGGGAAGATTGGATAATAGAACTGATGGTTCGCGAAAAATATTAACGAGAGAAAAATTTAACACTTTCGATGCACTTAGATTCAAAGTTAAATGTACTTACATTAGTGGTTTCATGAGAGTGTGTGGAGATCTATCGTTCGTTGTTCGCGTGATTGCTTCTTCTTGAAGGGATCTTGGTTCGTTTCTGCCGTTGAAGGATTTGATCCACCACTGCCAGTTAGGTTCAGGTTCCTTGTTCTGACTGTGTTTTGCGGATCCTACCGACTGCGCCAATTGTTGTATCTTGATTTCACTTTTTGAGTTTTTAAAAACAATTTTATTAGGTAATGTTTACAGGTTATGATTTACACTGGTTTACACTTATTTCACTACAATATGCTCGACTTAAGAGCTTAGAATAATAATAATTAAAATATAAGAGACTTGCTCAAACAATAGTATATGAAATAATATTTAGAGGGTCTTTGCCCATTTGCTTATAACTAGTGAGTTTGACTGAATGACGGCAACTGAACTGCGATAGCTGTCCAGTTGTACTTATAACTTATTTTAGCTGAATTGCAGTTATATTTACTTTAGTTTGCTTTTCACAGAGTAAAATAATCCCGTACGTGATTTTGGTAGACGAAGGTATCGGGTTACGACGATAAGAATGAAGATATGAAAGGAAATAATAATTTTATCAGTAATGGCATTAAATTACTTGTGTGAATCGACTTGATTATGGACTTATAATAATGCGTTATACAATACAATACAATCTACTTAAATTTAATATAACATATATAAAATATTATTGCGTGTTTACACTCCTTTTGTTAATACCTTGTATCGTGGATCCGAAAATTATAACACCTGGGTAACACTAAACACTAATTTATTAACTTACGTACTAATTACAACAATTAATTACTTTACTAATATTCCACTAAGTACTATAATTCACTACTTTAGTCACTTGATCACTTTATTATCTTTCTGATCTTATTGAACTTGCTATCAAAGCTAAACTGTTCATTCTGAGCTTCTCCATGCCTTTATATAGCCCTAGGTAGTTCGCGGTAGTTCCTCGACGTTTCTCGTCGTTCCTAGACTACGAGACCGCGCGCGCCATCTCTGAGACAACAGCTGAACTAACTAATTAGTTTCTGTTTACTGTCTACCTTTTGAACTTAGAGGGAACGCTCATAGATGTCTCTGGGGTAGAACATGTCACACTGCCCCCTCCTTAAGCCAGAACGTCCCGGTCAGGCAATTCAGTCTCTTTCACATACTTCGCCAGTCTGTCTAAGTGTACGATTTTTTACTTCTTTGAATTCACTAGACAACAACATTGATCCGGGTGATAACTGAATACGGTCTTTCCCAAGGTGGTTGAAGCTTCGAGGATCTCAATTCCTTCCGCTGTGGGTTGCACAGCTAAAGCAGATCCCCCACCATGAATCCTCCTGTACTGGCATTATGATCATAACGAGCTTTCATTGGGTCACTAGTTTTGGTGATCTGTTCTCGGACATTCTTCGGCCGTCCTCGACTTTCATCCGCATTGTCGCTCACGAAAAGTGGTTCCTTACTGGCAGCACAATTCTTACATTTGCGACACCAAGCCTCCACATCCTGACGACTATTAACCCAGTAGAATCGTTCTCCCATTTTACTCAGCGTTAGTGTCTGCGTAACATTCCATTATGCACTTCTCGGAGCACCTGGGAATCACTAGACGCATGGCAACTTGCTTTCGATCCGGGCTTTCCCATGCTCCCTTCAACAGACCATCTAAGACTCTAAGTGAATCCCATTGTGACCATAAAGCCTTCAATCATACTCCTTTGTTTGAAACATCCTTCCATTCTGGTCGGGTTCTTTTTTCTTTTGCTCGCAATATAGGTCCAATTTCTGCATCACTCAGTTGCTCCTGTCTTAAAACTTCCTTTGTCCAATTATCTGGAATCTCTTTCGTTTCGTTTACACAGCCTTGTAATGGTAGACTACTCGGGATTATTTGAAGCTGGCAAATCTTTATTTCTCTGGGGGGCATCGCTTTCACTAGCCGGCACTGCCCCAGTGGCGTGTACCCTCTCAGAGCTCCACTGTCGACAATCTCATCTAACATGGTGTAGTTTTCCGCAGCTGTAACGTCGAATACCCCTACTTGGCTTCCCACCGCTTGGTTGCTTAACCAATTTGGCCAGTAATTAATTGAACATTTCATGTACGTCTATAGTGTGCAGATTCTTTTTGTCCCAATACGACTCTTCGACAACTGTGGCATTTACCTCCTCAGGGCTTCGCTGTCGACAATCCCGCTTAATATGTCCTAATTTACCACACTGATAACATCTGATGCTTCCGTTCGGTTTTGCTCTTCCTTGTTGTTTGTCCTGTTTCCCCAGAGAATCTAGTTTGGCCAATAATTTACTGAACATTTCAAGGAGGTCCTTAGTGTCCAGATTCTTTTTATCTTAATGTGCCTCTTCGACTGTCACAGCACGCACTTTTGAGCGCGGGGTGTCTTTAAAGGCAGCCTCTACTTCAAGGGCACGCACCAAATCCTCGCTAATACTTTGATGCCAGGATATTCTAAGAATTCGCCTGACCTCTTCGTTCCTTATGCCATCTAAAAAGGCACCACGGCTAATTGTTCCTGAAATTCTCTTGGGACACTTGGGTATGCCATGGTGCTAGTCTCTTTATTGCAGCTTCGCATTTTTGTAAGCTTTCCCCAGCCTTTTGCGTCCGTGATTTTAACTGAGCCTGGTATCCTTGGGCAAGGTGTTAGTCGCCATATCTCAAGTTCAATGCAGCTTCCAAAACTGAAGTCTCTTTGTTTCTCCACTGGGATAGTCTGAAGTAACTCTGAGGCTTGGCCCCTAAGTGCTAGAACTAATGCCATAGCCTTTTCCTCATTATCCCAGTTATTCACAGATGCAGCTGCCTTAAACTGTCTCTTATAAGTTGTCCATGAGCTTTGGCCGTCAAGGGAGAGAGATTTTTAACTGAGAACCTGACGATGCTACTAGCTGGCCTCCTTTCTGTCTCAATTGTCGCTTAAGCTTGCTCCACTTCTCCTTCGAACTCACTCATTTTTCCTTTGATGTCACTTACTTCCCCTTTGACTTGACTGACTTCCGTCTTGACTTCAGTGACTTCAATCTTAATTTCGCCTACTTCGGACTTTACGCTGCCCATGTCATGATTTCATTTTTCAATTCCTCAGCAGCTGAGAAGATTACATCCTGTTGTATTTTCTTTTGTTCGTCAAGAATTTTTCTTACTACCTCCGAGCGTCTTTCTTGCTCCTCTAAAGGTTTTTTTCCAAGTCTTCCATCATTTTTCTAGATCTTCCATCATTTTCTTTAATTCGTCTCTCTCACCTTGACGCCTTCTTTTTTATCCTCTTTTTCTTCTTAATGTCTTTTCTCCTATTCTTCTTTGTCTTCCTGACGTTGCTGCTACATCATCTTCCTAAACTGCGCAAATAGGTCCTGTATTTGTTTTTCTGCTGTCATGCTTCTTGTTGTTATGGGCATACGATGACGTTAACCAAGTTTATTGCACAATATCTCGTCGATTTTTCCAATGGAACTTTCTAGAAAAATCTCGAAATGGCACAAAAGAGTCTTATTTAGAGTTTATGTCACTGTCCGGTTATTAGAATTCCACTATCTTCAGTAATTTCCAAATAGAACGTTCTAGAACTTTTCTCAAACTAACACAAATAAGTCTTATTTAGTGTCTATATCACTTTCCGGTTGAAATAATTCAAATATCTACACTGATTTCCAAATAGACTGTTCTAGAACTAACATAAATAAGACTTATTTAGTGTTTGTATCACTTTCCAGTTGAAATTATTCAATTATCTCCACTGATTTCCAAATAGAATGTTCTATAAATTTTCTTAAACTAACATAAATAAGTCTAATTTAGTGTCTGTATCACTTTCCATTTGAAAGAATTCAGTTATCTCCATTAGTTTCCGAATAGAATGTTCTGGAACTTCCCCGAAAACGCACTTTACACAGTTTTTAGTCCAAGAATAGTCCTTAAATAATGTCCCGAAAGTCAATTTTCCGTGTCGCCACTAATTCCCGAGAAGAACATTGTAGAAACCTTCTCCAGAAATCTTCCGTTATAATTCCGCTTCTGACACCAATTATTGTAAAGACCCTGTATAGTGGATCCGAAAATTATAACACCAGGGTAACACTAAACACTAATTTATTAACTTACGTACTAATTACTTTACTAATATTACACTGTGTACTATAATTCACTACTTTAGTCACTTTATCACTTTGTTTACTCTTTGATCTGTTCTCACTAACTGATCTCCTTCTGAACTGTACTCAAACTAAACTGTTAACTGTGGGTTTCTCCATGCCTTCATATACCCAAAGATGAGGAATCCAGAATATTCTGTCATGATGTCGCCACTCTCTAGATATTTCCAGAAGTCCAGATTATGATACTGCGCGCCATCTCTGAGACGACAGCCGAACCAACCAACTAGCTTAGTTTCTGTTTACTATCTACCTTTTGAACGCTCGTAGATGTGTCCGGGGTTTGGAATGTCACAGTGTCAGTACTTTAGTCACTTGATCACTTTACTACCTTTCTCATCTTACTGAATTTGCTATCAGAGCTAAACTGTTCATTCTGAGCTTTTCCATGCATTTAAGTCCTAGGTAATTCGCTTTTGGATTATTCTACCAGACGTCACCACGTTCCTCGACGTTTCTCGTCGTCCTTAGACCACGGCACCGCGCGCGCTATCCCTGTGACAACAGCCAAACTAACTAATTAGCTTTGTTTCTGTTTACTGTCTACCGTTTGACGTTAGAGTGAACACTCAGAGATGTCTCTGGGGTAGAACATGTCACAACAAGATTTTTAGAGTATAAGGTTGCCTCGTAACTCACGATCCCTACCAAAAAATGTCATTAACCAATGAGCAGCTGGTGTGAAGTCACACCAGATGCAGAGCCTGATTCAAAATATTGTAAGAATTTGTGTAATGTTAATAATAAAGCAAAGAGCTCGCAATGACCCGCCTGTGGTAAAAGGTACGTCGTACTTTGGGCCACCATTTTGCATTGTAGTAATCAGGATAAGTTGTAGAATATAACACTACAGATCATAGTATACTTCTGGCCATATTTTGGATCAGTACGGATCGTCCTTCTAGAAAAAGATAACTGCACCGCTACTGGACGTTCGAAGAACAAAGATAGTCTGGCTTTTCATCACCGCACTCACGTCTCGCCTAAAAGCTGAATATGAAAAGAACCTTATACTCTACAGATCTTGATGTCACAATATCATGGTGGAATTAGGCCTGAGAAACTATCATATTTTATGTATAGTTGCCTCAATCGAAATTGTAATATGCCCGATTATGTCTCACTTCGCTTATACTGTCAGAATAAGACACTTCACTTAGTTTCACACCACCGACCCACTCGCACCGCTGCCCGACATCAACTGCCGTCTCTCCGGCCGTCAGCTACACAGCGCCACCTAGCATTCGATGATACTTCATTACTTGTCAACGTTAGGTACAAGTAATTCCAATACACTACAGAAATAGTGATAAACGTACCGCCTATCTAAGCGGTATTGTTGAGAGGCAAGGAGTGCAGAACGCAAAGTCAGATTTAGGTAACTATATTGTTCGCTCATTTACTTTTTATAATATTACACTTTCATTCCCAAAGCACTGCTATGAATTGGTAACAAAACTTACCAAATAAAGAAATATAAAGTAATTATCGAATTAAGTATATCTTCACCCCGACAGTATAAGCTCGACTGTGGTGTCCGGCCTAATTGCGACCCTGGATAAACAAGACACTCATAAGTTCACGCCCACAGGCTACGACAGATGAATGCCGGGTATCTGTAGTTAGAGAGAATCTCACTTAATGTAAAAGTGGAGTAAATACGGGAGATCTACTTGCCGCCCTATGGCGGCCTATTCATTCGTCTCGCCCCGCATAATGTCATTACTATTAAGATTCTTTCAACTATACATTGTCTACATGTCTACAGCAAAATGATACCAAAATGTTCGATTAAGCATATCGATACTGCAATATACAATGTCTCTTAGATTGAACTTCACGTAGATTACGTAATATGTTAAATTGTACTTTGAAATGTCATAAGGCAGTAAATGACAAATGTTGCGAATATTTTTTCCTAATTTTAACATATCTAGCCATTTTTGTAGAAAAGATTGTTTGCATAGTGGAACCATGATCATAACAAAAAAAAAACTCGACTACACTTGACTATACCGAAAATATTAGACTGGTAAAAGGCATAAACAAAATATTCAGCAATTAATTTGAAAATTAATAATATTGAGTATGGTGTCATTTGTCTTTATAGAGCACAAAATACAGATGTAAACGTCTTTTATTCAAACTAGAAGAATGCCTAAATTTACTTACTAGTAAACGTAACTTATCACACATAAGGCTACAAACTCAGACGACAAAGCCCTTGCGACATTGGGCGACAAGTTTCGCGTATGACGTCATGTTTGTGGTACGATTTTAAGTTGCACATCAAAAATAGAACATGCTACATGTTTCCTAGTGTTGTCTTAGTGAAATTGAGTTTTATTTTGTAGTTTGGGGCGAGGGTACAAGCGTCTGACTGCATGTTTTTCGATACCTACAGTTAAGCAACGTTCATCGTGACCGATCGAGGAAACACAACGATCTCGTCCCATCTTTTAGCAGCTTGTATATCAGCATATACGTAGAAGTTATACAATTTAAGGCAAGTATCGCATAATGATATATTCTCCTTCGGAGGGTATATAAGGCAGTCGCTTGTCGGTCCCTTGTCTATTACATGTTAGTCAAGTAATTAATGTCTACTCCTCGACAGAGAAGTTTGGCAAAATTTCCAGGTTTGTGAGTAGCTCGTCTCCTGATGTCGGTGAAAAGCCTTGGTAACGGAAATAGGTCGACGTTAAATAAATAAGTTAAAAAAATTAAAAAATGTAGTTCATTGATGTCAACATTGTGATCAGTACCCGCACAGTATCCACGCTCGTAATAGAGTACGGGTATCATTAATCATTCAAAATAGCTCGATCTGCTCCTGCAAAAGGTTTAGTGCTCTCTTAGACACCTCCCAAATTTGAACCCTAAGGGATGAAGTTTTTACAACTACCACATTACAAGTGCCACATTTTTGCTTAGCCAGAGGACCTTGAGAGCTGTTCTGGAGTGTGTCTGTGTATTTCCTAGAATCAAGTTGTTGGTGAGGTTGTAAATTTATTTTCGTAGTATTTAATAAGAATTTGTTTATAAGGTTGAGGAAGGCAGACGTGAAGGTGATATATTTATTTATATTTAGTAGATGTATACCTAATAAAGTTACATTGAAAATATATTTCGGATGTAAACAATGATATCCTTTAGAAGACGTAATTTGTATACTAAACGATACCTTAACAATGGAATTTTATTACGCATATAAAAATTCAGCAAACAGAATCTGACAGATGAGCAGCGATAACGTCGTTTTATTGTTATGTTACTTTACTTTTAGAATCATTTTTTACTTGATTAAAATCTATTCATAGAGATATAATTCATTGTTTCATTTTGTATGTGCAATGTGTTCAGATATATTTCCAAATAAGAATGAACCCTTACAGAAGAAAATCCCTTTTCACCATTCAGCTACGTTTGATAGGTGAGTACCTAACAGTTAAAATAGTCTTCGTCATTACTTTACAGGTAAATTTATTCTACCTTACAAATGTAATTGTTTTTCTAATATTTATATATCAAATAGGTTATATTTCCTAATCATAATATTAACCACAAAATGGCTGAGTCGTATGCATATCGTTATTATTAAGGTGGGTCATGAACATTAGATATAACAACAACAGAACAAATGATAAATTTATTAGTACTTATCCTTTTCTTTTTTTCATAACGAATAGATACAGCATCAGTATCATCTTTGGTCGTATCAAAACGATTCATTAGTGACTTGAGTGAATCAAATAAAAAATGTAGAACTAGTTCAAAAGGTTTCTGGTGTAGATAAATTCCTAATGATTATTTTGTTAAGTGTTCCAGACAGCCAATGTTACTGAAAATGATGCTTTATTAGATAAACATGTAAATAAGTTAGTTCTATTAATACATCAGATGCTTTTGATTTTTTAGAAGTAACGATAGAAAGAGTTGATTTTGATTGATTGATGAATTGATTAATTGGTTTACCGGCTTACGGTAGATATAGCTGTTAGTCCCAAAAAACGCGTAGAAAAACATTACGTCTACGTTCGGTTGGATTTGTATCATATTTGCTGCCAGCAACGAGAGCCACATAGCGCATGACAGCAATCTAGGATGGAAAGTTTAGGTGTTTGTGAGATGCATAATTTTTATTATTTCAAACAAGTTGAGCTCAGTCATGGTTAGGGCATATGTTTGGTGGGAGAATATACAGAGGACTAAGAAAACAGAAAAAATATTCATTCGAATACCGATGTTTCAGTTGAAAATTTACAAGAAATAGAACAGCCGCACCAAAATATACTGTTGGAAACAGTTAAACAAAGTGACCCAGGAACACAGAAACCTAAAAAACGAATAGCAGAAGATGCCGCAGTTATAACTTCGAAGAAAGCTATTCAAAGAACAGAATTTGAAAAGGAAAAAGAAAATGAAAGAAAAAAGTCCGGAAGAATTTCTAAGAGTTAAGGAGCTGCTCGAGCGAAGAAGCAAGGAAAAAAGAAACTTATTGTTGAAAGTGATCTATCAACAGTACTTTAAGTGAACCTAACTATATAGATACATGACATGGATGAAG
The DNA here is from genome assembly GCA_936432065.2 of Rutpela maculata. NCBI lineage: Eukaryota > Metazoa > Arthropoda > Insecta > Coleoptera > Cerambycidae > Rutpela > Rutpela maculata. The sequence continues at coordinate 52,900,890 of OW386290.2, read as the reverse complement.
ATTCTGACTGGTATGCAAAGGACATTGGAATTGACATGGATCAAGCCAATGAAGAAAATGTAGAAGCGAATAATAATCATAATGCAGAATTAATTCAAGAATTACCATCACATGTAGAATCGAAGATTAGTAATAGTGAAACAGTATTAAAAGATACTTAAAGATAATAATATAGAAAGAGAAATATTTGTAGGTACTAATGCTACAGAAATTTGTACTAATGGAAACCAGAATGTAGATGAAATAGAATATGTACAGATGGAAGTTGAAGACGACAAAATACCGTCTTCATCAAAAGACGTATCCTCTATGTTGGAAAATACATATTTTCAACACGTTTGCGTTGGACAGTTTATTCACTAACAGAATTAAAAAAACCGCTGCCCAAGGAATCACTACTTCCACATCCAGATTCTCTATCCAAGTCACTCACAACGAAAAAACTTTGTGTGTGAAAATAATTGTTTATGGAACTTTAATAATATAATATTTGAAATCCTCTACCCCAAAAACCCATAAAACAATACCCCACATCGGTAGTGGGGTGGGGGTGGTGATAGGGGGGTGGTAGTGGGGGGTGGATGAAGTAAAAAATATTTTGAGGTTTCTGGTTCCTGTACATACACTAAATCACATTTTTTTTTCATCCCCTTTAATAAGGAGGTGGGGGTGGTAATGGGGGTGGCTAATGCCAAAAATTTTTTTGAAACCTTAGCTTCTCTTGTATATACTATATACCAACTTCATGGACTCTTACCTGCTTAATAGGGATTGCAATACCGGTTAACCGGTTAACCGGTTAACCGGTTATTAGGACAAAAAACACATGATGATAATTACCGGTTATTCTAATTTTTTACCGGTTATTTCGGTAAATTCTAAACTCAGGATAATGTCACGTATTCAACGTTTCTATTTATGTCAGTGACTAGTATTCACTAAATATAGAGTGACTGTCCCAACACTGAGCACTTTTAACAATAAATAAATAATATTATAAAAAGTAAAACCCAGACACCAAGCTCTAAGAAATACAAGTAAGAGAGACATTGACAATATCGTGCGATAGGAAATTGAATATTTCACTGCCGCAAATATCCGTGGAATACATTTAGAAGTATGTTATTACCAATTCTTATTAACTTATCGACCCACCAATATCGATTAAGGAAGGACATCTTCAGCTGGTGGTATTCTATGCACATATATCAGACGACTAACAGATATAGCTTTGAAAAACTAACCATTTTAACAGGCCGTTTTTAAAAAATATTGTATTTTTAGATTGGGTATTCAGTAAATGCCCTATTTGAGTTTATGTTTATAATTTTTGTTATTTAAGTTGATATTTTTGTTATTTACAGAATAATTATTTATTTAAATTTATTTCATTTATATTTTTTCCTTTTGATAAAAAACCTTTGGTTTGTTCATTATATTATACGTATATAATAGTATATTATTCAGCGAACATATAATGATGGCTATTATTCACGAGGGTGAAGCTTAAGACACGAGCCGTAGGCGAATGTCGTAAATCACCAGAGTAGCCATTAATATGCGAGTAGAATACTATACTTTCTACACGACTATTAGATATTTCTGTTAAATTGTTTACTGAAGAAATTAATTAATGAATTATTTATATTATATTATTCTTTTTGAGTAATATGTAAAATTATAGTAAATAACGTTGACGTTTAAATTTAATTTGACACATAACGGCCTACTCAATCAAATTTAAAAACGAAATTGTATGATAAAAGAGGGTTTGTTTCTGAAACGCTAAATAGTTATCTATTCATAAATTTGATAATAACAGTAAAATTGTTTACACAATTGTAGCTATGACAGTTAACGAATAATTATATTTAAGGTTTCAGAAACCAGCCATAAATTCTACTAAAAAGTTGCGAGATTGCACTCGAATTGAAAAAATACCTGCCCGTGACTTCTTATAAACAACTGATTGTTCTTATTATTCACTAGTGAATACTGAAATCATTATTCACTGCAGGGAATAATGTATAGCATTATCCTTGAGGAAACACATACATAATGAGTACATTATTTAATAGTCGTAGGCAAAAAATTTTTTTGTCAAATTTAGATAATTTTGTACATGGAAAAAGATAATTGCCATTTTCGCCACATTAATCATTCATTCTAAAAATTACCGGTAAATACCGGTTAACCGGTTATTTCCATTTTTATTTACCGATTTACCGGTTATTAAAACTTCCGGTAAATTGCAATCCCTACTGCTTAATTTACCCATTTACCCCAAATTTACCCCAATTTACCCCCCAACCCTTCGACGGAACAAGATGAAAATATAATCTAGTTCTAGAACTCGTTAAAGTACATATGTGTACCAAATTTCAAGTCAATATCTTAAACGGTTCCAGAGTAAACGTGCGCACAAAAAAAGTTACAGACAGACAGACCGACAGACAGACCGACAGACAGAAGACCGACAGACAGACAGAAATTTTTTTTTCGCTCAAACTTAAAATCTCGACGTTTTATGACATTTTAAGCCTATTTGGACAATAAAAATTTTTAAATTTTTTTTTGTCGTTACTATACTTCCACTGGACGTGGAAGTAATAAAGATAAATATTATGATGGTAAAATTTTAAAAATCATTGACCAAACATATTGTAATTTTATGAGAGCAATGAAACACAATGAACGCATCTCGTATGTATTTCCCACTGTAGAGGATGCCTCAATTAGTGATTATGAACAGATTTGCCCATTCCAACCGGGACTAACGGCCCATTACAGTTTTTTAAATTTTTTCAGAGCTATCTGTGGCAATTTAAAATGGATTCATTGTGTGTTTTGTAATATGCTAATAGTGGTCTATGCAAAAATTGAATCAAATTAAGTGCAAATCTTGGACATTATAACAGTATAAAGTTACACTTGACCTTAGTGGCTTTTCTTTAAAAAAGTCCTTAGTACCTTTTGAATTCTATAACTATTTTGACGACCCTTAAAAGAGGCTTTCCTAAATTATTTTCCTTTTAGAAAATACCTGATTATATTTTTTGTCTTTCTTTTAATTAAGAATAACAGCTGTGATACATTACCGCTGAGTTACCGTAGGGCTTTTCGATTTTATTTAAATTATTTAAATAAGACAACATAGCCCAGAAATTTTAGCATTTGACCCGGAATTAATTATTATTGTAAAGATGAAAATTGGCAGGATTGTAGTTTTGGTCCAGGACAATACGTACCAAAAAGTCTCCTACTCTCACCCGTCGGCTTCCTTATTTTTTCGGAGCAACAAGGGCCTAAGAAATAATCATTTCGACCCAAATCGGACCAGTAACAACCTTTCTGCTGCACTTTATAGCCAGCTCTGCAATTTCTGTGACTTATTGCTGCTCCGAAAAAACAGAAAAATCCTACGCGGGAGAGTAGGGGACTTTTGGTACGTGTTGTCCTGGACTAAAACCACAATCCTGCAAATTTTCAGCTTTACAATAATTAATTCCGGGTAGAAGCGATATACTGACTAAAACTCCGGTGCTAACAAAGTTAATAATGCAGCAGCCGCCCATTCAAATTGTATCATCAACCTATCAATGGAGTAGAACAAAGCAAACTATATATCAAAATATTAGTAACTTATTACATCACAAAATGCACGTTATCCAATCTCTAAGTTGGTATAAGTGGTAGTTACAGCCCAAAAAGTAATTTTTTTAAAAACATGTGTTTTTACTTACCATTTTTACTCTAATTCGATGAAACTACATGATAGAGGATATTTTTTTATGCCAAAATGTTCACAATTATTTGCTGAATTCGTCCATACATACCAACTATTTAAAAATCGCAAAACTAATCATTTACGGTAAATCAAAGGGGGAGTAACAGTGTGCGTGCCACGGTAAGTCCAAACTTCTATTGGCCATAACTTTTGATTTCACGCTTACCAAAATTCTGATACATACATAGAAAACTTTGTTATTCTCTTAGCTTTAATTTAAGTACAAATACATGGAGCTACGTATTCATTTTGTGATAATAATAGTATAAGTTGTAACCCAATGTCACGAATTTCTGCGTACCAAAGTTAAGTCGGTCTTATGAATGCGTGGCCATGCGCGCTCGAAAAATCGACCTTATTGCTGATTTGCATAAGGCATGGAAGGGAAAATATGCCGTTAACTCATGTTATAAGGTTTTGAGCTGTAATAATGAACAATTAAAATTAAGTATGTGAAGTAAAATGTTTTATCTCATGATTTTTAAACATATATACACTTTTATTAATAAATTGACAGTTATAAACTAAACAAAAAGTTCTTGTTAAAAGTACAAGTTATTGTATGCATATGGAACAAAACTTAAAAGCGAGTTTACATTATTAGAATTATTATTTCGTATATATAGTGTGTAATGAAAATTCTCGAATAGTAAAAGCATCAAACAGCGAAAGTTGTACAGACAGCCATTATTGCTCTATTTTGTCCATTCAAGTTGAAAATGTTTATTTCTAATAATATTTTAATGTGAAATAATGTCAAACAGTCATATCACTAAATCTTTTGCAATATTCACATACATAACAAAAAAACAAAAAGTGTCAACAAATATTAGGCTGCAAGCATGAGCGTCCACAAAAGTATTCTTAAGGGGAGCAAATATGTATATTCACCTACGACATTAGAGTAAAATATATCCCTATCTGCTGAAAAATTCAATAGTATCGCAAATAACTAGATTTGCTCTGTGTAACCATGTCTACAGATGTAACATACAGTTTAAAATTCATCTTCGCTGCTAGATGCGTATAAAACCTCCAATTCCATATTGTTCCAAAATAAGGGACATTTGCATATATCACTACATTTTAAACCAGCCTTAAAACACTCACATTTTAAAATATCACATGCATCCTTGTTCTTATAATATAGGTGAGTTCGCGTACTTCCTTATGCGCTGTTTCCAAATAGACATCACTGATAAAATATAATTTCCATCAAAGGACCATCCCATTCCAACAGGATTTGCCCTATACGATGAGTCATAAGACCGACTTAGCTTTGGTGCGCAGAAATTCGTGACATTGCGTTATAATTTATACTATTATTATCACAAAATGAAATACATAGCTCCATGTATTTGTACTTAAATTAAAGCTAAGAGAATAACAAAGTTTTCTAGGTATGTATCAGAATTTTGGTAAGCGTGAAATCAAAATTTATGGCCAATAGAAGTTTAGACTTACCGTAGCACACATACTGTTACCCCCCCTTTGATTTACCGTGAATGATTAGTTTTGCGATTTTTATATAGTTGGTATATATGGACGAATTCAGTAAATAATTGTGAACATTTTGGCATAAAGAAATATCCTCTGTCATGAATTTTTATCAAATTAGAGTAAAAATGGTAAGAAAAACACACGTTTTAAAAAAAAATTACTTTCTGGGCTGTAACTACCCCTTATACCAACTTATAGATTGGATAACATGCATTTCCTGATGTGATAAGTTATGACCTACATTTTCATATATAGTTTCTTTTGTTCTACCCCATTGATAGGTTGCTCGCTAAATATGCATCTTTGGGGGCTCACGCCGCTACACTATAAGCTTTTTTGCTTCGTTTCACTGGCTTTTGTTTAACAATTGAAAATCACCTTTTTAATTAATTTCATTGTTTAGGCGCATTTTTTTAATTAATACATTTAGCAAATATAATCAATTTTCAATTATATTTTAATTTAATTGCAGCAACTTCCATATTCCAAGGGCACGAAACATTCATCAAAGGATCATCCTGGAAACAGGAGATTGCAACATAAAATATTATCAGTCCAAGAGGGAGAGGATTGACATTCTCGAATTTTTAAAACTAGTCGACTATTCATGGACATTTACGCTAACATTGTTTGCATCAACTTTACTTCTATCCTGGCTTGGTTTTGGAATATTGTACTGGCTAATTTGCTACACACATGGTGATCTCGAGCCTAACCACTTGCCCCTCGTACAAAAACAAAACAATTACAGACCATGCGTTTACGAAGTCTTCAATTTCGCCTCGTGTTTTATGTTCAGTATTGAAACGCAGCACACCCTGGGATATGGAGTTAAAGCTACAACAGATGAATGCCCAGAAGCTATTTTTGTCAACGCCGTGCAGTGCTTGGTGGGTTTTGTCATGCAAGGCCTGATGGCTGTTATAATATTTTACAAAATGACTCTGCCACGTCACAGACAAAAAACTTTGCTATTCTCAAGAAATGCCGTGATTTGCCCAAGAAATAACAACATGTGTTTGATGTTTCGAATTGGGGATATGAGGAAAAACGATATAGTTGGGGCTCATATTCGTGCATTCTTTATCCGTACCTTAACTACGGTAGAAGGGGAAAAACTGATAAATCATCAAAACGAAATGAAGCTCCTATCCGATGACTGCAATAAAGATTTGTTTTTCAATTGGCCTTTAACGATATACCACGTTATAGACAAAGAGTCTCCCTTGTATTATTTTTCTCCGAGTGACCTAAACAAAAATAGTTTTGAAATAGCAGTTATATTAGAGGGGACCATTGAAAGTACTGGTCAGATGACACAACATCGCACGAGCTACATGCCAAGGGAAATATTATGGGGAAGAAAATTTGAACCACTGTTAACGCTGAACAAATACAGAAAGACTTTTGAGGTGGATCTTTCTAAATTTAATAACATTTTACCTATTTGTACTCCACTATGTTCAGCTGCTTATACCAAAGAATATGATAATATGCAATTGCAAAACGTAAAAAATAGTAAGTATAGAAACAGCTACCTATATTTCTATATTTAGAATTTGTTTGTACTCCACTATGTTCAGCTGCTTATACCAAAGAATATGATAATATGCAATTGCAAAACGTAAAAAATAGTAAGTATAGAAACAGCTACCTATATTTCTATATTTAGAAATTGTTTTACTTTTAAAATCCTCCCCAACTAGCAAAATTACTTCATGGAACGTAGTGACGACTATTGTTAGACACTTTAAAGTGTTCTGTCACTAGTCACAGGAACATAAAGGAACGTTACTATTACGTACATCCAAAATGGGAAATAATATTTGGGTAATCGCAACGTCGCGGTAACTTGTCCGGTTACGCTCCTACGACGCACGGTGGGGCAGGAATTCGAAAACGTGGCTATAATTTTAATTTCCGGAACAATCCCTAAAAAAATCATTTATACGGGTTTTTGAGGGTGAACATTTTAAATCTGACGTTGAAATGTAAAAATATACCTGTCCGATATGTAAATCTTGGAAAAATAAAAAACACAAAAAATTGCCGAAAAAATCAAAATAGAGTATCTTTTCCAGGAGTAATTTCACCAAAGTTGGCAAAAATAAAACTCATCTATGGTCAAATGTAATTCACTAAACTTGGACGCTTTAAGTCAAATAGAACGGTCAAAGACGGCGGACGAAATAAAATTCTGTAATTCTTCGTCAAGTATCAGGGAGAGGTTGTGCGCCACTTTTTGTTTTTTTCTATTGTACATAAAGGGGAGAGAGTTTATTTTTTTTTTAATTTTCAAGAAAAGTGCATTTTTTACAATTTTAGGTACATAAAGGGGAGAGAGAGTTCATTTTTTAATTTTCAAGAAAAGTGCATTTTTTACAATTTTCAAAAATGCATTTTCCCTTTTTGCACCCAATTTTCATCAAAACAAAATTAAATATACTAGAAAGTCTCGTACAACTTCAAAAATATAACAAAAAAAAAAAACCATTAATTTGATAACGAAATTTATTATTGTTTTGTGCGTATTGAAAAAAGGTTATTTCTACAAATTTTACTTATTGTTTATTTATAATACATTAAACCTAAAAATGCATACCTGATTATTTTCATTTTTTTTAATATTTACTTATTTTAATAATTCCTTAATAGAAATCAAACCAAAAAAACGATTTCAGATTAATTAACAAAGAACACTAGACACAACTGCAATTTTATAGTTTGAAAAATAAAATCAACTTTGTTTTGTAACAAGATTGTGATGTACCCGATATCATGCTAGCATCAATGTTCGATTAGTCAATGCACGTACTTATTTACTAAGATAGTGAATTTTAATAAAGCTACTTATGAATATAGTCCACGAAAATAGCGAATAGAAGAAAAAAATCATATACAAATTATATTTGGGCCATGCATAGTTCATGGGGGTAGAAGTAAGGATCCGAAAAGTTCCCACCTTACCCGTTGATGGAAACACCCTTTTGGGGCGAAAAACCATCACTAGACAGGAGTTAGTTACGATTATTCTCATTTTCCTTCGAATCCGTCATTCCCACGAAAAACAGGTATAGGAACCAAAATATTCGTCATTAAATTCTACACAAAAAAGTTCTATGGTCGATTTGCGTACTCCCCGCCGTTTTCTCGCTATCGACGTTCATAGTAGGGGGTAGTTTGGAGCGCTCGGTGAAAAATCGGTGGTACGCGATTTTTCACAGCGAATATCTCCGAACGGTTACTTTGACGTCAAAAATGGTTATAATGAAACTTGTAGACCTGATTCTCCTCTACCGTTGTTAGACTCGGTGCGTATTTTGTGTTAGTTCGGATGTCTTGAGAAACTGTGCTGTTTGTACATGCATTTAGTGGTTGCGACACTACTTCTGTTTTGTTCGGCAAAGGCAAAGCACAAACTGTAACTATACTTAATAACAGAAGAGATTTGGATGACATTGTGCTTATATTTAACAATTCAATCAACAAAAGAAGAAGTCGCAACTGCTAGAGAGCGTTTTACGATGGCGTTATATAAAGCTCCAAAGAAAGAGAAATTTTTACATAGATTTCTCGCATTCAATAAATTGGTTGGGAAATCAAGTAACGCTGTACTATTATCGAGACTACCGCCAACGTCTGCCGCTTCTCATCAACATGCTTATAGGGTTTTTCGTCAAATTCAGTTATGGAGAGGAATAAACCTTGTTCCGACATAATGGGGTTGGAAGAAAACTGACACAATTCTTTCACCCATTTTTACACCTGAGGCACCAGCTCCGTCTTCCGTTCATGCAACTGCAGGATGGGTTGCGGGAAACGATGCGGGTGTGTAAAAATAAGATTGGGCTGCTCAACCATGTGCTCCAACTGTCACGGACAAGGCTGCTTAAATTAACCTACCGAAGATGAGTTGATTGAAAAAAACCCTACGACGACTGAAACCGACAATGACGACAGTGGAATAGGCCTACAGGAGAAACCACTTACAAAAAAAACGCACCGAGACCTCTACCTCATGGGTGGTGTGGAAACGAGGTCATATTACAAAGTGCGTATCCTCGAAAAGAGCGAGAAAAATCAACAAAAAAAATAAAAGTACAAGATGAATCTTGTAGAGGAGAATCCGCTCTACCAGTTTCATTATAACCATTTTTGACATCAAAGTAGCCGTTTCGGAGATATTCGCTGTGAAAAATCGCGTACCATCGATTTTTCGCCGAGCGCTCCAAAGTACCCCCTACTATGAACGTCGATAGCGAGAAAACGGTGGAGAAAATGGTGGGGAGTACGCAAATCAACCATAGAACTTTTTTTGTACAGAATTTAATGAAGAATTATTTTTGTTCCTATACCTGTTTTTCGTGGGAATGACGGATCCGAAGACGTAACTAAGTCCCATCTGGGGGTGGTTTTTCGCCCCAAAAAGATGTTTTCATCAACGGATAAGGTGGGAACTCTTCAGATCCTTAATTCCACTCCTATGAACTATACATAGCCCAAATATAATTTGTATATGAATTTTTTCTCCTAAAAAATCTAATTATTAAATTGAAGTAAATGGGTGTTGTGCATTCGAAAAACGTGATTTGACATCACTTCTGGCAAAACCGGAAGTTCATGCACATCAATCTAACACCAAATAATAGTAAACAGTCTGGTTATTCATTTGCAGCAGTTATCATTTCAATACCTGCAGTACGTTTTGAGAAATCGTTGATAAAATAGAGAGATGTAGGTCCAGTCTTTGGAGCCATCTATCAGATAAACTGTCCATAATTTGAACTTTTGCCAAAGGAACTTATTGTTCAGAATCAGTTGAACTAGAACATATCAAAAATTCATCAAATTTGACAGGCCACCAATTTACCTACAAAACAGGCGGTGTCCTTTCGCTCGAAACGGTTCAATTTTTGACCCCCATTATTGTGCAATACTTTTTTCTTCTAATATCTCCTCTATTAAAATTACAGAAAATGTACGAGAATTATGAATTTGTTAATTAGTTATATTATATTTTACATCGTTAGATTAATATAGTCATTTTCATTTCAGATTCAACATCGACATTCAAGTTAAATTTTACTCCCAGACAGAGCATAGGTGACATCGACAGGAGAACAGTTGTTAAGTTAACTGGAAAAGTTCAGATAAACATTTGTAATTCAAGTGAAAATGAAAGTGATTCTAATTCTGCCGACGAAGTGATAATTAGTAAAAAATTATTGATTTGAAAAATACAGATTTTTTTATGAATTTACGTTTTTTAATCCAAAAATGCAACGCAATGCCTGACTGCTCGCGTACTAGACTAGATTCGAGTTACTCAACTCAGAGGACGCTAGATGGGGAAACATAAACTCTAGTGATTAGAAGAATATTCGTCATACACAAGCCTTCGTTCTTGTCATCCATTCCTCTGACAATTTTTCCTCCAAAAGTATAACAGAACTAGTGGAAGCATTATACTCTTCGCCGATTTACTGAGCTTTTTATATAATTGTTACACATTCTATAGAATACTCTTCGCATTTTTCTTGTAAATAATGTTAGTTTTTGGACATTCTAAATTTTATAATACCAACTTTGTTGTGAAAAAAAAAATATATGAAAAAAAAAGTCGCCATGTGAGGGATCGAACACGAGACCTTTGTATTGAAAGGCAATTCAATTCGATTCAAAAAGTTTTATTAACATTTCAGTTACAAAAAATGCGCCTGAGTTAGAACCCGGTTCAGAGCCGGCCACACCACCACGGCGCGCAACGCCATGGTAGATGGGTGGCCGGGTGGGGCAGGACGAACCTTGGCTAGAACTGTAAGTAAAATGGGTGGAGGTTAGGGCTCCTGTTTTAATAAGAAATAAAACTTAAACCTAACAATTTATTGAAAAATAATCATGAACGATTTTAAAATACTTAGAACTACTTAAAAATAAATAGAAAATGGCGAATTTTGTTTAAGCGCGCACACGCGCACTGTTTTAAGAGGTCGAGTTACTAGTACTGGAAAAACTCAATGAAAAAACCCGTTCGAACAAATGACAACCTTCATCCAATGGTCTACCTGCCTTCGAAAAGGTAGGGTGAAGGGGGAGTTATGATTTAAAAGGTTTTGATTTGTAAGAAGTTATTGGTCGAGAGGGGATTTTAAAAAGAACAAAAAGAAACAAAAGAACAAAAAGAAATAAAAGAACAAAAATAAGACTAATAGAGAGAATAGAGAAGGGGTTTGGGAGTAAAAGGTGGTGAAATGGAAATTTTGGTATAGTGGATTGAAAGGCAAATGCTCTAGCCATTGGGCTATCTCATCTTACCACAAAACTTGAATGAATATCGTTCAAGAATTATATTTCAACGGATTAGATACATTATTATGAAATATATATATTGGTAAAATATAAAAACAAAAAAAATTATAGGGAATAATATTTCGCAAGATTTCTATTTAAATACAAATGACAGAAATTATGAAAAAAAAAATTTTTTTATTTAAATGATTAATAACTTTTTTAATTACTGATTGATTTTTTTCAAAAACAGCTAACACTAACTTACTTTCTAAATTTCAATACAATCGGACTTTTCTTTCTTAAGTTATCGTGCTTACAAGAAACGTGACGGACGGACGGACAGACGGACATTTTGAAAGTTGTTCAGAATTCGTACACTAACATAATGATATGAAAATTTTTTCTCTACGAGCGATATTTACTGATTTAGAAATGTGCCGATCAAATACAATATACTCTTCGTTTTTGCGAAGAGTATAATAATAAAACTGTAGTCACCTAGTAACATATATCCTGCTACATTTTCTGTTGTCTTTTCCTATAAGATTTATTATCTTGTTATTCTTTGATCAAAATGATCTGTTCAAAGCTCACTAACGTAAAACGTGTTTTTTCCAATCTTAGTTAAGAATGTCCAATGGTTAGTAACCAAATGAAGCATTTTTAAGTACATATTACTTCCACATCCAGTGGAAGTATAGTAACGACAAAAAAAAAGTTAAATTTTTATTGTTCAAATAAATAGGCTTGGAATGTCATAAAACGTCGAGATTTTAAGTTTGAGCAAAAGAAAAATTTCTGTCTGTCGGTCTGTCTGTCTATAACTTTTTTTTGTGCGCTACGATTACTCATCTGGATCTGTTTAAGATATTGACTGGGTATTTATTTTAACGAATTGGAGTAAATGGGGGTAAATAGGTATAAATGAATCAGGTAAGAGTCCATAAAATTGGTATTTAGTAGATACAAGAGAAGCTAATGTCTCAAAAAAAATTTGGCATTAGCCACCCTCATTACTATCCCCACCCTATTACAAGCGCGGATTTATGGGTGGGTAATGGGGTAATTACCCCCCCTCCAAGATTCTGTAAACCATCAACTTTGGTTTTGAAATGTTATGATTTTTGTTAATTTTGGGAAGAAAAAACAATTTTAACGGGGTAATTACCCCCCAAGATTGTGTAAAATTTTAGGATGAAAATTTTTTTCGAATTTCAACCCCCCCTCCGCAGGAAATTTTTTTTTTTCGGATTTCTCCCCCCCGTTCTTCAAAAAAATTTTGGAAGGAAAAAAATGTTTTTCGGATTTCTCCTCCCCCGCTCTTAAAAAAAATTTTGGGGACGAAAAATTTTTTTTTCGGATTCCCCCCCCCCCCCACCGCTTTTCGAAAAATTTTGGGTTCAGTGTTACCCCTCCCCCCCAAGCTCAAGGTTCAGATCCGCCCTTGCCCTATTATAAAAGGAAAAAAATGTGATTTAGGTTATGTACAAGAACCAAAGGCCACTTTTTATTTTATTTTATCCACCCCCACTACCACCCGGTTCGAATTGCGTCTTCCAAGCGAGTGGATGTGTCTGAAACGTTCCCACTTATAATTATGAAAATGCAAAAATACCGGTTAAAAGTCCGTTAAATTTGATAAAGCATAGGTGAATTGTAGCTCAGAAGATTCCGCGTAAACCGATGCATCATAACAAAAGAACAAAGTTGAAATAGAATTAATATTTGAAAATAACTAATACAGAGTTATTTAGTGACCAGTGCTGGATATAAAGAAACGAAAAGAAAGTAAACAAACAAACGACCCAATGCAGGCAAAAGAGATAAGCACCCTTTTCATTTCTAAGAAATTGAAGTGTTTAGGCCCATCAAACTCTTAAAAGTCGACATTATTCTTTAACCATTATAAAAATATTTAAATGAATTTAATTTAGATTGTACCCGAAATAATCAATAACGTATTGTTCATAAAGTATGGTCATATAAATTTCTTAAGTTAACCTTCAAATAATCTTTTTCCGTAATTATTAAAAATACTCAAACGAATCAAATGCTCTAAAGTATGGTCATAATATTTTCTTAGGTAAGTTATCAAGTGAGGTTTTTCAGGTCGTAATTACGCTCGTTGTTAAGTGAAAAATTCTACAGAGTGGTACATACTAGCATAACAACAATTAAATGATATAGCTAATATTCAACTAATATAGGTGATTAAATCTCTCAGTGCAAAGAAATGAGCATTTGCTAACCAAAGAAAACAAATCATAGCCGCTCAGTGGCTGCGGAGTTAGAGACTTCACATACGAGTCAATAGGTCTGCGGTTCGATCCCCACTGATTACGCTTTTTTTTTTCGTTAAAATAATTGCGAAAAAAGTTTTAGTTGGTTTTATAAAAGTAACAGTTGCTTATAAAACCGATATGCAAATGTATTTTTTTTTTCAATTTTAGGTCTGTTCTAGACTAATAATGGACCTCGAAAAGACGTCTGTAAAACGTCTAGATTTTTAACACAAGGCATAAATAAGACGTTTGTAAGACGTCTGTAAGGCGTCTGTAAGGCGTAAATGGACGTCTTTAAGACGTAGTGAAAGTCTAAGGAAGGCGTCTTTAAGACATCTTAAAGACATCTCTGTGCTATATGGGTCTCGCTGCTGGCAACAAGCATGACCTTAATCCAACCCAGCGTGGTCGTAGCAGGCCCAGCTGTATACCTGGGAGTGGCGGCAATGTCTACCGCACGCTGGTAAATCAATCAAATCATCCACCCCCCTTTCACCACTTCCCTTCCGCCACCCCCTCCCCTACTACCGATGTGGTATATCGTTTTAACAGTTTTGAAAATCTTGTTTAAGAGAAGAAAAAATGACTATTCATATAAGCTTCACGACAATATGAAGCTTTTGAGAGAGTTAAAAATAAATGAACTTGTGACGTCCTCCCCAGTGAGACTGCGAAGTGTTTCTTTGTTCTTTTTGACACCCAAGCAACGGCGGTATATCGGGCGCCGCAGTTCCTAATCAAGTGGAAGAACAGGGCGTTTCCAGGACGTTTTTCGGGGGGGGTGGGGTAATGCCATGTATTTCCGCCTTTAGTTCGTCGCTTGGCCATGCTAATTGTTTCTAGTCTTTGAACTTTGAGGCACACTACGGTACATTTTATATTTTACTTAGTTCTGGGGGGGAACTACCCCTCTTAAATACGCCTATGAAGAACACAACCTCCCTCAAAAGCCAGTGAAGCAGGGTTTGAGTAGCTACAGTGATGAAACGGAATAGAGGGCCAAAGGGAAAATTAGTCTTCAGACCACAGCAAGCACAATTCGGAACACAACAGTGGCGGCTGGTGAAATTTCAATAATTTTTTTTCTTGTCTGTGACGCATGGGACCCATACGAAATATGGGAAATAACATCTAGAGAAGCGCTTCTCTAACGACTCCTAAAAATTTTGAAAAAGCAGTTTGCAAAAAATTTTTTCAAAATTCGGTTGCTCTCCCTGGGCTTCTGTTTAAATTTTTTTTTTTGTCATATACATTTGACTTTTCATAAAAATGCAACAACCCGTTTTGGAGTTTATGAAAATATTTTCATTATTAAAAGGAGACAACACCAATCACAAAGTTTCATCGGTAAAGCTAAAGCTGAAGTGGGGTGAAGGGTAGGCAGTGTGGCTATTATAGGGCATCTGCACGTGACGTCACAGCTAACCTCAACGTTTAAGAGTTTTACGCAGCTGTTATTAAAATGTCTGCCTGGTTCCCGTATTTTCAACTCAAGTTCTAAACACTTTGTCCTAATAAAGGACTCTTTTTGTAGGTTGGAAATCTAACCTGTAATTAGCAGTCTATTTTTATGAATCAACAATATTGAAAAAGTATTTACGTGAATGTTTAAATATTTGCTTGGAACCAGTACAGCTCCAAGCTAAAAATGCGTATACTAACATTAAAAATGAGAATAAACTTGAAGAACTTAAAATTTAAGGTTATGTTGGTTACATGATGCAGATGCTGCTGTAGGTGGCATCATCTATTAAAAAGCACTGTACTAAACTCAACTTCATCATGTTACGACTAAGGAACGATCGATTTTCTTCTTTTCTAAACTGCTTTCTACATACAGCACAGCACTTCCACCATTTTTCACTAAATATATTGTCACTAAACTGTGTAAATATGAATAGAGTATATTATTTAGGTATTAAGCAAATCCCAACTTAAAATAAAAAGACTTCTTCACATTTTGATCGAAGAACACGAAAAACACTTATTAACATTAATGGCGGATACTGTCAAAGGTGTCAAACTGAGATTACGATAATCTAAGGCGGTTTGTCCACTACGTCCGATTCCGAGATCCGAAATGACGGACCGAAGTAGCTGTCTATGTAATCAAATTGGCTGTTTGTCCACACGACGTCCGACATCAGAGATACGTCATCTCGGACTCCGAATATTCTGCTACCTCGGATACACCGCTTGATCGGATCCCAGTTATTGACGATTCGACGCATCAAAGAGCAAAACACTGTCGTTTTTGTGTGTTGTTTATGTTTATGAATGGTTACTAGTGGTCCGAGAACGACTGTAGTGGACAGATATCTTCCATAACGAACTTTCGACATCACATGTAAATGTCCGTCATCCGAGTTCGGGTCTCGGAATCGGACGTAGTGGACAAACCGCCTTACGGAACTGATCGTGCCCGAATCGGCCGCGAATAGTTCGACTAGCCAATCAAGATCTTATGGGAAGAAGTGCCTTAGATTGTAACTATCTCAGCAACATACAAATCAATACAATTATGTATCTAGATATAAGTTCTTTAATCGGAGAATTTGGTTTATCTTTTTTCGATCATATTAATGTAACTTATCCACAAAATAAAGTCCTGCCACTGCATTAGCGGACCAACGCTAGGCAGCATTTTAATTATGGTTAAAAAAAAAAGGTATATCGCAATGCGATATGGGTTTAAAGCTGAGATTTTCTGTGCTCTTTATTGGCATTACAGTGCGATGGAATTACTGTCACCTTATCATTAACATAATAGTGGAAGACCAGACCCTCTGAATTCGACACCCTCTATACAACTCGCGAACACCCACCTAAAAAATAGGTAATCTGATGTAAAATAACCTGCTAAACTTGATTTTTGAATTCGCCCATTGATTTGAGATTGCCAAAATGACCAAATTGGCAATTTTCTAAAAAAAATAAAAATTATGTGTTATTTTTTGTTTTTCATATAACACGTCATATATTTTTTATTTTACTTCAGAATTTTTTAATTTTTTTACATAATATTCTCTAACTATTCTTTGATATGTTGAAAGTAAAAAACTTTACCTAAAAAATAATTAGTTGGCAAAAAAAAATAACAACTTTTCTTTGACGCAAAATCTTTAAAATTTGCAGAGTAAAATGTCCGATCGAGGTATCTTTTTTATTTTTAAAGTTAGGTGTCTACTATAATCGAAGAAAATGTTCCGAATGAACTAAATAAAATCTTTTATAAGAAGTTTTTTTTGAAATTTTGCTCCCTTATCGAAATATTCATTGTTTGTTTCAGCGTCCGAACGAATGCGCGCTACTATGAATCGGCCGCAATCGCATCTAGAGCTAACGCAGGCACGTGCCGGGTGATTATTATTTTCCAGGGTATATTTATGTTAAGTTGAAAGTGCTTTTTGTCTCAGTCCTTATATTTAGTGTGTTATAAACACATAGTTTGGCATACATTATAATTACTCGGATATGAAATCAAAGGAAACAAGCTAAAAACGTACTCTTCGCCTGTTCACTGGATTTTTATATAATTGTTATACATTCAGTAGGATACTTTCGCAGGTTTTTATAAATAATGTTATTTTTAGACATTTTTAATTTTATAGTACGATCTTAGTTGGTAAAAGACTTGGTAAAAAAAAACTATACCAAACCCCATTTGAGTTTCGATCCCGTCACCTTTGGATTCCGAATCAAAAGAACTACACCACCACCTTACATGTAAAAGAATGTAAATTTTTACATTATAAGACACGAGATAAAATTATATTTTCACGGTTGTATATTACATTATGAAATGTATATTTGTAAAATATATAAATGTTTAGATATTAAAATGAAATATCATTTCACCAGGTTTCTATTCAATTACAAAAACATAAAAATTAAATTTTTTTTTTTTCAAATTTACATCATTAATAACATTTTTATTTACCGATCGATTTTGTTCAAATAGGGTTCTTCCTCTAGCTAACACTAATTTACTGTCCAAATTTCAGTACAATCGGAATTTTCTTTCTTGAGTTATCGTGCTTACAAGAAACGTGACGGACAGACGGACATTTTGAAAGTTGTTCAGAATTCGTTCACTAACACAATGGTATGAAAATTTTTTGTCTGCGAGCGATATTTACGGTTTTAGAAATGTACCGATCAAATGCAAAATCCGATGACATTTCTGTGGCTCTAAAACAATATTTAGAACAGAAAAATTTATTTTTATCACTAAATCCAGTTTACCCATGCACAATGTAGAAAATCGTATACCCGAACTGCTTATAAAAGAAAATCAGAAATTGTAAATCCTAGTACAGAGAATACAAGTAAAAAAGACATTTCTGCAATGTGCTATTTGCAAGACAGCCTACCAAATTAAGCCCAGAATTCCAAATGTTTTAGATTTTGAATGGTACCTAAAGGAGGAAATCTTATTTCCAAAGATGATTTCAAAAAGCCCAAACCCAATTTTATTGAGTTAACTCCATTTTGTAAATGTAAATTATATAACTGTACTACAAGCTGCAAGTATAGCAAAGCAAACGTGCAATGTAACATAAGTTGTTTATGCGAAGGAAAATGTAATCTTTAGTACCCACTTGCTGTTATAATTAATGAAAACATATTTTTTATTGTGTATGTTTCGAGATTATCTACATAATTTTATAACATTTAATTGCAAATAGAAACTAAATAATCCGTAGACTCACTTGATCGCTTAACGACACCACAGATCGGCGACGTTAACAGAAGTTATGCTTTAAATTAATGCTGACGAGTTGCGCGGCCGCATTCAACACGGTCATCTCGTTACATGAGCCGAATTTCAAAAAATTCTCTTTATAAAAAAGTTTGTTTAAAGCATATGGAACATTTTTCTCGTTTATACTATAACTCTCTCTTTAAAAATAAAAAAGTTACCTCAGTCGGGTATTTTTCAATGCAAATTTTAAAAAACCGCGACAATAGAGGGTAATTATATATTTTTTAGGCACTATATTATTAGTTACACTATATTCTTTGCCGTCAGCCTGTCCAAGAATATTGGAGGGATAATGTGTAAAATATTGATCTAAATCGGCATTAAAATAAAAAAGATATGATGTGTTATGTGCAAAACAAAAATTAACACATAATTTTAAAATTTTTCAAAAAATTTGCGAATTGACCGATTTGGCAATCTCAAATTAACGGGCGAACTCAAAAATCAAATGTAGAAGGTCATTTTACATAATATCATCTGTTTTTTAGGTGGGTGTTCGCGAGTTGTATAGACTACTTTTAAAATGCTTCCTACAGATTGGCTGCTCTCCGACTATAAATATTTAATTAAAATTAAGTCAAGTGACAGAAATGTTTAAAGCTTAAAGTTTTTTGACAGTAGTTTTTTACTTGAAATTTTTTAAAAAACTTATACTGCCAGTCATTCGATGGAACATGACTTCGGGACGGGTAAAAAAAGTTCTGTCTTGCGTTGGCCCTCTGGTGCACATGCAGGAGTCAATTTTGTGATAATACAGTATAAGTATAACATTTGCGCCACAATAAACCCACGGAGGTCGTGGCGGCCTCAGCTCCTCCCTTTAAATTTAATCAGGTATAACACAAAAAATAAGAAAGTAATTTCAAGCAGATCTTTCAAAAAAGAGTGTCGTTGGCTCCCGTCATCTTCTAAGGTCGGACGGACAAGCGATAAGAAACAGGTTGGTATCGCGTGTCCGTTCTGCGAAACGGTTAGCTTGTACATGTTCGGAAAGAACAGGTTCAGTTCTTTCGTACCATCTAGACAGAACCAACGACTCAGATCATCTGGTCACGGTCACTAGGAGCTGCTGGTGGGCTCAGTATAGGAATATAGGCCTAAACACTATAATCTAGGTGCCCGTCGACATAGTTGCAATTTATACATATCGGCAAATATATTTTGTCCGACAATTCGAAGATTGGATTCTACATATTTTTATTAAGCAATCTTTAAAAAATCAGCTGGTTATCAATAAATGTTTTAAAATTATGTTATGTTATGTTTAGGGTGGTAGACACCCTTAACTTTCCCAAATTTTTGTCGGAAAGTTTGTAGAAATATATGAAATATATAAGTAGAATCCAATTCTCAAATTGTCCGACAAAATATATTTGCCGATTTTCCAGTCCGAAGCGTGGAAATCGTCTTTTTCATGCCGAGGAGGAACGCCGCATTTTAGAAAATTTTCGCAGAGGAAAAAAGTGATAGAGTAGGCGCAATTATGCCGTACAAGAAATTATAGGAGGGTATGTGTAAATTGCAATTATGTCGACGGGCACCTGGACTACTAGTTTTTCTGTTGACCGGCCTCTAAAGTTTAAAGAATGCAGTTGACGTTGTCGTAAGCAAGCTAAAAATGCGTATATTACAAAAATTGAAAATAAGAACAAACTTACAAAAATTTAAAATTGGGAGTTGTTAGTCATTTAATTCACCTTGGTCTTAGTACGCACCTGCCCCATTGTTACCAATACAGCTTTTGCCATCTGTTAGCAATTTTGACAACATATCGCGTAACTGCAGAGCTTATCGCTAGGGACGCTAGCTGTGTCCTGTGTCTGGAACGAGGTTTGTGTCTCTAGTGTTCGATCGGTAATCGAGGATGTTTCAGGTTCGACTTTCTCCCATCAAAATCAGCTGTTTGCTAATAAAATAATGAGTCATTCAGCATAAAACTTGAAAATAAAACAAGAATAACAATAATCTTTCTTCATTTTGTGATAGAAAACAGATAAGTGAACTTGAAAAATGTTTCGAACAAACAATTTTGATAGATTACTTGGTAAGAACATTTCTTAAAGTACACGAATTACTACTTACTTGGGACTTGGGTATTAAAATACTTTCATTGAAATTTTAGATAAAGCTACTAGCCACCTATTGATGGAACCAGATTGGCCATCCATTTTGCAAATATGTGACTTAATTAGACAAAATGATGTGCAGTAAGTACATACTAGAAAACCTTTTTTTTCAAAACAAACATTCTACTACTTTCTAATTTGCAGGCCTAAATATGCTCTAACTGCGCTAAGAAAGAAACTCATCTCTACCAATCCTCATTCAGCAATGTATGCACTGTTAGTTTTGGAAAGCATGGTAAAAAATTGTGGTAAGAGCAACTAAATCAATTCTGTACTTTTAGTACACATACAATATTTTAGGTACTGTGTTACATGAGGAATTAACAACTAAACCAAATTGTGAGTTTTTGCATGAGCTAGCCAGGACAACAACTCATGAAAATGTTCGTTCAAAACTGCTAGAACTTATTCAAGCTTGGACTTTCGCTTTTAGGAAAAATCCAAAACATGGAGCGTTAAAGGTAAACCATTTATTTCTTAAAACGTTCTGTAATTTAATTCAAATAATAAGTACACCCTTGAACAACTTAACCTTTTTTCGCGGAGTGAAACAACGTTTGTCGTTTTTTCTTTCCATTATGACATATATCAACTCTATTTTTTGTTCTCATTATTATGGAGAATAATACAGTACATCTGGTTTCCTATTTGACAGCTTTGCATAAGAAACAGACATATAATATAAGTGAGAGAGCAATATACATTCTTTGTAAGGGATCGATGTACACTGTGTCCCGCCTTCTCAACCTGGTCTTCAGCAAATATATAGTACTTTCATTTTTACTATATGTTTGTTTCTTACGTAAAGTTGTTGAATAGAAAAGTAGATATATATACTGTATATACCTACGGTTTCTAAATAATGTAGATGATGCCAGACGAAGTTTTCCCATGTAAATATAAATATTTAATGTATTAGAATGCCTACGTACATACATTGTGTACTTTTAACGTTTAATTTGTACAAATTACCGAAAATGCAAGAGGGCCATTTTGGATTCAAGTGATTGAGGATTCAAATGTTTCATCAGGTAGGGTAAAAAAGTTAAATAGTAATGTTAGGTTGTTTTGATGTCTTCCTTGCAAGTACCAACGTAAAAATATTTGTTCCAAAATTATCATTATCAACATATTTACACAAACATTTGTGTAAATAATGATTATATTAATTTTATTTTAACAACTATCAATCTTCATTATAACATCTTTTCTACAATTTTGTATACTTTTACTTCCTGTATCACATTTTAATTATGAAAAATTTTAAAAAGTTAAAGCATTCAAATGAATAAGAAGGAAGATGATTTTGCTACTTGATGAGTCACAAAAAATATTTATCTATTATATGAGTTATAGAAGCTATTACCAGTGACGGATTAAAGTATTTGCCGTTTTATGGCAGTGCCTCAATACAAATACTCAAATACAAATATGTCTTGGTGATATTATGTTATTATTTTACATAGAAAACGTCGGCGTCTTTGAATCGCGATACAATTGTAGAAATTGTACACATCGAAGTCGCTGACGTTTTTTATGTATATAATATCACCCAGGATTTCAATTTGATGCATACCATACCTTCATTAGCAACATAGGGCTCGTATTTTAGCATACTCCAACAAATTTGACGATGCAGGACACAAATTTTTGCCATAAGCCAACAAACTATAACAAGTGTTTTACCAAGTCATAAAGTGTGCTAGCTGTCCAATGACGACAAGATTGGCACTATGACAACATCAAATCTTCTTTGCCCCTGAGACTGGTGGCAACAATGTTAAGTATCATGGAACATGTGCTGTGTTATTTGTACCATATGCGTATGCGTATGTTAGTTCTTGGTGAGGCTACTATAACGAGTGATAAAAGATGGACGTGCTCAGGTGCTGAATCTTGTAATTCCTGTATTTATACAAAAGAAGCAATTAGACACTTCTGGATTGTTTAGAGTGGGGGGAACTTCCACCCACTTATACTAAATTAGATGTTTAAAGCAGGGATCGAGGATATATATCACTTGATATATATCATGATATTTATGGAAAATATCACACCATAAATATCATGATATATATCGCAAATATGAAAATAAAATGCCTACGCCTATGGTGCGCGATTAAACACCTACGCCATTGGTGAAAAATATATATGTATATTTTTTAAATTAGTTTCATTTTAATACTTATAGGTACTTCTTTATTGTCCTTATAATACTAATATTGAACATCTATGAGAGCAATTTTGTTTTGTTTTTTTAAGCCAAATTCTTTTCAGCTGCTTATAGCTTTAGCTTTACAGTTGGACGGATCGTCATTTTTATTTTGATGTAACAAAACTCATGATTCTCCTTCCACTTGTACGAACCCAATGATACCCAAATGCAGCTGGGAGGATAGAGGAGGTAACCCGGGTAAAGTGATACATCATTGGGCCATGAGAAGAACTTTCGGGCGGGTGCCTTGGGCACCCGAGGCAGCTGAACAGAATTTGACTTTATTTTAAATTGTTAGAATTTATGTTTTGTTTGTTACATTTTCAGAGCCAAGACATAATAAGCTTAAAAAACATTGAATAAAAACAATTTAAAATATGATATGCATTAATGCACTCTTTTAAATTCAATCGTGGTTTTATTTGCATGAATAAGTTGAATTAAAAAAATAAAAATAAATATCATAAATATCAAAAAGTGATATATATCACGTTTTTTGTGATATATATCAGTTTGTCTGATATTTATATAAATATCATGATATTTTCGATCCCTGGTTTAAAGTGACTTAACCCTTTCGCAATCGGACCTGGACAAACATACAAATGGCTGATGTGCCAGACAGACCAGAACCGGTAATACACGCGAGCGTGTAGGTTTAAGACTGAGGTCATGAGAAATTGCTTTAAAATAGCATAAATAAATAAACCACACACCCACATCTACATTTTATTGATTGATTTTTCAGTAATGGGGAGCATCCTTTCTATGCGTAACTCCATTGAGATCATGCCAACGAAGCACGTCAGTTCGCCTAAATCTATTATGCAATATGTACCTATTAGTTTTTTAATTTTCTACTGTAATTATACGTGAACTACATGGAATTTTCTTTGTCTAATATTGAATTTAGTTACCAGAATCATACGATCACGCATAGGCTTCCCGCCATGGTCCCACGGGTAAATCGCTCTAATCCGCGTCCCAAAAGGGTTAAATAATATAATATTAACTAAAAAGACAGAGATCTCTTCTAGTAACAATGATTCTCAGTATTGATTCAGTGCCGGCTGGTGACATGACAAACTGATGAGGCAGGGCTCTAGATACTCAGATAGGTATAGGCACCTAGTTAAGAAATTCTCTACTTCGTCAGTTGAATAAATTTGTACTATTACTTTTGACAATACAGAATCGGAAAGTGTTTGTTTTGGTATTGCACTAGTTTCAACGATTTAACCGACCGCCCATAATAAAGACGTCTACTAGTACTCTAGCAAAGGTAAACAGTGACACGCCCATCAAGAAAAGCATGTATACGATTGCATGCTTCGCTCTCGCTTGCTCTTATTGCCATCCCAAAACCAACACTTTCCGATACTGTATATTATGTCAACATGACAATTGATTGTTTCGCTAAAACTACTCTTTTTACACCATGCTTTATCACAATTATTCGCGAATAAAATACAACAAAATAATTTACTTAACTCTGGGCTTCCGGTGAGCCAGTCGTATTTTTTGTACCAAGTTTTACTGAAGGCTCGATTTGATTTCCCACTTGCGCCTATGTTAATTAGCGATTTACTTAAATCTGGAACTGGACGCTTCAATTCTTTAACCACATATAATTTATCCTCGTATATTACGTCAACTCGAGACTCGAAAAGACACTTTTATTTATTAAAAAGTTGACAATAATAATAATAATACCATTTATTGATCCAGAAAACACACATATACAGGTATATATATGTTTAGGAATCGCTGTCATTGACAAATACAAATATACGTATAATAAATATAAAAAATGTAAAACAGATAGATATTTTTATAGAAATAAAGAGATTACGTCCTATCTAATAAAAATTCTTCAGCATTATAGTATGCTTTGTTGATTAGCAGATTTCTTACTACTAATTTAAATCTGCCTATGTTGGGTATTTTTTTAACAGCAGGGGGCAATGCATTAAAAAATTTACATGCATTAAAATAAATATTTTTTTGATATAATCATGTTTCATGTTTATGAGGTAGGTGTAGGTGTTTATTTCTAGTGTTATAATAATGTGGATTGATATTTACAAACATGCTCATGTTTTTATATGCATAACAGACAATTTCATATATATAAATACATGGAACAGTCAAAATTTTTAGTGACTTGAAAGCCTCCCTACAGGAATCAAATAATCTTAGGTTAGCAAGAATGCGTATTGCACGTTTCTGTAGTGTAAATACTTTAAATGAATGGGTGGATTTACCCCAATGCGCAATAGCATATTTTAATGCACTGTGAAAACATCCGAAGTAGAACTGTCTAACAATTGATGGACTACAATGAATGGCAATCATTTTAAGAACATAACAGGTTTTAGATAATTTGTTACATAAAACTTCGATATGACTAGTCCACGTAAGGTTACAGTCAATAGTCAAGCCTAGCATTTTTGTTTTATAGCTGTAATCAACTGTATAAGTTTCACTAATTGTTATAGTTTGTCTATTCTCTAAATTAGATTGTGATGTTTTAAAAATTATACAAGTAGTTTTATCACTGTTAATACATAACTTGTTCTTTACTACCCATTCATTAATTTTGGCAAAAATATTTCTGGCACAATTTTCAGCAAAGGTCAAATTATTGCTTTTTATTATGAAGTTAGTGTCGTCAGCATAGAAGATCACCAAACAATATCGCGCGTTTCTAATATTTGTTATATTTACGTTTACCTCAACCGCGATTTCCATTCCATTTTCCATTTCTAATTTACCAACTTCCATTTCCAATAATTATGCCCTCCTAAACACTTGTCACTTAGGCACTATCGCTAATCGATCATCATCATCATCATCTTGGCGCTACAGCTCTTGTAGGGCCATGACCTTCTTAAGCTTCTTTCGCCATTCTGTCCTGTTTTGCTACTGGTTTCTCCAATTTGGGGCACCTATGTTCCTGGCATCCACCAATACACCATCAGCCCACCTACACTTGGGTCTGCCCTATTTTCTACTTCCCACTGTTCAGCAATAAAAACCTGCTTTGTTGAATTATTTTCTTGGGCTCTCACATGTTCTGCCCAACGCAGGTGGGTGAGTTTTATTTCAGTCACTATATCTTTCCCATTGAAATTATTTCTATATATATTATACAACTTATAATTGTATCTGGGTCTCCACACCCCGTTCTCACAGACTGCTCCAAAAATCTTACGAAGTACTTGTTTTTTCGAAAATGAGCAACGAGGATTCGTCGGATTTAGTCAAAGTCTATGCTTCCGATCCATATGTAACAACAGGTATTATGAGTGTCTTATAGAGCCTTATTTTAGTTGATCGTGATATGACCTACGGCCTACGTGGAAACATAAACCATTTTCTGGTCTCTTATCTCACTAATAGACGCTTCCATGTAAAGCAAGGCAATATAAAATCAGAAATATTCTCAACAAATACTGGTACTCCGCAAGGCAGCGTTCTTGGTCCACTCATGTTTTTATTATACATAAATGACTTACCCAATTACATCACAAACAGAAAGGTATTTATATATGCAGACGACACCTCCATAATTTTATCAGGTAAAACTTCCACAGAAGTACAGCAGAAAGTCAACATCACCTTAAATGAGTTCAGCAATTGGTGCCTACAAAACCGTCTCATTATTAATCTAGGAAAAACAAAGTGTATAGAATTCGGAACGAGTTTAAAAACTGAACACAATTTCAATTTCCACTTTCACAACGAACCTCTAAATGCAGTCAATACAACAAAATTCTTAGGCACAATGGTTGATGAACAGTTCTCTTGGCATAACCACATTGATCTTACATGTAAAAAACTAAACAAAATTTATTTTCTAATTAAATCTCTAAAAAACAAATTAGACACAAAATCCCTTGTATCAGTATATTATGCGAAATTCCACTCTGTCATGACCTACAATATCGCTGTCTGGGGGCAATCTACGAAGGCTAATAGAATATTTATAAAACAAAAAGCTATCCTTAGACTAATTTTCAATGTAAACCCTCGTACATCTTGTAGAGATATTTTTCAAGAACACAAAATTTTAACTCTAACTAGCACCTACCTGTTAAAAATTTTAACATATGTACATGATAACAAAAATCTTTTCCAAACTCATGCCCAAATACATCACTTCAATACCAGAGGTAAAAACAATTTTCAGCCCATAAAACACTCCTACTCAAAATATGAAAAATCACCAGTATTTGCAGGAACTAAGTTCTATAATCTACTCCCAACCTACATGAAAGAATTAACATCTCTCCAATTTAAAAAAGAACTGAAAAAATTTTTACTCAGCAAGTGTTTCTACACTATTAATGAGTTCACAGAGGCATTAAACGGCTTAGATATAGTATGAGCCATCATATTTTCATTTTACTCTTATTAATTTGTTACCCAATCATTTTATGTCGCGAGTTTTAAAAAATGTTAGTCTGAATGTAATATTTTTTATCCTATGTTATACTTCATATTTTAATCTATGTATTTTTTTATACCCATGTACTGTTGACTTGTCTCATCCACTGTAACCAGTGGCCCAAAAGATTAATAAATTTTGATTGATTGATTGATTGATATGATAAAAAAAAATTTTTTAGACGAAACAATAAACGAACTTAACTTTGAAGAAATTTGTGGTTACGTTATAATGAATACGTGTGCGATGAAAGCACAGGGCACAGGCGTACCCTCTAGCAGAATATCATGTTATGTTATACATTACATACTACATTACTGACGTATGACTTACTGACTGTTGCTCCTTAGAGATTAAATGCGTATGAGGCATGCCTCAGATCGTCATTTTTCAGCTCATTATTAATTTAAGTGTGCACTGCAGAAAGCTTACCTACATGCAGTTTGACATATTGGAACAGCTTGATTTTAGCAAGCACGAGAGGCACCTTTGAATGTGCCTCTGTCTGTGGTAGGTACCTAGCAGACGAGAAGGTGGCACGGCACAACGCATCGGACTTACTGCGGAGTGCTGTTTTAAATGGGAATACCTAACGAAAATTTATTAATTTCAATTCAAAGATAAAAAAATAATACATTTTATAAAATTACGAGTTAGGTACAGATTTACTGCAAATTTACTGGTGAGGCACTGTCTAACTGGCCTCATGGGACAAGCCACTGGCATTGATGGTCAAGTAGGTCAGGTAGGTAGTATGCTGCTGTCTGGGGAATGACCACTTCTACATCCAGATTCTCTTACAACGATTCTCTACAACGAAAAAAAAATTGATACTATATTTGAATTTCATTACGTGAAAATCGGGATGAACTAGATGAACTATGTGCATTAATGTATTTATATCAAATAAAAAGGCAACACAAATAAATTCAGTTGGGAAATTGATTCCCATACTTTTTTAAATATGATTGAAATGGAAAGCACATTGTCTTTGAATCTATTTAATAGTGAATTGGAAAATCAAAACGACGGCTGCAATGTGGCGACCTAAAGTTGAGTAAATTTTTTTTCAGTCACTTTAAATAGGAAATTTTTTTAAACAGCCATAGAAAAACAGTAGGGAAGGGCATAGAAATAATTCCTGAAACTCATTAATTAATGACACGTCAGATTCTCATTGTAAAATCTATGGCCGAAACTCCAGGATCAGAATTTTTAGAAGCTAGAGAACTGTCAGTGAACTCATAAGCCTCATACTCACATCCCAAATTCTGATAATCTTTCAAAAACATGTTTTAAATAATTTGATGTAAATGCATGGTCACGTTAAGATATATTTTTCTTTACAAATGTCTCTACAGTTTTCTTGTGGCTTTAGATTAAATAGAAAGCTATTTGTTTTTTTTTTTTAATGAAAATTCTTTCCTATCACCCCGAATACAATATTCAGTAGATAACTGTAAGCAAAGGCCTAAAAATAGCCCATTTGGGGGTCCGCAAATTTTTGGTTGATTTGTGGTCCAAATGATATCTTATGATAAGACATTAATCACACAAAAATATGAGGTTGAGCAGAGATATAGAAGGTCAATAGATTAGATCTGGTTGTATTATTATTATTAAATAAATATAAATAAATAAATAAATATAAGTTTATTGCATGAAGAAAGACACATACAAAAGGTGAGAGGTACCACAAAGTGTATTTTAACTTCCATTATTGTAAAACATAATAAGGATAATAATAACAATGATAATAATATATAATAATAATAATAATAATAATAAATGCTAACCGGAAACAGTTCTGGAAAACGAAAATGCTAAAATCTTGTGGGACATGTCTATGATAACTGATAGACAAATTGTTAATCGGCCAGATTTGGTAGTGTTTAATAAAAAATTACAAACAGCAACCATAATTGATTTTGCGATACCATCAGATGACAACATCATACGAACAGAAGTTGAGAAGCGAAGAAAATACCAACCACTGGCAACAGAACTCAAACATATGTACCGTCTTGATGCAGTCAATGTAGTACCAGTGATTATTTCAACAAATGGGCTGGTTAGCAAGAGGAAAGATGCAATGAAAGACTTAGATCTCAACAACTTTCATAAGTGAGTCATCCAGAAAGCGGCATTACTTGGAACAGCAAATCTGATCAGAAAAGTTCTAGACCTTTGATCACCTTGTTGGTACACGAATGACAGTGCTTATGGCTCAGTGAGCCCAGCACTGTTATTAAGACAATAAAATAAAGAAAATGATAATAATACTTCAGCCTCTTTACCACGTCTCGATACTAATCTACAAAGAGATCTTTTATTTTTTTTGTTTTTAATTTTTTTTCATATTTTATGGTTTTTTGTTGTTTTTTTTTTTCGATTTTCTGCTTTTTTGCTTTAGATTAGTTTTTAATTCATAATTCATGAGTTATTGTTTCTGTATGGTCAATGATGTATTATTTTTCATTGAATTATCATCTTCACTTACTGTGCTATGAGTCGATTTTGACCACTTTGACCCTCTATATCTGTGAAACCTTTTTTATGCTCAACCCCAAATTTTTTTACGATTAATGTCTCATCATAAGGTAACATTAAGATCACAAATCAATCAAAAATTTGCGGACCTCCCAAACGGGCTAAAAAACACCTGTTTTTGGGGTCACTCTTTGTAAATTCCTATACATCTAAGTATGATTCTATTGTGGGATCAAAAATAATATAAATTTGGATTTCAGAGCACAACAATAAATAAGTACCTATTTGAAAAAAATAATTAAATTGCTGAATACAAATGTGACATTTCTCTAATATATTTATAACAAAATTAAAATTATGTAAATATGTACTAAAGTTAACTATTTTACATGTAGTAATGAACTCTGTAATTCCTCATAGGATTAATGACTTATTTTTCACTGCCTATACAATAATTATCTTTTCTATTTAAGTATTTGTATTGAAAAAT
Organism: Rutpela maculata; assembly: GCA_936432065.2. Classification (NCBI taxonomy): domain Eukaryota; kingdom Metazoa; phylum Arthropoda; class Insecta; order Coleoptera; family Cerambycidae; genus Rutpela; species Rutpela maculata. The sequence goes on along the minus strand of OW386290.2, from coordinate 52,870,494 downwards.
AAAAGTTTAATTATCTTTTGTGTTTTCCAGAAACTATTAATTTTAAATCTTCAAAAGCACATTTCTATTATCCACTAATTCAGTTGTTCTAGATGAATGAAAACAAGTTTTTTATTATTTCCCAGTAGATTAGGAACATTAATGTTAATTTGATGACTCATTTTATGATGCATACTTTCTGATAATGACACTTGTCTACATTATATATTAGATTTTAAATACATGCAGATAGTGCCACAGACTTGATTTGAAATAGTATAAAGGTAAATAATATAACATAATAGGCATAGTTTCAGACATAGCTGATTAATAGGCAAGAGGACACAGGTTTGCGAGGTTTTGTTGTTGGGCAGATGGGGGGTTATTTCCGAAGTAATTTTTCTCGCTAAATCCGAATATGGCCTCAGAATTAGCCCACCACGTCAGGATTTTGAAATATTTAAGGTTAAATATTTAAAAAATGGCTTTTTGTCTACTTTTGAGGTTATGCATAGGATTCAAAAAATTTTTCAGCTCATTTCTAATAAATACATCATTTAGTACAATCCTTCCTCTTTAAAATAAGCTTTCGAATGGTCATCTATGATGTTTCCTCGCAAAGTTATAACCATTTGTTATCCCTTCTGTTGTGTTAAATCTTGATTCGGTTAGAGTCGTTTGGTTAAGATTGTTGGGTTGTAGGGTTCATGGTTTCAAATTCATGTCGCTTTAGAATGGCTATAACTTTGCAAGGAAACATAGTAGATGACCATTCGAGAGTTTATTTTAAAGAGGAAGGATGATACTAAATGATGTATTTATTAAAAATAAGCTGGAAAAATTTTTCAAGTACTTAACCTCAAATATTTCGAAATCCTGACGTGATGGGCTAATTCTGAGGCCAGGTTAGGATTCAGCGTGAAAAATTACTTCGGAAATGGCCCTCAGCTGGCCAACAACATTCAAGACCCTTTTATTCGCAGACCTGTGTAATTTACAAACAATATCTCAAAATTCTCCATCATTCCTTGTTAAGCTTTGTCTGTCATCATGGAGAAAATGGCGTCTATCTTTAGTTTTTTTTCAAGAATATCTTAAATGTTATTGCTTCTACAGTATAAAACTATAATTTTACGTTGATGTAAATTTTTGATAAACTCAACAGAAACCGAGATGTAGGCAATTCTATGACTGGAAAAATGAAAATTAGATAAACACAAACACACCGCATATAGTAGACAGCTCCCAAATCCAAAGCCAAGGAAGGGGTTTACATATCGACTCTCCCAATGAAAACTATAGTAACTCATAAAATTCGTATTTGAGTTACAATAGTCAAAAAATTGATTATAAAGGTAAGATTTCCCTATAAAACTATTGTAACTCTGAACTGTAGGCAACCATTAATCGTCGTGAAATGTGTAGTAGTTGTTACAATTCGATTTTTAAGGACACCATTTAAACATTTAATCGCAACACTGAAATTCCTGAGGCTGTTTTCTTTGGAAGAGTTGATATTTGGTAAAACGCGGACATGCATCCATACCCACGACGTTATCAGTGCCGGGGCTGGGGCTCAAACCCAGTGCGCAATAGACAGTACGACCGGCATATTCGCCACACAATACTCCTTACCCAACTGAGCTACCGCACCAGTGCCGATGTGAACATTATTCCCTTTGTGAGATTATTGAAATTTTTTTATAATTGTTGAACATTCTACAGTACACTCTTCACAATTTTTTGAAAAAAAGTTAATTTTTTCTGCAACTATCATTAAAAGTAGACTTTTGCATCTGTCATCTGAAGTTGACATTTGCAACTAAACGAAAGACGTGAATGATTTTCCACATGTGTGCGGAAAGTGAGTATTTCTTCTTAGCCCAGAGAACTTCTCCTTAGAAATGATGTGTCGCGGTTAATTTCAAAAACGAATTGCTAGAGGTTTAATAATGAGAAAGATCAGTGCCTTGTTGCTAATTTTGTTGCAGTCATGGAAAAAATAGTGTGTATATTTCGAAAGGAAAATGTTATTGCCACTGACATTCATACTCAAACGATAACACAGTGCTTTCCACTCTTAATATACAAATAACTATTTTCGATATAATTGTTAAGATTGCAATTTGAATCATTTTTCGTTGGTGCTGTCTTTCATCTGATATGACCTCATATGAAAATTTTTCTTTACAAACGATGTTTACGATTCTAAAAATGTGCAGATCAAATTCAATATTTTCGCAAACCATATAATAAACAGCGTTTTCCATATGAAACCTTCAAATATTATATTAATTTTTGTACACAATTTACGAAAAGGTGATTTAGATTGTCTGAAAAAAGGGTAATCCTGCGAACAACAAAAATTTCACGCTGCACCATATGGTATGATGACACGTTTTATCTCGTGGTATCCTTTGGAGGCCCATTCCACAACGACTAAGTTGCTGAAGGTTATCGTTTCTTCCGGTGTGAATGTCAAATTTAGGTATTCAGGGTCGTGAGAGTCAATATCAATGGTTGCTGAATTAGAATATGGTATGCCATGACAACGTCGACGCAGTGATAAACATTTTAACTCTGCTTGTATACAATTCCACTAAATTTCCCGCTACGATATTTCACGCATTTGTATGCATCTAGGTTCAAAAGATTTTCTATCCCAGGTGGTTGGTTGAAAGTTATTAGATTAAGTTTATGTAAGTTTTTCTGCCGTTCTCATTTTTTAGGTTGAAGTTCACTTGTTAATCACAACTGAATTTATTTGTAAACTCTTAAAAAGTTCTGTTCAGCTGCTGCTGATGGTGGGAGGGTTTCCAATGTAACTTCCATTCTACTTCTTACAGTTGAATGGTGAAACCTTGTCAATCTTATTTAGAGATGATTCATTTTTTGGCATACCAATAGTACAGTAACTGAAGCTTTTAAATCCCAGCCCGAAAACGATGCAATGAATTTCCAATTTTTTTTCTTAAACATGTTTCATAAAGTATGTACATAAGAATCTATATTGTCATTTTTCCAGCTTTTTGGTTAAGGGTGGTTCCCACCCCTTCTTAAAGGTTATCGCAAAAAAAAACACATAATCTGATAGAAAATCAAATTATAAGAAAGAAAGGTCCTATACACTTTTTTGCTAAAATGCATGTTTTTCGAAATATTGCGAACTGAAAATTGCAATTTTCACCCCCTAAAATCAGTATTCATAAACGTTTTTTTTTTAATACTCGAAAAATGTGGACTTTAATAAAAAATGCAAGGGTACAAAATTAAAGCTTTTACAAAAATGAATCGAATGGTTTTTTCTTTTTTTTTTTCTCCGATGTTTAGTTTTGGAAATATGGCATTTTCAAAATGGCGCCGAAACATTCAGAAAAAATATACGACGTTAAAATCTAAAATTACTCAAAATTTACAACTATGAGAAAAATTTTTATTCTTGTAAAATTTAAGGTATTAAAATTTTCTTTCGATTGAGACAGGGGCGGACTGGCCCACCGGGACGAATCCCAGTGGCCCGCTCCAATAGTGTGCCGCTGGCGTCGGCTGTTTGGCAAAATGACCGGCTAATAGAGTAATAAGTGGTCTGCGACGCTGCGAGTTCGAAGATCCAACGCCGCAAAACTGTTGTCAGTCCGCCCCTGGATTGAGATGACCTTTGATAATGAAAACTAAAAAAGTTGCAAACAAAAAAGTAGCGCATTTAAAAATTTAGGTCCCATTTTTTTTATAGTCTTATCGCTCTAATTTCTCAATGATTAAAATTTTTTAAAAATCCTTCTATATAGTGGTAATGCATATTATTACTAACATGCTCAAATTTTTTAGAATTTTTAAAACAATCATTTTTCATTCTGTACCCATTTTCAATAATGAAAATTTTCATAATTTTTTGAAAAAATCGAGTTTTTAAAAATTGCTCGGAAAATATTTTTTTATAAAAAATGGTAAGAGTACAAAAATGAAGCTTATAAAAAAAATTAATAGTATGGTTTTTTGTTATTTTCCTACGACAAACTGTTCCGGAGATATAAAAATTTAAAGATGGCGCTTGAGCGCATACGCAAGAAAATTATGTATTTAAAATTGAAATATCTCAAAAACTATAAGATTGATGAAAACATGATATAAGAATGAAATGAAGCTTATAAACAAACGACCAGTTTGGGTTTTTATTTTTTTTCCTACGACGAATTGTTCCAGAGATATGACAGTTTGAAATAATGTCGAAACTTTTCAGTTTGTACGCGCATTTTAAATGTCTATAGTAGGTAGAAAAACGAGCAATAGCTGTCTATTTATCGAAGCATACCCAGGAAAAGCGGGTTGCATTGCATTTTTGCGTGTTTAGAGTGCAGATTAAAATGTTATTTAATTAGTTTACTTCAGCGACCTAAAGAACATAAGTATATGGATTTTCGTGAATTTATTTGTAACATTAGAAGAATTATTATTTTTTCAGTATTTAAGGGTGGTTTTAACCCTTAATATTTTCGTCTTTCCTATGTTTTGACCTCATATTCATATTCAGCGATCTCAAAAACATGAGTATATAAATTTTCGTGATTTTATTAATTTTTCAGTATTTAATTTTTTAATTTATTTCAACCCTTAATATTTTTGTCTCATAAGTTTTGACCTCACAGTCATATTCAGCGACCTCAAAAACATAAGTATATGGATTTCCGTTAATTTATTCGTAAAATTGGAAGAGTTATTAATTTTTCAGTTTTTAGTGGTGGTTTCCACTCTTAAAAATAAGAAGCAGGTAATGTGACAATATAGATTTTGATGTAGGTATTGTGTAAAGCATATTGCAAAAAAAAATAAGGAAATTCCTTTCATCGTTTTCGGGCCTGTTTGATAATTAATATTTATCTTTCTGATGTCCTATTGACTTTGATTATTTTCAGTGAAAAACTACATTTATGAAATTTTTGGAAGAAAATGAAATCTGCAAGTAGATGTAGTCAAATAAAAATGATTAAAGTTTACTACACAATTCTTAGAAGTGTAAGAAATGTCGGCATCTTTGGCGGTGCGGTAAAAATCAAAGACGCTGGCATTTTTTACACGCCGAAGAATTGTGTAGTCAACTATAACTCTTGAATTAAATAATTTTGAAGAAAGCGGAATCAAATGAAGATTGTTATATATTCTGTATATTTTATTGCTCCAGATAAATACGTAAATTAATAATTCACAGCGTTTTCTTTTCTGCGTGTGACTTTTTGCTTTTTGTCTTTTTTTTACCTCAGAAATGAAAAGCATTTTGTGTAAAGCTGATAATGAAATAGCCATGGTGAGATCTAATCAGATCACTGTTGTTTTGTCAGAAATTTATTAAAAATAAGTAATAAAAACAAAGACAGTATTTGTTTAAGTATGGCTTTGTAGATATAAAATATAATGAGGTAGTTTAAAAATAAATAGCTTTTAACTAATTTGTACCATTTTGTACTGTGCTAAAAGTATGACTGTATTATAATTTGCATTTAATATGCAACAAGTTCATAAAACTCTTGAACTAAAATAAAGCTGATACCTATCTATTTTTATAATCTGATAAAAATGCTTACTCACACTAATTTTAGTGATAAATTGGGTGTAATTTTCATATAGCAATATAATAATAATCATTAGAAAGTATTTTGTTCATTAAGAACATGACTGAATTATTTGTGTTCATGTAAACTGTTGAACCTAGAATATTGATTTTAATTGTATAATCTAATTACTCTAATTATGTTACACAGGACATTATGCATGTAATGAAGGCAGAGGGCTACAAATTTCCTGTACTACGTGAATCAGATGCCATGTTTTCAGCTGACACAGCTCCAGAGTGGGCTGATGGCGATGTATGCCATAGATGTAGAGTTGCTTTTAGTATAATTCAACGTAAACATCACTGCAGAGCTTGTGGACAAGTTTTTTGCGGACAGTGCACCTCGAAGACTACAACTCTGCCTAAGTATGGTATTGAGAAAGAGGTAAGTAAGATCAATGGGCATGTCCCCCCTTTTTTTGTTCATTTTCTAAATTAATTGTACACGTATATCTAGGTTAGGTTGATATGTGAGTGCTTCTAGCATATAGGTGAAAATGGGGGTCGCCAAACAGTTGTTTGTTTGTTCGACCCACAGCTGTAAACAAGCCAATTTGCCATTTGCGTATTGTTTACTTTCTTGTTCTATTATGTTTTGTGGGTGTTTACTACACTGTTTACTACGCATCTCGCGTCCCTTGGCCATATGTGTTGAGAACAAACATTCGCATTGTTGTAAAATAGAAAAGGCATCTCTATTTTCCCTTATATGCTCTAACTGTGAGTGGACATATCAGATCCTCTATTGTAACCATTGTGGCTCCCACTTAATTATATTTCAACCTCTAGATTTATTTACAGGCTGAACACTACTTGTAAATTTAAACTCACTAAATATTTTCCAAATTTTTTGTTTTTTATCTGGAAATAGTTGCTTGTGTTATTTTAGTTCTATAATGTGATTGGACAGAAAACGCAAAACCCATTGATCAAGATGTCAGTAATGTAATGACAATACGCGCACAAATTTTTAATTTGTTTAATATTCTCTTTTTGTTATAACAATTTTGAATATTAATCTCGTTGAAATCTTGCATTTAGCATAATATTGAAATTAAAATAGTACAATGTTACGTATGCTAACAAGTGTGTTAACAAATTTGACATAATGACATTCACATTTAACATGTAGTCCTTTCAGCAGTGTGATAACATTGGTGTTTTCAGTGTTTATTCATTCGTAAATTTGCTTTACCTTTTGATTTAAGACAGATAAATATGTAATTAAATATTCTAAATATTGCTTAGTGCCCAAATGTGCATGAATGTCTCATTTTATTAAGCCCCTATCAAGAATTAATAAATAATGTTACGTCACTATATGTTGTCACTGCATGTCATGAAATCAGACTTATTTTGCAGTGTATGTAAAATTGCACTATATACTAAAGAGAGAATCTAATTTTGTCAATATTAAAAGTGCCTGTTCCCTATTCATGGATGTTAGTTTAACCTAACTTCTCAGTTCATATTTGTCCTCAAATATTATGTTGTTTTGTTGCGATATACATTATTTTGAGTTCTGTATTTATTTATAATTTGCTCTTGTTTTGGTTGAATAAAATTTGTATTTTTTGACTATCAAAATAAGAAAACACAAGTAATATGAAAACACGGCATTTCAAAGTATATTATTTAAAACAAAAAAATTTTTACATCGCCATAAATTGAGAGAAATTAAGTTTATATTTTGAAAATTTCTTTTTCTTCAATATCTCGAGAAATGGTGGTATTTTTTTAAAGGGCAAGTAGTTTTTGCATAAAATGAAATTTGAAAGGATACAAAAATAAAATACATACATAATTTTAAATTTTTTTATGTTGTCTTTAAAACCGTTTAATATATAGTATATAATTGTAAATTTTAATTACATTTACAAATGAAAGTCACTTTATTTTCATGTGCTAAGTGCAAAAAATTTATTTTTAAAATTTAAACACAAATTTTTCATTGAAACATCCCTAATAGAGATGTTAACAATTTTTTTTAATACTTAATATATTTTGAAGTTACCATATGCCGAATTTCAGCCATACATCTTTTTTTACACCTTCTTTTTCCTTTGGTAATTGGACCAATAAGCTATAGTGAAATTAATTTTTTCGTTGTTTTGAAATTAAAAAAATGACCCTGGATAATACTTACAATGTGATTTACCATGATATGCGGAAAATAAAATGGTGTACTAGCCTTCAATGTGGGAAAGCCCCTGCAAAATTTTAGAGTGCTCCGAGGTAATATAGTATATTAAAAATGGTTAAAATTTATGAAGATGCACTACTGTTGTTGTCTAGGTCAATAATAGGGCGTCGAACCTACTTGTGAAAGAACATATTGGAGATGTTTACATTTCCTTAATTGGCGGGTGCGGTCAAAGTGCCGCATTTTTTGCTTTCGGTCGAACAATCAGGACACCGGCAAGTACAAAGCACCGCCGAAGTTGGTGTTTTTGTGTTACTGACAGATTTAACACTTTCGCTGCGGCCTTCAGGATGTGAGTAACCCCCCATGCTTTCAAAAATATCGCACAATTAGGTGTTAGAAATCGAGTAATGTCAGTAAAAATTGTATATACAGGGTATTCCATGTTTTTTGGACTGACTCTCAAGAGAGCCATGCGCACCTGGCCAAGAATTTCTTGCTCAGTGCTGTCTGGCTGGCATAATAATAATAATAATACATAATATGACCTGGCCCACATGAGGGTTGTGTGCACTGTGCTAAGAACGGGACCGACCCTCATGAGGGTCAGGCGCATCGAAAGTGTTAAGTAAATATCTGTTATATAATAGTAATAATAATAAAGCATTTATTATTTACCCAAATTGACAAAGTTAACAAAAAAATAAATAAATTATTACATTTATTTACACTAGAGGTAAATAAAAGGCGAGTAGTTCAGTTTACTGTCGAAACCAGCAAACTGTTCTTTCACTACCGCCTATAAATAATGTCAGAAGTAGAAAATATAAGTACATAGAATGACTTTATATTCATATATATATTCAAAGCATAATACATAAGCAAATTAAAAAAATAAATACATCAAAGCAGAGCTAAAAAGAGGCGGACTAGAGCTGAAGGAGAGAGAAGACTAGGAAATAAGAGGAAAAAAGAATAAAGGAAGGAACAAAAATAAAAAAAGATAGAAAGTTTGCAGGAAAAAGTAAGATTTTACTTTACTGGTTTCGCATTAAATATTTTTTAAATGTCTTTTTAAAACTTACACATGAAAGGGTGAGCCCATTAAAGGGTAGCTTATTTATACAAGCAGCAATGTTATAAGAGAATGATCTTTTGAATATTTCCTTACGGTGTTGTTGCATGGTGAGAATATCTCTTCGTATAATATTAATGTTATGAACATCATTTCTAAAAGAGAGCTTGTTGAGGAGGTAGGGTGGTGATCTAAACTTTAATATTTTATGAAAAAAACAAGCCATGTGAAGTTTGCGGTGATTGTACATATTCAGCCATCCTGCAGTTTTCAATTTGTGAGATATTCTTTGACGGCGTTGTATTCCAAAAATTAAACGAAGACAAGAATTTTGTACTTTTTGTATACGCCGGGTCTCGATGCTGTCAATACAAGGGCCATAAACCACATCACAATGGTTAAAATGAGACAAAACTAGAGAATCGCATAACATTTTTTTTACTTCCATGCTTAAAAAACGTCTCTGAGTATATATTATTTTTAGTACAGCATATGCTGTTCTTAATTTACTCGTAATATGCTGTTTAAATCTTAATTTATGATCAATAATAAGACCAAGACTTTTAGAGCTATTATTAAAGGCGATTGTATCATTTCCGATCTGTATATTAATTTCTCTCGACACAAATTCACGTGCATTGTCAATGCAAAATATTATAGCAGATGATTTACTAGGGTTAATTTTAAGTAGATGGTCTGTAGAGACTGACACCAAATTCTTTATATCGTTGTTAATTAAATTCCTATATTCCTGTAGATCTTCAATATGAAATGAACAATAAATCTGTGTATCATCAGCATATAAATGGTAATTGCAATATTGCAAGGATTTGTGAAAATTTGATGTAAAAATTGTAAACAATAACGGTCCAAGTATACTTCCTTGCGGGACACCTGAAACTACCGTTAGTGGTTGTGAAATATTATTATTAAGTACCGTTTGTTGAATTCTATCCGATTAGATTGGAGGAATTTCGTTCAAAGCCACAGAAGTGTAGAATTGAAAAAAGTAATTGGTGATTTATCATATCAAAAGCTTTCGTATAATCTAATTATATTAATACACTGATTTTATTATTATCGGTAGCTCCAATGATGTCATCAGTTACGTCAGCGAGGGCTGTTGCACAAGAGAAACCAGATCTAAATCCCGACTTTTGACGGAAGAATATTATATCTACTTATTTGTAGAGTTCACTAGCATAGGGTCAATGTCTTTTCGATTTATTTCGCTATTTTTATAGTGTGAATAATAATACACAATATGACCTGGTCCACATAAGAGTTGTGTGCACTGTGCTAAGAACGGGACCGACCCTCATGAGGGTCATGCGCATCGAAAGTGTTAAGTAAATATCTGTTATATCTACTTGTTGTGTAGAGTTCACTAGCATAGGGTCAATGTCTTTTCGATTTATTTCGCTAGTTTTATAATGTGATTTGATTAAAACCAAAAAGTCACTTCTACCTTCTCCAGCTTTACTGTCAATAGTGTCAATCCTAAGTCTGATAAAGTGATATAGTTGCACCCCGTTACGTCAGATTGGCGTAGTCATTGGCGGCGCATTTCTACAAAAAAATAAGGTAATATTTTTTGTCATTTTTTTTAACTCCTCTCAGTGGGGACAACCTACTGATAAATTTTCCACGTCATGGTAGATCACCTTGTATATAAAGTAGAATCATATCCATAAAAAAAGTTCAACTTCCAATGCAGTGGAACATCTCCATTTGTAGTTGGAAGACCTATTTATTATTGTGGCTTTTAGCACCGCACTTGTTTAGTTTTATATTTTACAAATACAAATTAACAAATAATCTGTAACCTAGTCAGTGATATACATAAGAAGAGATAAACATAACCTAAAAGTTAGGGCCCCAGTTCAAGCTCCACATGCTCATGAAAAATCACATTTCAATTGTGCAAAAAATTTTTAATGCGATATTTTATTTTACTATTATTTCTTACCTATCAGTTTCCTTTATACCTACCTGATATTTTTATGGATGTTAGAAAAGCTGTGTTTGATAATTTGATATACTTCTGTTTTTGTCTGTTTTCATTTTATCAGAAATCTGATTTTGTTATTTTGTGAGATGTTTTTAAACGAATCTTTTTGTGGGGGTCTTATTTTATTTATTCGTACAAGTAAACTCACAGACAGTGTTTCTCTTTTTTTTTTAATTTGTAGGGAGATTCTACAAAGTTCATGGTGATGTTAGATATCTTGCATGAAGACATATCTTTGTGGAACTAAAAATACAGTACACGTTTTTAAATATTTCAGGTTAGAGTTTGTGATTCATGTTTTGACCAAGCTACCAAGCCTGCAACAGCATCTAAACCTGCTTCAGCTAAATCTGAAACTGAGTTGCCACCAGAATATTTGAAAAGTACTTTATCTCAACAAAATCAGGTGAGATTGTTAACTTTAAGTTGAGTATATTTCATGTTACAATGTCAGAATTTAATTCGATAACATAAGATACTTCCATGTATGTTTTTGCCATACTATTTTAAACAATTTTTGGAAATTATAATTCTCAATTTCTCAACATAGTTATATGATAAGTTGTGTCATTTTATACCTTAACCACGCAAAAGCAGAATAATGATGAATTATGCTGTCAAAAGTGTCAAGTAGCACATGTAACAGAGCGACGTTAATTTAAAACGTAATACTTATTTTGAAATATACCCAAATTCAAATGCCAATGGGATCCGTTTTACGTGCTGATCGCGTGCATTTATTACTATTCTCTTTTTACTTTTACTTTTTACTGTCAAGGTATAGTACACTTCTGTGCAATAAAATCCCGTACACTTGAAAAATCAAGTAATCCAGTTTTCACTAATATTAAGTGGTGTGAATCAGTCTTTTTGGAATTTAATTTTTTTTATTATCATATAAGTTATAAAAAATTGACATTGATTGTGAAACGTCGTAAGTAATGTATTTGAATAATGTTAATCCAGAAGAAGAACATACGGATTTTTGTTTTTTTTTACTTTTTTACACCATTCGATGGGAATGATTTCTGTTTATAACAATGTAAAAATTGACGTTGAAAAATTCACAGATACGACTGCATATAACTGCGATTATATTTATTGTGTATATATTGTGTAACCTAATATTTTGTACATATGTCCATTATTACAAGACTGAAAAACTTTTTCATCGGTAAACACAACATTGTTCCAAAACTCCAACGGGCGATAGACACAATTTAAACAAAACATAATGCGGGCTTGCTTCTGTTCTTCTGTTAATGTGGTTTTCTTGGCACTTGTACAGTTTTTTATTTCCTATTTTCCTATCCTTTGGCTAGCTGTTGACCTCAATGCTGGAAAATTTGTCTTAAACACAGCGTCTCCTGCTGTTTGAAACAGATTTTTCCTCAAATAGCCAAGGAGTGCTTCATCTTGAACGAGATTTGAACTTATCAATCGGCCTGAACTGTCTTTTCTCTTTACGCTACCTTCCTCCTCCCACTTTTATGGAACCTCTTACACTACTTTTATTCAATTGATAATAGTTAGCAACTGCTCTGATAGTCCATCTCTCTTCAATTTTAGAGAGAATTAAAATTTTTTCGTGTTTAGTTAATTTTGGCATTGTGAAAATATGACGCTGACACTGACAAATAAATAAAGAATGATTTAATATAGCGAAAAATAGGTGTACGGGACTTCATTGCACAGAAGTGTACAAATCGGACATATTAAGGTCAATTGCTTAACTCCATCGAATTGTAGGAACCACCAAAAAAGAGCGAGGATGAACTCCGAGAAGAAGAAGAGCTGCAATTGGCCTTAGCCTTGAGTCAGTCTGAAGCTGAAGCAAAGGAAAAGGAGAAATTTAAAGTTACTTCTACGGTACACACCACCCCAAAAGGTAATTAAATCTTTTCAATAAATTTCCTCATTGTTAATTTAGATAAGTAGACCTTAACCTCAATTACAGCCGGTTGCGTACCCAGCTTTTTGAGGCGGAGGGGGCAGTCTGTGTAAAAGGTAGTGTAGTTCAAATAAAAGGAAGTTTTTCCAGGTCTAATAATAATTGATGAGTGCGGAGGCACAAAATGGAAGTAGCGGGGGTCACCTAGTTATGCTGCTGCTTCTGGTTTTTCAGTGTCTTATTAAAATTTGGGTTAACTAAATGAGTTCAAATTTTAACCAAAATTTTAAACTAGGTTAACGCCACACATTTTTCAGTATATTAAACCTCATTTCAAAAATTTGCGTTAACTATATCGATAATTTGTTTAGTTGGCAAAACTTTCAAGCTAATTTTCGCTGGTTTGACAGATCTGATAAAACAATTTTTTGAGGTTAAGTTTGTGAGTAACTTTTATCTCTGAAGTATGTGGAAACGGAAGGTGAACTATGATATTGGACATTTAGTATTTACTGTACAGACCTAATGTGTTCTTATTGTGTTTATTTATAAGGGTAAATATTAATTTAAACTTACATAACATCTCCAGTGGAAAATTATTTAAAGTTGTCGCTTATAATCAGCGCTGTGCAAGCGTAAACGAAAAGATTTGATTTAAACCATCAAGTAAACCTGGTTAACTTTGACATTCAAGTAAAACTCGTTTTGCTTTTATCATGAACTGACAGACTGTTTAACCGAAAATAAATGGTTTTTCTGGAAAATTTTGGTTTACTGAAATCCTGGCCGTTAGTGAATTTCAAATTTTTCTTTATGCCAACTTTTGAAAAGCAATCAAAACAGTTTTGTATTCAGTGTATTTATCAATAAAGTTGGCTAGCTAGCTATTTATATTTGAATTCTTAATAAGGTATTCTCACAAATTTGAGTGATACCATATATGGATACTTAATGAAAAAATAAAGAACATGCGTTTTTTTCATTTCCCTCAACTACACTGTAGAAGCCCGTAAAAAATCAAATTCAAATTCTTAACGTGACGTATTCTCCCACCTACGTCATTTGATTGGTCAATCAACACTTCGAGTTCTGTGATGCATTCCTTTCGATCCCACCATTTCATGAATTAAGCTACTGGTGACATGCAAAAAATCACATTTTTCATGTCGACTTCCGATTGGTTGTTTTAGTTTGCCAAATACCAGTTGCCAATCACAGGTAGTCAAGTACAGTGAGCAAACAGAAAAGCATTCATGTGAAGTGAGCTTGCAATTAAACAACGGATGACAAATAATTACCTTCAAATTTACAGATTTGACACTGATGCTGAATGATAAATACATTTCTACTGGCCTAGAACTATTTCATTATAATAGCCGTTTTCTTTATATACTTATGAGGTACCCCCAAACTTTTTGATGATAGCATTTTTATCAATATGTATTTATTTATTGGACATCCCAGTATCTACTTGAAATGTTACTATTCTTTCAAGCATTATTTGCCATAATTTTTTAATCTACACATGAAACCACTTTTGTTTGTTTCCTTTATTTATAATTAATAAATCAGGGCTATTAATATAATTATATAAAGTTCCAAAGATATAAAGTTCCAAAAATTGAGATATATTAATTACTATTTGCAAATTTCCTTAATTAGAGTAAAATGAGCGAATATTGGCGGCACCGGTTTCCCCTAGAATGCATGAGGGACATGCTGTGCCCCACTTTTATCGAACTTGAGTAAAACCAATCAAATTTGAATCCTGGTATAGTACTACCAGGTGAGAATTCTTTAATTAACTATTACTTCGGCAATTATTGGGATTTTGAGGACTGATATTTTTGGTAATGATTCTCATTTCTGTGAGAACTTTAACATATTCAAAGGACATTTTCAAATTCCACCAAGTGGAATTTGAAAATGAGCACATATGAGCTATTTTCACAGAAAATAGCTCATATGTGAGTTTGTGTTGTGCAGTACTCATCTTTGTATGTTGTGTGGAACATTGCAAATCTTGATTGTAACTTAGTGCTGAATTGTTCTATTTTTGTTTTTTGGTATAATTCGGTATTTGATATGTTCTGGATGGTGTAATAGATAGTTTTGTTAAATGTTTAATTTTCCGGACTGTGAGAAAAGAAGAGCTATGCTGATCACGATCCATTTGTGCAATATACTGTAGATGTATTTTATTGCTCGATTAACATATTTTATTATTATTCTTTATAGTTGAGCCTGTAGTGCGTACTCCTACTCCAACAGAAGAGGCAACCAATCCTGAATTAGCCAGATATCTAAATAGATCTTATTGGGAATCGTTCCAGTCAAACGACAGCACTGAACAAACAACTCCCGCTAGTCCTTCTGCTCCGGCTACGGCCCCTATTCAGAATGTTGAGAGTAAAGTTAAGAAAGAGAACGGGATTGCTGACAACGATCTTGAAGACTTCATAAGAACTCTGAAGAGCCAGGTTGAGATATTTATTAACAGAATGAAGAGCAATTCAAGTAGAGGAAGGTAGGTGGTTATTTTTATGACATAGTATAGTGAAAAAAAAAATTCTGTGATTGTTAAAAAAACTACTTGTTTTAATAATTTTTTGTGTGTAAAACACAGGTTTATGGTAATAGTGAAAAAAGTACAAAATGTTAAAAAAGCAGAGATGGGTAAAGGAAACTTTCCATTTGAAAGTTCCCAAAACGAATTTTGATCAAAATGAAAGTTTTCAATAAAGTATTTGAATATTTCAAAGTTTCCAAAATTTTCGGGAAAATTCCCTTTGGGAACTTTCGGAATATTCAAATATTTTACTGAAAACTTTCATTTTTATCAAAATTTCGTTTGGGAAACTTTCATATGAAAACTTTCCTTTACCCATCTCTGATTTTTATCAAAACTTCATTCCGGAAACTCCCGAAAATTTCCTGAAAACGTTTATTGAATAGTTTACTTTACCCATCTTTGGAAAAAAGTAATATTATTTCACTCAGATGTATTGCTAAATCATAAGAGTGCATATTTTTCCAGGGTGAGTGCCCGGCATTCTCTCTTCTCTGTTTTGGTCTTTCCTATGGCTCTGCCTCTATAATCCACCAATGAATCCAACAGAAGCGCCCTAGATATAACCTTAGATGCCTCCATTAGACCGTTCTGTACCCCCTCCAAATCCTTGGAGCTTATTTCCTCTGCAGGCCATCCCCTTTCTTACGATACTTGTTTCTCCAACACGCCTATATGAGTGCCACATAAAGAACTATTGAATCTGCTGCCGAGTTGAGGGCCCTTCCCTTAGATTCACTGGCGGCGCCCATATTCGACATTATCTGACTCAGGCCAGACACAACTGCCGCTGCCCTGTCTATCACTCCGTGAAATGTTTAGTGAAGGTTAGTCCCTTGTTAATCACTACTCTCAAGTACTTAACGGCAGACAACTCTCCTGTCTAGGTGACATTTGATGGCCTCATATTTCTTTCTATTAGGAGTACCACCTCGGTTTTTTCCCGCAACAGTTCCAAACCTATTTCATTCATCCATGTGCTGATCTCACTTAGAGCATCTACTATTTTTTCTACCAGTGTTTCCCGTTTCTTTGCCGGTGCCACCATCGGCATATGCATTGGTCTCCACTCCCTCTCTCAAACTGACACCCAGCATGCCATTATATAGCACGTTCCATAGTGGGGGCCTCAATATGCTTCCCTGTGGCACCCCTGCTGCAATTTTCATTTTGTGACCTACCACAGTCAGATATCTGTCCACCTAACATCATATTTGCTACTGTGGCATTGTTTGCTTCTCTTCAATAAGTAATAATAATGATAATCCTTTATTATCTACAAAATAGTCCTATGAAAATTACGAACAGCCATTATTACATTTATTAAATTTAGATGAATCTGGCTACTGGGGCCTCAATATGCTTCCTTGTGGCACCCCTGCTGCAATTTTCATTTTGTGACCTACCACAGTCAGATATCTGTCCACCTAACATCATATTTGCTACTGTGGCATTGTTTGCTTCTCTTCAATAAGTAATAATAATGATAATCCTTTATTATCTACAAAATAGTCCTATGAAAATTACGAACAGCCATTATTACATTTTTTAAATTTAGATGAATCTGGCTACTGGTATCACCCATCATTAAAATTCTGTTTCAGATCTATTGCAAACGATACGAGTGTGCAAACCCTCTTCATGAACATCACAGCCATGCACTCAAGACTTCTCCACTACATCCAGGAGCATGACGATAGTCGCCTACATTATGAACGGCTTCAGGACAAGCTGACACAAGTTAAGGATGCTAGAGCAGCATTAGACGCCCTCCGCGATGAGCATCACGAAAAACTTCAACGTGAGGCTGAAGAGGCCGAACGCCAGCGCCAGCTTCAGATGGCGCATAAATTAGAAATCATGCGCAAAAAGAAACAAGAATACTTACAGTACCAGAGGCAGTTGGCATTACAAAGGATACAAGAACAAGAAAGGGAAATGCATATGAGACAGGAGCAACAGAAACAACAATATTTGATGCCGCAATATGGGGGATACATGGGTTCACCTGTACATGGCCAACAGTTTCCACCTAATAGTGCACCACCTGTAGGTTATTCGTATCAATACCAACATATGATGCCCCCACATAGTGCACCACAGATGGGTGGACCACCTCAGGGTAGGATTTTAGCCAAAATTATTTAATAATAAGAGTATATACATACAGAAATGAATGATAATTAAACTGAATTAATAATCAAATGGTCTTCTCACATGCTTTTAATTATGTTTTTGAAAATTAGTGTATTATATTTTCCTTAGGTCCTTTGCCACCTCAGTCAATGCCACACAACCCGTCAATGATGGGTCCGCCACAGGGTTTTCCACAGGGTCCACAACAACAAACGGCAACACCCAACAATCCAGGAGTTCCCGGCCAGCAACAACAATTTACACCGCATGGACATCCTACTCAGGTCATGATGAGTACTGGAGTTCCACAAATTGGAATGCCACCCCAAACTCAAGGTATGCCCCCAAATCAGGGTGGGATGGCACCCAATCAGGGTGGAATGGCACCCAATCAGGGTGGTATGCCACCAAATCAGGGCGGTATGCCACCAAGTCAGGGTGGTATGCCACCAAATCAGGGTGGTATGCCACAAAATCAGGGCGGT
This sequence comes from Rutpela maculata, assembly GCA_936432065.2. Lineage (NCBI taxonomy): Eukaryota > Metazoa > Arthropoda > Insecta > Coleoptera > Cerambycidae > Rutpela > Rutpela maculata. Next base: position 52,852,597 of record OW386290.2, on the reverse strand, counting down.
ATGCCACAAAATCAGGGCGGTATGGCGCAAAATCAAGGCAGGATGGCACCAAGTCAGAGTGGGATGGCACCCAATCAGGGCGGTATGATACCAAATCAGGGTGGGATGGCCCCAAGTCAGGTTGGCATGCCACCACCTAACCAAGGTGGAATTCCCCAACCCGGTATAGCACCAGGTATGCCACCAAACCAGGGCGGCGTTCCTCAAAACCAAGGTATGCCACAACATCAGGGACAAATACCACCGCAGTTTCAACAAGGAGGAGCACCTGCCGCCAATCCACAAGCCCAGCAGAATGGTGAGGCACAAACGGGTGAACTGATAAGTTTTGATTAAATATTCATAATTTCTTGCTTTTTGTAGTCTTGAGCACTATTATAAAATATTAGCTATGTAAAGGAGATATTTTAATTAAACCAGAATTGTTTTTATTGTTTATCCCTTATTGATATATATTTTTTATTTGATCGAAAATAATGGATTTATTAATCAAACTTAGTGTAACCAATAAATTAAATGTTGTTAAATTAAGCGTATTTATTTATATTTCAGGGTTCATAGCGACCTGGGAAACCTGGAGAAATCAGGGAATTTGAAGTTGCTGAAAATGTCAGGAAAAAATCAGGGAATTTTGATAATCTATTGAACAGTCAATCTATCATTTGACCCACGAATAATTCCTAGAAGAGATTTTCTTCTTTTATACTATAGAGGGGCTAGCCCCAATCATTAATTGATATTTTCCACAAAAATATCATGTCTGCTACGACCACCATTTTGAAAAAATGACAGAATAGGATTTTCTCAATTTAGTTCTACCCTAAAATTAGGTACCTATTACTTATATTGTAGAAAATGAAAAATGCTACTACTTTTATTTATACTATTTTTCTGTATTATTAATATTTTTACAATTTACAGCCTCAGAAAGGTGAAAATTTGTGCTTCTCTGCACATTTTTTCAATTATCTCTGTCCTCGTTACTCCTAATTGGCTATTATGAATATTGTAGACCATAAAATTTCACAAATCTTTTATTTTAACAATTTTCTTCCACAGTCAATTTTTAAAAAACTACAGCAGCTCGAAGTTTGAAAAAGATTCTGGAAATTTCGTCTGCATTGTTTTGATGTTATTATACTCTTCGCAGATATGAAATTGAAAAGTGTATTGCATTTGATCGGCACATATCTTTGTGTTAGTAAACGAATTCTGAACAACTTTCAAAATGTCCGTCTGTCTGTCTGTTTGTCCGTCTGTCCGTCAGGTTTCTTTTATGCACGATAACTTAAGAAAGAAAAGTCTAATTGCTTTTAAAATTGGACAGTAAGTTAGTGTTAGCTAGAGGTAGAGCCTTATTGTTTTTGAACAAAATCGTACTTTTTTATTTTTTATTTTTTCATATACAATATTTTGATAGGAGTTACCATTTTCCAGATAAATGAATCCAAAATTAAGAAAACATGGAAATTCATATATCGGTAAATCACTTAGAGGAAATAACTGACAATTATTGTAAGGCGTATAATATAACTTTATATTATTAACATAACAAAAAATAAAATAAACTGAAAAAAATTAATAATAATAATAATATTATAATTTGCAGACATTTATCTCGAAAATGGTAACAATGATATCTGGAAAATGGTAACTCCTATGCAAATATTGTAGAGGAACAAAATTGTAGAAAATTTTATGCACTTTGTTTTTTGTGCAGAAAGTTTTTCTCCATCTTTTTTAGTTTTTGTGTTAAATGACAAAAACAATATTTGCAAATTTTTTTTTTAAACGGACGCCATTTTGAAAGTGCAGCCATTTTTTTTTTGGGACATGTCTAAAATTGTTCCTTAGGCTTTAATCTTTATGAAAAACATTGTCCCAAAGGATCGGGGGGTGCACGGACACTTAGGGTGGCCTCCCGTAGTAATATTACATCGTTTGATATAAGAATATAAAGTTAAAGTTTTCCCGTGCTACTCGTGACGTAGCTGATCCCACGCCAATGAGAAGGCTGGGAGCCTTCTCATTGGTCGCCGCTTTTGTCGCCGATAACTTAGAAACTGTAGTCTGCTCAACTACCTAGCTGTACTCGGTCGATAAATTCCAGGGACAGCTTTTGCATGTACGTTTCAATAATAATTAAAATTATTTTTGGAAAAAGGAATCAAAAGTTTCCCAGAAACGTGATAAAAAGTAACTGTCTTTCCGGTTAAAAATTTGTGATGGAATTTTATCGCACCCTATTATTCCATCAAGCTGAAATTTTGCGCACTTGTATAAGTCCTTTGACAGTGCTATTGAAAAAAATTGAAAAATTAAAATGGCGGCGCCAAGATGGAGAACCATTTTTTTATTTATAATCCGATACAACTGAAAATCGATATCTGTGCGTTTTCGGAAACGCAGATTATTATTTTTTTAACAAAATTGAAAAATCAGAATGGCGACGCCAAGATGGGGGACCATTTTTTCATTTATGATCCGATACGACTGAAAACCGATATCTGTGCGTTTTCGGGAACGCAGATTATTATTTTTTATCATCTTGGCGTCACCATTTTGATTTTTCAATTTTGATTAAAAAAAAATAAAAAATAATAATCTGTGTTCCCGAAAACGCACAGATATTGATTTTCAGTCGTATAGGATCTTAAATGAAAAAATGGTCCGCCAAATAATAATATATGCGTGAAAATGTTTACGGGATGACACATCTTCTGAAGCCATCTCTGTTGTTGATTAATAAACATCCCGCCATTAACTTCGGACCGACTCGTGCACGATATTTGAATTTGGGGATTAGATACGTCATCACGCCGGAATTCAAATTTCAAACGTAAAAATAAAATACTAAGAGATGATAAACTAAAATTTTATCGCTGCATTTATTAACTAGAACTTCTAATAAGCTGTTCACCACATATATTCGAATATCAAGATTTAGATGTGCGTGATGACCCCATTGAGTAGAAATCTGGTGAAATGATATTTGGAATGATTTTAATATCCATTTATACAGTGTGTCCCAGGATAGATGTAACAAGAGGTGTAATGGACCAAAAATTTTGGAATTTTGGAATGGTATTTGGGAATTGAGTCCTGCTTGTTGTAAAACTAAAGTATACCAAAAATGACTTGATTTGGTGTTCTACAGGGTGTTTTATAAGCAAAGTTGTAAAAATCACCACTAATAAAGTAACTTTATTTTTCAAAATACGAAAAAAATTCCACTAAGAAAAGTTATTTAGAATGCAATTTTATACCTCTGTACCAAATTTCAGGAATATAAAATAATTTTTTTGAAACTTCCCATTTTTGCGAATTAAGAGTTCAACTTCATATTTAAAGTTGTGTAGGAGCAAATGTTAATCATCCACTGCTTTTCTCATAGCCTACTTTTAGCTTCTACATAACTTTAAATATTAATTCACAAAAAATAATTTCTATGCAGTTTTAATTGAATGGTTCAAAATAAAATAAAAGAAAATAGTTTTATATTCCTGAAATTTGGTATAGAGGTATAAAATTGCATTCTAAATAACTTTTTTTAGTGGAATTTTTTCATATTTTGAAAAATAAAGGTACTTTATTAGTGGTGATTTTTACAACTTTGCTTATAAAACACCCTGTAGAACACCAAATCAAGTCATTTTTGGTATACTTTAGTTTTGCAACAAGCAGGACTCAATCCCCAAATACCATTCCAAAATTTTTGGTCCATTACACCACCTCTTGTTACATCTATCCTGGGACACACTGTATATTTTACTAATATACATTTCACAATATAATATCCAACCGTAGAAATATGTTTTCAAGTCATCCTTTATAACGTAAAAATTTTCATTTTTTCACGTGGCAGGTGGTGTTCTAGTTTTTACGTTTTTGACTCGAAACACAAAAGTCCCGGGTTCGAGAAGTCTTGAATACAGTTTTTTTTTTTAGAAACCCACGTAGGTTTTGGATGTAGTTTTTTTTTACTTTATTTTATACTAAGTGTTTCACCAACTAAGTTCGTATGATAAAATTAAAGGTGTCTAAAACTAACATTTACAAAAAACTGCAAAGAGTATACTATAGAACGTGTAACAATTATATTAAAAGTCTAGTAAATTGGCGAAGAGTATATACTACTAGTTTATACTTATTATTAATAATCTGTAATCAATAAAACTGACTTACGATAGTGTTATCTCTTTAAGAGAATGAATTTTATTCGAATTTATGGAGTTTTCACTAATCTGTCAATACAACAGCTTTATTTATTGCTAATACTTTTCGACTTACGCTCGCCCAAAATTCTGAAAATGTATGCCTCACTGTAAATTATTGCAATTATCTCTGCGCCCATTGCTCTTATGTAGTAATTAGTTATTATCGATATTGTAGATTATAGAATTTCCTAACATTTTTGTTTCAAATTTTTTTATTGCAGCATCAATTGTTTATAAGTAACAGCATCTCGAAAGTTTCATAATTTTTTTTAATTTCGAACTGCTGTAATTTTAAAACAGTTCACCGTCGAAGAAAATTCTATAAACAAAAGTTTTGAGAAAGAACCTCGCACGGAATTATAGGAAAATGACCCTAGGTTAAATTGCACCAAATTTTAGTATATTATAGGTCTTGGCCTCCTGAACAATAGTTCTCACGGCCACATTGCTCAAAAGTCAATATAGCGCAAGCCACTGCTTGTCGAAGACAGAACCATTAAGTGCGAAACTAAAGAACTAGTATACTGTTCTACCATACACGAATTAATGTATGTTCATATTTATGTGTTTTAATGGTCCTGTATGCTCATGTATATGCGAATGCATGTATCAATTCTTATTCAGTAAACTTTTACATCGAAACATCATGTGGAATGTATTAATATGCAAGCATACCCACTAGCATACTCTACATACTCATGATTTAATTAGAAAAATATTTAATACGAGAGAGTAGTCACACATGCCACATACATTCGCATTTACATGAGTATACAGCACTATTGGAATACATAAATATGAACATACGTTAATTCGTGTAGGGTTGGAACAGTATACTAGTTCTTTGATTCGCTTAATGGATCTGTCTTCAACAAGTAGTGGCTTGCGCTATATTGACTTTTGAGCATTGTGCCCATGAGAACTATTGTTCAGGAGACCAAAATCTATAACATACTAAAATTTGGTGCAATTTAACTGAGGGCCGTTTTCCTATCATTCCATGCGAGGTTCTTTTATGATCTACAATATTGATAATACTACAAACGAGCAACGAGGACAGAGATATTTGCAAAAATGCTCAGCGATGCATAAATTTTCACCATTCTGACGGCTGTAACTAAAGAATAATAATAGGGAAAAATGGTTTAAATAAAAGTTTTAGCTTTTTTTTCATTTTCTACAATATTTTTTGACCGTCATTTTGAACATGGCAGCCATAGTGAACACGATATTTTTGTGGAAAACATCAAATAATGATTGGGGCAAGCCCTTCTATAGTCTAAGAAAAGAAAAGCTCTTGTAGAAACTAGCCGTGGGTACCCCCCGTTTTTTTGCTCTATGATTGTATTATGAGAAATTATGGGAATTTTGGTAGTTTTTATAAAGTCAGGAAATGTGAAAATTTTTAACACTCATAATATAAAACTACGAATTATATGTTCCAACATTATGTTCATTAAACAGTCAACAGTGTCTCTTTATTAGATCTGGAAAAAACTTGCAAAAGTCCTGAAAAACCTGGAAATGTCAGGGAATTTAAGTTTGAAAAATTGCTATGAACCCTGTATTTGTGTTTATGCAGTGCTTGGACAAATTCCAGCAGAATGTAGTACTGTTTGATTTAAGAAAAAATTCTACAGATATACAAGGGGTGTCTGGATACAGAGGTACCTAGTTCTTGAATCACCAACATTTTTCTGGCATTCTAACATTTCGTCTTTAGTACCACTGAGCATTACGTTTGGCTTATGTTAAAAGTCACCTAGTCAAATACATATTTTTATTTCCATGTTCCTTCGGAACAGGAAGTATGGTGATAAGGTCAGAAGATCGTGTAAGAGGTAAGGTCAGATTCTAATTGTACTACGCTGAAAATGTGAAGAAATGTGGTTTTCTGTGTGGCTGTTCTCTGTTTGTCTATCTGTGAAATTTACTTTTATTTACGAAAATTTGTTCAAAATTCCATTGATTTTCATTTTTTCTCTTTTTAATATTCATCTCGATAATGGCCCTATCTAGACTTCGAATTTATATTATACTGGATCAGTGATTTTGGAAATATGCACAATTTTGCAAAATGCAAAAATCATATATGATTCCACCATATAGATTTTTATTCATCATGACTTAAATAGTTTTTAAAATATTGTAGAAGATAAAAATGTAACTAAAAGTAATAAAAAAATAGTATAATTCGGTTGAAGACTTTTTAAAAATGAAGAAATGAATAGTAGCATATTAAAAATAGTTATTTACGCTACAATGGAGGTAAGTAGTTTTTACCAGTCGAGGACGATTTTGCACCCGAACATAGCGAGGGCTGGCAACAAAGTCCGAGACTGATCACAGTTGCTTACCACCTGCATGGTTTATAGTGTTTTATCTGCTCCCACAGCTACGATTCATGAAAAAAAAATCAGATTTTACATTGCTGGATCAATTTACTTTGACAGTGATACTATGTAATTTTTTTGATACTAATGGATGTAATGGACATAATCTGCTTTAATTTCGTCGTTTCTTTTTATTTGTATGACTCGAAAACTCTTATTAACCCAAGGAAGGTAAGTAGCTCACTTACCTCCCGTCGTCAATAGCAACTAGCACTTGCCCTGTAAAATCAGCTTACCTTCTTGAAAACAATGTGATATTAGGTGTTTTCTTTCTACCAACAATCTTAGCTAAGCTAAGTAGTTTTTCAGTCACGCCTGATGAGTGAAATATTCGTGTATGTACCACAGTTTGCATGTGACATTAAAACTACTTAGCTTAGCTAAGATTGTTGGTAGAAAGAAAACACCTAATAGTCTACTTACCATAGTGGAAGCAGATAAAAGTTATTAAACTTCGACTATTTGAATATGTGCAAAAATGACAGTGACATAATAATAATAATAAACGCCTTTATTAAGAAAAAAAAACTATACAGAGCGAAGTTTAGACCCCAAAGGACTACTCTTACACTTAACTCTATAAAGCACCATAATTATTATTTACAATTGAGATTTGTTGGCACACAAAAAGAAAAACACAAAATTAAAAAAAAAAAAGGAAATGGTCCTGCGAGGTATTCCATTATTATTTCTCTCCTAAACTTAAATAGTACTAATATTTGATACAGATCGCTCAGTAGTAGTGATTTTAGCTTACGCTTAAAGTTAAAGGGTTACAGGATTTTAGAGAATTATACATTTTTATTGCATTATAATAAGAGAACGATTTTTTAAACAAGGATGTTCTAAATCGTGATATATTGAACATTTCATGTGACCGTATATTTACTGTGTGCTGTTGATGCCTTCTTGTAAATTTTTCTTTAATGTATGATGGCACACCAGAATGAATTATGGAATGAGTAAAGGATAGGAGGTGTAATTTTGTCTTATTACTTACATTTAACCAACGTAACATGTTTATTCTAGCAGATATTCCCTGGTCATATTTACGGAGCCCATATATTTTGTATCTTCTGTAATCTGCTTTTATCTATTTGGTCCAAACATATATGAAACTACAATAATTTAAGTGTGAAAACACCAACGCTTCACAGAGATTTTTACGCATGTTGAAATTTAATATATGTCTGTTGGGATATGAAAGTTTTAAATTCATGTAAGCTTTTTGTATTACTTTGTTTATTTGTGAATTAAATTTTAATGAGTTGTCAAATATTACGCCCAAACTTTTTGCTGATTTAACTTTGGAAAGAATTTCTTCATTTATTTTTATTTGCATTTGACTTATTACATCTATGTCATTTCTACCACCGAACATTAAAACTACGCATTTATTACGGTTGAGAGATACATTATGTTGAAGGGACATATTAGATATTGTTTTTAAACTTTTATTTATCATATTCTGTGAAAGAAGAAAGTGGTGTTTTTGAAAACTATGATATAATTGAGTATCATCTGCATATGCATGATATGACAGCTCAGTTCTATTGAGAATTTCAGTTGTATATAATAAAAAAATAAGGGACCTAATATAGAACCCTGTGGAACTCCAGTTAATATAAAAGCAGACGTTGAGTATGAATCGCCTACTTGAACTATCTGTGGCCTATTGTGTAAATATGATTTAACAAAATCAACCGTGATTTCATCAAAACCATAAAATTTTACCTTGGGACACTTTAAGTCATGATCGATTGTATCAAAAGCTTTAGAATAATCTAATAAAACCAATGCGGTGAGAGGCAGTGCTATGATTTAGAAACTCATCAACTACAGCTGCTATTAATAAATTAATTTCACTTATAAATGCAGGGTACGAAGAAGGCAGCCACACTGCTGCACTCTTTTGCGATCTAACCAAAGCCTTCGATTGTGTGTTGGCTAGTGTATTGATTAGTAAACTAAAATATTATAATTTCTCTAGGAACAGTGTTCAGCTTATCGAGTCTTATCTAAAAGACCGACAACTTGTGTCTTTCAAAGGAAGAAACTCAGTTCTTAGATCCGTTACTTATAGAGTATCTCAAGGATCAGTGCTGGGTCCTTTGTTATTCTTAATCTATATTAATGATATATCTACTAGTGACCCTAGCACTGACTTCATCATGTTTGCTGATAATACTACTGTGATCAACAAAAATAAAAATGTAAACACATTAAAAATATCACTAGTAGATGCACAATCGAAAGTCACAAATTGGTTCCATGCCAATCAATTATGTAAGTAAGTAAGTAATTTATTTAAATAGGAATCCTAATATACATATATTTAAAGTACATTTCAACCAAACTAAAATACATTAATTACTATTGCTATTATCACAGAATGACTAAAGTATAATTGTAATTGGAACATTAAAATCAAAATATACAAGTATAAGAAATACAAAATCTAAAGATATAAAAATGCTATAACAGTTTACTAAGATTTTAATTAATAAATGATAACACTATCAAAGTTCTCTAATGTGCTTAATCAACTTATATTTGAACAGTTTAACTGAAGGGCTGTTTTTAATTTCAAGAGGTAGTTTGTTAAATCGATCAATCCCTTTGAAGAACAAAGAATTCATGGACCTTTTTTTATGCATTTTATTTAAATGAAGATTATCCCTTGATCTTTAAGATGGTCATGGATTTCATGATTAAATGCAATGAATTCATTAAAGTAACTGGGTTGTAGTTTGTTCACAATTTTATATATAAAAATCATTGCACTTAGGTACAATTTGTCTGACACATTTAGCCATTCAAGAGTCGACAGCGTATTAATTGGAGTGAACCTATTGCATTTAAGGATTATTCTCATACTCCGGTTTTGTAATTTTTGTAGTTGGGAAATTTTATTTAGGTCAAAAAGATAAATTATAGTTGCACAGTAGTCAAAATGTGGCTTAATAATGGTGTTATATACTGTAATTTTTGTTGCAATTGATATATGATGTGAGATTCTAGAGAAAAAGTACAATTTTTTAACAATCTTTTTATATATGTAATGGAAATGACTATTGAATGTTAATGTATTGTCAATTTTGAACCCTAAATATTTCATTTCAGTCACAAACTCGATATGTTTACCATTAATTGTTAAGTTATGGAAGTTCATATCAATTTTATTATATCTGAATTTAGTTGTTAATATCATTGCCTTGGTTTTATCTACATTCAATTTCAATTTATTTACATTAAGATAATTGTTCACTTTAGCCAAGACAAGATTCATGTTGTCTATTGTTTCCATCAAATTTTGACCCTTGCAAACTAACAATGTATCATCAGCGAATAGGTTAATAAGATCACAATCTATAAACAAGTTGATATCATTAATATATATAATAAATAAAAGCGGACCCAAAATACTGCCTTGTGGTACTCCATGTTTACTATACATTTCACTAGAAAATGAATTCTGCATTTTTACTACCTGCTTTCTGTCTGACAAATATTCTCTAATCCAATTTAATACATTACCTTGGATACCATAGACTTTTAATTTTTTTATAAGGATATCACGGTCAATAGTTTCAAATGCTCTACGTAAGTCTAGAAACACGGCTACTACATAGTTATCAAGATCAACAAAGTTTTTAAATTTTGGTTATGATAGTTGCAATGCTGCTTCACACGAATGTTTCTGTCTAAAGCATGATTGGTTACTTATTAAGATATGATTTTTTACAAAATGTCTAAGCAATTGATCATATACAGCGAGTTCTAGGATTTTTTCAGGTGTAGGCAAAGTATTGATAGGTCTGAATTCAGATGCTTTAATTGTATTTGCAACTTTCTGGATAGGGTGTACCGCGCTAGTTTTTAGGTTATTGGGAAATCTACCATATTGAAGAGAAATATTTACAAAGTGCAAAATAACATGACCTACTGAACCAATAATTTCTTTTATAAATTTGGCATTTAAAATAATAATAATATTTATTTGTCCAATAGATCATTTTACATGATATAGGATAAGTCTAAAAACATTCAAATGTAACTATTTAAATATTAAATAATAAATTAAGTTAAAAGTCATCAGTAAAATATTCGTTCAAAGAATAATAAGATTTTTCCCTCAGTCTGGACTTGATCTTGTTTTTAAATTCCTTATCACTAAGTCCTTTGTAAAGGTTTGGCAATTTATTAAACGCCTTTATAGCCATGTACTTGGGGCTCTTTTCATATAATGTTAAATGATGGGTAGGAATTACTAGGGTAGTTGAGTTTCTGGTGTTATAGTTATGATTATAGTTAAGGGTGTTCAGATTACTTAATTCGGACTTTGCATAGAGTAATAAATTCATTAGAAATATGCTAGGGAGTGGTAGAATTCCCAATTGTTTGAAAATTTTCCTACAGCTAGTTCTCTTATTTATACCTACTATAGAACGCACAGCTTTTTTCTGTAGTTTAAACACTCGTACGGCCTCTGGTGATGAACCCCAGGCAATAATTGCATAGGAAATTATTGAATTGAAGTGAGCATAGTAATATGTTAGCAAAACTTGTTGGTTTGTTACATCTCTCAACTGATTTAAGCAATAGCAGACCAGAGCAACTTTTTTACAAATGTCATTAATATGAATAATCCATGAGAAGTTGTCAGTAAAATGTAGACCCAAGAATTTGGTTGACCTAACTTGTCTGATTGTAGTTATATTTGATTTAATTAGAAAGCTGTGATCAAAGTCCACATTACCAGTATTGAAACGCATGAAGATAGATTTATTGTTGTTTAAAGCTAGTTTATTTTCAGTGAACCAGGTGTGTGCTTCACGTAATTGCTGATTAGCCATGTCAACAGAAGTAGTAGAACGTCCCTTTCTGAAACCAAATTGATTTTCGTTAAATAGTTTGTGTTTTACAAAAAAACTAATTAATCTCGATGCTATACATTTCTCAAGGATCTTGGAAAACGAACTCAAAATCGATATAGGTCGATAATTTTCAATTTCAGTTCTGCAGTTGGATTTGAAGATAGATATTATTTTTGCAATTTTCAGTCTCTCAGGAAAAATACCCTTAGCCAAAGATAAATTGAAAATAATCATTAACAGTTTACTTATCAGATGCGCACATTTTTTGAGTATATTTACGCTTATTTTGTCATCACCTGCAGAGTTTGAATTTTTTAGACTTCTTATTACGTCAACGATTTCTAACTCATTCACAGGATAGAAGAAAAAGGTCTAAGTCAAATTTAGCCTCCAAAGATCTGACCAATTCAACTAAATCTTGCAATGTTAAAGGTATGAATTCACTAAATTCCAAATATAAATTATAGTTTACATTTGACCAGGCAATATCTACATCAATACTCAACACTATCTGATTAATACTGTCAATGAAATATCTATTAAAATTTTCCGCTATGTCCATGCTGTCCCGAAATATTTTCAATTCTTCATTAATTTCAAACTGAACAGTTTATCTCCGGATTATCATTCATATTCACTAGTTTTTTTAAAGTTTTCCACATCTTTTTTGGGTTGTTTATATTTCTATCAATGTTATCGTGGTAGTATTTAGTTTTTTTTCTTTTAAAAGATTAACAACAGCATTTCGTAATGTTTTATAATGCTGCCAGTGGCCATTTCTTTCATTATTAGTGCATCGTTTAAATTCTTTATACGCTCTGTCTCTATCTTTCATTCTATTGAACACTTCCTGATCGAACCATGGCAGTTTGTTTGTAACTGTGAAACTTTGTATTGGAGCAAATTTGTTCACTACATTTTTACAGATATTCGAAATTTCATCATAAATATTATCGATGTCCACGGAGTTTAGTGGCCATTGATAAGAAAGTAGATCCAGGTTAATATTTAGAATACTTTGTTAATTTATGTTTCTATATTTTCTACAGTTTTTTATATCAGGTAAGTTCCTATTTGAAAAATTCACAGAAATAATATAGTGATCAGCTAGTATAGTATGCACTATAGAAGTAACGTTATTAGTATTCGTTAGTACTAAATCAACAAGTGTTGCAGTATTATTAGTACATCTAGTTGGTTCAGTGATGAGTTGTGTTATGCTGTAAGTGTTGAAAATATCCTTTATTTTAGTTGCATAATAAGAAGTCAGGGATAAGTAATCTAAGTTAAAGTCACCTACAAGTAAGCACTTATTGCTATTAGCAAACACTGTATCACAGATGTCAACAAAGTCTTCCAGAAAGGTAGCATGGGAAGCACTAGGAGAATGATACAAACAGCCAATTAACCACTTAGTATTTATGACGTTGATCTTTATAATTTTACACCAATAGTTTGTTTCTAATAAAAAGGTTTTCTGAGTTATGGATATTATTTTTAATGTAAAGTAATACTCCACCTGTATATCTACTTCTTGAATCACATCTTATGCAATAATAATTTTCAATATAAAGTTCACTGTTGAGAATATCTTCAGTTTGTCTAGACTCACTTAGCAGGATTATACTTGGATTGTGTGATACAATTAGTGAAACAAGTTGATCCATATTATGTAGTATGCTCTGTATATTAAGATATAAAATATCTGAGTTATATAGTATATTAGGATTTACATCTGATTTTTTTGCTGCTGTTGAGTAGGTTTGTCCACGATTGTAGGTGTGTTATTAATATACTTGATGGTTTTCGAATTATCTCCTTTTTCTATCATTTCATTCAGTTATTGTTTTATACTTTGGAAATAGTCCCTTTGCATTTTCGTTTGATCTCCAAATACTTTTACACTTGGAACTTTTATGGACTCTCTATTTTTCAAAACATACAAAGCATCTTCTGGTGAATTGAGCATAACTTTAATTGGGCGATTTTTGCTATTTATGTAATTACCAAGTCTAAATGTTCTAATATTGTTTTTATTAATGTTTATTTCATTAAGTATGGTTTTTACAGCATCTGTATCATCCTTATTTCTCTCCCCTATTGAATTTTTTTGTGATTCCTTTATGTTGAGTATAATGATGTTCGATCGCCTATTTTGACGATCTAACATTTCATTTATAATGTTCTCCTGAGAAATCATGTTGGATTGTGTCACAGTAGTAGTTTGAGATTCTTTCAGCTTCTTGAGTTCATCCCGCATTTCCGCCAGCTGCTTAATTAGTAGTGGAATTTGTCCCAGTCCTTTCTCACATTCTTCACATAGAAAACTAAATTTTCTGTTTTTGAGAGGCATACATTTTATCTCCGATGCTGATAGGTTTGAGCAAGTAGCACATAATGTTCCATTGCAGCTATCGCATGTAAGCAATTTGGAGTTTTCAGTATTACTATCACATTTAACGCATGCCGCCATGTTTCACAACTTTTATTTGTCCACTCTGTATATGTGAACTTGTTCAAATTTATCTATCAAGTTGAGGCCTTTCTTTAACACGTTTTTATCACCAAGTTTTTATTGCCTTTTTTTTTTTTTTCGTGAGAGGGGAAATCCTCATGGACACCCGTCGCTTAGAGTCTATCGCGAACGGGTAGTGCTGGACTCTAACCAGCTAAAACCCCTCCATCTCTTCAGTGTTTCCTGTTGGCCTGGGACTGCTTTCGCTTTTCATCGGACCCACAGGTCATTTAAGATTGTCGGTGTTAATTGACGTTTCTCCATGGGTTCAAACCCATCTCTCTTTCCTCCTCTTCCTTCTTTTTCATAATGCGGGTTATTGCCTCTTCCGCCCTTCTCCAGTTCTCTTCCGTTTCTAACATCCTCCCTACCATATCTTCTGGAGACAATAACGATGCCCCACCGTCTCGTCTCTCTTCTCTCCATCTGTTGCATGCGAACACGGTGTGCTCCACGTCATCGACCTCTCCACAGTATGCGCACTCTCTGCTGTCAGTCTTGCCAATATCGTATAAGTACTCCGTGAAGCACCCATGTCCGCTCAGGGCTTGGGTGAGGTAATAGCCTACCTCACCATGCCTCCGTTCCATCCACGCTCTGATGTTCGGGATGAGGCGTCTCGTCCACCTTCCCTTGTCTACAGTGTCCCACCGCCTCTGCCATCTTTCAAACAGCCTGTCCCTGGCCTCTGCCTTCCCGGCTCCTTCAAAGATTTCCAGCCGTTCTTTGGCCATCAAATCCAAAGGGGGGATCCCCGCCATTACCAACGCCGCCTCGTACGAAATCGTTTTGTATGCACTGCATACCTTTAGTGCGGCACATCGCTGGATCCTAGCCATCCTCCCTCTCGTCCTATCCACCTTCATCACACTTTCCCAGACCGGAGCTGCATACAAGAGGATAGAGTGCACGACACTGCACAGCAGTCTCCTCTTGCTCGCTCAGCCAAACCCCTAGGTATTTCAGGTGGTTTCCGGAGGATATCTCCACCTGGCCCACTTTCATGGGTGGAAGATTTCTTTTCCTCGTGATAACCAGGAGCTCCGTTTTCCCGGCAGCTAGCTCGAGCTGCATTCTTCCTAGCCACCTCTCAATATTCCTGATGGCCTCGTTGGCTGCTTCCATTATTTGGACAGTCCACCTTCCAGTCACCGTTATAGCCAAGTCGTCGGCATACCCGATGACCTTTACACCCTCCTCCCAAGGTAATCGAAATATATCGTCAAACATCACATTCCACAAGGTCGGACCGAGCACCGACCCTTGTGGAACCCCACACGTGATGCTTTTCCAGGTTATCTCTCCCTCTGATTCGAATCCGATCATCCTGTCTTGGAAGTAGCTCATCATCACCCTGACGAGGTACGGAGCTACCCCTAAGCTCTGCATCTTCCCGACAATCATCTCCCATCCCGCTGTGTTAAACGCGTTTTTGACATCAAGGGTCACAACAGCACATATCTGTTTCGTGGCTAGGGCTTCCTCTGCCGTTTCCTTTAACAGCCTAATGGCTCCTACCGTTGATCGTCCTTTCCGAAAACCGAACTGGCTTTCAGATAAGCCACCCTTCTCGGCTATCTCCTTCTCTAATCTCCCCAGTATCAGATACTCGAGGAGCTTGCCCATCGCGTCAAGTAAACATAGCGGTCGGTGGGATGACGGGTCCTCCGGCGGCTTGTTCCCTTTCCGGATCAGGACGACTCTGGCCTTCCTCCATCTGCTCGGGAAATCCCCACTCTCTAGGGCACGATTCATTACTCTTAAGATGTCTCCCGGGTATTCTTCTGCAACTAGCTTGACTATTTCAGGCGGAATCTCGTCTAAACCTGAAGCTTTTCCACTTTTAAGTCTGGCACATGCTGCCTCCAGCTCCTCCTCCGTGAGTGGGGGGATCACATCCACTTCTACCGCTCTCCATCTGACTATATCCCTTTCTGGAAATAGAGCAGCCACGACTTCCGCCACTTTCTCTGCCGGCAGGGCAGGGGGGGAAGTTTTTATTGCCTGTAGATACTCAAATATCACTAATAACTAACAACAATACTATACAACAATTAACTGTTGAGTTATGCTGAACAATTTTCTATAACTGATTATAATATCTTGTAGACTATAAGCTCTTCATTAGGCCCATATAAAAATCACTCAAATTTTTTTAACAAATAAATTACTGGAGCCTATTTTAACACATACATTCACTTTGACATACACTTTTATTTTCTCTCAAGCACTCTAACACGAAAACAATGTACTTTTCTTTATGTGACACATCTTCAATAAATAATCTCCAAAGTGTAAAATTTCTTGGAATTTATTTAGATCAAAGGCTGACTTGGTATAATCTTGTAGATATTGTTTGCAATAAGATATCATCATCCATATATGTACTTCGTAATCTATCAAAAACAGTGTCAGGCCTGTTTTAGTAACAGCATTTCATGCCCTAATTCAATTAAAAATATCTTATACAATATTGGCATGGGGTCAAGCATCCTGTGTCAGTAGAGTTTTTGCATTACAAAGAAAAGCTGTTAGAATATTAAGTCGTCTCAGCTATAGAGATTCCTGTGTAGACAATTATATCCAAATGCGAATACTTACAGTTCCATCTATATTTTGCAATGTCTCACACATGTAAAGCAAAATTTACATAACTATAATTCTCACATCGAAACACATGATTATAATACCGCCCTGCTAAGACAAGATGTCGTAACTGCAAAAAATTAATTTTTGAGATTTTAATTGCATTTGCACCGTATTAGTGATACTCATCACTATACAAAATGTAGAAGTCGTATCCAAAGCAAAACTAGTGAATATACATAACGAATATGTGTGGTATTTACAAAATAGACCTATTCACTAAGCTCAAAAGTCATATCCAATCATTACCAGATTTATTTGTCGTAACTTAACATATATAACAATGTTTTGTTATATGGTTAAACTGATAAAAGGGACACATATTTATTTTCGAAAAATGAAAATCATCAATTATGAAATGTAGATGGCATAACATAATTCAGAAAATAGTTGATTTCTCTAAAATTACATTTTCTCAGATACGACTTCTTGTCATAGCAGGGCAGAATACACGTAATAGAACAAATATATATATATTGATTATCACAGGTTAACAAGATCAAAAGCGGGAATAACTTATTATGGTCCTAAGATGTTTAATATTTTGCCTCCTACCGTGAAGGAATTTTCACAAATAAAATTTAAAACTGATGAAAAATTATTTAATTGATAAGTGTTTTTATTCTATTGATGATTATTTTAATAACAATTTTAGTAATATATGTATATAAACTTATGGTTTTAATTTGTATGGTATAAACTTTTAATGTTTTTTTAATCTGTTCTAGTGATGGGCATAACCAATTAATTTCAATAACCGAATACTAGGTATTCAAGTGATTTCAATAACCGGATAATCAATCGAGTGATGGTCACTTGAATGCTACGCACAACTTACAAGGCTATTTAACAATTTTTGTTCAAATTCCAATTTATAAAAAATTTTTGAATATTTTCATGTGAAAATCAATCAACCAATCAATTTTTGTGAAATGGAAAAAATTATTCCTTAGAAAATCGCACATAGTTTGATTATTCTTGACATAATAAATAGAAATAAAATAATTATAAATAAGAGGTAAGTATATATGGATACTGGTTACTACCATTACTACATCAATCGGTTCGAATTCATATACCTAATATTTATTTTAGAAACATAGGTTAATAATAATGTTCACTCGTTTATTATACGATACGAGTTAACATTCAATTTATTTGTAAGAGTGATGAGTGATATGACTACTTCAATAACTGTTTAACATTCGGTTATTTTTTACTCGAGTACTCGTTGACAATAACCGAGTAATGCAGGTTATTTCAATAACTGGATTACCGGTTATTTTTCACTCGAGTGATCCCATCACTAATAGTGATGGGCATAACCGATTAATTTCAATAACCGAATACTAGGTATTCAAGTGATTTGAATAACCAGATAATCATTCGAGTGATGGTCACTTGAATGCTATGCATAACTTACAAGGTTATTTAACAATTTTTGTTCAAATTTCGATTCATAAAAAATGTTTCAATATTTTCATGGAAAAATCAGTCAATCAATCAATTTTTGGGAAAAGTGTGTACAGGTTAAAATGAGTGATGAATTCAGTAACTGGTGTATTCAGAATGGCCTTCATCTAAATGCTAAAAAAACGCTCTATATGAGATTTTTACCGAAAAATATAAAACCAAATTTTGATCCTCTTATTATGATAGATGGAAAAACAATAGAATCCACTGAAAGTATCAAATTTTTGGGAATAACAATAGACCAAAAACTCACCTGGGAAGATCATATAAACACAATCTGTTCAAAATTAAGTAGCATATGTTATATAATAAGAATGCTGAGAGATACGGTCACAATTGACACATTAAAACTGCTTTATTACGGTCTTGTACAGTCTGTGTTACAATATGGACTGATATTCTGGGGCTCTTCCCCTTACCTCAATAAGATATTCATAGTACAAAAGAAAATCTTAAGATGTATGAATAATGCTCACCCACTTTCTCATTGTAAGCCAATATTTAAATCATATAATATTCTCACGTTACCAAGTCTCTACCTTTATCAGTTGATAATGTATGTGAAGGAGAACGAAACATCCTTCTTAAAGAATAGTGACACGCACTCATATTGTACTCGAAATATGGAAAATATACATCAGCCATATTCTAGACTCTCAATAAGCCAATGTAATCCAAGTTATATAGGGGTTATATGTTACAACAGGATAAAAAGTATCTTAGACTTTGATAATGTAAATTTATTTAAAAAAGAATTACACGCTTTTCTAGTAAATGAGTCATTCTATTCTGTGGATGAATTCCTTAAACAAAATTTTTCTAAAGAAAAATAATATATTTTTGTATGTAATTTATTTATTCACGTTTTTATGTATTTTATTCACATCTTATGTATTTTACCATATCTTTTATCTTGTATGTCTTGAATTTCAATTTTAAATTTAATGTATATTTTGTTAGTGATTTGTCTTTTAGTTTTAAGCTTTTGTTTGACTAGTCCGATAATTGATGCTGTACATTGTATCAATTTTGTGATGAATAAAGATTTCTGATTTCTGATTTCTGATTCTTTATAAAATTGCACATAGTTTGATTATTCTTGACATAATATAGATATTATAAATAAAATCATTATAAATAATAGGTAAATATATGGATCCTGATGATTACTACATCAATCGATTCGAATTTATATAAGTAGCTAATATTTATTTTAGAAACGTAGGTTAGTAATGAGGTTTACTCATTTATTATACGATACGAGTGAACATTTAATTTATTTTTGAGAGTGATAAGTGATATGACTACTTCAATAACTGTTTAACATTCGGTTATTTTTCACTCGAGTACTCGTTGACAATAACCGAGTAATGCAGGTTATTTCAGTAACCGGTTATTTTTCACTCGAGTGATCCTATCACTACTTAAAACCAGGGTTGGCTTTAGGTGGTTATGTATCAGCGCATAAAGATTTTCATTCATACATGAAACTATATCTTGAAATTTTTTTTAGCGAATTCCATATTATCGAAAGTTGATAAAGTCAATTTATTATGAACACTCACTCGAAGTGAACTGGAGGTATAGGGGGATGTACTTAACACTACTAACACAAGTATTTTTCACTGCCGGTTACAAGAATAAAAGTATATTACTAATATCTGTTCTAAATGTTTTGTAGTTAAACTTCGGCGCCTTTCGTTGAAAATCCATTTATATTGCGAGAAGGATCACTCAATGTCAACTGATGTAACTATGGGGCATACTTACAAAATCTAAACTTTCGCAAAGTCACCACATTCATGCCCGATGTAGCAAAGTCTAGTTCTTTACCATTTAAAAGGTCTATTACACCTGTTATCGTAACAAATCCGGGATTTTTTTTTTAAACGGTTTGAAATTTTGTTTGTACCGTCGCAGCAATTTCTTCCTGTAATTGAAAAATATACTGTCGAAGATTGAACAACGTTTATTGCATCAAAACTGTAGTAAATTCAGATGTTGAATGAGGAGTTCGAGAAAAACATCCATGTATAGTCTTCAGATTTTCTTGAACAGTTAGATCCATAAATGCCTGTTGCGCCTGTAAAACAGTGAAAAAGTGTTTCCAGTATTTGAAGAGGACAAAAGCAGCATCAGTTGACGGAGTCATGGAGTGTATTTTCTGGAATTCTAAGCAGAGGATAATAATGATCTTCCACGGGGTCAAACTACAGAGTACTATGCTAACTGCTTTTTTTTTTTTCATTTCAAATCTGAGTAGAGAGCAATAATCAGTACAACCTCAACTATCATTGTATCACATTTCATAACAAAATTCCCATTTTTAAATTTCATCAGTTTTCACCCAGAATAGAAATTGTAGCATATCATACTTCTATGCCTTACAAAATTTAATGACTCCCAAGATGCATTTTTATAAGGAAAAGTCTAGATCACACTCAAAATAATGATCGTTAATTACTTATCAACTAGGTCAGATCTTAGCTATATCCTTAATTAAACTTTTTCTTTCTGCAATCTGTATTCATTGAGAAGAAATTAAGCCTTATCACTATTGTGCCGAGCAAAATGATGTGAGTATGATTACGTGGTGTACTGAAGAGTGCTCTACTGTCTTTTCTACCTATATTAGATTCTGAATTATTTTCGTTCTTTCTAATTACTAATATAGCTTTATTATTTTCAAGACCTAAAACAATTAATGTTAAGTATATGAGAAACTCTTCTTTAAATTTTTCAAAACTTGTTAAGTGTGCCCAGATTTTTAAATTAGAAGAGTTGGTTGAACTTTTTATTCAGTATAGTATGAAATACATATTAAAAAACTAATTGATTATCTTTTTGTACAATTTTTTAACAAGATCTTGTGAATTCTTATATTATTTTTGTCTTAACATTTCAATCCGTCGGGACTTACTGCCAGGTAACAAAAAACTCCACCGCCTGGTATTTGTTTTGCAGATACATAGGCTCTTCCATCAGGAGATTTATGGAATAAAATAGGACTTATTGGTCCAACTTTTGGTAAATATGGTATCTGAAAACAACATTGAATACATTTTAAAATAACTTAGAATGGAAAAAAATTGTCTAATAATGTAAACTGGTTGTAATATATCAAACGCTTTCCTGTACATTTTTTTACGGAGAGAGTCTGTCATTTTACTGTTTTGTTAATATACAAAATACTAACTAAACGTCTATACCTGTACCAGTGGAGTCAAAATAAATTTCGAATTAAATTGTTTTGCTGCTGATTTTATTTATTTTTTTTTTTTTAGAAAAATATGTTAAGATATTTCATCTATTTTAATACTTTGTTTGCCATTTTCGGTCTGATAAACCATAAACCAAAACCAAATATATTTTATATAATAATACCTGTTTAGCCATAAGATTTCCAAGGGATTCAGAGAGTGTACCTAATCTGGCAGTGTCTGGAGGTGGTGATACAAATGGACCATGTAAGAATTTATTACGTACTTGTATTCTTAACAATTGTGCGTATTCATTCTTCAATTTACAGGCTTCTAAATCATCGTCTGATAAACTTGCCAGTTTTCTCGACCATTCAACGCATCTTACCCTATCTAAGACATATTGTTAAGCCATGCTATTAAATTCATACATTTCAAAATATATTACCGAATGGACAGTCTAATTTATGAGCATGTTGTGCAATGTCTCGTAATGCATTTTTAAATTCTACACTGTCTCTAGTACCCATTAATTTTAAATATTTACAAAATTTTCAAGTATGATTTTTGACACTTTAATTTGGAGCTCCTTTGTTGGGAAATCGTAAAATTCAGTCTAACAGAAGCCAGCTATGATCCGTGGGATTTTGTTGTTTTAGATTTTGACCGCATTATTCAAAAAGTAGGCACTATCTTTTACCCCTATATTTGCCCAATCATTTGAGGACTCTCCAGTATAGTGGCGCCACGAATTATTCTGAAACGGACGATTCAGCCGTACATTGTCCTTGGAGTTGTACTCTTGTTTCCTTTTTATGCCTCCATGCCATCGAAATTAATAACATACTGAAATGCGTACTTACTTGACTGGAGAGAAGGAAATTCGAATGTACTTTTCCATCTTCTTTTCGCTTGCGTACAGACGGTTAACGTTTCCTGCAACCAGTCAGGCATTTCCTTCAACCAAACAGATCTTGTCAGGAAAGGACAGAAAAGTGCACTCGAGTTTCTCTTTCGCTGACCTAAAGCATTGAGTGCGCGTTCCGGTTTGTTATTAATTTCGATGCTCCATGCGTAAAAGAGAACAACAAAACATTTTTAGGTTAGGTAGTAGAAAATTAACCTCCGTCATATCATGACTTGCAAAAATTTTATAAAAAGCAGGCAAGTAATTACACCAAGACGAAGTGTATTGTTTACTATTTCGTAAAATAAATATGAATGTTATGATGCCACCAGAGCCACCAAAAAAATCCGGAAAACTTGTAAGTAGACTAAACATTTTTAAACCAATTAGTTTTTTCATTTACTTCAAGGCTCCTTTGTCTCCTTCGCCTATACTTGACATATCCGATGATGAATTGGTTACTATATCCGTGAGAGACTTAAACAGGCAATTAAAACTAAGGGGATTATCAAGGGACGAAATTGTTCGTATGAAACAGCGCAGAAGAACATTGAAAAACAGAGGATATGCTGCTTCATGTCGAATAAAGAGAATCGAACAAAAGGATGAGTTGGAAACAGAAAAAACTCATGAATGGAGAGACATGGAATTGATGCAGGAAGAAGTTATTCAAATGAGAGAAGAAATGACCGGGATAAGGAGTCGTTATGAATCTTTAAAACAGTTTGCAATCACTAATAATATTCCTATTCCTCATGAATTTGAACACCTATAGTGGTTTTATGCAAATTTACATTTTTTTCCCATGAGATAATGCTTATATTGAATTAGCAATGTTTTTATTTATGTATATATTGAAAACGTACAAATTTTTGTTTACTTAGAAATTACTCTGATTAAGTAAATGATAGTAATTATCTAAATGTTTTTTATATTTATACCTAGTTTATTGAAATGTAACTAGAAATAAATTGTTGAAAAAAATTAATCATAATTTAGTGATGGACGAATCATCACGGCCGTACTAAAGGCCTATGCGAGCGTGCAGCTTCACAGGGCAGATATTTTTTTAGGGGCCTCCAAATCAAAGTTACTGACGTTTTTTAGGGGCAGCGAAATCAAAGTGCGAAGTTATTTTAGTTTGTTACTTATGGTGATAACTTTATTTTATGAATTTTATGTATATGAACGTAAATTTGTAATAGGTATAATATAAATTCTTTATGAATATTAATTCATGTGTGACAGTTTTTTTTTTTTTTAGTTTTAACCATAATGTAAAGGTACGGTCAGACACAGCTACTTTTGCTGCCCAGTTTTAGGGTTACAGTTGCAAAAGTTTCGTATTGTGTTCACACTGATCCTAAAAGTACAGCGGGCAGTTTTACCTACTGCAGCTACCCGTCAAAACTTCAAGTCTGGAAAAAGGTTGCAGTGATGTTCACACACAACACGCCGGTTTTGCATCTTGCAACCAGATGCTGTATGCTAGCTATTGTTCCTTGACATCTCGCTGTGTTCATGGCGTAGTATATGTAATAAAATCCGATTTGTGTGCTGTAAAACATGAATGATGAGACACTAGCTACAGCTTGTTAGCTCTATCTACTATTAAAACGAAGAAGACACACGCCAGAAGAACACAAGAAATTGGATGAAAGAATGAATAAGAAACAGATAAAAGTTAGAACTTTGGGACGGTGACAGCCCGACAAATTAATTTCAGTGTTTATTGACTTTTAGATGTCAAAGCAATGTTTCTTAATTATAAATATCAAATACTTAAAAAAAAAATTAAAAATTTACTACAAGCTGCAGCTTTATTTCTATATTTAATTTTTTTTTATTCTTATAAACAAACAAGACCGATTCATTTAAAAACGTTAATAGTTTTGTCAAGTCGCAACTTATTCACAGATATATTATTTAAAATGTTAGTTACGCAAATGGACACCAACTTTAAAAATACTGCACTCACTGACGCTGCAAAAGTTTCAACCAAATAGGTATTTTTTGCAGCCACCGCCACTCTTTAAAATTCAATTCACACGTGGCTACTTTTAAGGCTGCATGCAGCATATAAATATTGCACGCAACCGAACTGCACACGCTACTTTTAAGGTTGCACAGATATTCACATGAAGATTCACTTAAACTCTGCAGTTTTTTAGACTGCACTGCAGCAAAAGTAGCTGTGTCTGACCGTACCTTAAGAAAATATACATCATGGTTTTAACAATACAATTTTTTACCTAAGTATACGTAAAAGGTAGTTTTGCAATATAAAAAAGGAACACAACATTACAACAGCTGTTCAAAATGCTATCCATTGAAGTCGATACACTTCTAACTGAACTCGCATAGATGTATAAACATAAACACACCACAGATAATAGACAACCCCCAAATCCAAAGGCAAGGCTGTGCGGAAGGGGGTTACACATTTGGAAAAGCGCACACATACATCCACACCCACCGGTGTTGTCAATACCGGGGCTCGAACCCAGAGCGCGGTAGATAGTCGATCAGCATATTCGCCACTCAATACGCCTTAACCGATTGAGCTACCATCCCGGTATCTCGAAGAACATTCGTCAATTGCAGAGTCATTATGCTATTAATGTTTTACTTGTAGCTACAGGTTTTCACGAGTTATAAGAGCGATTGTGTAGGCAGTATTTTTTAAATGACCCCAAAACACAAAAATCTAGGGGTCAAATCAGGTGACCTTGGAGGCCACCTGACAGGAAAATTGTATTTTCGTATTTTCTCTTAGCAGTAATGTTAATTGTATTTATCGCACATTTTAGTAAGGCATATGAATAAATTCCTTATTAATAGTAGTAGGTAATAAATGACACTACAGTACCAATATGGTTCCATTTGAAAAAATTGTGTTTTGTCCCAAAAACCATTTTGATAATCGAAAGGTTCCGAATAAGTATGCTAAAAACAAATATAACTGTTCTGAATATATTCGATTAACGGCTTGGAAGTTTTTTGTAAAAGTGGCCTTATAATGTAGCTTCTAGTAACTGGCTTATTTTATTTATCCAATCACATCTCTGTGATTACTTCATCAATAATTTTGAACACAAGCTATTTACGAAATAACACAATAATTACATATATCTGTTTTTCTTTAAATTTTCCTTATCTAATATTATTTTTAGATAACCTTGATTATTTAAGAGTTACGCTTGAAAGGTATAATTAAGATGTTTTTTCATACATGCACCCTATCTTTGTAAACAATCAATGTTATCCTGTAGCTATTTTTGTTCAGTTTTCTGAAGTCTCAACCAGAGCTGGAACCAGAGTAGATTGCGCCTTTGGCATTTTTTGTTTTGGCGCACCTCATTGATGCTGATCGAGGATTGAATAGAGAATGAACCAAATTTTGCACCCCTCAAAGGCTTGTACCCTTGGCAACTGCCAATTTGCCAACCCCCAGTTATAGCTCTGCACTTATAATTTCGTAAATATCGGATGTTCACATTTGAATAAAAAGTCTATTATTCACCAATAATGCATATTTTTAACCAATGATATTAACATATTTAAAGTTATTAAAGCTTCAGTTAATTAAAAACCAACTATTTAATTACGTAGCATTTAAAAGTAATAATAGGATTAATACTGCGAAGTTCAACTGATAGGTTATTATGGCAGTAAGAGGCCAGAAAAGTAAATGATTTGCGGAATGCAAAATAAATGAATTTGTGTCGAGGAATTGAGAGAGATGTGTCAGTTTGTCGTAATTCTCTGTCGCATGAACATCACTTCTTTATATTTTAGCAAATAGATATTTAAGAGATTTGTAAATTATAATATTTTTAACAAATATGAGTGTGTGAAGTGAATGGTGATCCTCGAGTTTAAGTATTTGTAAATCTCTTAAAATGAAATCTTGGGATATCTGTTATGAATCTAACAGTATGATTTTGCATTTCTTTAAAACGATATTTATCTTCCTGACTAAGATATGGCCCGTATACTAAGTCGGCATAGTTAAAGTGGGACAGGACTAATACCTCTGTTAACATTATTTTAGTTTTTGGATCTAGTAGGTTTCTATATGGAGAAAGCTTTTTTAAGTTAATGTAAGCTTTTTGACGGACATAGCTGACGTGATATATAAATTTCAAATGATTACTCTTGACAAGTTTCACCATCTATTGACAATTCAAAGTTGGCCGATACCTGCAAGCTACTATTAGTGCCAAAAGTAATGCATTTACTCTTTAGGATTGAGTACCAATGAGTTTTGCCTGGTCCAGTTATTAATTAAGGAAAGATCATTATTATTAATCTTTCTGGCTGCTTCAGGAGGGTTTTTTTTTTATTATTAAAATGAAGGTATAACAATATCATCAGCATATATGTGAATTTGATAAGAATTTGCAATAAACTGTAAATCAGCAATGAAAGTGATAAAATATACGGGGCCCAGGATGGATCCCTGAGGTGCACCAGATCTTATTATTCTTCTTTCAGAGGTATTGGTTTTGTTAGACGAGTTTATACAGACATACTGAGAGTGGCCCTGTAAGTAATTCTTACACCACTCCAGTATGTTACCAATCACACCATAGTGTTGAAGTTTTGCTAATAAGAGAGAACGTCGTCTACTACCGAGCATGAGGTTGTTGAGGTACCAAATCCCTTTCTAATTATATTATATTAAGCAATATTATGAATACTCATGATCCAGAGTTCTCCTTTATTAGAAGCGTAAGTAATATCATATAAATACAATAATTAAAGGTTATTATTAAACACTTCTTATTCACATCTTATCAGACATTTTGTGATTCATGAAAATTATTCTAGTTAGCCTCCGCTTGCTGTATAGCACGTCTGGCTACATCATGCCATCTGTTGAGGTCGCCTGTTAGGCGTACAGTCTCATTAACACGTTGAGCCCCGATGTATAAACGATGATAGAGCTCCCCGGACCGGCATTTTTTTTCTTACAAATATCGTTAAATACATTCGGAGAGAGACATTTGGAGCCATTATTTTTTTAAATATCTTGTTTTTTCTATGTTTTATTGAGATTTGAATTTGAGGTACACATAAGTACCTTACTGGCTGGAGTGGTCTTGGACCAGTGAGGTATTCACACATGCCTCACAAATTCAGTCCAGTGTTACATTGAGTGCTATATCCAATGTTATAAACATATGAAAGATGTTAACGGTATGAAAACCGACCAACACAGTTAGTGTTGTCTACTTTCATCAAAGCAGAGTTTTCTTCATACAGTCGGCGGATAATAAATATCAGATGTTTGGGTGTCCCCTTCTCCAATAATACAGTCCACAGTTTATCCCATTTCACATTGTCAAAAGCATTAAATACTAACACTGTAAAAAATATATATTATTCTTAATATTTATCACTATTCAATGTAACGTAATTAACGTGATTCAACGATTTCACTTTACTTACCTATATGATTAAAGCTAATTAAATTGTAAATGGTTAGATACTTCTATACCTTAGCCAGGAAAGGAGGTTATTAATAAAATGCACTTGATCAGTGTGTGGCGTTTAAATTTGGAGGGGATGTAATTCAAAATAATTTTTACAAAGACTTTATCAAATCAACGTCGCACAATGACATCTGTTTGACACTATTAACAGTTCAATTCATCACTATCCTCCTTTCCCGGATAAGATAAAATGTTATATTTGTGACCGATTTTTTTTTTAACTAAAAATGTTAAAATTGCCATAAATAAATGCACTCATCTCCAGAGAACTTTTTAAGTAATGTGTTGTCTACATTGATAATTTTTAATCTAATTAAGTATACACATATAGTGGTAGTTGTATTATAAATCTGTAGAATTGTACTATATAAAGCTCAGGATTACGTTTACTTGTCCCCCTTATTTTAATATTAGATTTATATTAAGGAACTACATATTTTTTCATTATAACATTTTCAAATGATTGCACTAATATCAGCTCTGTGAATTTATATTTCAATATTATATTGCTTATTTTAATAAAAGATAGAAATACACCTCTTTTGACCACTGGAATGAATTATTTATTAGTTCATATTAGTGCATATTGAAAGTACTATAGATTTTTACTGTTTATAATATGTAGGTTAAAATAAAATATGTATGTTTTAAAATCAGTTTTTACACTATATATAGTAAAGTGACCAGATCCCGAGAAGCAAATTATTGATAATACAAACCATATATTTTTTATATATTTGAATATTAATTAAATTTATATATTTTTCAAATGCAAGAGAAATATTTTCTGTGCAAAAACATATAAAAACATTAAACATATTTTATAAACGCATAATCATAAAATAAACAAAATGTATTTTTCAATTGAAAGAATTTTTCTTAGATCATTATTCTATTAAATTTTCTTGCACTAGGCGTAACTCTGCTAAACGAAGTATGCGGCCTTCAATGTTTCCACGTTTAATTGATTAAATATATTTTTCAGCTGACTAAATTGTTCACATCATCATGCACGTTGAATTTTCTTATAAAACTTATCATGAGTGTGCTAAAATGGCTAAATATCACGTTAAGTAATATGGCCTCTTCAACATTTCTATGGTTATTTTCTCAAAAATTCATAACCAACGAAAATACTCATTATTTCTTTTCAGTTCATTCACAAGTAGTAACGACATATGTAAATCAATATACCCAGAATATATAAATTAACGACAATTTTCGCGTTGGAAAAACTTTGAAATTTTGGAAAACCTTTCTCCACTTGTATTTTTGTAAGTGCAAGCAGTAAAAGTGAAAAAAAAAATGAACCACCTTCTTATCTAATATCGACGTTTAAGCCGGTTAAGAATACATTTGAATAAGAATACGTCATTTTTTGTTCATTAGAATAGAATAGAATTTATTTTGCCATTTTTTTGATACATAGATTTTTAACATAAAAAGGGCAAACTGTACAAGTTCACTATAATGTCTAAATTGTTAAAAAAAATATTTACCTATCTGCGATCAATTGGCCATATTAATGACTGATGCATTTTTTTCTTCATTGGTGTAATTATGGGTGCATGAGAAGCAAGCGCATGTAAGGAATTCCAGTTTGTTTTTTTTCAAGTCTGAAATCTCGAAAGGCTCAGTTCCTCTAAAAGAGGAATGAGGATTAAATCTGTGCGCGCGCGCGCGGATGTTTTTCATTAGAGCCGATAGATGGTGCTCTTACATGTATAGGCGAATCTTCCTCTCTATCTAATTCCCTTTGCCTTTGGTCAAAAGCATAGATAAAAGCTTCGACCATATATTATCTAGACTCGGCATGTGGGCGTGTCGCATGTTACAAGATGTTTTTGCGGGGGGTTTCAAGGTACCCTGAATTCTATTGGCTAATTCAAACGTCGCGGGTCGAATGTCGAAAATGCATTAAAACTTTGTTTACATCGCCATTGTTATTTGTGGCTATTTTTGTTTTATTTATGTGTTTCTTAGACTTCCATAACATCCAGACAATTTTTCTGTTTTCAAAATCGGTAAATAGTGTTTTATATACGATCCCGCGTTAGAGAAAGAATGGAATAAATCATTTTGTAGGCAAGTATTATCTTATTTGTAATTATTCCTCAGGCGTAGTCGTAGGGTTTCAGGTGCTCTCTAAAATAAAATAATATATAAGTAGATAATTATTTTACAGACTTAATACATATTTTTTAATAAAGTTGAATTTGTCTATGAGGCATTTCAGATCTTAGACTAACTAATATTGACTAGGTACTCTTAGTTTTTCAATGCAAATAAAACTCAAATAGGTACTGATGCTTATTAAACCAGCTTCTGTATATTTGGTTTAAATTATATAGGTATTGCATGAGATCAAATATGAGTTAATATACTGATAGTTTAAGTAGGTAGTACAATTTATTAAGTGTCATAATACATTATATCTATTTTTAATGTTTTAGATTTCTAAAAGAATTGGATGCCCAAAAATAGTGACGGAAAATTGGACCAGTTATAGAGACCACAAGATGTATGCAAAACGTCGTTCAATAAAGTAAAGTACTTAGGAAAAGTACCATATTATCTATAGCAAGCACATTAAATATTCAGAACACATTCTGTTGGGTAAGTATAATCTATACTACCGATGATATTTTAAAACGTATTGATCAACTGCATGCGACATTCAATTTTGATTCTATTTCAATACAATACAATTACTTTTATGTGACTTTTATGAATGCATAGCATGAATAAATAATAAAATGTTTGTACTTCTGCTCATATAACAGTTGTTGCTTTAAAAATTGGTACATTGCAAGATAATAAAGAATATTTCCGAATGACTTATTTTATAAAAAAAATAATCAGGATAATCTTAGTATGGAGTACGAAAAGAAGCAAATTGAAATATCTCAAAAAAAAAGGTGATACAGACAGTAAACATTTTTTTAAAAACAGCTGTTTTAAATTCAATTTAGGTTAACAATGTACATTTCCATGAAAATCTGAATGTCAGTTTATACATTCACAATACTTGCTTTAATAGCGAGTTAATAGGTGTTTTCTTTCTACCAACAATCTTAGCTAAGCTAAGTAGTTTTTCAGTCACGCCTGATGATGAGTGAAATATTCGTGTACCACAGTTTGCGTGTGACATTAAAACTTCTTAGCTTAGCTAAGATTGTTGGTAGAAAGAAAACACCTTATATGTGCATGGATTTAGTGGCGTCAGTAGATGTTGGCACGCCAGTAAAAAAATATTGAACGTATAAACAGTTACTGGCGAGAATTGGCGAGCAAGTCTTGACCTTGCATGCAATGATGCAAAAATGTTAGGAATTTCCAACTTTGTGGCCCGTCAGTACCAAGTTGTACGCCACTATGAAGTAAAATTGACATAAACTTTGAGTTGTCTAGAGACACTATCCTGGCTAGTTACTTGTACTAGTAGCTGGTACTGTCGTGAGCAAAAAAAAATAGGACAACTATTTTTTCCTAATATAAATCTGTCTCTATTTGCACACTTGCAATGAATTTTGACAAATAACTGATAATGTCACAAAAATTAGTTAGATGTACAAAACTAGATTTTATATGATATAAGACTTATCCCATTTTTTTTGCGCACAGCAGTACAAGTAACTATACTAATATACATTCGTCTATAGAATATAAAAATGAGCATTAAGAAAACAACAAATAACAGTGGATTTCTGAGGAAATTACAAAATTTCTTGAATTATATGAAAAAGAGGCGTGTTTATGATGGGATGCGCATTTTAATTGTTATAAAAATAGAGAATCTCGAGTAATTGTTCATGAAAAAATAGCAACAACAATGGCGATTGATGGTTTTGACAGTGTGAATGTAATGCTAAGATTCGTTCAATAAACGGTTTCTAAAAAATTCAGGATCTTCTATTGAAAGTTTTAACACTCTTTCTGATGCACCTAAGTTTTCTCTACTTGCAATCCATTTTCGTAACCAGATACGGTCTCTTTGCTTATCATTTAGTTTATTTTCCATGTTGCTAATCTGTTCAACAATCCCTCATAGAACAATGCAGCACCCGATACGAATTATTATTTTCTTTAATTTATTACTTGACATTTTGTCTCAATAACCACCTGCACTCAGAAGTCAAAGAATAAGACTGACTAGATAAAATTTAAAATTGTGTGTAAACCTCTACTGGCGCGCAAGTTGGGTTGGCGTGGCAACTGGCACCAGTAAATTCATGCGTGTATAAACCTGGCATTAGGTACATTTTATGAAAAAGACAAATTATTCATATTATTTGTTAACAAACAATCATTTGTTAAAGTACCGTTTATTAATAATATTTGATTCAAATATATTTGCATTATTTTTTGGAAAGTCATCATCAAATGCAATAAGTAATTATTTTTTTCTTTTATTTCTTTTCCAAGACTCTTGTATACTTATATTACATTAAAAATAATACTCTCTATGTTTTATTTCAGTACCAACCTTTACCACATTGCTTTGAGGATGGTTCATCGGATGATATACATACACAGTCTAAGAAGAAGAGCCAGATGAAGCTCAACATACAAGAAATTACTTTTAGAGCTTAGCGACACTAGAAAAATTAAAAAGTAAAAATTAACATCGTTAAAACAGGAGCTGACAGTCTTAACTCGCTAAGCTATAATAACGAATTATTACCGAACTAACCGCTAGTAATATTTTCTAATAATGCTAATATGCACTGACAGATTTTCCAAATTTATTAAGGTACCTATCACCTCTATATATATAACCTTAAAATATTCTAAATGTTTTAAAAACATATAGATTTCAGTAGAAATTACTTAAATGAAAAATTATTGTTTTAAAATAAGATTAAATAATATCATCAAATAATTTTCTCGGTTTGACCTAAATGCCACTAGACATTCAGTAAAGATAATGCAAGTAGCTGTAAAATATGTTGGGTGCATTCCTCAATATAGTATAATGAATTGGTCATTAGATTTTAAACTTTTTGCTTAATCATCAGCCAAGAGAATGTGTTATGTGAACAACGCAACTAATTACCATATCTATCGTAGTTTTAAGTTTGACTTTTGGCCCTGCTAGAGAGTATAGTAGAAAATTGTTGTACTTCTCATTTTTCCAAATCGCCCCCCTTTGGCACAGAGTACATATACTTTTCATCACTTCGATGAGGATAGTGATGCGAATTTTAGAAACTAAAAATCATAATTGAAGTTATTCTCAGTCTTGGTGTCATATCTTTAATTTTTGGACAGTATTTATTTGACATTTGAGCGTTACTTAAGAGTACGCAAACCTTTTAGTCTTTTAATATATTGTATATAGTTTAATTAGTGAATGGGTTTCATATATACCAATTTTTGTAGAGAATAAGTTTTTGTTAACCCAGCTGATATGGATATATGCAGCGATTAAGAATCGACTCATTTATTGTATTGAAGGTGTATTTGTTAATTAACATAGAATAAACGGCAATAAGTTATAATAACCTAGTATTATTAATTTAATGTATTTATATCTTCTAATAAAGAACACGACACTTTTTATATTTTTACTGTTTATTTAATTACTTATTTATAAATTGTTTGTTTTCAGCAACGTCTTTATTAAATTATGATCTAATTAAGATGTACTTATACTTAATAAAATATCGATACAAAATGTGTGTTTTAATTCTTACTTTTTTTTTGTGAAAAAACATTTTGCCTATAAAACATTTACTTCATATGATGATCGACCACGATAACTCAGTCGGTGTACTACATAAAGTACACCGACTGAGCAAGGATAAACTAGTTGGTGTCTATATAGCCCTGGGTTCAAATGGCAGCTTGAGATGGCAAATTTTTTAATGCACGTATGTACTTAACTTTATTAGAATTTATGTGATTTGTGTGAATTGTTTTATGTTATTTATGTCACACATTACCTACCAATACAAATTATACAATACACAGAAGAAAGGGAATACCATCAGTGACTATTTATTACTATTTGAAAAAAAATATGAAAATATATTTTTTTCCTCGTGAAAAACAGTAATTTCTAAACCTAAATAATGACTAATAATTGTATTACTAATTTTTGGCAACATCTCTGTTTTATACAATAACAGAAGTGTTTTTTTTTATTATCTAGAAAAGCTAAATTAATATCTCCATTTGCAATTTTCCAGTAGTAGAATATTGTTGTAAAAGTATGCTTATAAATTCGAAAAAAAATTTTTACTCGGGCTTAATTTTAAACATCACAATGTTAATTAATTTTATATATTATCCAACATTAAGACCCTTTCGCGAATACACGCCACTGGCAAGGGTCCCGTACACAGAAAAATATCCCCCTTCAGCACCCGCGGCTGCCATAGTCAGCGCCGCCTTAGTATACATAACAAACTCTCTATACTTTGGCTAAGATACCGGGTCTAGATAATATATGGTCGAAGGATAAAAGATTTATATCAAAAAGGATAAGATAGAGTGGAAGGCTCGCGTACACATGCCATCTGTCGAGTTTTAGGCAGCAACAACATATTTACAGGCATCGGCATCAATGAAAGAGATTGTCGTCTATACTATTGACCATCAACAGGTGCGTTTTTTTGCTACAATTCTGACACCGGAATATCAAATCTTGTCGTTTTTTGCTCGCCATTCTGATTCCATAAACATGAATGTCGATGCCATTATTCGTTATTTAAGAATCCTAAGAAATTTGTCGCCTCCCACCTAGGAATTTCAGTTTTGTCGTTTTATTGGTAAATATCATTCTGGTAATTCTAACTCTACCGGTCGTGGACAAAAAAACGCACCTAACTTTACAATCATGCAATGGTAATGGTGATCATAATAAAATGTCACATGTAGAAAAAGCAAATGAGTATTATATGTGTAAAAAAATTATAGTTTTGATTATAGTTATAAAGTATATAATGGTTGTGGCCTGCAATTTTCCAAACTGTCGTAGAAGAAACGATAAAGATAAAGGGCATGGGTTTTTTATGGTCCCTAAGGAACCCGAAATGTGAGTAAGATCCCAGATGCCAGTTTGATTTGGAATTGTTATGAAAATATGCTACCAGCTTGGTACCCTCCGCCTTACGAAGTTCTTTATCATGT
Organism: Rutpela maculata; assembly: GCA_936432065.2. Taxonomy (NCBI): domain Eukaryota; kingdom Metazoa; phylum Arthropoda; class Insecta; order Coleoptera; family Cerambycidae; genus Rutpela; species Rutpela maculata. The sequence goes on along the minus strand of OW386290.2, from coordinate 52,817,737 downwards.
ACTTAGCATACAAATCTTGCAAATTGCTAGCACGATCAGTAAACTATAATATAGGGTTTAATGACCGTGAATTGCTAGTACTTAGGGCGAGTTGTACCAACTAAGTTCAGCTTGAGATGTTATTTCCCATATTTCGTATGGGTCCCACGCGCCACAGACGAGAAAAAAAAATTGAAATATCACCAGCCGCCACTGCATGATCAGACCTTGATCATCAGTATATAGAAAGAATATAATTTTCTTGTTTTTGATATTGATATTGTTAGATGAAAGCAGTTGATAAGATGTCTCGTAAGAGTCATTTTTTGTTGATATACTGGTATGATCAGACTTGGATCGATAGTATATGGAAAGAATGAATGGTTTCATTGAAAGTTATCTGCTGAATTAGTACACAAAATAATATTTTTCGATAATTTGTAATGGTTGTATTTTGAGCTACCACCAATTAGTGATTTTTGTTTTACCCATTAATTTATTTTTAGTATACGATTTTTTTTTATTGGAGCTGACATGTTTATATTTGTTATTTTTTCTGTCAGTTTTGTGTCCGTTTTATTTATTAATTTTGTATGATTAATTTTTTTCAATTGCACACGTTGAATTCATTACGGCTAGAATTTTTATTTTCTGTTCAATACAACACTAGCATAACTATTGATCAGTGTTATACAAATTTCTAGTTATAAGTTATTATACAGTGTCATTTGTAGAATATTTTATAAATTATTTATACTATTTACATTCACTTATTACTAGTAATATTTGTTTTGTTAAGGGTGCAGGGGCTATTTCTTAAAATAAAGTAATTTTTTTCACGTTTATCGCTTCTTTTTTCCTTAATTTTTAAGAAATCCAATGGCACGAGTGCGGTGCCTCGAGAGTTTAAATTTCCCGGTAATGGCGGTAGTGGGCAGTGGGGGATTTAGTTACGCATCTGACCTGCAGAGTGCGCCGGCTCGGTACTTCCGAATTTAAATTTCCCGCTAAAAATTGAAGGCTGAAAGTTCCTTTACGAGCCCGACCCGCGCAGGGTGCATGGATTGAGGACCTTGAGTTTCAGTTTCCCGCTATGTGTGGTAGTGGGGGGATTTCATGCTGCCTAGGACTCGCCCAGGTGGCGCAGGAAAACCTTGTACGGAAAAATACATTGTGGCCATATGGAACCTTCCACTCTATCTTATCCTTTTTGATTTATATATATGATAGTCAAAACGTCAACACTGATATAACCTAAAAAATATATATAAGATGAAATTTTATTAATAATAAATAAAAATATATATATCTGCAAAAATGAACGTGCTGGAATTGTACAGTGGTATTGGTGGAATGCATTTAGCGTTAAATGGTAAAAACACAACTTATGTCTTAGGAAAAGTTTCCTGTTTCATTGAGGTTTTTTTTTTCAGAAAGTGAAGTGAATGGAAAAGTTGTAGCTTCTGTGGAAATCAATAATGTGGCCAACGAAATATATAAACATAATTTCCCTGAGACTAGATTACTTAATTCAAATATAGAAGGTTTATCTTCCGATATTATAAATAGTTTAAATGTCGATACGATTCTAATGTCTCCGCCTTGCCAGCCGTTTACTAGAAATGGGCTACAAAATGATATCAAAGACCCAAGAACAGCTTCCTTTTTACATATTTTGAAACTGTTGCCTGATTTAAATATAACAAGAATTTTAATAGAAAATGTCAAGGGTTTTGAATTATCGGAAATGAGAAATATTCTTATGAACACTTTAACAGAATGTAAATTTGTCACTCAAGAATTTCTTTTAAGCCCGCTTCAAATTGGTATTCCAAATTCAAGGTGTAGGTATTATTGTTTGGCTAAGAAATCTCCTACCACATTTTCTTTTCAAACTGGGGAATTGGTAAGCATCATTTAAAATAAATAACTCCTTATGACATATCTATGATTGTGGTCAACATTTTACCAGTGGTTATGAGATCTTTAGATTTAGATGTCTGGTACTAAAGAAAGGTACTACAGTATCGGAAGGCGTTGGTTTTGGGATGGCTACAAGAGCAAGCGAGAGCAAAGCAAGCAATCATGTATAAATTCTCTTGAGGGGGAGTGTCACTGTTTACCTCTGCTAGAGTACTCGTACTCGTAGACGTCTTTATTGTGGGCGGTCGGTTAAATTGTTGAAAGTTGTGACGTATCCTTTCTGGTGAGGCCGGAAAGCGGTTGCTCGGGCGCCACCTTTACAATTTTTACGTGGGGCAAAGGTCCCACACTAGCCTCTTAATACAGCCTGTTACAGTAGGGCTGGGATAGCGGCAGTGGAGAAAACAGTAACTTCCAGTGGGTCAATTGGGAAAATTGGACTGTCACACAAACAGCAGTAAAACACAGAATTCGGTAAAACAAAATATCTATTTATTTCCTATACTCTACAATACTATCTTATTTATTATTATTATTTACGCTAAAATATACCAGTATATACATGACAAAAACCCAGGCTATGATATTATGGTTACGGTTATGCTACGGTGACGTTACGGTGATGTTACTTAGAGCAGGCAGAAGCAAAGCAGCGGTATGAAGTCACAGTAATGTGGTGATGGACGGTTAACGGTGCGAAATGGCAAGGTGTTTACTGCTGGATACGTCTAGAATCGTGGAGCGGCCGACCACGACTGTTTATTCTCTCGAGTTCTAATACAAACTTTCCTCTCTCAGTAAGCCAAGCCGGTAGAGTGGGAGAATGTGCAGAGACGGTGCGTAGCGGTAAATGACGACTTGTATTATTTACAGGTGAAACGGTTAAATGAAAAATATTTTACAATTCAGAAATCGCGGACTTTACCATTATTTTCTGTTTCCCGGTCTTCACAAATTTCACTTACTCTTATTTCCGAAGCTGGCTGCAGTGGGCACGTCTGGTCGCTGTTGGAGCTCGTAAGGAACTGAACTGTCTGCTCTCAGCGCATCGGGTATCTAGTCCACTATCCCCTCTATTCACGGTAATGACGGGGAGATGGTGCGCGTGGATATTGACTGACGTAGGTGCAACTTAGTACAGTGTCGCGGAAATATAATTCAAATATTGTAATTTAGGTCTGCTGGCGGGTTCCCTGGAGAAGGCACTTCTGCTCGCTGTCGTTCACTGGTAGCAACTGAGTGCTTTCTGCAGAGATCACGGTTTAGTATACACATTAGTTTATGCGGTGATGTAATTGTTTTTCACAGCCTGGTAATTTTTATTAAATAATCTAACAGAAACATATTTATTTTTGGAAAGTATAAATGGTTTATTCGGGTTTAAAACACGCTTCATCACAAACTAGTGCCATACCAAAACAAACACTTTCTGAATCTATACCTGCTTTCTCTAATCTCATACCAATAAGCTTGGAAATGCATCAGATATTTAACAATAATTTGTAAATTCACATATGTTTTATACAGAATGACGATCATATGACCATAAGGAAAATAAAAAACAAAGTGACTAATTACTGACCTTTGCTTTTTTAATCTGTAACATATTTATCTAGGCCGATTTTTGCATATAATATATCATTATACTATTATTACTTCAGACGCGTGTTGTGAATATAAAAATTTTGAATTTGTTTCATCAATTTGAGGGACGGGTAAAAGCTAATATATATTTTCATTTTTTATGTGCACTAGAATCAGTAGTCATATATACTGGTATGTATCTACGTACATATAATCATTTTAAAAAAATAATAAGAAGAATAATTGAGAACAGAGAACCTTTCCAACACTCCGGCATATTGTGCTTATAATAGGCGCAAAAAATTTATAGTCTGAAACATTCGGTCTACTGCCTTTAGAACCTAGTTGACGGATTGACATAAAATTAAATAAATACATTAGTAGAACAAATTTAGCATTAATGAATTTTTTTATGTAAAAATGTTAATAATACGATGGACATAAAAAAAATGTAATGTTTATTAATCACTGTATTAGTAACTGATAAACAGCATAGTAAACGGAACGTGGATAGATCAGCAAGCCGTGACCGCACCCGTCCAGGCAGATTGTTGCACTTGAACATGACCCGTCCTGAAAGGTTAACAATAGAGAATAATTTTTTGAATAAAAGTTGTAAATTTTCTGTATTTTCTGCAACATTGGTAATACCTAATTTTAGGGTAGAACTAACAGAAAAGGAGATAATTGAGAAAACCTATTTTGACCGTCATTTTTTTAATATGGCGGCAGTAGCGACAATGATATTTTTGTGGAAAACATTAATTAATGATTCATACAAACAAAAAATTCCTTGTAGGAATTATTCACGTCAATTGACAGATTGACTGTGCTATGGGAGTTAGCAAGATTACTTTCCGGCCACTATTTCGTTATTTTTTAACGGATCTAGATGATTTTCGGTCATTATTTGTGAGATAAAAAAATTAACAATTTTTGTGTGTAAAAGGAACATCGCACGTCTGTTACACTCAACATATTTTTTCACCCTGTTTCACAGTCTCTGAGATGACCTACACAGGTCAGTAAAAAAACAAAATTGAAAGTGTTTCACTCAACTATCACCAAAATATAGAAATTTTCTTTAACACAATATTTTCTCTGATAATATTTTAAAAACGCATTTTTTACCCTTTCGCACCCCTAAAAGACACCCTTCTACACCCTTTGGAGTTAGGGACTCATCGGTCTCTTAATGTTAAAGATGAAACCTACAAACCCCCAAATTTCCATTGACTCCTTTTTTTTTCCAAGGAATATTTTTTATATTTTACCTACACTATATGTGAGGCGGAAAGCAGAAAGGGACCTCTTGTCGGCGATGTCAATTTTTCAGTACAGTTGAAATTAGTGGTTTGGGTCAAAATTATCGATTTTTGGATTTTGTCCTTTACAAGTTGTAATCGATTACAAAACCGATCTAATTGGATGAAACACTTAAAATAATCGATAGGTAAAGTAGTCAATGTTCAGCCCTGGAAAGGTACCTCTTGTCGCTTATGGAGAAATATGGAGAAATAACATGGGAACGACAAGAGGTCCCTTTTCATAAACGCACTAGTAACTTAAACAAAAAAAATCATAGAGACACGATTTTTGCACCAAATTGTTCAGAATTAGAGCTTAATTCATTAAATATCAATAACTAAAAACCGGAAATGGCCGACAAGAGGTCCCTTTTTGCTTTCCGCCTCACATATTGTATTCCTCTTTTAAAATTAATACATATTTATATTATATAAAATATTGTAGTAATGTATCAAATATAAAGGACTCCGCACCAAATGCATGGGTAATATGTTGTCGACAGAATCATTACAAATTCAAGGCATAAAATCCTTAGGTCATTCTTAATGAAAACTGTTATGGATAAATTTCCAAAATGTCTTTATTTTAAAAACACAGCAGGTCGAAGCTCCAAAATTCAAAATTTTAAAAACGCGATTTTACGTATTTTTTTATCGAAACAGTAAATACTTTTAATATTTAATTTGCTTTAAGAATATAATACTGATGTACAGTGTAACATAGGAAAATACATTATTCCAATATTCATATAAACAAATAAAAGATTCTTACGCAAATAAGAAGAATCCTATTTTTATTCCAATGGAAATCATCAAAGATCGTATGCTTCGTTTTCCTGATAATATGTTTATAAATATTACTAAAAATTAAAAAAGTTTGCGTGCATAATAGAAAAAAATGTATTTTTGTTGGACCTCAGCAAATAAATATACCTTTTTTCCTTCTGTTTTAATGATTCTAGGCCACAAAAGTTCTTTAGCTTAAAAAATGTAATTTCGGCATTTTAAAGTAAAATTGATATTTTTATTTTTTATTGCATAGTATTTAAAATACACCGAACAAATTCACATCACGTTGCTATATATAGTAATTAAAATAAAGCATAATAATATTATTTAATTTATATATTTATTTACAAGTACACAATATATTATTCATGTAATTGCTTCATATAAATCAATACATAAGTCCGTTTCGATAAAAAATACGTAAAATCGTGTTTTTAAAAACTTTGAATTTTGGAGCTTCGACCTGCTGTATTTTTAAAATGAAGACATTTTGGAACTTTATCCATAACAGTTTTCATTGAGAATGCCTTGAATTTACAACGATTCCGTCGACAACAAATTACCCATGCATTTGATGCGGAATCCTTTACTTACTATGAGAAATTTATTTTCTGAGCAGAAGTCTGAGGCATTCATTTTTGAGGTATCAACTGCTGAGAAAAACTGTGTGCTTTGCTTCATGTACCTCATTGTTTAATTTATATGGTATCTTTTGTTTGTTTTATTTTTTTTAATAAGTATTACACCATATTTCATTTAATGGAAACACATATTTCACAGTGTAATGAGTTACGTTTATTTTAATATAGATTGCAAAGATAATTTATTGGTGACACCTACTATTTACACTTTTTCAATGTAGCCCAGATGACAGAGAACATTTTATAGTGAAACCCATAAAAACTTGCAAACTGAATAATTTTTTTTTAACAAGTTCGTGAAAGTGTATAGAATAATATCCTGAAAAATTTACATTCCGCTCGGATGCAGAATATAAAAAAAAAAAGTGAAAAAAAACTTTTTTTTCATCCATTTTTTCAAAATTTTTAAATTACATCAGGATAGAAAAAAACAAAAATACAGGTGGATAGACCACGTGTTTCTGAACAAAAAATGTTCTAATAAAATTTATCGCTAAAGCCACGGTTTTCCTGGAAAAAAAATAGTGAAGTAACTTTGTCACTCCACGCGGCCAAGCACATGGTTAAATGCATACTACGGAACGTCTAAAAATTCTGAGCAGTTCTAACGAGTAAAATAAAGGTTTTTTCTCTTTCTGATTACACATTTTTAACATTTTTCTTAGTGAATAGGAGAATAAATAGTGAGTCTGGCGGGAAAATATATAATTATGAACGCATACACAGACACCACACACAGCCGCTGAATCGCTCACATGAATTTTTACGTGCCTTTACTGTATTGTATTTATTACAGGTACACCTATCCAGATTTCAGCTATATCCAATGGATTCCTTATGCATTTATTAATGTATTGGAAAAGTTCCAGAATTTATATTTAAAACAATCAAAGATATTTTCATAGTTATAAGGATAAGATCGTGAAAATGGCAATTTCTTATCATGATCTGTGATTAATCATATTTTCGAAAAAATGCATACGAGTAAACGGATTTGGGTTTGAACATTCGAAAAGTATACATTTTTTCTGAAATAAGGATATTTTATTTTTTCCAATGGGTCAATTTCTCGGCAAGTTACAGCCTCCAATATATACATTTATCAAGAAAATCATCAAGCAAGGAAATTAAAATGATTTGAGATGTACTTTTTTTGAGTTCACGTTACTACATCTTAATAAACCATAATAATCATGAAGTGTACATACTTTTTTTGAAGGGCTTTTATTTTTTTCTATATTTTTTATTGCGACGATTGAGTTCGGGCGTGATAATATATATGAGTATATTTTTCCCATCCATCCTTTGCCTGTATTGTTTAAAACAAAAAAGCATCAGAAAGCTACAATTTCCATCTTTTAAATGAACCAACACTCATAGAGATTGAACAAATGCTGATTTAGTGACATTTAATTTAGTGCGTCGGTGTCACAGTCATGCATATTCAAGCGCACACACGCATGTATCTCACTCCGAGTTATAAAGTTACACTTGACTATTTTTTTCCGGGAAAACCGCACCGTGGCTTTAACGATAAATTTTGTTACGACATTTTTTGTTAATAAATACGTGATCTATCCATCTGTATTTTTTATTTTTTCCTAGCTTGATTTAATTTCAAAATTTTGAAAAAATGGATGAAAAAATTTTTTTTTTCACTTTTTTTTTATGTTCTGCATCCGAGCGAAATGTAAACTTTTCAGGATATTATTCTATACACTTTCACGAACTTATTAAAAAAAAATTATTCAGTTTGCAAAGTTTTGTAGGTAAATACCTTCATCGACTGGGCTAATGTTTAATGTGTCAGTAATAATTTTCTTTTTTTTTTCTCTTTTAGATGAAGAGTATTCCTTTTAAAGCAGAAGAACAAGAATGTTTTCCTATATCAGACATTTTAGAAGACAATGTTGACAAGAATTATTTTCTTACGGACACTACACTTTTAAAACGTTTAAATGTTGTAGACATTTGTTATGCAAACTCTAAAAGATCTTGCTGTTTTACAAAAGCTTATGGACGATTTCTAGAAGGAACTGGCAGCATTTTCACTGATAAAACTGAAAATGAAACACTAAAAATTATAGAAGAAGCTAATTTATTACCTAGTGATAGTGATGATAGATTGCAGTTATTAAGGACCTTAAATTTGCGTTTTTTTACTCCTAGAGAAATTTGTAGACTGATGTGTTTTCCAGAAAGTTTTACTTTTCCAAATTATCTTGGTAATAGAAAAAAATATATGGTATTGGGGAATAGTGTCAATATTAAAGTTGTATCTGAACTAATAAAACTCTTAAACATTTGAATTATTTATTGCTTTATATTAATGACACAATTATTATTTTGACCTAGGTTTTAACAAGTTTAACAATGGCATAAATTTTTGTAATGCAGAATTCAAAACAAAACCCATGTGAAAAACTTCCTTGTTTCTTTAGTGAATTTTATATTTTGAACATTAAGTATTTATTTTTCTTATACAGAAAAGTTGATTGCCATAGTTATTTATGTACCAAGGGTCGTAAGAGACCAATAGTTTGCAATCCGAGACCCGAGACCAAAGAATCGCACTGTACGACGCGCGGTGCATATTTTTCGTCATACCCATTAATCAATAAACTAGAAGAAAACTTGAGAAAAAGAAGTGGAAAACTATAATTACTTGAGTAAGATTTCATATTTGCTAAGCAAATAGTAAAGGTAGCGAATATCCATGGCAAATAAATTTAGGACACGGGTTCTATTCAAATGACAACTACTGTCAGTTAAATTAAATCATATTATTGTAACAGCTCTGAACATTTGTGAAAATAATGTCAGATATAGAAGATATAGCAAATAAGGCTTGTCTGGATTTACTTCCAAAAAAATTAAAAGATTTAATTTAATACTTATATAAAATAGAAAATTTTACCAAATTTACTTTTTTTCCCTAGGAACATTACGAGAAATAACGACCCGTTGCCAATGGCAACAAGCATTTGGTACATAAAGAGTCACTTACGATCGACAAAACAATGGAATTAGAGTATACTTACGAGGGAGGTAAGGGGAGGGGGGTAAAGATTCTAGCCCCAGGGCTAGAACATGAAAATATTTTTTTCGCTCCTTTTTACTAATTTTGAAACGAGGCCAAATTTTTTTTGTGATTTTGCCTTTGCTCCTTTCCGCTCATCAATTTTAAGATGAAGAGAAAAATCTTTTTTTGTGAAAATAAATGACTGATTTAAATACAGCTAGGGAATATTTTTTTATATAATTAAGTAGATCATGATAGTGAGGTCATTAATCAGAACATTGTTCCACAGAGCCAATATATAATATAATAGCCCTAAAAAAGCCCTAAAAAAAAACGAATATTTCGAAAATTTCAAACTGTTTAACCTACGACAGTTTGGTTTCCGACAGTCATATTCTACAGTTATGGCTATACAATGCCTCACTGATATTATAAATCAAGGCTACGCGGAAGGTGGGCATACCGCGTCTCTGTTCTGTGATCTGTCAAAAGCATTTGACTGTGTCTCCCCTAGCATTTTACTTGAAAAACTGTTACACTACAAGTTTAGCACAAAAAGCATAAAGCTAATCAAGTCTTACCTGGAAAATAGAACCCAGCTTGTAACTGTAGACAGAATAAATTCTAACGTACTGCCCGTGAGTTATGGCGTACCACAGGGATCAGTGCTGGGACCAGTGCTATTCCTGATATACATAAATGACCTGGGTCGTACTGATCCTAGCACTGATGTAATATTGTTTGCAGACGACACAACCGTTGTGAGAACCAACAATAACTTAAATGTTTTGCAGTCAATGCTGAGGGAGTCTCAGTCAAGTATAACTGATTGGTTTACAGCAAACCAGCTAAAGTTAAATAATGACAAGACACAAAAAATTATATTCTCCTTACGAGACATAAGTTCAGTTATTAATTCCGAATGTGTTCGCTTTCTTGGCGTATACCTTGATCCAAAGATGACATGGTCTCATCACACAGACTACATAGCAAAAAAATTAACCACATATATATCTTCTACGTAATCTTTCAAAATCTGTTTCACAGCCTGTACTTGTGGCAGCTTACCACGCAGTGATACAGTCACTAATCTCATATGCACTGCTTATATGGGGACATGCGGCTTCAGTGGCAAGAATATTTGCACTACAGAGACGGGCCATAAGAATAATAGATGGACTAAAATATCGGGATGAGTGTGGACCTAGTTTTGCTAAATTGAATATTTTAACAGTACCTTGTCCACGTAAAAACCAATGAGAGCAGTTACACTCGACACAGTATCCTACACACCCATGGAACAAGAAAAAATCAAAATATTCAGTTGAATTTCCACAGACTTACAAAGACAAGAAACGGAGTCAATTATTATGGTCCTAAAGCGTTTAACCTCCTCCCCAATAAAATCAAAGAACTTCCTACTACAGCATTTAAAAACGTTATAAAAGGTTACCTCAACAGGAAAGCATTTTATTCCATTGATGACTATTACAGCAACGATTTCTGTGATATGAAGGTATAACTATTGGCTTGTATTTTTTAACTGAATTGTATTTTAAATATTTGTTTCATATTGATTTTTCATATAGATTTTGATTATGTAATCTTTCTTTTGTTACATGTAAAATGATGTATATTTTAAATAATAGCCAGTTTTATAGAAATTTTAATATGTATTGTTTGTGACATGTACATGTGTTATGTTAACAGTCATTATTTTGTTCTATAAACCATTTTACCATTGTATTTTGTATTTGGACGTGTGTAAACACTTTGTGTATTTAACACCAATAAATTATTCTTATTCTTATTCTTATTCTTAATATGTGTGATGATGAAAGCAAGCCAGAAGAACTCAGGAACATCCAACATGCTCTAGAGAAAAATGGATGTGAACTAGGGGATATATGACAAATTGTCAATAGCCGGAGAAGAACAGGAACGCCCTACTACTTATGCATGTCTGCCCCATGTGGCTGGAGTTACAGATAGGTTGAAGAAGACTTTATCGAAGAATAAAATAGGCATACGTTTCCGAACGGTAAAAAGAATTCAAGTGCTTCCCTCAAATAAGAACCCCCATCCCTATAGACTACTAGCAATTGGAGCACTCATGTTTAAGAGTTATATCGGTCAAACAGGGTGTAGTATCAGAGCAGAATCAAGGAACACCAGAGAAACAAGAATTGGATACACAGATAAGTCAGCAGTGGCAGAACATGTTCATCAGAATGAAAATCATAAAATCGACTACGAGAACATCAAAATATTGGCTAGAAATATGCGTTATTACCCAAGGATAATTAGGGAATCCTAGAAATTATGGAAAACAGGGACAACTTCAATAGAGAAGATGGATATCGACTGAGTATACATGGAGACTGGCTTTGCCAGGGCATATAATGAGCAGAACACAACAACTTTAGTCTTTAGAATCCTTCTGAAGAAGTTGACACCATGATCAGCGAAACATCAAGTCAAATTCGACGACCATGGCAACATCGGGAAGAAACAACTTCATCGTTCATTTAGCTAGATAATATATAATACATTTAGCAGAGTTAAATTAACTGTTTTTATTTACCATACTACTTATTGTCTATGTTCATACAGTTTATCTATCAACAAATCACATAATGACTGTCCAGGAGTCTGAATGAAAATCCCAAAAAATCCGCCATGCAGAAATGAAGAAAAAAAGCGCCGCCATGTTGAAATTAGGCACTGTTTTCCTTTAATCGGTAATAGCTCACACGAATGACACTTTAGGAAAAAAAGTAAAGAGGCAAAATTTTGAGAGAAAGAGTTTAAGCTTCAGTATGGCAAAAATCGGTTAAATAATAACAAAGGTATGGTTGTCAAAATGATAGATTCTTATAAAAAAGGGTATTTTTTTGTATTTTAACACCATAAAAATGTAACAATACTCAACAAAAAAAGCATCAGCAATCGTTAATCCTACACAACTTTTTTAATAGGATTACTTGTATTGCTCGAGATCAAACTGATTTAAAGGAGTGTTTTAAATATGAATTAAATCATATACCGGTTAGTTTGTTTGATGATATTTGTAATAACTTGTTTATAATAAACAATAACAAGTACACAAAATTTATTTATTAGATGCCACTATATGACACTATCTACTAATCCGATATTAATACATCGATATAGTTTAAAGAGTAACTTCCAACTGTCCATAACATTCTATATTTTATATACGTGCTTTATTCCTTATCCCAAGCGCGGGCCGTTCGTAACATAACCATTCCTTGGGTGCTGTGGCTGGCGCTTACTCAGCTTGTTTATGTAAACATCGCCTTACATATTTCATTTCGAAAAACGAAAAATCATCTCTTTTTCTTATTTTGATAAAAAACTTACACCAAGTCCAACTTTACCTGAAGGTGCTAAACGATTTCTAATAGACGGGGGGTTTCTCCTTAGAAATGTTGTGTAACTCCCGGCTCAATATAAAGATATTGTTCATCAGTATGTTTCATTTATTTGTTATCATTATGGTTTAAATTGTATTATTATCTTCGATGGCTATTCTAATGAAAGCACTTCCGTTAAATTTATAGAACATCAAAGAAGAGCTAAAAATGCATTTCAGAAAAAAATTAATGTTGACCCACAAAAAATAATAAAACAATTTTTAGCATCAGCGTCAAATAAAGATCAGTTAATTATACTTCTAACATCAAATTTTTCCCAAAATAATATCACAGTCAAATGTGCGGATGCAGATGCTGATTATTTAATTGTAAAAATTGCTCAGCTGATATGTGTAACCCTGTTATAGTTGTGGCTCAAGATACAGACTTAATAACATTACTCATTGAACATTGCAAAGCAAAACGTGTACATGAGACCTGGTGATGGAGGTAAATCTGATAAAATAACGAATATCTGTAAGTTACGTTCAGAACTAAGTGAAAATGTAGTAAAAATATTCTATTTACACATGCCATGCCGGGTAAGATACCACCTCTGCATTTTATAAAAAGGGCAAAAAAGCAGTATTTTCAGTTTTAAAAAATAATATTGAACTAAGTAACAGCCTATTAATTTTCAAAAGTAAATTTGTTGAAGCAAATCAAGTTGCAGTAACTGAGGAAGAATTTATTTTAAGATGGTATGGCAGTAAAAAAACTAATAGTTTAAATGATTACAGGTTCGTTAGTGGTATAATGAGATTTCTGCCATGCAAAATATTTTCCAACACTTCGATATAGCAGTTCTTCCGCCAACATCCGATGCCACTAAATATTATATTTATAGAGTGTATTGGCAAAAGTCTGGTTAGGCAACAATCTTAATCCAGAGAACTGGGGTAGGAGAAACAGCGGTTATCTAGAACCAATAAAAACAGTACAAAAATGTGCCCCTGATTTCATTTTAAATATTTTATTCTGTGGTTGCAAGAAAAACTGCAAACAGTCTTGTACATGTAAAAAATATAGCCTTAAGTGCAATATCAGCTGTGTAAATTGCATTGGACAGAACTGTGACAATGCATCAGAGGTGTTACTTTCTGAGAATGAGGCTAGTTTTTAGGGAAAATTCGTATTTGAGGGTTTTTATGCTTATTTAATTTATTCATGCTTTTTAAAGAGCGTATAGCTTATTTTTTCACAATTTATGAGTTCTGTTATTGTGTTTGTTGTTACATTTTGTTTTGTTTTTAGAATGGATTTTATTTTACGAATGTATTACTTTAATTATAATAATTAATAACGTAATTATATAATTATTAATAACAAAAATACAAGATACAAACAGTAATCTTTTTTTATATAAATCTGTCATTTTGACAACCGTAACTTTGCTAATATTTAACCGATTGCAAAAAATTTTATACCGCATTAAAACTTAGCTCTTTCTCTCAATATTTTGCCTCTTTACTTTTTTTCAGTGTCATCCGTGTGGGCTATTACCGATTAAAGGAAAAAAGTACCTAATTTCAACATGGCGATGCATTTTTTCTTAATTTCTGCACTGCGGATTTTTTGAGATTTTCAGTCAGAGAGTCCTGAATAGCCATACAATACAATCCCTAAAAAATCAGCTTGTTGCAAATTTGTTCAGGGTCAACTATTAATTTTACTGTACTATTATTTATAATTTGAAATCATAGAATTTCCATGTTTAAAATACGTGCCAATAACAGCAGTACTTTGGACAGCTGTTGGTAATATGTCTGACCTTTCATACCATTTTTAGAAGTTCAGCTTGACTAGATCTACTTAAGGAAATATATACAGTGTCCGCCAAAAAGTCTGCATTATTATATGGGAAACTGTTGTTATTGACTTTCTGAAAATTTTAATTTTTAATAAAAGTTAGTGCATGTTCTCAAACGAATGTATGTTAGTCCTGGCGTTTAGGTCGGAAAATTAATTTTATTGAAATTGTCTCAAGACGTTGATTGAAGAGTCTATTTTCACTCAACGCTCAAGAGTATAAAAACTACCTTTATTTTTGAAGATATCGAAAACTGTTATTTAAAGAAGTTGCTTATAATGCGAAGTTATATCCAGACATCAAATTTGGTTTTTCTGTTTGAAAAATAAAAATTTTCCACTTTTTTACTCGTTTTGTCAAAAATAAAATTTTTCAGAAAGTCAGTAACAATAGTTTCCCATATGGTGCAGACTTCTTGGCGGACACTGTATATAGTAAAAAGAAGGAGCGAGGAGAGTAGCGGGAACCTTTGTTGGTCGTTTTTATCAGCAAGCTTTGACCCGCCTTACTCGATTAGCTCCACCACAATATCTCTTGTCAGTACTATAAGTGCAGTCGAAAGATATACTTAGACGTATCCAGATCTTTCCCGAAGTTCAGAAGTTGTCAACAAATAATTTTTAATCGAATGTAAAGAAGTTGTAGAACAAACAATTAAGGTGTCGAGTACTTGGACACCCAACAGGTGGGGTAACATATATACCCAGGTAGCAAAGGCACGTGAAAATGACGTGAAAAAGTGGTCAGGAGTGACGAGAAATGACGAGTTAGATGACATAAATGAAACGTGAAAATGACTTCCTAATGTCTCAGACGAATGACATCTTTTTCAGGTTATATTTGGTAATCCCCCCACAGGTTTTTAGTAATAGGAACATATAAAACTACATACTAGTTAGTAATCTACTTGATAAAAATAAAATAAATAATTAATGCATAAATAAGTTTTGTCCTAATGAATTTGTTTGTTAGCCATCCGTAATTTTATTTACATTAACATATCTAATATTGTTTACCATCACTCCAACTTTTTCTCACAAGGGTTGCCTGCAAATTATAATGTTTATTAAGTTATTAAATTCATTTTTACTTACCTTTACCAATTGCGGTCCGTAGGGTTCGAACCTACATGTCTCCCGTTGTCCGTATTACAGTACTGACGCTTCAACCAACTGAGCTAGCTTGGCGACCGCTATTTCGGATGCTAAAAGCAGTATTTATGGTGGTGAATGAAGTCTTTATTATGTGAAATTGAATTTCTTGCCTTATTTAAAATATATGAAAATCTTTCAGGTTCTCGCTTCGAGTTACTAATATTTTTACACATTTATAATTATTATTAAGAAGAACTTATTTAATTTAATTAAACTGTCACCAGTGTCACCTGAGAAGTACGAGTAGTTGTTGAACAATGTAATTATTACATTAATTAGTATTAGTGGCGGTTCGTTAAAAAAATATATATTTTCCCCAGATCTCGAAATTGAAGAGCAGAGAGGGAGAAATCCGAAAAAAAAATTTTCCTTATCTTAAATTTGATGAGCGGTGGAGGGGAAGTCAGGAGTCAACTATTTTAAGAATTAAAGTTTTAAGTTGAGGTACTTATACAAACCTGGGAAGCGTGTTGGAGAAAAAACGGTAAAGGTGTAATATCATCATCTACAACATAAATAGAATATTTAATGGTCTAAAAAGGACCTAAAATTGAAAAAAAACCAATAAGCAATTATTACCTTAAAAAAAACAACTAAAATTTTTTTCGCAATAAAAAAAACGGAATGAGCAGGGGCCGAATCGCCGACCTCATGACTTGGAAGACGACGCCTTAAGCACTCGGCCACCAACCTTTCTGAGGCTATACTTACCTAAAGACTTTATAGTTGGAACACGCAACAGATAGATTTTGTTTTTTAATGCATTTTAATCTAATTTTATTATTAAGAGAATAGATAGAAATATAATTTAAACAAATAAACTGCCGAATCTTTGCAAACTCTTTCGGATATAAATTATTTTGGATAATGTTAAAAAACATTATATCCTCGAATAAAAACGCCAATACTTATCCCTCATGACACGGTTTATTTTTTTTTAAAACTATACACTCTGCGTACGATAACAAAATGCCATTGGCGAGTTTTAAAGTTTGTAATCCGATAAAATATAAATAAATTTAACACCGAAAAAAGACGACAATATGACGTGATGTGTAGCACGTCATTTTAATGTCATTTATAAGACGTCATTCTGTCGTCGATTTTTAGTGCCCTGACGTCTTTTTGACCAGAATCACCAGATTTTGACGACATTTTGGTTTTCACCAAAATGTCGATTTTTCGGTGTTTTTTAACAAAAATTCCGTAATAACTTAAAAACGGTGCATTGAACCAAGAAATGTAAAATAAAAAAAATGTTCAGAATTGAATTTTCTTCCGTTTTTCCAACAGCTTTTCCGAATCAGTGGAAAATTAAGGAAAAGCACCTGGAAATTTTCCAATTTTAGTGGCTCATTATAGGAAATTTGTTGCTAAACATTTTTGGTCGATACAAATTTTTCGACAAAATGCACTGTATTCGAGATATAAGCATTTTTTAAGGATAATATGTATACATACGAATTTCAGATTTTCCACTGATTCCAAAAAGAGGTTGGAAAAATGGAATTTCTTCTGCTGTGGAAAATTTATATCTAAACATTTTTTTTACTTTACATTTCTTGATCCGATACACCATTTTTAAGTCATTGCGGGTTAAAAAACGCCGAAAAATCGACATTTTACTGAATATATATAGGTTGCACCACCTATCGGGTGTTCGGGTACTCGACACCTTAATCTACCCCCACAAAACCCACTGTCTATAAACTATAGTTTACTGACCGTGCCCAAGACCTACCTACAACTTTGCGTAAAAAAATTGCTGTTGTTCCGCTTTTCGAAAACTTGGCCTTTTTTCCGTATGGTGAACTAGTATAGTCGAGTCAATAAAGCTTTTCACTTCTTAATTCTCAGCAACATTTCCGATTTTGATAATTTTTTTTTTAAATGTGTGTTTTTTAATACTATTCAAGATCAGAAACATCCCAAGTGGCGCAAGTACCCTGGGGGTGGATAATTTCCACCCCCTTCTCGGGGGTGGAAATTACATTCAAAATGACGGCAGACGACGATAGAGGAATACATTCTAAGCAAAAAATGTCAGATGAAGTTTTTTCAGTGAGTCAATACTTTTTGAGTTATTCGTGATTGAAAATATTGATTTTTCATCTAAAAAAATGCATGTTTTAGAACGATTTTTCACTAATAACTCGGAAACCTTACGTTTTATCAAAAAAATTGTTATAAGCAAAATAACAAATCGATTGACTTTTATTTTAATTTCTGTAGATGCAATACGAACCAAGTTATGGCTCGTTGAAGGTGACTTTTTGTTCGCCGAAAACTGAATTCGATCCTTTCAACGTTAAATAATGGGAAAACGGAAACATTTTGGAGGAAAACGTATAAGACATTTTTAAAAGTACTTGAAAACACCTTTAAAATGAACTTTGGTAAAAGTCGTTACCATAAAAACTAACGGAGTTATGATTTGATTTGATTTGATTTACCAGCGTGCGGTAGGCATTGCTGCCACTCCCAAGTTATACAGCTGGGCCTGCTACGTCCACGCTGGGTTGGACTGAGGTCATGCTTGTTGCCAGCAGCGAGAGCCACATGGCGCATGGTAAAGGAATGTGGGATGGGAGGTGTAGGTATTTGTGAGATGCGTTACCGCATTATGTCGTGAGGGAGCGTTTAAGCCCCCTTGTATTTTTGGTTCTGGGCTTCTGCCTATTCTGGGTCTTCTTGTGAGATATGTTGCCGCGTTGTGTCGCTGCTATCTGTGCTCCTATTTTTGTACTTCTGTTTCTACAGGTCTTCTTCTTCTTCTGAGACTTCTGATTCCTCCGTTTCTGATTCTGGCAGAGTATATATCGCTCCGATTTCTTTGTGAAATTCATTCTTTCCCCTCGCTTTTCTTTCCCAGTATGTTTGGTCCTTTCCCAGTTTGTTCATGATCTTCTCGATTGTTGTTTTCCACGGGTAACATGGTCTCCCTATTTTTAGTTTGGTGCTGTTCAGTGTTAGCGTTTTCTTCAGTAGGTTTTCTGCTGTCCTTTTTGCTTTAACCTTCTTGATCCTTTCCCTTATCTCTCTGCTTACCAGAATATGGTCTATTTGTGTGATTGAGCTTCCATTACTCCAGGTGTTAATGCATGTTTGACTTTTACTCCATGTATTTCTTATTGTTAAGTCAAACATGTGTGCTAGGTTTTTCAGCGCGTTTCCATTTTCGTTAGACCATGTGTGGAGTATATGTGCATTAAAGTCTCCAGGTACACGATTTCACTGCACTATGTATATGCTATGATTTACTGCGTTAGAGGGAAGCACTGTGGAAAGTTTTGGTTTCTGTACCTAATTAAACACTAACTAATATTTCTTATCAAGCCGAGTTATAAATTATTTTACACATTCACTTATACAAACTTAAATACAACTTCTATACGTTGACACTTTGTATTTAACTTTTTCAAGCTTTTATGGGTGACAGAACACTATAAGTCATCTCCCTGCCTACCAGAATATGATCTATTTATTGAGTTGAGTTTCCGCTGCTCTAGGTATCAAGATTGCTCTTTTCTGTGCGTATTTTCTTGGAAACCATTTTCCTGAGAGAAACCTGTAATCACATATACATACATTGAGGTGCCATAAGAATTCAGCCTGGACGCTACACACCGACAGTGCCCCATTGATTATT
Organism: Rutpela maculata; assembly: GCA_936432065.2. Taxonomy (NCBI): domain Eukaryota; kingdom Metazoa; phylum Arthropoda; class Insecta; order Coleoptera; family Cerambycidae; genus Rutpela; species Rutpela maculata. The sequence goes on along the minus strand of OW386290.2, from coordinate 52,798,442 downwards.
TCTGATCTAATCCAAATTAAACGTTTGAATATTTTTAGCAATTATGAGAACCTCACCTGAAAGGTATACTTTAAGAATAGTGCGCCACTGATCGTTACGTATTCAATTTTGATTACATTTTTTTTTTTTTTTTGGATATTTTTAGTAATTATGAGAAAATAACACACTTGAAGGTTCACACAGGAAATCTGTATAATCACACTTTAATAGCGATGCATTACTAATTATTTCGGGTTATTATTATCACCATTATTATATCGTGCGCAATTCTCTTGATTGGCTGAAAGAAATTCGGTTTTGGCTATTAATTATTATTTGTATTTTTGTAATAGTTTGGTTTGTATATTTTTGCTGAAAGAAAAATATTTAGTGCCCTTATTTTAATTTATTGTCTAGGAACTATCAAGCATTTAAAGCATATAGGTATAAATTTAAGTAAAGTGGTATAGTCGAGTGTAGACTTATCTTTAGCCTTAGTGTTGATTGATTTATGGTTTCCTAGAGACTCTCGGGTTATTCTCCACTTTTTATGCACTGAGATATTCTAATCACCCACATTAATTAAATATTAGCTATATAACTTAACTGTTGTAATGTTATTTTACATATCACTTTGCGTATTATTTATCACTTATCACATCAGCGTAATTTCGTCCTATTGTGTCGGCTTTTAATCGAGATTTAGGCCAGATTACTGGCACCGAACTTAAACGCGTCCGATGTCTTTGAAATCACTAGACGAACTCCATAAAAACTAACGGAGTTATGATGGAGAAAAAATCAGCAATGAAACCAATGGTTTCACCACAAGAATTGAAATTGAATGTAATCCATTTACAATTTACTTTGTTTAAGTACTAACAATATGTTCTAGATGTTTGACCGGTTTAGAATGCCTATATTTAAAAAAAAGTTTCATACAAATTTAAAATGAATTTTGAAATTTCTTAAAAAATTTTTGTTTCTTCACAATAATTCAAAGACTAAAGAAGATACAACATAAAAAATGCTAGAGTACAAAAATTTAGGTTTTTTTTTTAATGAAAATTTTGTTTTTTTTATTTCCCTAGAATGAAAATTAACTGAGATATCACCGTTGTAAGTTTGCATTTGAGTGCGAGGACCACCTTCCCCGAGCCCTTTAAACTCAAAAATCTCAATAACGAAAGGGTCAAGGAAGTTCAACTTTACATGCCTTGTAGCCCTTAAAGTTCCATGTAAAATGATTTTTGGGGCGATTGAATAGCTTAAAAATTAAGGAAGTTATCATTGAAAAACCAATCATAGCGCATCTGCTTGAGAAACGCTGATAAGTCTTCGACACGGCTCAATTTTTTCAACTGTATCTCTTTAGCAGCTCCGTACAGTAATATTGTACTCTAGAATTTTTTACGTATCTTCTTTAGCTTTTGAATTATTGTGAAAAAATGAAAATTTTTTAAGAAATTTCAAAAATCATTTCAAATTTGAATCAAACTTTTTTCAAATATAGGCATCCTAAACCGGTCAAACTTTTATAACATATTGTTAGTACTTAAATAAAGTAAATTGTAAATGGATTACGTTTCAATTCTTGCGGTGAAGCTATTGGTTTCATTGCTGATTTTTCCTCTGAAAAAAAGAGACAGCCATTTTATTTTCATCATAAGTCCGTTAGTTTTTATGCTAAAAGGTCTTTTCAACTACTTTTAAAAATGTCTTATATGTTTTCCTCCAAAAATTTTCCGTTTTTCCGTTATTTAACGTTGAAAGGATCGAATTCAGTTTTCGGCGAACAAAAATTCGCCTTCATCGAGCCATAACTCGGTTCGTATTGCATCCACAGAAATAAAGGAAAAACCAATCGATTTGTTATTTTATAGGGTTCATTTTTGCTCATAATAACTTTTTTGGTAAAACGTAAAGTTTTCGAGTTATTAGTGAAAAATCGTTCTAAAGCATGCATTTTTTAGATGAAAAATCAACATTTTTCAATCAAGACTGACTCAAAAAGTGTTGACTCGTCAAAAGAATTGTTTAGAATTCATTCCTCTATCGATTTTTGCAGTTACTTTGAACATAATAATTTCCACCCCCGAGAAAAAGGGTGCCATCCACCCCCAGGCTACAAACACACATTGGCACTATATAACTTTGATTCCTTGAGCCATTCCCTAATTACAGTCCAAATTTCACGGCAATCGGTTTTATCCGAAAGAATTCTGAGCGAAAAACCTTTCAAACACTGGACTAATCTGACTTTCATGAATATCGGAAAAAAAAACATAAAAAAATAGATTTTTCCTGTAAGCGTTGTTATTATTGTTTAAACAATATAAATAATTATCAACCCCAACTATGAGAAACATTTACAATACGTTTTCAATAAAAACAACTAAATGTTTTATAAATATCGCGAAAAAATTTTTTTTAAATATATTTTTTTTGTAAATATTGTTATTATTGTTAAACAATATAAATTATTATTTACGCCACTTGGGATGTTTCTGATTTTGAATAATATTACAAAACACACATTTTAAAAAAATGATCAAAATAGGAGCTGTAGCTGAGAATTAAGAGGTTTTGACAGAGACGAACCCAGCTATTTTTTTTGGGGGGGGGAAGCTACAACTAATTTGCCAACTGCCCATTTTTTTTACAACTTATATTTCCTTATGTTTTTTTTTATTTCAGACTTAATCTATAAGTAGCCTAGCGATACAAATATTATGCAAAAGAAGTTTAACTAAACTACATGATGTAGGCGCTAGACCTAAGTTGACCCCGCGCTCTCCTTCGTCTAAGAGCTACTGGATGAGGTAACCGTTATAGTTTAATGACCGTGGAGAAAAACAAGATATAGTTTGTACCAACGATAATAGGGTCTACACACGATCCAGCGGCAGGGACCCGACATTGTCGGTACGCTTTGAAGATAATTGGAATTTTTAGCGGACCAGTTCACTTTTACGAATAAGTTCAAAGCATGCCGACATGGCTGGTTCATGCCGCTGGATCTTGTGTAGACCTCTTAATCCAGCTATATAAAAAAGTTCGCAAAAAAACGTAAAGGGTACCGACCTGTATCAATTTCAGTCTATTTACATAAAAGGCCATAAAAGTGTTCGGCTTCTTTATTATCATCACAAAAAAAATGGTCACATATTTCCGAACAAAAATGTAGGCCACTCCCACTGAATATAATTGGTTTAAATTTTCTCTACCGAAATTATGATAGGTTGGTGGTCAACGTGGACTAACGTTGTCAAATTGGACCGGCGGGCGGTACACTAACTAGAAGCGGTCGGCATCCTTTATGCTTTTTTGCGAGCTTTTTTGTATCGATGAAATATTTGTGGAATACACTATACAATACGATTACGCGCAAGTCGGGGCGCAAGCTCGTGAACGTCCGCGCTAGTACGGCTACCGGCCACTTCCCACTTCACATTGTGATACGCAATATGTAGCATTAAGGGGTCTACACACGATCCAGCGGCAGGGAGCCAGCCTTGTCGGCATGCTTTGAACTCATTCGTAAAAGTTAACTGGTCCGCTGGAATTCCAATTATCTTCAAAGCGTACCAATAATGTCGGGTCCCAGCAGCTGGATCGTCTGTAGACCCCTTTAATAGTCCCAGATTCTGATTCAGTGTCCTCTAAAAATTTAATATTTTAACAATTTCTGATCGACAACAATTTGTTATTATTATTATCTCTCGTTGAGAGGTTGGTAACTGATATTAGTGATACTCAGTATAAACCAACAACAAACGACTTTATAGCTAGGACAAAGTATTGTATTGATAAAGGCAAAAAGGAGTAATATTCTAATATTTCTAATGTAAGACAGTCTTTGAGAATTGTATGCTCTGGCCGTGCCGTCTACTGGGTCGAACGTCGAATTTCCGCGAGTTGACGAGTTTATTTTGTTGGCCCGTCGCGTAGGCCCGTCGCGTAGGCCCGTCGGCGTTGTGCGTTGTCCGTCGACTATTCTGTGGCTCTCACATCAGTTACATCTAGTCATAAATAATATCAATTAAAATTATTTATAAAAAAATGGTCATAGTGACAGTGTCATTTAATTTTTATCAACTCATTATTCGTTTTTTTCAATGGGGTCGTTGCACTATATCGAAATTGAGTCTGATTTTGTATGGAAAATGTAACTGTGGGTTTGTTAATGCCCTGTGTTACATACATTGACCAAACTATTGCGCAAAATTTGAACTACACCACTTTAAAATAAATGGCGCCGTCAGCACAATTCCTGTGCCCTTGCTACGTCATGAAAACGCTGATGCGCTTGATAGAGATGGGCGGTCCGGGCGGACCCGTTTCAAGTGAACGAATCCGGAGGTGGAATGGGTCCGAACGAATCCACGATGTCGATCGAACCGGGTCTGCGGTCCATTGATCTGGTATGATATGTGTGTACTGGGATCGTTGCACTATATCGAAATTGAGTGTGATTTTGTATGGAAAATGTAACTGTGGGTTTGTTAATGCCCTGTGTTACATGAATTGACCAAACTACTGTCCGAAATTTAAACCACCAAATTGAAAACGATGATGCTCTTGCGTCGGATTATTGATCGACACATAGGCTTAGGTCAAGATTTGTAAAAGAGACAGGTTGCCTGGTAACTCCAGGAGCCAATAAAATTCTTGCGCGGGAGTGACGTGTCCAGAGGACCTTTTAAAACTAACATGCACAATATCAAACTGTCAAACCAACACAGACATTTTGTTTTATTATGAATGACAGGGACGGGCACGGATAGATCGGTAAGTTCCGACTAATTTCGGAGGCATTCGGCGTTGCCCGCCTACGTCAACTTTGATGCTAATTTACACTCTTAAAACGCATGCAACAAAAAAAAAAACAAAAATATCCATTGACTTGATATTGATAGATAGTAGATACCTGTATAAAAATAATAGAAAAAAGTGATGGACAATTTTTAGTTTCCTACCTAATTGCGTAAACATTTTGAAGCGGATCCGATGGAACGAATCCACAAGCGGAACGGTTCCAAACGGACCGAAACCACTAAAGGAACCGGACCCATCTCTAGCGCTTGAATGACGGGGACGGGCACGGATGGATCGGTAAGTTCCGACTATTTTCGGAGGCATTCGGCGTTGCCCGCGCTACGTCATCATTTCAACTTTTATGCTAATTTACACCCTTAAAACGCATGCAAAAAAAAAAAACAAAAAACACGGGTCTAATATTTTTCATTATATTTTCAGAATATGCAATAAAAAAAATACGTGCAACGACCCCATTATACCCAATAAAGATTTTTTTACATTTTTGGTGATTTTCCCAACTCAATCAACATTGGGGGGGGAGCGTACCCCCCCATAACCCCCCGTGGGTTCGTCTCTGGGTTTTGACGATTTTTAGTATATCTAGTATATCGACCTTTGAAATATAACATCAGCCAACTCAAATGCGAGAAAATCGTGAATCGATAGTAGATACGGATTTAATCCTTATGATTTTTTATTTTAACTAATGATATTTCTGTCTAATGCAACCTGTCAAGGTCAACCATCTGACAAGTGACATTTAACGAATGATCATTGCAAAAAACGTTTTGACGGAAATAAATGAAGATGATGGTGTATTGTTGATTTCTTTTTATATTTCCTGAACGATTATGCGTGTAATAAACAAACGCAATAAAGTGAAGTAAAGTACAAAATTCCAGTACAATTCCAAAACCTATTTTACCCAACATTAAGATTTAATTGATTACGTTATTCTAGTTATTAACAAAAAGAAAATGTTGAAACTTTCCTGACAAACAAAAAGAGAAAAATAAATGCAAAATATGTTTAGAAGTAGAAGTTGGTTTGGTGGAGGATGGGGTCGTCCAAAGAATTTACATTCCTTAGAACATTTGAAATATCTCTATAATGTTTTATCAAGAAATCAAACCGTTTCAGAACATAACCGGGGATTACTAGTCGAATCCTTGAGATCGATAGCAGAAATCTTAATTTGGGGAGATCAAAATGATTCCTCGGTGTTTGAGTGAGTTATTCAAAGTTTAAGACAATGTGTCCTAATTTTTTCGAATACCCGCTCCTGTAGATATCTTAATGTTATTTATATTTTTTTATGTACATACTGTATTTTATATATTAAAATATCCGTATTATTTTCAGTTTCTTCCTTGAAAAGAACATGTTATCATTTTTTCTACGTATTATGAGGCAACGCAGTGGTGGATCTAGCTATGTATGTGTCCAGTTATTACAGACTCTTAATATACTGTTTGAAAATATTAGGAATGAAACTTCGCTTTGTAAGTCATGTATTTTTTTCTTACTATTTAGACTTTAAAACCGACCATTTTCAATTTTAGATTATTTGTTGTCCAATAATCATGTAAATTCAATAATTGTGCATAAATTTGATTTTTCTGATGAGGAAGTAATGGCGTACTACATTTCATTTTTAAAGACGCTCAGTTTGAAATTAAATGCTCACACTATACATTTTTTCTACAACGAGGTAAGTGTTTTTTTTTTCTCATAGCTCGTCTCATAGTTAATAAAACACTGTATTCGCGAAAATCAAACAAATGAACCCAGTAGGGATTTACCTTCGATACAAAGGAATTCACATATAAGGAAAAGTTTATATAGTGGCAGCGGTTGTCATGATATATAAATCGCTCTCACATATTGGTGAATTTGTGTGTATCGGAGGTAAATCCGTACTGGGTTCATTTGTTTGATTTTCGTGAATTCTACAACTGATAGGTAAGATGATAGGTAAGTGAGTTTATAGAGAAAATCCTTAGTACTAACCAGGGTGTATTAAATAGGTGGTGCGACGACAACTCTCACAGTGGCTTCATAAGTGCTTACTTTGTACATAATGTAATAGATGGCAGGACCAATAAATTCTCTCATTACTTACGCATAGATAGATAATTTTACAGGTTCTGTGCATACGTGCATACAGTGTTGCGTACATTCCCGGCCTTTTGTTTTTTGTTTAGTGAAACAAGAGTCCAGTGACATCTGACATTAAGTAGCTAAATTAAAACATTGAAAGAATATATGCAACACTACATGCAGCATTGCACGTGTCGCCACAGCTAACCTCAAAAATATATATTTCTTAAGATTTGCAAGTATTACGTAGCTATTATTAAAATTTCTACTTGGTTCCTGTACTTTCAACCAAAATCAAGTTCAACGCAATGTGTATGAAGTTTTAAATAGTTTGTCACAATAAAATAAAACACTTTTCGCAGATTAGGAATCTAACCTATAATTAGCAGTCTATTTTTATTAATCAACAATATTGAAAAATTATTTGCGTGAATTTTTAAATATTTGCCTGGAGCCAGTATGGCTCCAAGCTAAAAATGCCTATACAAACATTAAAAATGAGAATAAACGAAAAAACCTTAAAATTTGTGGTTATGTTAGTTATACGATGCACGTGCCCAGATAATTGTAGGATCTTATTGCTCGCGCCATCTACTAAAGTAAATAGTAACCATGCACTTATGAAGCCATTATTATAATAGGAAAGTGCCGTTCGTCGGACCACCTATTTAATACACCCTGGTACTAACTTAGTCTTAGTCCTAACTTTGCTTAACCTTTCATTAGTCTCATGTATCTGTGAGATACAAAACGTCAATATTCCATTTTGATTACAAGCAACTAACGGAAGATTAATAGTCCTAACTTAGTATTAAAATTTTTCAAATATTTATAAAACACCGTGACTAGACGTATAAGGTGAACACGAGAAACGGCTTTTTTAGAAAAAATATTCGGTTAATTTTGGAGTGAAAAATTATTTATTGACATAAAAATGTAGCCATTTAAGTTATGTTTGGAAAATAATGCCTGAGAGATGTTGACCACCTTCATCGATGCACTCTTCCACTCCGCCTTTGCAGTTCTTCCACAATCTTTCCAATGTTTGCTGATCAATCAGTTGGATCTCACGACGAATCGCATCTTTAAGTTCCTGTAATGTACGGGGTTTGTAACCCCAGAGGAAGAAATCACACTGGAGAACGCGAAGGCCAAGGCACATCTCCAAACCGGGAAACGAGACGAGTGGGGAAGGTACGCTGAATCCGAAGTAACCATTCTGACTGAAATGGCATAAGTTCACGAGCTCACTGCCGTCAACCCTGTCTCCCTCCGGCCTCTCATTGCCTAGTACAGTCCCAACCAAAAACGCCCTGTTCCTCGTGTTCACCCGATACATCAGATGTACGAGCACTACACATACATCCGATGTACGAACAATAGAGTTACATCCAATGCAAGAGCAATAAATGTACTGTGATTCAGTGGCGTAACTAGACATCGTGGGGCCCCAGGGCAAAAAATTGTTGGGGGCCCCCCCTATTATATTATTTTCTTAATACCTAAAAAAAAATTTTTCATCCCAACATTTTTTTGATGAGCGGGAAGGCGGAGAAACATTTTTTTGATAAGCTGAGGGCAGAAATCCGAAAAAAGCAGGCGCTCGCTGGTGCCCTTAGTCTCATAGTCTCCCAGGGCGCCGGCTGGGGGTCCTTGATCTCCCGGGGCCCCAGGGCACTGCCCCGGTTTGCCCTGCCATAGTTACTCCTCTGCTGTGATTATTTTTTAAATTTCGATTCTGTGAGAAGTGTTGATATAATGTCTAAAATAAAACATCAAAATTAGTCTTCAGATAGTATAAATTTGCACGTTTATGGATAGAATTTTGCAGAGTGAGACGGAAATATTCGTTTATTTTCGATTAATTGTAAATATTTAAAAACCAAACATAGTATACCTAATCTTTAGCAAAATGTGTTTTTGTTAATGTTTTAATTTTTTAGCACACGAACGATTTCCCATTATATACAGAGGCTATAAAATTCTTTAATCATCCAGAGTCTATGGTTAGGATAGCAGTAAGAACATTGACGTTAAATGTGTACAAAGTGGAAGATGCCAGCATGTTAGCGTTTATTAGAGATAGAACAGCTGCACCGTATTTCTCGAATATTGTTTGGTTTATTGGAAAACATATCCAAGAATTAGATGCATGTGTAAGAAATGATGCAGAGTAAGTTTTTAGAATATGTTTTTTAAAAACCGCTGATAACAATTTTTGTAAAAGTTTTTGCTGTTATTGACTTTTTTAATCAAACTGTTGTATAACTTATACAGGTGGTTTCGGAAAATATGGGTCAGGAAAATACCATCCTTACCCAAAAATAAGCTAATATAAATATCTATTATAAACCTCATCCGTACCAATATATATGTTGTTGACTTACTTCTTTTAATATCGTTAATATATCAGATGAAATTTTAAATGGATTAAAACAAAGCAACTTAGAATATTTAAGTAATTTAAGAAAAAGTCAAGTTATGTTCTCCTTTTACCTTGAACCAGTAACGGTACTAGAAGTTAGTAACCTAATCGATAAATTAAGCACATCTAAGTGTAAAGACTATTATGGGTTAAATAGCGATATGATCAAACTAGTAAAAGAAGAACTTTTACTACAGATCACACATTTTATAAACCTATGTTTTGAAAAAGGTAATTTTCCGGAATGCCTTAAAATATCAAAAGTCACTCCAGTTTTTAAAAAAGGAAATGAAAATCTTACAACTAATTACAGACCAGTCTCAATTGTACCTATCCTGTCCAAATTGTTAGAGTTAGCATTTAAGGTTAGATTAATGAAGTATTTGGATACAAAACATTTACTTAATTGTAGTCAATATGGATACACAGAAGGAAAATCTACTACTAAGGCATTAATAGATATTATCACATTTATTACTGACCATTTTGAAAACGGAAATATGACCATGGCATCCTATTTAGACTTATCTAAAGCTTTTGATTGTGTTTCTACGGATATACTATTAATAAAATTAGAGAACTATGGTATTAGAGGACCTGCTCAATCTTTTATTCAAAGTTACATCACAAATAGGTATCAGTGTGTAAGTGACGGCACTACTTCGTCTTCTCTAAAGCCTCTCAAACATGGAGTTCCCCAGGGATCCATCTTGGGACCAGTCCTATTCATAATTTGTTTAAATGATATATCGTTACACCTGACTCATAAACATATTGAATATGCTGATGACACTACCTTAATCGCTGTAGGAAATGATTTAAAACAGCTTAAACAAAAATCAAAAGAAATGCAGTCTCAAGCCAAGGTTTATTTCAATAATATCAAATTAAAGTTAAATGAGGAAAAGACTCAAACTCTCATTTTCAATTTAAATCCTTCTGTCTCCATCAACAATAATGGGCCTGTGAAATACCTGGGTCTCACTCTTGATAGTAAGCTATCTTGGGAAGCTCACATAGATTGTTTGTCCAAAAAATTGTCTAGTTGTATCTATTTATTAAAAAATCTCAATTATCTGGTTCATCAAAATGTAATTGTAATGGCTTATCATGCACTTTTCCATAGCATAATGTGCTATGGCATTATACTTTGGGAGGGATCTCCACATGCCTACAAAATATTAAAATTACAGAAAAGAGCCATAAGAACCATTACAAATTCCAAATTTAATGATACCTGCAGACCTTTATTTAAACATCTAGGAATACTTACTTCTATTAATCAGTACATATTTGAATGCATTGTCCATGCACAAAACCATCTCCATGAATATCAATTTCAAGATAGTTATAATACCAGGCATAAACCTATAATTGCACCACATTTCCGTTTATCAAGGAATATTAATAGTTACAGATATTTATCAGTAAAATTATATAATCTGCTACCAAATGAATGGAAGCATTTAGAAAAAAAAAGGTTTTTGATAAAAGTTAAAGGTTTTCTGAAAGAAAATGTTTTTTATAAGGTCCAAGAATTTATTGATTATTTCGGCACATCTCATAATCAGGTCTCCTAATTTTCAATTATCAATTTTATTGCACTGACATGTATATTTTATCTGTTCATGAAGTATTTTCTTAATTACTTTCTGCTTTCTTGTCTTATATTATTATATATTTTATCATGATATTGTAATGTTTGTATACTTATAATTTTGTATGTTTTTTACCTTGAATGTAATTTTACAATGTTTTTTATTGACGAGTGTACACAATTGTAATTGTCTCACATGAAATAAATTATCTATCTATCTATCTATCTATCTATAGGTCGAATTTCTGAAAGGACTGCATTTTTCTTATGGGAAATGGAGTTCCGCGGATTTCCCTGAAACTGTGGCATTTTGTAGTTTAAATGATGTTGGTCGATTCTACGGATCACAAGTCGATTCTATGGATCGTTTTCATACTAGGACTGAAAGGTTAATTATAGTGCTTCAATCTGTAGACCCCTGTGCAAGTAGTGGGATGAAGACAGACTTCTTACCTACACTTACACTTAAGCATATATAGACTCGTACAATGTGCAGTAATGTATACACAAAGGGATCAGCTACCTGCCGTGTCATCGTCGTTAATCCCGGATAACGCTAAGAAAGGCAACATGACAAGACAAGCATATAGAAAATAGTACAATTATTGGTTTTTGAGCCACTCTGTGTCAAAAATGGCTCAGGTTAGAGATGTGACAAATAAATCAGCATAAAAGAAGTACAAATTGATGTAATTTCAGCCAAATCCATGTAGCACGTTAAAAAAATCCTTTAATGGAAATAACGATATTACTAAGAAAAAACACAAAGTGGCAAAAATTGCCATTTTTCCCTTTTCTTAAGATGTTGATCAAACACCCAGTGGGCACCTTGCCATCATATGTTTTGGAATCTTTAAGTTTACACTTTAAAGCAAAAAACTAAGTACAGTAACATTTCGTTCTCAAAACCTATTCCAACTGGAATTCAAGTACTAAAATTGACCTTTCAGCCCTCCTAGTGCGAAAACAGCTCATTGATTGAGTTGTGACAATGATGACTTTAGACCAACATCATTTGAATTACAAAATGGCACAGTTTTAGCCAAATCCACAGAACTCCATTCCTATAATAAAAGTGCGGAGTCCTTTCCAGAAGCAAGTTATATTCAACAGTAGGCAATGTTTTAGGATGCCTTTTATGCATTTAAGCATAGAAATGAGATGATATGACATCTTGCTAAAAAAATATTTGCTGCGCCACTTACATTTTTCAATTTTTTCTGGATTTCTAAATGTGCCCATTTTCCACCAAATAACCTCTTGCAATATAGCCAACTTTATTGTTGGAAATTGAAATATCTCTTTTTTAGCCATCAATCGCAAAACCGTCTAGCTGACTTGGTAGCTGAACACTTGGACCATTTACATTACCTTAATGATATTCTCTGTTTAAATATAACTGATTTGAACCACGTGTTAACTGATCACTTGCTACACAAGCTACTCATACCTTTGTACATATATTCTTTAACCTCTCATAGAAGACAATCCTCAGCAGTTGACTCTGTAACTCAAAGTCTTAGTAAAATTTCACTAACCCCAAGAGGGTCAGAAAATAATAGTCCAAAGATCCATGATTTCTCGAATGGTAAGGTTTCATGCGTTGTTGCCTTGTTCTTGCTGTCCCAAGTTTTTTTAATACTGTCTCATTCACCGTTGGTACAAACTTTGGCCTGGATTATTCTAAAAACGGACCGGTCGGTTTTTCAAAAGGGAGTGGATAAATTGTTGGAGTACTATGAGAAGGAAAAAGAGAGAAAAAACTTAGAGGATGAGGCCTGTGTCCAAACATTAAGTGATATTAGTTCTAAAGAGAGTAGTAGTTCTAAGGAAAATATTTTGGAAGAGCAAGCAAATATTAATATTACCGATGAGGAAAAACAGAGGTTAGCTACAACCCCTACTGATGGGGTAGCCACGATAGATCATCCGTTCTTGGAAACTGTCTACGGTGCACTGGACTGTATGGAGAATGATTATGCGGCCTTATTTGCTCTAAGCTTATTGTACGCAATGGCTAATAATTCGGGTAAGTTGTGTTGAAATCATTCCCAAATATTTTATCTAGTCTTAAATACAATAGTTGATTACGAGTGGATCACTCAAAATAAATCCTCAGTCTATTCGTTCCACGGAAACTTTCTAAGACATGCTGTATCTATAAATGTTTAGTAAAAATAATAATTCTTTAGTTGAAATAGCATACTAGTTACTATTCAATAAAGCGATAGTTATTTATATGTGCTCGCCAAATGGCACTAGATAACACAAGATAACTTGAGTTGTGTAGACTGTGTAAAATTATAAAAATAGGTGACAAATTAGAAAAGAAAGAAAGTCAGTTGCAATACCAAGGTTTATTTGTATCATAAAGTAACAAAAATAAAAATCGTTCTTACTGGATGTTTATTATTATTACTGGACGGAATTAAATGGCTTTAATTATCATAATCTACATACTCTGAAATGTAAAAATCTGGAGAAATCTCAGAAGGTGATTTTTTCACGAATACAATACTTCTCTTTAGTAAGCGAGGGAAGTAAAAACGAGAAATTAAAAGTAATTGAATAAGCTTTTGACTTTACATGAGCCAATTTTTATGTGTGACCCACCACTTTTGACTAAAATGCGAAAAGATGCAGAACAAAATATACTTCTTTGAAAGCGGGAAAAAATTCCTTAATTTTAGAAAAGTTTCTTTCACCTTTTACGGTACAGGGACGAAGAAAGAACCAAATTAAATACATTTTTAGAAACTTTATTAAAGGTCACATGGTATTTTCCCCTAAAAGTAATGTTTTTTTTGGGAGGACGCTTGTTTTTTTGAAGTTTATCAAATAATAAATGAATGTGTTAAAAGGTAAACTTTCCAAATAATTATTTCTTTTACTTTTAAGCACAACCTCTCAAAATTTTAATCACTGATGAGAAATTTTTCAAATTAAAAATTTAATTGTAATCCATTGCAACTTGTTGAAAATTATTTTAAAAAAATGTACGATATGTAGTAGGCCAGATGGCAGGACGAAAATATTTCATTCAATAATTTCCAAGCAGTAGCCACGCAAAGTTGAAAAGCCCTCTGTGAGCGCCGGGTGCATAGTTTTGCACTTGATCATAGTGACTTTTTGTGCTATATGATAATAATTTACTACATAAACAATACAAGTCATTCAATTACAATCGTAAAAACGATTACATCAGCGGTATTCTATAATTAGGAAGTTTCCTATTTTAGAAATATCATGTACATTCAACCTCATTTAGTAGTCTTTCAGATAACTAGTCAAACTAAAAAAAAATTATCTCGATATCTGAAAAACTCACGAACTTATTCAATTTCTTATTTGAATACTTCGCCTCGGCTGAAATCCACCGTGACGTCACAATACATAACGCGCTGACTTGCCATGCCGGCGGCCCGCCGTATGTTCCCTTTATTTAGTGTATGTGCTCGATTTTATGAAATGTCACAAAATGGCACTTTTGATTCGTTCGTGTCGAGCCGAATTTTCGAATTTTGCCATGCAATTTACGATCAGGTTTATCTGGAAGACTTCCTCTTTACGTCGCGACATCATACGGCCGTCCCAATGGTGTTTTTCGAAAAATATGAACGTGCCAAAATTGCTTGTTTTAGCAATTTTTTCGGCTCTCAAATGCAAGCTGGCTATAAACTGCCGGTGCCTGCCAGCGAGTATAAAGGTGCCCGCACCCGCTCGCTGTTGGCGGAATCGTGTATTGTGACGTAACCGAGCCTCAGCCCAGATGATCGCAGCATTTTAAACTTGGAAGGACCATAACTTTTTATTTATAGAGATAATTTAAAAGAAAAATTACAGATATTTTTTAGATTTTTACGACTATTTATTACGAGAAAATGAGAAAAATGGAAACTTCCTAATTTTCGGCAACTATTTATAATTTATTGCACTTTGTTGTTGATAATGATTGTCTCTCCAACTACAACAGCTATTTGTGTTTTAAAAGAGCGCAAAGTGCCTCATTGTCGCTTGAGAGAGTTAGTCAAACATTCGAGAGTAAAATATCAAAATAAAGAAATAATGTGTTTAATTTTTAACTGAAAAACGCGACTCGTTAACATTTTATGAGGATGTCATGCACGAGATAAAAAAAAGAATCAGACAAGAAAAAAACCACTGCTGTTTCAATTTGTCAAAAAAAAATACTACTACTACTACTAATACTATAGCCCAATATTCCTTTCTCTCTTTCTGTCAAGCCCTTTCTAGGCTTTCCTGAATTTTGAGATTATGTATACAAAATTTTTCCAGCGGTTTACCTCTCGAGTTTAACTTGTATACAAAATACACTGAATGAAACAAAACACTTTATTAATATAGCACTCTACAGTTATTAAGAAAGATTAATAATTGTTGATTCAGAATTATTATATTATAGGTGTCACCTCAGATATAATAGAGCAAGTACTTAGGCCTAAAAAATCCTTCATATCAAAGACGTCTTCGGCGTCCAAAGATGTCCGCTATACCTACAACACTTTCCTGATAGAGAAAATTTTACATATTATAATATTATCGTGCCAACCATCATGTCGAGTTAGATTAGTCACTTTGGAGCTGGCTTTGAAGCTCTTCATTCAGCTAGTTATGTGTGATGGAAAAAATATTTTACTGGAAGCCCATAAATCCACTATAGAAACGTCCAGGACGCAAAGCACAGCGCTGTTAAGGAATTTTTATAAAAGTGAAGAGATATTTTTAGATATGTTCGAACATGAGTAAGTACTTGTAAATTTTTTAATGCCTAGTTGATTGTGTTGATGAATGCAGGATATTTTCCCTTTACTGATTGATGACATTAAATTATTTAATGAAGTATCCTCTATTGACGGTTGAATTGTTGACTAAACAAATAATTCAAGACTATTAACTAAATGCAAGGGGTATGTACAGACATAGCTCTTCACAAGTTGTCATAAAAAATGGAAGTGTATTATCGCACTTAGTTTTCAAGATACTGACGAAAAAGCATAAAAAGTCCCTTTATTTTGTTGCTATCATTGTTGATAACTTTTTGACCCAAAAAGAAACATTTTTCACAATGAGTATGGTACTCTAAAAAATTCAATTTTTTATTACACCATCCTGTGAAGATTAAGGTCACAAATATTTTATATATGCTTGCACTAAAACATTTTTGACCCCCCAGGCCTCTTTTTTAAACTATTGTTAAGATCAGAGGATGGAGTCCACTGCATCAGGGCCCACCAAAAAATTTCCCGGTGTCCCAGTGGTATGATCCAATGCTGTCTATTGATGATTGTTTAAAGCTTTGGTCCAACTTAAACAAACCTTTTGTTTAATGTTAAAAAATGTAAAATTATGACTTACATTTAACTATACAAAGGATAATATTATTTTGCATTGTGTGACTGACTCCAATGATTTAGACATCAAATTTGAGCAAAATTAAATTTCATTTACCACATTGACGAACTGATTAAAAAATTTATTGCAGCCTGGACTGTAAACTTGGATGTTATATTGCATTGTGTGTACGACACACTTTTTCATTTTAGGGAAATGTATTGGCTTTCGAAAACTACTTTAATTGGGTACTCTATTTCACGTTCAAGAACACACTAGTAGTACACAGCGCCAAGTCAATCTACTAAACACCACATTCAAATAGTAAATAAGAAAATATGGTATATGTGTCGAGTCTAAATAAATAATGACAGACGAAAGTGGTTATGTCCTGGTTTCTTCCTCTTTATTTGACATCTGTTGTGTTTGCTTACTGTATTTCACGACGTGATTAACAGCTAATCTTTGACAACCTAAACCTACTCATCAGAAGTCAATGTGTGGAACGTGATATCTTACATACCAACAATGCTTAATTTATGAATTGGTGGGATCGAGAGAAATATACCACAGAGCTCAAAGTAATGGTTAATCAATCAAATAGCGTAGATAAGTTACGTATGATTACTTCGGTAATCGTCGAATAATTATAACACTGAAAATTTGAGGTTGATCCGATAAGTAGTAACTGAAATATACTGCTTTAAACAAAAACTGCCGCGCTCAAAATGCTGACGTCATTCAATCAGCATGCCTGCCTTGAAGTTGCATTTACACAATTAGAACCCAGCAATTTGTCTAATCTGCCAGAGATGTACTTGATAATAGTGACTTGGGGATTATTGGAGTAGTTTAACACAAAAATATGCAGCATATAAGTGCCGAAAAGAGAGGAATGAAAATGCAACCAGGAGTGAATGACGTCACGCAGCATCGATGTTCTTGATTAATTTTAAAACCTACAGAGATCCTAGAAAATTCTATTTTTTTGCATTTTGCTCTAAAATTAAGAGATCTTTTCGAAAATGTAATAATAAAAATATGCTATATGCCCATTAACCTTTTTTATCAAATTTTTAAAATGTTTGTATTTGTATGAAACCCTTACATTCTTGTTTCTTAATTAAAAGTTAGTTTTGAATAATTTTTGTCAGCCGTTCACTGTCAGTTTCACATTCACAATCACTTGGTTGCAAGTTGCAACATTCATCTAAAGAGAACCATGAACACTTCAGTGGATAGTTAAAGGTAATAATTGTGATGTTGGGATTAGCGAAATCTGTAAATGGATTAAATATCTATCTTGTTCATGCATAAAACCATAAAACTTTTCAGATACTGTGATATGTCAAAGGGTTCTTTGAATGTAGAATGGCTATGTATGGACAGTGCCATCTTGCTGCCACCTACTGGTACTCCCATGACAGGGATTGACTTTACTAAAAGACTGCCTTGTGGTGAGGTAAGCTAAGCAATTCTTAAAACCTAGTAATAACTTATTTAATAGCAATGAAAGTAATTAAAATTAAGAGAATGAAGAAGATTTTGCTATTTAGTAAAAATCCATTCTTCAGTTATCAATTATCCAAGAAGTGAAATGAAAACTACCATTTGAAGTTCCTGCATCTTTGGCAATTGTCACGTAGTTATTCCTCTGCATCACCAGTAGATGATTTATCAGTAGTGATCGTAATTTTGGGTTTAATTTCATTATTAGTTGTGAATATGTATACACGTATTCTATTATGCCAAAATAAATGAGAAACGCGTAATGTAGGTTCGTATTATATTTAATTTCGATTTAATTTTGAAAGAAAGAACAAACTTTAAATTTTTGATGTAAAATTTTATATACCTACCTATATGGGCCACTGGAATTAAACCCAAATTCCGATCATTGTTTATCAGAAACCACTTTTTTCAAAGATCTTTACGATTTATTTATCCAAAGATATTTCTAACTAAAATTAATTTTATTCATATAGACAGAGAAACGATGGATACTAAACTTGTTTCTGCATATTTTTTTCTTGTTCATATTTTCAGTATTAGTCCGGCAACGTTTCACCTCTAACTTGAGTGCTAATGAATGGATTTTGATGAAACCTTGTGCAATGTGTTTGTAATGACGTTAATAAAAAAGTTAAAAAAAAAAGATTAGAGTAGACAATGATCGGAAGAGTAGAAAACACCCCTTTTATCACGGGTTCCGTGACTTGTAGAAATAAATGTTTTTGCTCTTGTGAATTTTTTCGAAAAATGCATATTTTTCGAGATATGGCCACTCGAAAATTCTAAAAATGGGGGAGGAGAAATGTAAAAGTTGAAAAAATTAATCACGATTTCTTGACTAATAATGCTTAAAACTGGTCCTCTTGACATGACTCAAATCTTTTGAATTTGGTAAAATTCAAGGTTAGCGTATTGGTACAATGCGACATTGCTCTTAACCCTGTTGGTACAACTCGCCCTTAGTTGCATATTCTTTTTGTGATTTATTAACTTTTCATGTATTACTTCCACATCCAGCATCCAGTAGAAGTTTAATAATGCAAAAAACAAATTTCAAAATTTTTATTGTTCCAATAGGCTTAGAATGTCATGAAACATCAATATTTTAAGTTTGTGCAAAAAAAAAAATTCTGTCTCTCTGTGACTTTTTTTGTGTGCACGATTACTCTGGATCTGTTTTAGATATTGACTTGAGATTTGCTCCACGTATGTATTTTATGAGATCTGGAACTAGATTATATTTTGATCTTATTCCGTTGAAGCATTGGGGGGAAAAGTGGGGTAAATGGAGGATAAATAGGTAAATCAAACAAGTAACAGTCCATAAAATTGGTATTTAGTATATACAGGGTGTCCCACTTAAAACTTCCGGCGCCACTTTCTCGATAACCAAAAGCGAATTTGAATTCTGTAGAAGGTATCTCTAGAATATATAAATGACTTCAGTTTTGAGTAAAAATATTTTATATATTGAGGTATAGATGGCGTTGCGAGGCAAAGAAATTGTTCGATCCTAGGAACGATGAAATGAGGTACATGAGATGGAGAATTATATTAAGCAACTTTCTTAATATTAACAATTTTTGAAAAATCACTAGTTTTCGAGATATTTGAACTTCAATGTAATTTTTAAAGTAACAAAAATCTCATTTTTTTTTCATAAGTCTACAATTTACAGTGTAAAATTTAGTCGAGCATACAACATAAACCTGACGCAAAAATTAGACAATACACAATAAACAGAAATGTCAATATCTTTAATTTCCAAATAGCAGTTGCAGTCCCACCTTTATTTTACTTGAAAAAAAAAAAAGTTATTTTGTGTTTTGAAATAAATGTTTCATTACCATCTAAATCAGCCTGATTCACAATGAAAAATGTCCCAAAGGACTTATCGTCTAAAATGTATTTTAAAAAAGTTATGACTATTTTTATATTTAATAAAATTAGATTTAAGTTCATATATCTCGAGAACCAGTGATTTTTCGAAAATTGTTCGTATTATAAAAGTTGCTCAGAATGTAATGTTCCATCATTTGCACCTCATTTCAACGTTCCTAGGATCAAATAATTTCTTTGCGACACAATGCCATCTATACCTCAATTTGTAAAATGACCATTTTTTTAACACTGATATTATTTATATATTCTAGTGAACACCTTTTACAGAATTCAAATGTATCTTTTATTTATCAAGAAAATGGCACCGGGAGTTTTAAGTGAAGCTAAGATCTCAAAATATTTTTTGACATTAGCCACCCCCATTACCATCCCCACTCCATTATAAAAGGGGGTGAAAAAAATAAAGTGCGTGTACTGTCGTGCGCAATGAAAAATGGGACAACTCTTTTTTTCTAGTGTAAATCTATCTCTATTTGCACACCACTTGAAATATATTTTGACAAATAAATGACAATGTCAGAAACATTAAAGTTGGTATACAGGACCAACGAAAATATTTTCATGCTTGTGCTACTTCCGCTTATACCGGATGTAGCACCTAACTTTGTTATTTTAAATGGAACACCCTGTAGTTTATTGCATATTTCGATTCCTCATAAAATTTTAGCTTAGGTTTATGTACCATAACATACTCTTAAACATACTGGTTTTCGAGATAATTAATATTTTTGGAGATTTTTGACGGTTCCCACCCTTCGGTAAAAAAATCAATATCTTCTATCATGTAGCCGATTAGGAAATTTTCTTTTCAAACTCTTATAAGCATCCTATGACCTAACTAAAAGTTCTCTTATGTTTTCACAATATCATACAGAGTATTTTATTTTCACAGTCGAACGTTGTTTTAGTTTAAACGTCAAAAAGTCATTTTTTTCAAACGGAACCCCCCTATATATTTTCACAGAATCTAATAGAGGATTGAATTCTGCATCGATTGATGTTACCATTCCCTATACCTATCTCTCTTTGTTTTCTTATTATGGACGAATATTTGTTAAACGTACAAACAAAATCAGCACTGTTTGTTAGTAGGCAATACAAGTCATAACTTGGTTCTTTTTTTATCATAAACGAGAATAATCATGTAGATAATTGATAATCATTTGTTTATTATCCAGATGACAGCTTCAAAAACGAGAGATTAGATTTATAACAAATACTTTGGGACAAAAATTTACAAAATTAATGAACACTTTGAATATAAATATTTAATGCAGTAACTGTTCCAAATGCTCTCCACTTGCACTTACAGTGGCTTGGCTAATTCATGGGGATTTGTTAAAATGTAGCCCGTTCTCTGTTCTTTGGATCTTCTTTGGTAGTAGCAGGAGTGGTATAAACAATATTTTTAATACCCCAAAGGTCCAAAGTCTAAGGGGGTCAAATCAGGGGACCTTGCTGGCCATCTCCAAGGTCCTCGGTACCAAAACCACCTATCTTCGAACGTCGCTACTAATTCGTCATAAACTTCCCGTGGACCGCAACCATTCATTTGAAAATACATAGAATTATAAATATTTAGGGGCAAATTATCAATAAAAGTTACTGTTCGCAAAATCTTCGCATATTTATTGCTATTTAAATTCTCCTCGTAGATATGATACTATCAAAAATATTGTTTATGCCACCACGGCTACTACCAAAGAAGATCCAAAGAAGAGAATACGGACTGCATTTCAGTAAATAAATACCCACGAAATTCGCCGAGCCATTGTAAGTGCCGTAAATTCCAGGATATTGGCTTGTTTGGAGCAGAATGGAGAGCATTTTGAACAGTTGCTGCATTAAATATTTATATTCAGTGTTCATTAATTTTGTAAAATTTTGTGCCAAAGTATTTGTTATAAATCTATTATCTCGTTTTTGAAGCTGTCAAAAAAAATGATTATCAATTATCTACATGATTACTCTCGTTTATGATAAAAAAGGAACCGAGTTATGACTTGTATTGCCTACTAACAAACAGTGCTGATTTTGTTTGTACGTTTTACAAATATTCGTCCATAATAAGAAAACAAAGAGAGATAGGTATAGGGAATGGTAATATCAATCGATGCAGAATTCAATCCTCTATTAGATTCTGTGAAAATATACAGGGGGTTCCATTTGAAAAAAATGACTTTTTGACGTTTGAACTAAAACAATGTTCGACTGTGAAAATAAAATACTCTGTATGATATTGTGAAAACATAAGAGAACTTTTAGTTAGGTCATAGGATGCTTGTAAAAGTTTGAACAGAAAATTTCCTAATCGGCTACATGATAGAAGGTATTGATTTTTTTTCCGAAGGGTGGGAACCGCCAAAAATCTCCAAAAATATTAATTATCTCGAAAACCGGAATGTTTAAGAGTATGTTATGGTACATAAACCTAAGCTAAAATTTTATGAGGAATCGAAGTATGCAATAAAATACAGATAAAAATCCTACAATATCTTTAAATGAAAAATAGGGATGAAAGGGTAATTTATCAATATCTCTTTTAGTTCCTAAAGGATTGGGGTGTTCCATTTAAAATAACAAAGTTAGGTGCTACATCCGGTATAAGCGGAAGTAGCACAAGCATGAAAATATTTTCGTTGGATCCGCCATATCTAAAAACCCCCTCATACCAATTTTCAAATTTCTAAACTCGACAGATCTCAAGAAATGTCTAATACCCGCTTTCTGTGAATGACCATGTATACAACTAAATTTAAGCGAAAATACGTTATAAGACTTGTCCCATTTTTTTTTTCCTCATGACAGTACAAGAACCAAAGGCCTCAAAAACATTTTTTTACTTCATCCACCCCCACTACCACCACTCCCACCCTCACTACCGATGTGGCATATTGTTTTATAGGTTTCTGGAGTCGGCGATTTCAAATATGATATTAATGTTCCATAAACAGTTATTTCCACATATTTTCGAAAGTTCGCCAAAGTAGGTTGTTATAGTAGCCCCAGGCCTCTTCCCTCCACCCTTTTTGTGACGTCACGGGGGGCGTGGGAGTAATTAAAAGGGAGGGAGGTAATTAGCGGGTGATTCAAGGTAATTAAGGGTAATTAGTGCAAGGTGGGACAAAGTGGGAATGAGTGGGAGTAATTAGCGGGTAATGGTAATTAAGTGTAATTAACTGGTAATTAGCAGATGATTAAGGGTATAAAGGTAATTAGTGAGTGATTAAGTGTAATTAAAGGTGATTAAGGGAAGGTGGGGCAAATTGGGACCAAGTGGGAATCAGTGGGTAATTAGTGGGGTGGGGGGGGGTATAATTGAGGGTAATTAGTGGGTAAAGGTAATTAATAGTAATTAGCAGATGATTAAGGGTAATTAAAGGCAAATAAAGGTAATTGGGGGAAGGTGGGACGAGATGGGGGATAGAACAAGATTAAAATATGGATAATTAGGAATAACCTACTACTTATTCATATTTGAGGGGCCATCCATAAATGACATCCCCCCTCCAGGGGGGAGGGCGTTTGTAATTACGTGACTAAGTGTGATAAGGGGGGGGGTCTGAATCAGTGTGACGTAATGTATGCTGAACAAATCAAGAAAAGAAAAATATTGTAAACATTTTTTTGAATGGAAAATCTGCATGTGGAAGTAGTGATTCCTTGGGCAGCGGTTTTTCTGAATGTATTGACAAAACTTCTACACTTTATTATATGTCTATCTCTAGAAAAAGTGATCTAAATGAATTATTCCGGATTCGTGTAATAATGCACATTATGAATTTTCTAAGAGCCACTTTAGAAAATTATGCATTAATAATAATTGCAGGGTGCAGCATTTCGCAAGAGTATCTTGACTGCTAGGGTGTTTCCGAGATAATCAGTAAAATCCTCTATTTCATATTCATATAACCTCGAAAATTGATAATCGCATATTTTAAAAATTACTTTTTCTATTAATGCGTATTGGTGTATTATATGGTATGTATTACTACTTTGTAGGTTGAACGTGCAAGAAGGGCAATTCGGGTATTCTTCCTAGTAAGAAACTTGGTGCTCACATTAAATGGTGAAGTAGAAACACAGTTGCCACTTACGAATCCACAGAGCTGTGTGCAGATCGACCAAGCTTTGGACCTGAGTATATCTCGTTGTGTGTCAAAGCCACATGAATTAAACAATCACTAGTGTCTTATATAAATGTTATTGTTGCTTTATTTATTACATGTACAGTGTTTCAATTTTGCATTTTGTTTTAATGTTTTTGTGTTGGCGATTGCATTTCTAGTGCCCGCACAATAGCAGCGTTTTTTCTTGTTTTTTAGATGTTGCTGTTCTTGTGTTTTGCAATTGTCCGAAAATATCGTGTTGTTTTAAATTGGAATGCTTTACTCTCTAGAGGATATTTTGCCATGGTTTTTATTTTTTATAAACGGACAGTTACTATCATTTCATGAGATCAGATTATTGAGGTTTGGCGGCAATACTGCAAAAAGCTTTTTGCAAGTGACAGTCCTGATGCAAAAGATGACAGAAGGTAACCTTCAAAACTGAAATCAAAATTGGAGGCAGCTACACAAAAACTAAAAACTAACAAAGCACTTGGGGCCTACAATAATGCAGAAATCTGGCCTGATTGGAGAACCACAACCTTCATTCCATTATATAAAAAGAAAGCGATAGATATATGTGATAACTACAGATGGCATTATTATCACACCTCTTGAGCAAGCAGGCTTTGCTTAAGACAAGCAAATATTGAATTTACTGAAACTTATCGAGAAGGCAATGGAATATTACGTACCCATGTACCTTTATTTTATAGACTACCATAAGACCTTTCATAATGTGGAATGGGACAAACTGTGCTGTACTATTGGAAATGGGAACATGTATACTAGTCTTTATTATTCACCCACTGTATCAAGAAAACTGCTTTGGTGAAAAATGTAAAGTTGGCAAAGGCATCATCAAACTTGCTAACTTCGTAGTTTTCTTTATCTTTCATTACGCCTCTGAGACATGGACTGTTAATTAAGGAGGCAGGCAGACAGTGTATTGGGGTTCTCGAGATGTGGGTCTGGAGACGTGTGATGTGAATTTCCTGGGTAGCCTATCGCACCGACAGCTCAAATCTCCAAGAAATATATCCTCCAAAGTAACTCCAGCGTCGTATTCACCCGAATCCTCTCATTTTACATATCGGCTCTGCAAACTTGGGAAAGTTAAGATAGATAAAAAATCAAAGTGTCCCTTAAACTACATCATATAACGAAAAAAATAGAAGTCTGTTCGGTAAATGAAGAGGAGATATGAGATCCTAAAGTAGAGTAGAAAATTGCTGTTTTTTTTTTTACTTTTTTGGTAAAAAATTGACAAAAGGTTTATATTACAATAATGTTTATTTTATCCTTAACTATAAAACATAAACTTCTTCTAACAAGGTGCAAAAAATCTTCTATAGAAATTTAATGTTGTAAAATAGTAAAGAAAAAAGATCCAATGTTTTATAATTAAAAATAAAATAAACATTTTTGTGGTGTATGGAGATAGTTTTGCATAAAGCTCAGAGTAATATTATTATTAAATTGATAAGAGTAGAATCCAAAGGCTTGTACTTCTTTGAAGAAGAAAAATTATATTAAGTGTCTATAAATATTATAAAAAAATATTAATAAACTCCTAATAATATTCTGATATTAACATATTAGCAATATATAATTACTGAGAAAAACAACATTATGAATGAAATATAAACACCACAATAAGTCATATATGAATGTTCCTGTAATATTGGTGGAGGCGTGCCTTGAAAGAATTCACCAATGGTGTGGCGATTACATTTTCAGGTAGTGAATTCCATTGATCAAAAACTCGGTTGGACAGGAAATGCTTTCTTATAGTAGTTTGGTAGTTTTCTTTGCTTAGTTTTAGACTATGTCCTCTCAGACGATTGTCGGTGTTAAGTTCAAATAAGTCCTGATTGCAAAAAAACTCCCCATGCAGTATTCTGTAGGTGGCAGTTAAATCACCACTCTGCCGATGAGCTTCCAATGACATGAGGTTGAGTAGACGAAGCTTTTCTTCAAATGGCAGATTTTTAAAACCCCGAGGCAGCTTTGTAGATCTTCTTTGCACACCTTCCAGCCTATTTATATCCTGCTTAAGCAAGGGTGGCCATATAATGACTGCAAACTCAAGGTGAGGACGAATATAGGCATTGTAAATTTTTAGAAATGAGTTGATACTCAAATCCTGGAAGAACTTTCTAATTATGTACAAAATTTGGATTTTAATTGTGCCTTATACCATAAATCACATATTTAGGGACAGTTTTTGTAGCTCTTCTTTGCACGCCTTCCAGCCTATTTGTGTCCTGCTTAAGCAGGTGACCATATAATGACTGCAAACTCAAGATGAGGATGAATATAGGCATTGTAAATTTTTATGAATGAGTTGACACTCAAATCCTGGAAGAACTTTCTAATTATGTACAAAATTTGGATTTTAATTGCGCCTTATACCATATTTCACATATTTGGGGACACTTTTTGTAGCTCTTCTTTGCACACCTTCCAGCCTATTTGTGTCCTGCTTAAGCAGGTGACCATATAATGACTGCAAACTCAAAGTGAGGATGAATATAGGCATTGTAAATGTTTAGGAATAAGTTGACAAATCCTGGAAGGACTTTCTAATTATGTACAAAATTTGGTTGACTTTGCTGACGACTTTCGTAACATGTGCGCTCCATGATAACTTATTTGTGAAGGTGACACCCACACAGGTCAATTTGCTGCGATACTTGTGTTACGTTGTGATTGTCAATTTTATCCTGCATTTTTGGGTTGTTTTTCCCTGTGTAATATCAAGCATTTTCCTTGATTTAGTAGAATTAGCCAGTTAGAGCACCAGCACCCTATCTGGACCAAATAGGATTGTAGGTCACTGAATGGTGACTGAAATATTTTTAAGTCATCTGCACGCTTGAGGTGCAGCTCAAGTTGAAGTTAGAAACGTAAACTAAAAACAGCACAGGACCAAATACAGATCCCTGGGGGACTCCACTCAAAACATCACGTACCACGGATGAAGTCTCTCCCACTCCTACACAAAATTGGGGCAACTGGGAACAATATAGATCTGCGCTAACGGACTATAATAAAGAAATCAGAAGGGCAAAAAGGGAATCTTGGAGGAGGTTCTGCGAGAGTATTACTGACTTACCTAGCAGCACTAGAATCCACAAGATCATTTCCAGAGAGCCGGCAAGAGAATTTGGTATGGTAAAACGTCCAGATGGCTCATTTGCTGAATCTGAAAAGGAAACCCTTGAACTTACACTGAACCACTTCCCAGGGAGTTCGATCCTGGATAACCAACAACCACCACCATCGGGAGGCCGGACCAAACGACCTCACAAAGACGACTGGCTGGTGGCCAAAAAGGTTATCACAGCACCAGCGATTGAATGGACAATCAAATCTTTTCAACCATTTAAATCGCCTGGTGAGGATGGCATTTTTCCAGTGCTGCTACAAAACAGACTGGAAATACTGCTACCTTTCCTCATCAGACTATACAGAGCTGGTCTGGTATGGAACTATATCCCATCCAGTTGGGCGGCGGTAAAAGTGGTATATATACCAAAAGTGGGTTGGACAGAACCAGACCCCAAATCGCTAAGACCCATCAGCCTGATATCATTTCTGTTGAAAGGCCTAGAAAAGGTTCTGGATGGACATATCAGGGGAAACATCCTGAGCACCTATCCTCTGAATGTTCACCAGTATGCCTATCAACCCGGCAAATCAACAGAACTAGCACTAAATAACCTGGTCGGGAAAATCACACAATCTCTTGAGGAAAAAGAGATTGCGGTGGCAGCATTCCTTGACATCGAAGGAGCATTCAACAATGTATTGCCCAACTCCCTATATACAGCTGCGGCTGCTAGAGGGGTTGAGCTAACTATAACTGGCTGGATTGAAACTATGCTTGAAAACATAATCATAACGACTTCTCTACAGGGAGAAACGGTCAGATTCAGGGTCGCAAGAGGGTGTCCACAAGGCGGGGTTCTTTCCCCCGTTTTATGGTCACTGCTTGTGGATAATCTGCTGACCTTTCTCTCTCTGTGGGAAGCCGAGATTCAAGCATATGCGGACGATCTAGTCATTATGGTTAGAGGAAAATCTGAAGAGGTACTCTCTAATACCCTTCAAGAGGTGCTAAATACAATCCATATTTGGTGTGAGAGGGAGCAGATGACTGTGAACCCCCCACAAAACTGTAATAGTACCCTTCACCAGAAAAAGGAGGCTGAACAATTTAGTGCTGCCCTCCTTAGCAGGTGAAACTATTCCATTTGCAGGTAAAGTGAAATACCTAGGGGTTACACTAGATAAATCACTCAACTGGAACTCCCATCTGGAAAAGGTAATCCACAAGGCGCGATTCTCCTTGTGGACATGTCGCAGAATTTGTGGAAAAATCTAGGGCATAGGTCCCCAACAAATATACTGGCTATACGTTACGGTCATAAGACCAATGGTAGCGTATGCCTCCATAGTTTGGTGGTCGAAAGGACTACAACAAACGACCAAAGCCAAACTCTCTGGTCTACAGAGAAAAGCATGTCTGGCAGTAACTGGTGCGATAAGTACCACACCGTCAGCAGCTCTGGAAATCCTCCTAGATCTACCCGCTTTCCACATCTATTTAGAGATAGATGCCAGGTGGGCAACATACAGACTTCAACAAGCGGCAAATAATATGCTGCAGGCTAGCATCATGGAACGCAACAGGCTGTCAGATGACATGGAGTGTCATGGCATCCTGGGAATGCTTTCAGATGTGATGCCTACCGCGACCAACTATGAACTGCCTTTTACCGTCCTTTTTCCTGGAAGAGACGAATGGGATCGGAACAAAACTGACCTACAAAGAGCAGACATCTGTTGGTTTACAGACGGCTCCAAAATCCCCGAGGGAGTTGGAGCTGGAGCATACAGTCGCAACTCAAAGGTAAGAATCACTTCGAGCCTGGGTAATTGTGCCACTGTCTTTCAGGCAGAAGTTCATGCCATTGAACTGTGTACAAGGAGGCTTGAGCAGATGCATCCTAGACACAGATCAATAAAAATCTTTTCAGACAGCCAAGTAGCTCTCAAAGCTCTTGGCTCACATCGCTGCAATTCTAAATTGGTCTGGAACTGCCTGATTGGGCAGATACAACAAATTAACTCTGGTCTGGATACCGGGCCATTCTGGCTTGGAGGGCAACGAAGTAGCCGACTCCTTTGCCAGGGAAGGCGCCGTATCAAAATTTATCGGACCGGAGCCAGTGCTTGGCATATCGGCAAGCACTGCGAAAACAACCATGTTGACCTGGACTGAGGGGAAAATCCTCCAGTACTGGCAAGAACTACCAGGATTAGTTCATTCAAAGGAGTTCATCACATACCCCTTGAAACCAAGAACTAAAAAACTATTAGAGTTAAATAGGTTACACCTAAGAACTCTAGTTGGCCTATACACTGGGCACTGCACACTTAACCACCACCTACACAGACTCGGGATAGCGGACAACACTGAATGCCGACTGTGTCTGGAGGAGGATGAAACGGCAGCGCACATTTTATGTCCTGCTGCAGAAAGAACCAAATTCTCACTTTTTGGCAAAGGGCAACTGCTGCCAGAGGATCTGAACAACCTCTCACCCAATAAGGTAGTCGACTTTATCAAAAAGCTGAACCTATTGGGTGAAATATAATTAGGAGTGGTCCACAATAGACCAGATGGTCGCGGTGGAGGGTCTGTTATTAGCCCACTCACATATCAACCTAACCTAACCTAACCTACACTAAATTGTCTATTTAACAGAAAGCACTTGATACATTTTAACAGTTTACCAAGCATTCTGATGTGTTCTAGTTTATATAGTAAGAATGAAATACACACTTTGTCAAACACGTGGGAAAAATCTAAGTACAAAATGTCAGTGAATTGACCACTATCTATTTATTTAGTCCACTCATTACAGGCTTGGAGTAAACTGGAGGTGACAGAACGTCCTGGTAAGAACCCATGCTGATGGTGTGGTATTACAGAGTTACATATTCACATAAATCATATATTTCTTCCATAACTTAACCTTTCAAAATATGTAATATTGATAGCTGTTTGAAGACGTTCAAAGTGCAGTCAAATATTTAAAATTGAAAAATTATTTATGTCTAAATGTACCATAATTATTACCTTTAAATGCAGAGTAGTGACTGAGATTATGGTTGCTCCAACAGAGGAAGTGGAGCTGAACGCAAGTCCTAAGACCCATTATTAGTAAGTGTGTTCTTTCTACTGACAATCTTAGCTTACCTAAATTTAAATACTAATTTACAAAAAGGACAATCAAAATGAACCAGATAATTGACACAGGCAACGTTGATAAGATTCAGTTCTTTTGACCAGTTGTCACCTTGAAATCAATTTGGACAACTTTCTAGTGAGAGGGGGGGGGGGGGGGGGTTAACTGAGCTAATTTAAGATATCAAGATCAAATAGAACGCTCAACTAAAATAGATTTCTTAAGTTCAGGTCACTGATGGAAAAGGAAACTCCTAGAATTATGTTAATTTCCTTAAGGAGTTATTTCTGTTAATTTGATTTAAGAATTCTATTAGTTGCTGAGTTTTGTTTTCATCTACTATTTCTTTAACCTCGTGGTTATCAGACTCTCAAAATGGCTCTCTGAGACTAAATACCAGGATTATACAAAATGCAGTGTGCTACTGTAAAAGTGCTTCGCATTTGAATAGTTATCTGTAACATTAATCTCTGTTTGTTAACTCAATGATCCCTGTATTCTAAACCTGACCAGTATTTTCCACTAGATGTTGCATACTTCATGTATACTCCAGAGCTAGTAGAGATGGCTCTAGTAAGTACACTTTGTGAAATTTATCATTGAATAATAATATGATTGGAATAAATACAAAATCAACGCAAAATAAAATTTATTCCTATTTATAAAATAAGCAAAATACGCAAAATAATAATATGTTTATTTACATCTGACAATGATATTAAAGGGGGAGAGTATAATTACGTCATTTCTAGCCTTATTCCACCTTCTAATGATGCGCAAAGATGTGTGACTGTGTGACGTGTAATTTGCAAAATTTTAATTCGATCGGATTTTTCTGTCTTAAGTGCTTACAAGAAACGTGAAGGACAGACGGACAGACAGTCTGACATTTTCAAAGTTGTTCAGAATTTGAACATTAATACTATAATATGAATTTTTTTCTCGAGCGCGATATTTATGGTTTTAGAAATATGCTTATACTCTTCGTTCCCGTATTTGCGAAGAGTATAATAATTATTACAAACAATGTATTTCCAAAAATGTGTATGTCTTTGGTATTATTTAAAAGCTGTATATGAATTTTTTGTATTTTTATTATACTCAAATTTAAAAATGATTGGCAACTTAGTTATGTTATCGGTAATATTACCGGTAAGTTAACTGGAAGATAAACAAATCTCCAGTAATTTTATCAACCCCGTCCCATTATTTACTAAACTGGAATTTTATTGTAAGTAAATAAATATGTATAGTAAAGTGTTTCTTAAAAAAAGCTGAATTTCTGCATGCAATTAGAAATTGTATAATTGTGGTTCGAATTAACATTGAACTTCTTTTTTCACCGATTAAATGCCTATAATTCTCCCCCCCCCCGCCCATTGGCGCAACTAGGTGGGGGCAGGGTGGGCCGGGCCCACCCCAAACTAGCCACAGCCCACCCCAGAGAAAAAAATAAAAATTAGCAAAAAAAAATTTAAATTTATCGACTAATGTATAACTAAATTATTCGGAATCCATAATCCATCCCCGACTTCTATACCAATTTGACACAAGTGAGGTCAAACATTTTCGCCCCTCGATTATAACGGTAATGTCGGAGAGTGCCAGCTCAGCCGTTTTGTTTTTAAACTATGCACGTTAGCATTGATTTATGATTTAGATTTCAGTTTCTTGTGAATTTTAATGTCGTATTTTTTTAATAAAAATTGAAAATCTGAAGCGTATATGTTTCAATATGTTCCTAATATTAAATCTCTTACTTTTAAGCGTCGTATGGTGTCAACAACATGATAAAACCATTCGAAATCAATAATATTTACATATTATAGTGTATGTATAGTTTTTTCATTTTATAATTTGACTGAAAGTGAAAAGTAGTTCTATGCATAATGTGTATAGGCCGTGTCGATGAAATAGCTAAAATAGGATTTCCCATCTAGCTATAATGGTAATTCAGAGGCGGTTTCTTCATAAGTGCTGCAGAACTATCAAAAATTCTGACCATAACTATCAATAATTATGTTTAAATTGTTTTAATTCCAGGGGGTGGCTCCGAGCATCGAAAGTTCAATGTAACATTAATTTCAAAATGTTACTATACACCAAAGGCGCCCGGCTCGTCTTTTGGCCAGCGTTGCCAGAGCACGATGACTTCTTTTGTCAAGGTCAAGGTCATTAAATGACCTTGAAATGACAAAAAAATTTCGCCTACAACGCTATCACTAACCGCCCCGTGTACACATCTATATCTACAGAACACCTAAGTATCTTATGCACGAGCCGCCACTGAACTTCGTGTTTCAAACACAAGGGGCCTGGCCTCCCCCAGGAAAATTCTCTAGTTGCGCCAATGCCACCTTCTAAACCCGATCACGTTCCTGTTTAGAATCTAATATTATGAATACTAATTTTCTCATGATTAACTGCCTCTCCCAGCTAGATCACTCTGCAGATATTAAAAAGTTAGCCTAGAGTTATTCCATGTATCAAATATTTTATTAAGGAAAATAAGTAGCTGTATATAACAAACATAAGATCCGCACAGCATAATTTCAGAATTAAAACAAATTATTTACGCAATAGAATATGGTTTTGTTGCGATAGCTTGGCTTGCCCTAGATTTCTTAAATGACTAGTGATTGCTTAAGGTCAGTGGCATCCAAACCAAATCAAACCCCTGATGAAAATGTTTCTCTTTCCAGATAATTCAGACTTGATCGCGTGCACTGTACTCTGGAAGGATGGTACTAAAATGAGAAGATTTTTAGTTATCGACATACTTCAACTAATCTTGGTGGAACCTGATACGAAGCGATTAGGTTGGGGTGTGGCTAAGTTGGTAGGTTTTTTGCAAGATATTGAGGTGACAGGTGACAAAGATGATTCCCGATGTTTGCATATCACCATTCACAGACCGATTTCTGGAGCAACAACAAATAGGGTGCCATTACTTAATGCTAAATTTATTTTTGATGACAATATTAGGTGCATGGCGGCCAAGCAAAGGTTGACAAAGGTAAATGACCCAATTTTTATATTTTATTATAGATAAGAAATAGTTATTCTTGTTAAATGTTCATGTTTGGGCATAAACAAACACACCACATATAGTAGAAAACCCCCCAATTCCAAAGCCAAGGTCGTCCGGAGAGGAGTTACACATTTGAAAAAACGCAGACATACATCCATACCCATCGGTGTTGTCAGTACTGGCTGGGGCTCGAACCCAGAATGCAATAGACAGTCGGTCAGCATATTCGCTACTCAATATGCCTATACCGACTGGGCTACTATGACGGCACTGTTTGGTACTACTTATTGCTGTGGTATATTTTTTGTACAGTCTTTGTAAATAACGTACTGTGAGCTTGTCATTGGTTTTAGAAAATATGTTTCCCTGTTTGATCATAGATTATCAATCAATAGAACATAAAATGTCGAAGTAGTTTCCACAGCACCAAAACAGAGTTGATAGCGACCTGGAAAATCTGGAAAAGTCAGGGAATTTGAAGAAAATTTTGAGTTTGTACTTCTAGTTTCGTGCCGATTATTTAGTGACGTCGATACAACAATTTTATCTATAGCTAATACTTTTCGAATTACACTCACACTCTCCCAAAAATGTGAAAAATGTATGCTTCACTATAGATTATTGCAATTATGTCCCCGTTGCCCCTACGTAGTAATTAGTTATTATGAATTTTGCTGATTATATAAGTTTCCAAAATTTTTGTTTAAAAAATTTTCTTGCACTATCAATTGTTTACAAGCTACAGCAGCTCGAAAGTTTCATAATTTTTTTAATTACGAGCTGCTGTAACTTTAAAACAGTTCACCATGGAAGAAAATTCTTTAAACAAAAGTTTTGAAAAATTTTATGATCTACAATATTGATAATAGCCAATTAGGAAGTGTCCTATTTTAGAGATATCATGTACATTCAACCTCATTTAGTAGTCTTTCAGTTAACTAGTCAAATAATAATTAATATTAAATTGTAACAAATATACAAACAAAAAATTTATGTTAGACAGTGTAGGTGTACAATATCATTCAATACGATGACATTTATCTATAAAATCCTGCATGGCCAATTACCTGCTCATTTGTTAGAATTATGTACTTATATAAGAGATATTCACCAACATATGACTAGAAGTAGAAATGATCTATATATACACACAGTTAGGACAAATTACGGACAGAATGATTTATATCATAATGGAATGGTAATGTATAATAGATCACCCACTGAAATTAAAACAAGTCAATCTCTGCAAGCTTTTAAAAGACAATGTTGTACTTATATATGTAATAATGTAGATGTGTAATTTATATTAATGTTAAATTTAAAAACCTTTTTTTTTTTTAATTATGTATTATTTTTGTAATGTAATTAGCTATTGCTAATAAAATCTATTATTATTATTATTACAAAAAAGAATCATTTCGATATCTGAAAAACTCACGTACTTACTTAATTTTTCATTTGAATACTTCGCGCTCGACTGAAGTCTACCTGTGACGTCACAGTACACAACTCCCTGAACTCGTCATGCCGGTGGCGCACCGTATATACCTTTTATTTCTTGTGTGTGCTTGCTCTTGTTCATTTAGTGCGTTTAAAATTTCTAATAATACTGAATGAACTAAACTGCCGGTGCCCGCGCCCGTTCGTTGTTGACGGAATCATGTACTGTGACGTAATCGAGCCTCAGCCCAGATGAGCACGGCATTTTAAACTTTGAAGGACGATAACTTTTTTATTTATAGAGATAATTAAAAAAAAATACAGATATTTTTTAGATTTTTACGACTATTACAAGAAAATGAGAAAAATGGAAACTTCCTAATTACTACATAGGAGCAATGGGGACTGAGATAATTGCAAAAACCTGCAGTGAAGTACAAATTTTCACCATTCTGACGGCTGTAAATCATAAAATATTAATAACACAGGTATACAAAAAAAAAAAATCTGCTCCAAGGAATAAACCTATCACGCTTTAAGTATTTTTGTGTGCTGAATCCGAATTTTCAATTATAAAAATTTTCTACCGCGTAAATCCCGATTTTTATTGTCAAAAGACCGTATTTTGATGATAAAATCCAGGATTTACTCGAAATCTACGCAGTAGAAAATTATTTAAATTGAAAATTTGGATTTAGCACACAAAAATACTTAAGGCATGATGGGTTTAGTCCTTGGAGCAGACCTTTTTTTTTTTGGAGACCTGCAATAGAGAAAAATAGTTTAAAGAAAAGTTGTAGCTTATTTCATTTTCTACAATATTAGTAGTACCCACTGACCTCTATATATTAAATGGATAGCCGATGTGTGAGCTGAAAAATGGTACAAATACAATTTGCGCACGGGGCTGCCGAGTTTGCGCAGTAGAAAGAGTGAACGTAGCTACTCGTTGCTGGAAACACGTTGCCAACTTCACGTTATCAATTAATTTTTGGCAACGGAAATAAGTTTTGAGGCAGTCATGTATTTATCATAGATTTATTTTTCCAATAATGTCTCAAAACTTATTTCCTACCTGATCGTTGCCGGACTGCTTTGTTAGCAACACGTTGCCATCAACGTGTTGCTAACTTCAGAACTAAAAACAGGCATACTGCGCAAGACGTAAAGCCCCGTAGCAGACGACTTTCGCCTTTATTGAATTCTTCAATTTTGGCTAAAATTTCACGCGCATCCCTATGGTATAGGCTATCCATTTAATATATAGAGGTCAGTGGTAGTACCTAATTTTTGGGTAGAACTAACAGGAAAGGAGATAATTGAAAAATTAATTCTAATTACAAGAAAACTTGCTTTTTAATGTTTCAATGTTTATTTTGAAACATTAACACGTTCACCGCCGATGACTCAACTGTGGAGTCATGATGACCTGCATCAGTGGCCGATGACTCAACTGTTGGGTCAAGTGCATCTACTTACTACATTAGTCAGTCTTGCTTCTGTTTTATTTCATCAAAAATTTAACTCAATGGGCCTTTCCCACGTAATTGAACATGATATTTATTTTGTCATTTATTAACACCTAATGATATCAAAAAACATTTTAAAACAACT
Organism: Rutpela maculata; assembly: GCA_936432065.2. NCBI lineage: Eukaryota > Metazoa > Arthropoda > Insecta > Coleoptera > Cerambycidae > Rutpela > Rutpela maculata. The sequence goes on along the minus strand of OW386290.2, from coordinate 52,762,300 downwards.
TGACCTTCAAATACACCGGCACATCATAAAAATATACGAATTTTGTCTAACTAACCAATACATACCGGAAGAATGGAAACTTGGGACTATTGTCGCAATACCAAAACCCAACACGGACCATGCCAAGGCAACCAATTACAGACCTATAACGCTCCTACCAGTCATCGGAAAAAACTTCGAGAAAATATTGAAAAAGAAAATAGAAGAAAGAGTAGAACACCACATCCCCAGACACCAATTCGGTTTTAAAACTAAATGTTCCACACTACACCCACTTTTTACGCTAATCAACAATATTGAAACCACCAAACTGAATGGAGGAAAAACTGCAGCTCTATTTATTGACATTGAAAAAGCATTTGACAGCATATGGCACAAAGGCATAATTTACAAACTTTACAAGCTAGACTGTCCAAAGTACCTTATATTATTAGTAGACTGTTTTCTGAGAGACCGCCACATAAAAGTCAAAGTTTCAACCTCATTCTCATATGAGTTCACACCAGAACAAGGTCTACCGCAAGGTTCGCCACTCTCTCCATTGCTATACAATATTTTCTGTGCAGATATCTATTACCACCCCTACAACGATGACCAACATTTTTCACACAGTGCCTATATACTCCAGTTTGCCGATGATACGACTCTCATATCTCATAATACCTCTATAGCAACAGCAACACAAAGCCTTCAAAACCTGGTACAACACACTACAAATTGGTTTAATAAATGGAGACTAAAACCTAATCCAGCAAAGTCAGTTTTTATTATTTTCAATCACAACCCTGGCCCGAATTCCCCAACGCTCAATATGTACAATCATACGCTCTACCCAAAAACATCCACCAAATACCTAGGAATAATTATCGACCATAAAATCAACTTTAATAGCCATATGGCACAAACTAAAAGAAACATTATTTCACGAGCGAAACACTTTAGATGCCTTGTGTATAAAAAAGGAGGAATCAAAATCGAAACTGCCAGTAGGATATACAAAACGATCTGCAGACCCATGTTGGAGTATGGCCATGTAATCTTCCAAAACTGTAAAAACCCAGCGATACAAAAACTCAAGGTAGCAGAAACAAGTGCCCTTCGTCTGATAACCAAAATCCGTCACCCCAATAATCCCCTACACAATCCTCCCAACCAACTGCTATACCAGCTGACAAATATTCAACCAATAGAAGAGAGACTAACTAATCTGTCAACAAGATTCTCCCAGAACGAACATAATAAGGAGTTAATAGACAGCTTATGTGTAAGAAGAGTACATAATGGCAGAGCAAGATGGAAACACCCGTCAAGAACATTATGGGAAATAATAAATTAAACAGTTTTTTTTTTCTCACATTAATTAATGATATTTTAATTCCTACTATGTTAATTGTCGATACCTTGAATATATTATAGATATAGGCTGAAGGACCTCGGTCAATGGCCTGTTGAATTGTATATGTCAATTCAATAAAGCACTTTTATTATTATTATTATTAACACCTAATAAATATTGTATTTACACGTCATATCGTATAATATCTTAATTTTAAATGGATATTTTAAAAATAAAAATATTGTCTAATTTACTCCATATTTCAAACAAGTAAACACGCTCAAATTACATCATGGATGGATCCTCCAATCAAAATTAAACGATTTCCGGTTTCATAGGGCATCTGCACGTGATGTCACAGCTAACCTCAAAAATATGTGTTTCTTAAGATTTAAGAGTATTACCCAGCTATTATTAAAATTTCTGCCTGGTTCCCGTATTTTCAACTAAAATCTAGTTCAGTGGAATGTTTATGAAGTTCTAAATTTCCTTGTCCTAATAAAATAGGACTCTTTTTGTAGGTTGGAAATCTAACCTGTAATTAGCAGTCTATTTTTATTGATCAACAATATTGAAAAATTATTTACGTGAATTTTTAAATATTTGCTTGCAGCCAGTACGGCTCCAACCTAAAAATGCGTATACAAACATTAAAAATGAGAATAAACTTGAAAAACTTAAAATTTTAGGTTATGTTGGTTACATGAAGCAGATGCCCTATACGAACATTAACCGAACCTGTTGACATTTCTGAACTTTACATCCCGTCTGGAAACCTGCCGATGAGACTATTTCCATGTTGCCTAATGTATATGAACAGTAGAGGAAATGCTTTAATTGTTTCACTAAAGAATGTGTACTTTTTATCTCTGCTTTTGAAAATAATGAATTTCCATAATACCACCTACTATAATAAAAATGATAATAATTAACAGAAGAAACACTTTACATGTCGGCTGTCGACACTTGGCAATACTGATGAAAATAAAATGGGTATAGGTCGCGTGCGCCGATGTCACAAATTCTGAGACCTTAGGAAAACAGAACAAACTGCTGTCATCCAGTGACGTACCGATTGAATGTGTCGTTCTAAAGTATATTTTGCCATTTTTGTAATATTATAGAACTTAAGTTTGGATAACTTAACATCCAAAACTATCCTTAATTATTTCATGTGGGTTAATATGGAGATAAGTTTATACTTTACGAAATTATCTCAACGTAGAGGTTAGGTATATGGAAAAAGTTGGTGTCATCGAATTAAATTGCTTATATTTTGAGAAATGATGACTTCACAACAAATATTGGTGTATTTCATAATATTTCACATTGAGATATTGTAAATTACTTGGTTTTTGTGAGAAATGCATAGACAAAAGGATAAGTTCAAGGCTTTCATAAATCTTGAAGCTGTTTGTGGTTCAGTGAAAGAAGTACTATCTAAGAAACTTACAGGATAAAAGCTTTTTGCAAAGGTAGGAATTAGTGGTCGATGATCAACCCTTTTTTCAATATATGCTTACCTAATTAAATGTTTCTTGTATTTGCTTGATGACATGTCTGTCAATTCAGTAAAGGTAGAAAGAGACAATCACTTATACGTACAATCTGTTCATATGTAGCCTCTACTAAGGGTGCTAGAGTATACTGATTGGTCCTTCCGCCCAATGCGTCATCAGTGGAGAAATATTGCCGCCAATTTTAAATTCATATGACATCATAATTTTTTCTGTAGAAAAGAAGCATATTTCGCAAAAAAGAAAAAATACGGGTGAGTTTTTTTAAAGAGAACTTCTCAAATATTCAATTAAAAAAAACGTGGGAAAGGCCCATTGTATGACCTAAATGTTGAGTCATCGACCTATCTTTGATGAAACGGACCTTAAAGGCCAGTAACTCAACCCTTGAGTGAGTCATGGTGAATTTGTAGCTAAAAACTTAACAAAACAATTAATAATCATATGAGGGGCTCTAAGAAACGCTTTTTGTATATGATTTTCGAAAAATATATTTTAGCCTTTGGAAAAGATCCTAAATTTTTATAGGCGGTAAACGTGTTAAAAAGTTTTCTTGATATTAGAATCATTTATAAAATGTTTCACAAGGAACCAGCCACAAATTCAGTTAAATGTATTAATTGAGGAAAACCTATTTTGACTGTCATTTTCTCAACATGGCGGTCTTAGTGGGCATGATATTATTGTGGAAAACATCAATTAATGATTGGGGCAAGCCCCTATATAGTATAAAAAAAAGAAAATTTCTTGTAGAAATTATTCACGTACCCCCACCATTTTTTTGCTCTAGAGACTATTATTAGGGGTATAAAGCAATTAGATTTACTCAGCCACTGTTGAATCCAAGAATATTAAGGCGATATACTCCAATCACCCTATTGAACACTTTTTAGTTGGTATTTTTCATATTAAAAAATGCTCCTCAGTAAAATGTAATGTGACGTCGTGTATTATTATTATTATTGTGTGTAGTCCTTATCACACTAAGTGCTAATTGAGTAGAAGAGTCATTAAAATTTTATGAAGAGAAAAGCACATAATTTTAGCTCATAATGTGTGTCGCCATAAAAAAGTGTTGATTTCAGAACGTCCTCTAAATTTCAACACGAATTATTAATTTTACTGTGCAAGATACTTAAAATGGTAAAGTTTAAACAAATCTATAAAATTAAAATTTACATGTTTATTTAACTTAATAGTTACCTACTAAAAATATTAATATATAATTAAATAAATTCTTGAAATAACTCACTACGTATTCTAAACAGGCTGTATAATTTGTAAAAATCATCTCTTTTTGATTTAAACTGTATCGTGTATGGTTGTCTCATGTGTAATTATGTTTTATATCCATGAATACATGTAAGTATTCAATTTTTACATAATTTTAACCAACACTTCTTATATTGGCTTTGAACTACGTGCGTGAATATTTAATTGTGATTATAAAAAATAGTTTTAAAGTACTGCTAAATCTTTGATAGACGTTGCGAAAATGGCAATACATAGTCAAATCATAACAATTATATTCTTCATTGATATTAAAGAACAGACAGTTTTATTATAGATGTGTTAATAATCACTTTTATTTACTTTATAATATGGCTAGTGGTGAGCTGAAGTAAAGGTGTGGATGGAAGTTGGCATTGGCACTTCATTAAGGTGTATAAACATTAGTAAATTGTACGAGAGGTTGAGATCAAATATATGTGTATTCGGTCTTAAGTCTTTTGTTTTTATGTTAGAGAGAAAGGAAAATCAATTCTCTTTACATAAGCAGCCTACAAATTTTTTGAAAAAACCAGTAATTATCGAGATATTCGAGGAAATGTAGGAAATTACACGTTTTTCTATAGTGTATGTAAATCTTAAAAAAAAAAATTTTCTCAGAAACCTTTGTTTCGAAGGGCCAAGATTAACGGAGCGTCAAAGTAGTACATGATATTGAGTGAACATCGTATATGAGATCGATTTCAATTAATTACGGTGACAAAATGGAGAAATTTAACCGAAAAAAAAACTCCCAAATCCCACCCGCTCTAATTTCTTCATTTTTGTCGGAATTCAAACAATAGAAGAAGGAGTTTTAACAAATTTAATTCTATTTAAATTAGCTAAAGTAGTCTTTTGGTGCAGGAGCCAAGATTAAAAAGTTGCCAACTGTAGAAGCTCTAAATTTGCGATTTTTTGGCGTACATGGCCGACATTTCAGTAGTTATCTCCGAAATGAAAAAAAAATCAAAATTCTGATGAAAGAAAAAAATTCGTAGTGAAAAATACTCGTTTGACCTAATTTTTTATTTCGAGTTAACTCTCACCGTTTCAGAGATATCTGCGAAAAATAGCAGAAAACAACTTGCATTTTGGAGCCGAAAAAATTGCAACAACATGCAATCTTGATACTTTCATATTTTTCAAAAAACACCATTGGGACAGACATACGATGTCGCGACGTATAGAGGAAGTCTTCCAGATAAACTTGATCGTAAATTGCACGGCGAAATTCGCAAATTCGGCTCGGCATGAACGAATCAAAAGTGACATTTCGTGACATTTCAGAAAATTGATATATCTTTTTGCAACATGTTATTTAATTTTTTACTCATTTTTGCAGTATTTATAGATTGGTAGAATTGCACCTACATCTTTGATACTGTCTAATCTATCATGGGAAAAAAATCTAGCTTTAAACTAATGATTTCACGAAAACTGTCGCTACCTCCCTGGCTATAAACAGTACAACTATATACAGTTTTTATCATAAATTTTATATATAGCTAAATGCCATGCTTTAATAATGAAATCAGGATCTGTTTTCATTGACAAATTACAATATTCAAGAACAACAGAAATTTACAATAAAAAATATATGTAGTATTGGCTAGAAAAATAGCAAATATCTAAAACTTAAAGATTATACTGTGTTTGGTTTTTTAAATATTTATAATTGTTTATTGTGGCCTAATTACAAATTACAATTAAAATTATTACAACAATTCAATAATAAATCGAAAATAAACGCATATTTCCCTATCTCTCTGCAAAGATTAAATAACTCAGAAACTGCGGCATTTACGTCAAAAAATGTTCAAACCAAAATTAAAAGCTATTAGTTTAAGCTTTTATTTTTTTCTGTAGTATAAAAGACAAAGAAGTTATCACGCAGCAATGCGCTGTTCAAATTTTCTAAATAAATATTTCACCATCTTTTTACTGCAATTAGTAAGTGATTAAAATAAATAATTCTCAAATACCATTTCTCATTAATATATAGCTCTACTTAGATGCCAAAATTAGTTTGCCCATTTAAAACACTTGTTTTAGAAAAAAATTGCATTTGTCAAAATGTCAAACCAATGAAATTGTATGTAAATGACAGAACTAAGACGTCACCAAGGCACACTTTTCAATAAATACAATTTTTCCGTTTCAAATTGAGCTTGTTTTCAAAGAATTTTTGAGATCTATGCGGCAGTTTTGTCGAAAACGGTTGGAATTATCACAGTGTACCTTTTTTTTACGTAGAAATAAGATTTCCTAGTCAAAAGTGCCACTACGTTTCGTAATAAAAAAAGAGAAAAAATAATCATCATCAGGCACCCTCCACGGGCTGGCGTGATGTAATACACAAATTATTGTTTCGTAGGCTAAAAAATGTTTCCTTACCAAATTGGAAGAAGATCGGTCAAGAGGTACTTGAGATATTGCAAAAAAAAAAGAAAAAAAAATTACAATTTTGACACCTTAGCAACAATTTACTAAAGTATGTTTGGTTATAGCCTCATATTTTGGTCTAAAGAATCTATCCTTGAACTATGGCCTATTATTAATGGTATATGTATATTTATTTCCAAAACAAGACACATATAATCTCATGCACAACGTAAAAGAGCAACACAATTTTAAACCTGCACTTTAGTTACAATATTTTTTCAAAATATAATTTATTTAACAAGCACGGACAGAACTTTGCTTGGAAGGAGAGGTTGCGACTTCAGGGGGTTGCATATACGCAGAAGCTATGTAATTTAAGGTGAGGATATACCGTCCTTCAGAGAAAATGTAAAGCAGTTAATCCCTTGTCTAAGAAATGGTAGGCAAGTAAAAACTCTTCTAAAAGAGAACAGGTCCGGCAAAATTTCCAAGCTGGGAGTAGCTCATCTCCTGGCATTGGTGATAAGTCTTGTCTTGGTAGTGGAAATAGGCCGACATTAAATTAAAAAAAGAAAATACAAATTTATATGTACAAAATGTATTGCGTATTAAGTATAATTAGTTGAATAATATTTATTTCGTATGATTTTAGGGTAGAATAAAGGCTCGTCAAAAGAAAATGCAACACATTGCCCGTCTTTTGGAAATTCCCGGTCAATCTGGCCCTCCGAGCCCAGCATTCGCAGGGCAAGGCTTATACGGTTCACGGCCGACTGGTCGAGGTATCAGAGAAAACCGACCTCTGTTTAATATATCTCGAGGACCAGGATTTGCTGCCCCAAGGAGAGAGAGCTCTCCAGGAGTGATCCACAGAACAGACGAGTCTCGAAGGCACCGAGAAGGTGAGAGCCCTAATCGTATTTCTAATCTAAAAAAAGAAAACGGTAGAAAAGAAAATCATTCAAGAGATAATTCGACAAGTAGAGTTAGATCGAGGGAAGGGTCACCACGAATGCCGAGACCAAGGTCTGAAGAAATACCTTTGGAATTAATCAAAAAAGCACCTAATTCGTTAATCGATATGGCACCGAAAATAGTCATTTTGCCAAGGTAATAAAAAGTCTGCTATTTTTTGTCTGTTCTAATGATATATAAAATATCTTATAAGTAACTTTTAATATTTCATTGCATTATTTCCATTATAAAATTCTGAATATTCTAACTGCTTTTATCCTTTCTATGTCGTTTGAATGTTCATTAGAAATTTCCTTTCTTAACTCTATGAATGTATTGAGCATGTGTATGAAAATGTATATCCCAAATTAGAAATTAATTGAAAGAAAGAAAATGTAACCGGTGAGTAATGATGCAAATTCAAAAAAGTGGTATGAACTTTGGCTTAGTAATTTATAACTAGAGTAAATCTCACTTCGGCCGTTGAAAATTGATATTTATAGAAATAACCCAACTTTTTGTATATAAAGTTTTTTGACAACCTCAAATTTATAAACAAGCAATGGAAAGCTCCTTCATATACACAACGATCCTTAAGAACATATTGATGTTGAAGGGGGCGAGGTGAACCCTTGTATTATTTTAAGAAGAGAAGTTCTCTTGAACTCATGTACTAAACGGCTTACTTTTCGAGTTACAGAGTGTTCAATTTTTAAGGAAATAATTTGTATTTAACTTATAGTAGTGAAATTTAGCACACACTACTGGTGGTCCAACTTTTGCCTATATATAACAAAAATTGACAACGCTAAACGGGTTTTTGATAAAGAAAAAATGCTATATAAAACAACAAAAGATCTCGGCGATCATTGGCGAGTATTGTAATTATGACTGATGCAAGGACTCATAATTCCTAATATTTTTGCGACTTGCAAGTAGAGGGGCATAAATATATAAAGAAGGATATTTTATAAAAATTATTTCCTGAAGGAACTAGCAGGTAAAACTCTAACAGTATTCTTTAATAATCCAAGCATTAAAATAGAATAGAGAAGTTGCATGATTTTTTTTTATAATGAAAATCGATACAGCATCAAAAAAAAGTTATAAAAATGTAAAATTTACGATTTTTTGAATGTTAATGCAGTGAGAAAATAAATAATTTCATCGGTGAGGAATTTGGATATTTCAAAACGGCAGTTATTTGGCCCCATTAACTATGAAGTTTTCCGTTATGATTTGTCCATGGAAATTAATAACAAACTGGAAGGTGCATTCGACTAGAGAAAGTGACACAGAGAGAGAAACTTGCGTGCACTATTCCATCCTTTTTCTCGGTCTGTGTACAGACGGTTAAGCCAATTGGACGTTTTCTTCAACCAATCAGATCTTGTCAGACAAGGACGGAATAGTGAACGGAAGTTTCTTTTTCCGTATAAACATGCTTCAGTAGTAACTTCTTCGATCGATTTATTAATAATAGATTTACTTAAAATAGATAGATAGAATAGTTTATTTGTTCCATTTTTAACAACCCTCAGTGGGTATAGAACATGTCATTAAGTTTACAAAATAAAAAAACTTGTCTACAATTAGTACATATAAAACATATAGTGTGTAAAATACATAAAAACATAAGTGTATAATATACAAGAAAAAACAAAAACATATATAAAATATCCGCTCTTAGTGTTGCCCATATACTTAAACAGGATATAAGCAACATTATATCATTTCGCTACTAAAATATTCATTCATATTATAAAAAGGATTGTCCAATAAATATTCTTTCACGTTTCTTAACAAAATTCCTCCTGGCAGACTTCTTTTTTGTAAGGGTATTTTATTCCAAATTTTAATTAGGTTGTTATGTACATTTTTTTGTATAAAGCTTTATGAAATAAATAATTTAATTTCTTATCTTTTCTCTAAAAATTGAAAAAGAAGTAGTAAATATACCTCAAATGTATTAAATTTATCAACTTAACCTCAAAAATTTCTAAACAAAATAATGAACGAACCCGGAACGAACTGATAACTGACATAGATACAAATCGGCTGATTTCAAGATTTATACTCTACAAATTTTGGACTTCCCGATTTTCACCGAGGTGAGGATAACGTCGTTTACTCGGCTTTCGCTAAACGTACGGAAATTACGTCAGGCCATTGACATACTACACAATGGACTGCGCGTTCCTTATGTTAGAATGCAAGTGGAATGTTGTCAACATAATAGAGTCATTTTAGGCAACCCACATTACGCATTAAGGGCAAAAAGCTGCGTAATTCTATTAGAAACACAAGGTGTTATTAAAGAGAATACTACAAATTGTTACAAATACGATTTTTGACTGGTTTTTAATTGAAAACAATATTAGTTGTAATTGTTTATCACAAATATAAAAGAAATACAACAATTGTTCAAATTACAAAAAATTAAGTACATTTAAAAATAAAATAAAGATACCTACTAATTCCAAATTGTAATTTTAAATTTATGGCATATTTTGTAGTTAGTCCCTGAAATTAAACATAAATAAGTTATTTGTGAGGGTTGTGTGAATAATAAACATTACCCTTAATGCCCTTAATCTGTATTGCTGGTTGCCTAACATGCTGACAACACAATTTTTTGGGACGCGCAGTCTATTTATAGTAGGTCGATGCGTCAGGCGCTAAGTTATTACCGCATGCCTTAACACAGATTAAAAGTGCGCATGCTTAGATGTCAAATAACGCGATCCTGTAAAAGCGAATGCCGTTATGTGACAATGCAATATCTCTCTCTTGTTTGTGGTGTTATTTTGTTATTATTTGGTTAATGAGCTAGTGAAAAACATTATTATGACTTATGAGTTACAAATATTGCATTGTGCCTAAATGTAAAACTAAGAGTATCACTACAAATATGGTAATTTTACATTCAAGATTCTCCAAAATTAGTTGGTTGACAGACGTCAGCAAGAGGTTAGGACACTGCGTCTACTTTGGACAAATTATCCGACTAACAGATATCGTCATTGACTTCACGCCAAACTGTTTGCAGTCACGTGGTTTTGTTTACAAACTACGGCATAATCTAAATATTAATTTTACGGAAAATAAATTTTATTTTGAATTTCTTTTGTTATAATCGTTTTCTTCGTAATGGAAATTAAGAGCAAGCATTTTAAAATTTCATGCATCTTCCCTATTGTATGAACTACCCCAGACTATGTTGCCATTACTCAAATGCGAGCGGAAAATAAACTATTCATAGTTTTCAGTCATTGTTTGCAAGTTTTTTTTTTTAAGAACATAGTAAAAAACTTGAGCACCTAGTTTTTTACAAAGACTGTAAGGCTTCATCAATTGTAAAACCCTGAAACTTCACACAATCTCCTTTGTTAACAGGAAACTAAGCATAGTTAGTTAGTTCCGCAATCGTCCCAGAGATGGCGCGCGTTGTGTCGGCATCTGCAAATTACAGACATCTATATAGAATATTGTAGAATATTGTTAGAGGATTCCAGAACCATTTACTTACCTATATAAATAGAGTGGCCTCACGGATAGTGAAAAACATTATTATGAGTTAGTGAGTTCAGATCAGATCAAGAAGAAATAAGCAAAATAATAAAGTGATTGACATATAAAATTATAGTACCTACTCACTGTTATATTAGTGAAGTAGTAGTTGTTGTAATTAGTACGTAAGTTAATAAACTAGTGCTTAGTGTTACCCTGGTGTTATAATTTCCGAACCCACAGTACAAAATATTTACTAACACATAACAGTATTATTAGCGTTTGATTCATGCAAGGTACAGTCATCAGCAAATAATAAACATTTAATAGGACTCATATAGAGAAATACATCATTTATATAAATAATAAAAAGCACAGATCCCAGGACAGACCTTTGAGGCACTCTGTGCTGAATTAATGACAAATCAAATGACACCTCATTTAAATATACTGATATCGATAGGAGAACAATAATGATATGTAATAATGTTCAAAGTTTTGTTAGTAAGGTTTCATGTGAGACTCAGTCAAAGACCTTGGAAAAATCACGAATAGCCCAGAGATTCATCAAGGCCCTCAACTATGTCACCCAGTAACCTATGACTTTCCCCTTCTAAAATCGTGCTGCTGACTAGAATGTAAAATTTGATATGTATAGTTGTCAAGTTTATTTTTAACAATAATTTGGAATAATTTGGGAAAGTCGAGAATCATAGAAATGGGTCTATCTCACCTTTTTTAAAAAAAGAAATTTTAAGAAATGTTAATATAAAAACTATATAAATATAAATATACCCATACCCTTGGCTAAAGCACAAATTCATATGACATCTTAAAAATGTTAGTTTATACTTTATGCTACAGCAATTGAGAATTCATATTGTCGAAGAAATTGAATAGTGGCAGGCAATTAATGTCCCTGGGATGTTTGAACATGTACACTAGTTGATGGAAACAAAAACAAGCATGTATTATGAATAACGGTGGTCATTTTCAACATTCTAATTTTTGTTTTATTAAGTTTTGCTTTTTTTAATACCTTACTCTTTCCGCTGCGTTTCCCTGCTTTTATATTTATTTTGGTTGTATTTTACTCGAAAATAACTATTTCTAGAAAAATATTACAGGAGGTAACATTTTTGATATTTTAATTGTTAAGTTGTTAATAAATTATTCTGAAAACTTAAAAAAAAATTAATAGCGTACCATTTTTTCCCTATAAGAATCTGATATGGATATGCCTGTGTACATCCTTGGTGCTCTCAAAATATTTTTACTTTTAAAAATTTTAAATTTCAGTAACATACATGAATAAAAATAAATGTTTTCTAAAAATTTGTCACCCGTAACTCGGAAACTAAGTTGTTTAGAATATGGATTCACATGAACTTTTCTTCCTAAAATAACCTAAAGGATCAACATCAAAATGTACTTAATGACCACTTCTTAATAATGTTTATATATTCTTTAAACTAACTTTCCCTAATTTTTATAAATTTTTATTTCATACATACATTCAGCACTGGTTGCCCAGCCCATAACTAATTAATTAAAGAACATATGTTCATTTATTTTACTTCCACATCCAGTGGAAGTATAATAACATAAAAAATTTCAGTTATTGTTAGTAGGTAATATTATTTTTTCTGTTCAAGACCTCAAACTCCAAGAACTGTGATTGAACCGGTAGCTTCTACTTCTAGTGAAAATCCGACAGCCAAAGATGTAAATACGTCTATAGTCTCGACTGTATCAGAAGAGACATCGTTCATAGCAGAAGAGCTTAATAAGGGGGATGTAGAAACTGTATAGTAACATTATTTTTTAGTTTAATTTATTAATTTGCTATGCAGCTTTATGATGAACAAATTTTTAATTAATAAATAAAATGTCATACCAGATTGTTTTTTTATATTGTAAATTAAAAATCATCTCTACAGATGTACTAATAATACAGCGGTGACAGCATAAATCATGGGATTTAGTCCGAATAAATGCGGGAGTTTTGAAACTTTGGGAATTTGTAGATTTCGATGCCCTGAATGAAATAAGAAAAGAAAGAGCATTAAATTTTCCACAAAAAATGCCCTATACATTTTTTCGATAAACTGAATAGTTTCGGTGCAGCAACCAATCGAAGTCGAGCATTCTTGACAAAATTATGATATTTTGCAATTTCTTGAGTTTTATGTGTTGTACTTTTGTGTTGAGACAAAATTTGTTTTCATACCTGAAAGTCCTCAAATTTACTTGTCTGCTACGCATAGCTTAGTGTTCAATACTCGTTTGAGACGGAGTATATGGTGCGTTTTTTTTTACTTGGTTGTCCCCTATAGGCCTAATCCATGACTAGCCTGAGGTGTTTCAGGTGCTTGATGTCGAAGGTCCAAGTTCGTTGTAGTCTTCAACAATACTTTCTTCGGAAATTGCTTCCGTTGCGCTGTCCACTGATTCTACCTACGTATTGATTGTTCTCCATGCTTGCAAGAAATATTTTGACTGGAGAGTCGACTTCCTTGTCGTCATGAAGCTCGTCGACTATTGCTGGTGCATTGTCGCAGCTTTACAAAATTTACAAATTTGCATTTTAACCCTGCCTTTCTAAAAAAATTTTGAAGAATGGGGCTGGAAACAGAGCAAAGCTGGGCTTACACCAGTAATAATGCTGAAAGATCCTGCTTTTGAAAAGCTACTTAAATTTCTTTCCTGTAAATGCAGTGCAGCATGTGGTAGAAAGGCAGGGTTAAAATGTTCTGTAATTTGCAACGGATAAATCTGTGACAATGCAGCAGCAACAGTCGACGACCTTCATGATGACGAGGAAGTCGACTCTCCAGTCGAAACATTTCTAGCAAGTATGGAGAACAATCAATATGTAGAATCAGTGGATAGCGTAACGGAAGCAATTTCCGAAGAAATCATTGTTGAAGACTACAGCGAACCTGGACCTTCGACATCAAGCACCTAAAACGCCTCAAGAAGCAGGCTAGTCATGGATTAAGCCTATAGCGGACAATTACGTAAAAAAAAAACGGCCATATACGCTAGCTCCAGGTGGTGTGGAAACGTGTATTGAACATTGAGCTATGCGCAGCAGGCAAGTAAATTTGAAGATTTTCAGGTATGAAAACAAATTTTGTCTCAACACAAAAACACTCCTTCATAAAAGTCGCAGTAAATCAAGAAATTGCAAAATATAATTTTGTCAAGAATGTTTGACTTCGATCGGTTGCTGCACCGAAACTATTCAGTTTATCGAAAAAATGTATAGGCCATTCTTTGTAGAAAATTTAATGCTCTTTTATTTTCATAAGAACATTTTTTGCCGTATGAGGCACCCGAAGCGAGATATTTAAAAGAAACTGTTTTTGTGCGCCATTTTTTCAATATGGCGGCGCCGGCGGCTGAGATCACATTTCGCATTTTCTCTTATTTCATTCAGGACATCGAAATCTACAAATTCCCAAAGTTTCAAAACTCCCGCACTTATTCGGACTAAGAATCTACGTATCGACTGTACTATAATAGAAATACAAAATATTCATACAAATAAATTCTTACAAATAAAAATAATGAAACATAATAGCATGAAGACTAGGTGATTTTTTTGGAAACTTATCATTACAAGTATTGCATAGTGTTTTGGCGGGATACCGAATACCGGATATCCGGCGTACTTCTTATACCGGATACCAGATATCCGGCCAACTATCCGGCCTACATTGAAAGTTAGATTGAAAACACGTTTTAGCAAGATCGGCGACAAAAAATACTTACCGGCAACTCTTTTAGACCCCAGATTTAAAACAAGTTTTTTTTATAAGAATCAGAATATCCCGTCAAATTATTCTGCCGGAGGATTAAAAAAATACTTGTGATGATTCATATTCAAGCAGTGATAGTGAAAGTGGTTCTTCTCCTTCTAGTAAACAAAGTAAGAGACACACAAGATAATGTTACTGTTGATATTCAATTGAGGAAGTGGCGAAAAAAAATAGTAGCGTTAATGAAAACGTTTCGGAGAAAAGTTTAATGGACAAGAAGATTGATTGATTGATTTATTATTTGAAGGTCACAGATTCAAAGAAATAGTGACATTAACTCCAATCAGTATATACTTTTATCGAAGTTTGTAAAAATATATCTTTCAGCTCCTTGCAACAGTGTATACAGTGAGAGGCTCTTTTCAGAAGCTAGCAACGTATACGAAAAGAAACGCAATAGTCTACTCGTTTTTATTCACCATAATTTACCATTGGTAAACTTTAAATATTAATTTAGTAACTAATCTATAGATATTGCCAGTTTTTAGTAATAATTGTAATGCAGGATAAGTGAAAAATAATAAAACTGTTTCATTTATTATACCAATTTCATTTTGTAACTATCCGGTTTTTGCCGGATATTAGGTCACGACCTTGCCGACCCTGTATAGCACACAGGGTCGGCATAGTTAAAAAAGTCAGCAGTTAATGTGTTAAAAACTAAAACCCCTACAATTAAAAAATTGCCGCTATTGCTCAGAAATCTGTAGGAAAAATCCATAAAATCGAAAAAAATTAAAATGCGAAGAACCTGATTTTTTTTTAAATATACCAAAATAAAGTAGTTCTAAGATTTCTGTGGATTCAAAAACTATATTTATTAGAGAAATAACAAAATGTTGAAAAAAATACAAAATAATTTAGCTCTTAAAATATTTGATTCGTTTATGCATATGATATATCTATTATAACTATATTTTCATAAAAATCACCTTCATCAGTCAGGACTGTAGATGCACAGTTAGCACACGCCTCCCTGCTGCACACCATGCAGGCTGAGCTGTAACCCAGTTTTTCTGATTTCGCAACTTTGGCCGCAACTTGTTTTGTCATTTGCAAAATATTATTTTAATAAATTTTCAGGCGCTGGTTGTTGATTCATTGGGTTTGGAAAAATTTGGTAGTTTCCAGCACCAAATATATATCAAATCGATACTCAGCCATACTTGCACCTGTATGTGTACTTTCTTTTGGTAATCTAGACAGGGCTGGATTATCCATAAGGCTAACTGGGCTATAGCCTATTGGCGACAATGCGTGAAGGGGCGCGCGTTAGGGAATTATTTTGGCTCCTCCCCGCTAATCAATTTTAGTTTTCGAGAAAAAAATTTTTTTCCCATTCCTTCTCCCTGCTCATAAATTTTGAAACTTGGATGATAATTTTTTTGTCTCGTATTCTCCCCCTCGCTCGTCGATTTTGAATTTGGACAAAAATGTTTTATTTTCAGATTCCCCCCGCTTATCAATTTCCGGCCCTGGTTCTAGAGCTGTGCCAGTTGTTCTGGATAAATTTGCAGATTTACAGTATTATTTCTAGTATTTGTAAAACATATCTATATTTATTTAAATCAAACGCAGACTTAGGAGCGCAATA
This sequence comes from Rutpela maculata, assembly GCA_936432065.2. Taxonomy (NCBI): domain Eukaryota; kingdom Metazoa; phylum Arthropoda; class Insecta; order Coleoptera; family Cerambycidae; genus Rutpela; species Rutpela maculata. Next base: position 52,745,911 of record OW386290.2, on the reverse strand, counting down.
TAAAGCTAGAATACATTTTAAACCAGCCTTCAAAGTATTAAGAGTCTTGATTTTGTTTCACAAAGATTTAGGTAGTGTCCTGTAAATCGTCATATTTTTCAAAAATTTTAGCAAACATTTCGTACAATAAGTCTAAATAACATTTAAATAAATACAAGATTGACAATGCCAAATAAGTCATTATTTTTTTATCTTTGAAAATTGTTTATTGAATTTTCCAACCATCTCACAGTCAAAAGTTAGGAAAAAGCAGTTTTACACCTAAAAATCATTGGGAAAACCGTTTTTCAATCGCATGATCGATTTGAATTTTCATTTTCAGCAAAAGAAATTGCATGAAAAACTGCTATAAGCAATCCAGTATGCCTGGATTGCGAGAAATTGTAACATCGTTTTTTGTAAAAAAAAATATACGATTTTAAAGTAAATTTTCTCTGCTTTCTCATGGTGTAATATGCATTTATTTTTAAAATTTGCAAATACATTTTATTTCCTATTGAAGTTGCACCATTCGCAGTGGTGTGAACTTTTAAAAAAATTACTAATTAAAACATTTTCGCACTACAATAATAGTAGATGTGTAATGAGAGAGCTGCTGGCTCATAGTTGTCTTCAGGTCAAATGAACACCTGGCATGAATTCCAAGAAAATCAATGACCTTGAGATAATAGAGGGTGGAATAAATATAATGAATAACCCTGTACCTAGACGCCACAAATCTATATGGATCCGCAATGGAAGGATACCTGCCCACAAGTGATTTTGGATGACTTGAGAAAGAAATTCACCAAAATGTTTATGTTCTAGAAGTGGACTTGGAATATCCTTCAAACTTGCAGGATGACCATAACGATTTACCATTCTGCCCTGAGAAAATGACTCCTCCGAAATGCAAACCTTCCAAATTAATTCCAAACTTACGAAATAAATATATCATCCACTACAAAAATTTTAAACGATATGGTATGAAATTAAAGAAAGTGCATAGGATAATAGAATTTTCCCAATCACCCTGGTTGAAGTCATATATCGATTTAAACACAAATATTCGAAATTCTGCTAAAAACGAGTTTGAGCAGGATCTATTCAAGTTGATGGTGAACTCAATTTTGGGCAAAACCATGGAAAACGTTGATAAAAGACAAAACATTAAACTATTCTCATGCTGGGAAAATAAAAAAAGGTGTATTAGGTGCCAGAGCGTTAATAGCCAAAGCACATTTTAAATCCTGTTCCATATTCGATGAAAATTTTGTGGAGAAATTAAAAGTTGTGTATGACAAACTACTCTACGTAGGCTTTTCCATTTTAGATATATCCAAGACAATCATGTATGAATTAATATACTATACGATTACATCAAATCCGCATATGGAAATGAAGCAACTGTCCTATACACAGACAGTCTAATTTTAGAAATATTTACAGATAACGTTTATGATGACATCAAAAAAAACATCCAATAGTTCAATACTTTAAATTATAATGTCGATAACATCTATAATATACCCAAAACAAAGTATGTGGTAGGCAAAATGAAGGACAAATACGCTGGAAGACCGAATTTATGGTACTGGTGCGTACTGCGTTAAAGCCAGTGATGTAATGGAAAGAGCGGAAGGTGCTTCTAAGAATGTCGTTAAACATCAAATGGATTTTTCAGACATGTTCAGGTTGTCGAAAATGGTAGTTTAATATTCCATAAAATGTCTATATTTAAATCCACTTTACACACTATTCACATCAAACTTAAAAATAAAGTCAACTGATGATAAAAAGGATGTTATACCTGGAGATGTGAGAACTTTGGCTTGGGGACATCATCTAATTACTGAGAGTAGTGATAAAAATTTTGATATTTTGCTAAAATACGCTGACGTTTGGACATGAAGAACCTGAAGCAGTATGGGATAGTGTTAATTTAGATGAGTCTGTATCAGAATGGGATAATTGTTATTTAGATAATTTTGATGTCGATTCATTAGATTTTTAATTTATATTTAAAAGCATACATTATTGTTTAGTTATAATTTATTTTATGTATTTATTAAAGATCGTGTTAATACACAAATCGTTTCCATTCGTCAACAACAACAGAGACATTACTTAATATTTATATTTAAAATTATTAGTTAGAACTAAACAATAGGGTGATTAATAATAATAATAATAATAATAAACTTTATTCAGTTATACCATAAAAATAGTGTAGAACAGGTCAAAATAGCAAGATAAAAATAAATAAATTAGACAAATAAGTATAAACAATTAAATGTATAACACATATTACAATTAAATAATATTACTTTAGATAGAACAATCGAAATGGTGATTAAAGTATTCAGAGATAGAATAAAATGATTGACGACTTAAATATATTTTTAATTTCACTTTGAACTCCTTTGTTAACAAATTTTTATATTGATTTGGTATTTTGTTATAAATCTTAATTAGCTGTGTTACTACGTTTCTTTGTATTTGCGTAAAAGTGGTTTGTGGCTGACATAGCACTGATGTTGCACAACCCCTGGTGTTGAAAGCGTGATTGGTTTCATATCTAGTGAATAATTCTTCATAGTTTTGTTTCACAAAACATGCACATTGGTATATGTATAAGGATGGTAAGGTAAGTATGTTTTTGTCTTTAAAAGTTGCTCTACACGTTTCTCTTTTTTTTAGATGGAAGATACTTCTGATGCAGGATTTTTGTAGCCTAAAAATTCTGGGAGAATCAACAGAATTGCCCCAGAAAATAATTCCATATGTGATTCTGGAATTTACATAGGAGTAGTATGCGCTGAGTGCTGCTTCTTCATTGACAGAACTGGACACAATGCGTAGTGCATATGTAAATGAGCTTATCTTTTTGGCAAGGTACTGGACATGTTCTTTCCAATGTAGTTGGGAGTCTATTTCAATGCCTAGGAATTTTGTGTGTTCGGTGGTTGTAAGGATATGATCATTATAAGCTATTGTGAATGGCTCTTCTTTCCTTAAACTAAACTTCATAAGGTGAGTTTTTTGAATATTATTTTTTAAGTTGTTGCATGTATACCAATTTTCTGTTTTGTCGATCGTGCTGATAATTTCTCCTTTTAATTCTTCTTCAGATTTTGCTCGTATTATAAGTGAATTATCATCAGCAAATAGGTTTACTATATGGTTTACAATATCAGGCAAGTCATTTGTGTACAGTAAAAATAAAATTGGGCCTAAAATGGAGCCTTGCGGCACCCCCTTCTCTGGTGTTTTCCAATTTGAAATAATCTCCTCTCCTTCATCTATTGTCATTACACACTGTTTTCTATTTTTTAGATATGATTTGAGAATATCATGTACATTTCCTCTGAAACCCATTATTTCCAATTTTTCCAATAGTATGACGTGGTCGACACTGTCAAAGGCCTTTGACAAGTCCATAAACAGAGAAACAACTTTTTCTTTAAAGCTAACAGCCTCCAGTATTTCACATATAGCAATATATACTGCTCTTATAGTTGACCTTCCTTTAATATATGCACTCTGCATGTTCGTTATTATTTTATTTTTTTCTGTAAAATCCAGTATTCTGTTTAGTAATGCCTTTTCAAAAATTTTTGCTATTATTGATATAAGGGCTATGGGTCTTTAGTTAGAGATTTCTGTTTTACTACCTTTTTTATATATTGGTTTAATTATAGTTTTTTTTAATTCATCAGGGAATATTCCTTTTTGAAAGCATAAGTTAATTATATAGGAGAGTGGTTTTGAAAGTTCTTCAGCACAATGTTTAATAAGTTTTGTTGGTATTTCATCAGCTCCGACAGCAGCGGTGTCTTTTAGGGCATGTATTATATTAAAGATCTCCGTAGGCGTTGTTTCATATAGGAACATTGTCTGGTCATTTTTACAGACATGGTCAAAAGTTTTTGGAGCATTCATATTGATATTGTCGCATATATTAATGAAATAATTATTTATTTCATCCAAAATTTCTTTTTTGCTTTTGTTCTCATCCCCTTCTAGGTTTCCAATCTCAAATTTTGTATCCATCTCCTTACCAGTCATTTCTTTTACTAGGTCCCAGGTTGCTTTGACTTTATTGTTTGCATTTAGAATGTAGTTTGAGTGTGATGTTTTCTTTGTTTCATTAATTAACTTCTTAAAATCTCTGCAATAATGTCTATAATATTCTTTTGTTACATTTCCCTTTAGCATTTCATCATAAAGTTGTCTTTTAATTTTGCTCTTTGTTCTTATTTCCTCATTTATCCAGGTTCCATTTTCTTGAATATGGCAGTTATGCATTTTTTTGGGATATATATCTTCCAGAGTTTCTTTTACTATATTTAAAAATATGTCTGTACTAGTATTTGGGTCCTGTTCAATCACTAATTGGTGCCAATCAACTGTCCCAATTTGCTTTTTAAATATGTCTTTTTTGTCATCAGTAATAAGTCTTCTCATTAGTTTCGTCTTCTTGTCTTTTTGAGTGTAGTTCAGAGGCATGATAATTTGTATTCCAAAGTGATCACTAAGTCCATTTTCGTCAATAATAGTTTCATATTCTGAGATGTTTACAAATATATTGTCAATCGTTTTTCTAGATATTCGTGTCGGTTTGTCTATAGCAGGTGTTAAGTTAAATGATGTTATTAAATCAATGAAAGATTTTACATTTTTTTCAAGCGGGGCTTGTAAATCTAGGTTAAAATCTCCACATACAGCTATGGTATGATTTTGATTCTTGATTATTACATCAGATAATATGTCTTCAAGGGTATTTATAAACTCTTCCATGTTAGAAGGAACTGGAGGACGATATATGTTTAAAATAATAATTTTAGGATTTAAAATCTCTACAGCACTGCATTCTATTACTGATTCTATGCTTTTTTGTTTTAGATATCCCAATTCTTTGAACTGCAGATTGTTATGGTCGAATATACAGCTACCCCCGTGTATGGAATTTAACCTTGTAAAACATGAGGCCATCTTATAGTTCTTAAGTTTAAATAAATGTTCTTCGTTATTCTTAATCCATGTTTCTGTTATAGCAATTATATCAATATTGTAATTTAGGTTGTTTAGATATATAGCCAGCTCATCTATTTTATTTGTGATACTTTGTAGATTTTGGTAAAAAAGTCTGAAAGATTTATTATTTGCTTTCGCTTGCGTTTTTGTTTTATTTTTTATTAAGCTATAAAAGAATTTCTGTTTGTTTCATTTTCTTGATCTTTGTATTCCCATTGCTTTTTAAAATTAAATCTCCTAAAACCAACCCCTTTTGGCCAGAACCCAGGATCATATAGTCTATCTTTAAATTCAAATTTTGTAGCCACCATAAAACACTGCCTTGGATGATTTCCATTTTTCAGTTCCCTAACCGTGATATTTTTCTTCTTCTGAACTTCCTAGTTTTTTCATTATATATTTTTTTATGTCACTCTCTCCAACTTTAGGTATTACCCTATATAAGTATAACTACACTTTGAGTTGTGCACCTCGAAACACTTGGTTTTCTTCCTGTGTAGCTTGTCCAATTTGTTTTCTCCTCTGGTGCATATTTCCTCTATCACCTCTTTGGTTATCTTGATTTTGGTTGTAACTGTTTCTATTTTTTTCTTTTTTGGAATCTGAAACCGTCCTCATCCTGACTATTTTCATCTCTTGCTACTGTTAGTTGAGTCTCGTTATCATTAATTATATTTAATTGAGCAGCCTCTAGTTCTCTATGATTATTAGTTTGTTTTTCGGAAAATCTTGTGTTTGTTGTTACTTTCAAAGTTCCCTCCCTGCTTTGTTTTGCATTTATTTGACCAGAAGACATCTGTTTACTAGTTACTGAACTATAAGATTCCTTGTTATGAATTTTTTCTTGCACACTTTTATCTACTTCTTTTTTTAAGTTTGAGTCAGATTCTTTCTTTATAAATTCCACTTTTTCTTCAAGTAGTTTTTTGTTGTCTTCTAAGAATTTGTTATTACTTTCTAATAATTTATATTTATTTTCAGATTCTTCTAATAGCCTTTTGAGCATTAAATTTTCTATTTTTAATTTCTCCATTTCAATTTTACTTGCCTCATTCAATTTTTCTTGATTACTGTCACCCAGGAAGAGGTTAGATTTACAACATTTAATTATTGTATCACTGATCACCTCAAACTTATTGTATCACTGATCACTAAAACTCTAAATGGAAAATATATTAACAATACTAAACACATAGAACAAACTACAGTTTAAAAAATCTACAGACATAAAGTATATAAAATAAAATAGGTGCATTAATCAACGTGGAAATCATCATTTAATATATCATTCAAAGAATAGAATGCTCTTTTGGTAAGGTATGTTTGTATTGATTATCGGGTAAGTACTTAATATGGTTTGGAAGTTTATTATATAGTTTAGGTGCATAATAGTTTGTAGAGAATTTGCTTTTATTTACTCGATGAAACTTTATTTCAATCATTGTATTATTTCTCGTATCGTGGTGGTGAATATCATTATGATAGTTGAATAGATGAATATTGTCTCTTATCCATAGATTAGAGATTTATATAGGATACTCTTATCCATAGTAAACATTTCAGCGCATACACACAAGAGAAAGAGGGAATTTTTAGTTCGATAAAGTAAAACACAGGTATACATTATTGTTTTTATTTTTTCCACTACATATTTCCTTTTATAATAAATGTACTTAACATAAAGGTATTATAAAATTTACAATTATTTAATATAAATCATTCACACATACATGATATCTGGATTGTGAGTCTGGCGGACCAATCCACATGACTATTCCATTCAGGATGATTGTGGTGTAAGAAACAAAGTAGTTGAATCCTTAGCTTAAAATTTTGTGTATAATCCTTTGGTAACTTGGGTCGTGTAAAGAAATTCAATGGCACCAGCTGCTATCATAGTAATATCTATAAGCACACTAGTGTTCTATTAAATTAATGTGAATTTATATTCTCTTACATATTGGAGGGGGGGAAACAACTGCACACCAGATAGCATCCTAGAGGTCAATGACTGGGAACCAATTGAAATTGCTGTTTCCACGATAACATCTGGCGGACATCTACAGCCAAATCTGGACTTGTCTAGATATGTTTAAACTTGTTTGGTAAATAAAACACATGGAATATATTTTATTTCTATTACATTACAAAATTCCATAAAGATAGAATACATTTAACAGAGAACAGATACATATAATATTAAATGATGAAAACATCGCTGTGCAGAAAATTGAAGTGGTGAATTTTTCCTTGTTTCAACATATTCTAATTCACTAACAATACATTCACGAATTGGGGGTTCTGCAAGATGTCCATAATATGTTGATTTCGTTTCATCGTCGACTTTGTAATAACCACTCACATTTTTCATAACATCCTATACCTAATTCTGATGAAAGAATAGTTCATATCTTTTATATTAAACTTTTCATTAATACATCGGAATTTATAACTCTCTATGTTCTTTTGGTGTATAAGTATTTTATTTTCATCGTAAAACTGTACTTTTATCCAGTAAGAATAACCCATTTTGTCTGAAAGGTGAATGAACTGAATGACAACTGACAACCTACCTGATGACAACTGGACTTAACGGGCAGTGTTGCCAATACAAATGTTTTAAATTACCCCGTAATCTAATTCAAAATGCTCCGTTTCGCTCCCATATACGTTCAAAATCCTCTCAAACAATCCTCGGACAAGCCAGACATCAAGTTTTTATAAAACGCAACTTAATTATGATTTTCAAAGCCCCTTTTTATGAAGTAATGGGCGCTTTTCAAAGAGGTATAGTTCTATAGCCGTTCCGATCCGCGTGTAGTTTAAGGTGGCCGGAATTCCTGGTTAGATTTGCTTAAAAACATAACTTCGTATTGCATCATTTTCTCCTAAACCCTTAAATGAATTCAAACAATTTTTTTACAGGCTTTTAGAAAAAACTCTATAGAATATTATGAGAGCTATTAAAAACTCAACAATATGGTGTGGTTGACAAACTTCGGGTTTATTTTTACTAAATTCCGGAAACGTAGCCAAGCCAACAGAAAAACACAAACGTTTAACGAATGAAAATGAATGTACACCTTACCTTTCTTTAAAAATTCAAACTGCTCAGGGGGTCCTATTCTCCAGCTTGGGAGAAGTGAATCGAGGTATTTTTTCTCTTTTAATTTCATTATGTTTCCTATTTCTTTCTCTTTCCTTTCTCCCGAAATGATCATTCTCACGACTGAAGAATAGAGGTCCAGGACCCCTCCTCTTCTCCAGTCGAGAGAATGATCATTTCGGGAGAAAGGAAAGAGAAAGAAATAGGAAATATAATGATATAAAAAGAGAAAAAATACCCCGATTCACTTCTCCTAAGCTGGAGAATAGGTACCCTGGACCCATATTCCTCAGTCGAGAGAATCGTCATTTGGGGAGAAAGGAAAGAGAAAGAAATAGGAAACATAATTAAATAAAAAGAGAAAAAACACCCTGATTCACTTCTAAGCTGGAGAATAGGACCCCTGGGCTTACTCGGTACGTCGCAAAAATGTACTTATTGCCCAACAAACACAAAAGATCGGCCCATCAGCGGGCCATCACTGGGCCAGAAATGAAACTTCTGGCCCTGCGATGGCCCAATGGAGGGCCGACCTTTTGTGTTTGTAGGGTGGGTACACCAAAAAAAACTGCACTTTTTTATTGGAATGTGCCACTTTCTGTATTCATAGTTGATGTCAAAAGGTAACTTTCCAGATAGGGAGCCACTTCAAAATCTGTGCAGGTCACCAAAATGGCGGCCATTAAAAATGGCCGCCATTAGCCATACTAAATTTTTTTGTATCTCAGCTCCTAATGGTCCGATTTCTATTTTCTTTTTTTTGTTTGAAAGCTCTTATAAATAGGGCACTTTTATATCCCTATACATTTATCTCTACACGTTAAGGGTTCTGTGCAATTTTAAAAACCCTGAAAATTTCACTTTTCTCACAAATTTCATTGATAAGTTTTAATTGTGCTCAATATCCCTTTCTTTCCCCACAAAAAAAGGGTTTATATGTATATGGTGTTCCGTATATCTCAATAGAGGCTTGTTTTCATAAACAATAGTGATTTTAATTATTTTGAAAACATTTATTACATTAAGTAAACAAATTTTTACAAACAAAAAACTACTAAATACTAAGAAATCATGATGTAAGGATCCTTACATCATGCTAAGAAATATTCATGTAAATGAACAGCTTCTATAGAGCTTTTATACGACTCTAGATCACGCGCAATCATCTTTTTTATCTTCCAATTCATCCCTGGAACTAAATAATTATACATTATTATTATATTAAGGAATTGGATCAACAAAGCAATATTATGATCTTGAAATTGTGAAACGAATTTAAAAATAATCAATTAAATGCATACCTTTTATTGTATTTATTGCTGCATTGTCGACCCCCAGTGCAGTTCATACAAAGTATAGTGTGCATGGAACCTTGGCCTTTCAGCAGGAGCATCGTGTACGACATCCAGAACAACTACACTTAACTAATTCTCTGCAGGCTGCCATAATGGGAGGAAGAGAAGACCAGACCGGCGTCCACTCCCCATCAACCTTGGTCCATCCCCATCCTACTGGCCCTGGAATCTTGTCTATCACTGAGCACGCACGACCTCAAATTTGTCCTGCCTGGTATGCTGAATGAAGACAATGCTGCCTTAGTGCCTCGTTTGTTCGGGGTAGACTTTGTAGGCTGTGACTTTTTGAAGCAAAGAGAAGCTTTCTAACATGATTGACTGAGAAGTCTTCTGCATCTCTGTAGTAAAGTAAAACAGTAAACTTCTCCAGAACTAGAAAGTCTCATCAGAAATAGATTGTTGAGGTATAGAGTTGGCTTGGAAGGCTTCAGTAGCTTCAGGAAATGATTTCCACACTTTCCAGGCAGTCTGTTTCCCTTTCATTGCAAATGATGATGTTACATCTGATCCAGTGAATGCATGTTCACCCATACTTTCAAACATGGCATTGATGCTCATATGACTCTTCCCAGCACCAAAGAGAATCCACATCTCTCGAACTCGGAAGTCCCACAGTTTTGAGAATGTGAAAGAAAGATATTGCCAAAGCAACTACTTCAGTATTTACTGTGCAAATAATTATTCTTAACACTAAAATCAGTGCTTTACTAACAGATTCCCAAATAGAACTTTAAAAGTCCTCCACTATTTCTTACGGGAAAAATCCAAAAATGGGTATTTTTCAGGAAATTTGGGAGGTTGCCGAATGCAGTGGCGTCCTCAAATTTTAAATAAGAAAATCGCTAATAAGGTTTATTCATTTTCCGACCCGAAAAAAAAATGCTGTAGACCGAGCTTCTGCATTTTATAAAATGTAATGTACCGCAAGAATGCACTTTTCAGATAGTCTAAGATTCAACCGGGTGATATACAGGGTGTCTCACTTAAAACTCCCGGCGCCATTTTCTCGATAACCAAAAGCGATATTTGAATTCTGTAAGAGGTGTCTACTAGAATATATAAATGACTTCAGTTTTGAGTAAAAATGGTTATTTTACACATTGAGGTATAGATGGCATTGCGATGCAAAGAAATTTTTCGATCCTAGGAACGATGAAATGAGTTGCGTGAGGTGGAGAATTATATTCTGAGCAACTTTTATGATACGAACAATTTTCGAAAAATCACTGGTTCACGAGATATTTGAACTTCAATATAATTTTTTCGAATATAAAATTCATAACTTTTTAATCAACTCATTTCATCGTTCCTAGGATCGAAAAATTTCTTTGCATCGCAACGCCATCTATACCTCAATGTGTAAAATAACCAATTTTACTCAAAACTGAAGTCATTTATATATTTTAGTAGATGCCTTTTACAGAATTCAAATATCGCTTTTGGTTATCGAGAAAATGGCGCCGGGAGTTTTAAGTGGGACACCCTGTATACTCTGTCATCTTTTCTCATCATGAAAATTTTTATACAAAAGCTACTAGCATCATGCCTTTGATGAAACGGGCGGGTTGCCTATCAAAAACCTGGCACTAATAGTAACAATTAAATAAAATAATTGATAATAATTTATTGATCTTTTTATATAATTGGGTTGTTGACGAATTTTCAAAAATGGTGAAATATGGTAGTGGAGGACTGAATTTAGTTATATATTTAATTTGGAAGAAAAATTCTTAGCGCAACATATTTTAAAAAATTGTTAAACTTCGACTATTTGAATGTGCCGCGAAAACGGTAGTGACATCATAACGGCAGTTAGATGTGAACTTATAAGCAGAACAGATGAAGACGAATAAGTTGACATTGCTGACAAGAAAGAAAATTACTTCATATGTCAAAAGTAAATTTGACGTTTAGCTAGCAGTGATTGATGTTTGCAGTTATTGTTAATATTTTTTTACAAAACGACTAAGGCAGTATATCTGTAAAAGCTAATTCTGACATTCTACTTGCGGTAGATATATTTATGGTACCTAAGCAAATTTTTAAAAAGAGACGATCGTTTTGACATTGCAATGGTTGGAAGTGCAAAAGCTGCAAGGTATTTACGTTACAGCTGATATAGACAGTACAAACTATTGTAATTTCTGCAAGAACTTCCTTATATGTCTAATAGGTATTTTATTATTTAATTTAGATGAATTTGTTAACTATACTTTGTATTTTATTAAATATTTCCTTTTCATTGTTTTATTTCCTATTAACTATATACATGCGTATCTAACTGAAAACAACAAAATAAGTTTATCTACTAAAGAAATTAGTTATTATCCATTGATACTCACTGCTAAGAAGAGTCAGAATGAGACTTACGAAGATATCAAGAAAGGTCTGTATTATAACAAAAAATAATAAATAGGTAAGTACTTTATGCTAGTATCTATCTAAGCAATAAACAATGATATGTATTTATAACACACATAATTCAAAGGGCATTTATAACTACAATCCAACGCATTCGTAGCCTTTTCCGACTGATTGTGTTCACCGACTTTAGACGAGTTTCACAGTTTGTTTCATATAGTTTTTCAGCGGCGAGTTTTTAAATTTCCTTTCTTAATTTATATTGACCATCCTAGTATTATGGGGCGTCTAGGGAGCTTCATAAATAATCAATAGCTAACAAAAACAACTGCACTTTATTCCAACATAAACTAGATAAAATACATAAAAACAGATTAAAGACATTTCCCTCCTTTTAGGAAGTCAAAGCATGAATAACATTCTAATCTAGAGCCGTTAAGAATACACCCTGTTTTATCCACCAGTTTGGCGGGTAATTTAAATTTGTAACAGCTAGAACAAGTCTTGTAATGCGGCCGTTTTTTCTACAACATAAACCCATATTAAAAATCAAATTCCTACATTAAGATACAACTTACCACAAATAAAACGCTTAGAATACATTGTAATTTGTTACTTTACTTGACATTGAAATGGTCTCCACAATAAGAAGACTTGGTCCTTCTCTGGTGGCTTTGAATCATTCATTATTACGTTCAGCGTTTATTATTGGAACACAACAGTTTTTCTGGTGAATTGGTGGTATTATTTACACAGTACGGCAGAAAACACTATCTGTACTTATATTTATCCATAACTAGATGCTGTTAAACTATACCGAATTGTAACCTATGAACGTCGGTTGAATTTGACGTTAAATATAATGTCAGATTAAACTGTCGTGATTGTCTTTTTTCTCCGTCGCTATCAGTGAGTTTCTAAATTAGTACACGTTTCTCGTCGTTTTATAACTAACTTCTCTACAGACTGCCGTTATTATGTCATCTCCGTTTTAAATGCATGTATTTTTGTAATTAATATTATAATATTATAAGACTTTCTTTTCAACTTCTACATGTTTCTAATGATTTTTTATGAATAATTGTTACTATTTAACATAGATTCTCCTCAAATTTTAACTTAGTGCAACAACCCAATTGTAACACATTCTATGAGATACTATTCGCTGTTTTTTAGACATTTTTAACCAACTAAATTGGTGAAATATTTGTCAGTACAAAATAAAATAAATAATTAAAAAATATATAGATACAGCCTAATGCGTGGTTCGAACTCGTGACCCTTGTATTCGTCATATGTTACAGTGTACATTGAATATAAACTAGGGAACATTTTGTGGGAACGGCACGAAGTCCCAGATGACTTGGCAAACGACACTAAAGCTATGAGTATAGATAAAATGGCAAATTTCTAATAAGTTAATTTGCGTTTGTCTGTGACATATAAAAGGAGTGAAAAGTGTAACTTCTTCACCACCATCTGTCCTTACTTATTTTGTGAATGTTCAGGCTAAATTAAAAAAAATCTTTACTAAGGGTTGCCTGGGGTGTGGAACAGGATGGCCACTTCGCTCATTATTATCTATGAAATGGCTTGCCATTTTTTATGAAAAAATGTGGCGGTTGTTTATTTAAATTATTGATCATTATTTTATTTAATTGTTACTATTAGTGCCAGGTTTTTGATAGGCCACCCAACCGTTACATCAAAGACATTATACTAATAGCTTATATAAAAATTTTCATGATGAAAAAGATGACGGTATATATCACATGGCCGGATCTCTCCCTAAGAGGTCTACGTTGTAAAAAAACCCCGATCTAAATCAGACCTAAAATAAACTTTCTGTGGGGGTGGTTCCAAGCAAAATGGGATACACTGTATATTTATTTTTGCTGCGCTTTGGAGTCATGATGCCCTACAGAGTATGACTTTTTTTGTAGAGTGAAATTACTTAGAGAAGATAACATACATGACGGCTTCATGCATCACGTATAAAAAAAAGATTGTGCCGTGCCATCCATTTTTTATTTAAATATTAATGGTAGTAGGGAGTGCGACGCCCACGCAGCTGTAAAAATAGGATCGTTACCTAGGTAACGAGCACGTGGTAACGATGTCGGTCTCTGCGCATCCTATGACGATATTGTCTTCTCTAAGTAATTTCACTCTACCGCACATTTTTCATCTTTCTCTTTCTCCAGCAACTTCCAGTGGCTCAGATTGACAAGTTAAAATAAAATGCAGACAGTTTACCTAAATATGTCTCTTAGTAGCATATTTTACATTCCCATGAAATGTATCACAAACATTCTCCTATTTAATGACCTTGAGCCAGCACATTAATTGAAGATATATACACGGCGACAGGTCAAGATTTTTGCACTGTATTCACATTTCGTTTTAATACATTTTTTATTTAAAAAGCAAGATTGTTGAATGGTAACATATTTTTATGACTTCCTTTAATCCCTCTCCATCAGAAGTTTCTTGGACGTAGCTTCGAAGTTGGTTGAGAAATTAGGTGCATATATTGACGCTAACATGAGACAAGGTCAGCTTATTGTTGCAGAGAAAACCATTTGTGAGACAAGTAAGTTGCATATGGAATTTGAGTTCGCAATAGTGCACTCTGGTTTGCTGTAGGGGAAAGTAAGCATAGATAAGAAGCAATTTAAAAATAAGTGAGACGTGTTTTTTATTATTTTGTTTTTGATTAATTTCAATGAAAAAATAAAACAAAACAGGTAAAATAAATCTTTTATTGATAGAAGCTGCATCCAATTTACAGCCAATACAATAATTAACACACAACTTCTTAAATAAATTAAGACAGAAAAAAAAAGTATTTTAAAATACAACAGAACATACACGGCATATAAACTATAGTATTGTTTATTTACATAATAGATGACATAAATATAGTATCCATGGATTGTATTAAATTCTTAGGAGTTCACGTGGACAACAAGTTAACTTGGGAAAAACATGCCAATTTTCTGTGTGATAAGATGGCTAAAAATTTATTTCTTTTAAGACACCTAGTGAACTGCGTGTCCCAGGCAACATTATTAGCAGCATACCATGGACTAATCCACTCTGCAATCAGCTATGAAATTTGGCCTGGGGTCACTCTTCCCAATCTGCTGCTGTTTTTGCTATGCAAAGAAAAGCAGTAAGAATAATTGCCGGGTTAGGATACAGAGATGATTGCAGAGATTCTTTTAAAAAACTAAATATCCTAACCCTGATTAGTACATATATATTGCAGTGTCTCCTTTACATCAAAGAAAATGAAACAATGTATACACCACGTGATCAGATCCACTCATACTCTACCCATAATAAAGATCATTTGAATCATGACTTTTTACGACTCTCTAAAACTCGCGATGGAATAAGGTATCACGCAATAAAGTTTTTCAATGCTTTACCCCATCCCATCAAGGAACTGGACTGTAGACGTTTCAAATCTGTGATAAAAAATTTTTTAATAGACCATGCCTTTTATAATTTTAAAGAATTCTTAGATGCTGACTTTTCCACTATGTCTGATAAATAAGGTTTTTAATTTATTTGTTTTTACGGTGTTATTTTTACCTTCAAACACCATTTGTTTTTTTTTTCTTCTCTTCTCTTACTTTATACACTACATTATGTAGAAAATTGTATCACTTTTTTGACATGTGTAAATACTCTGTATAATGCACCAATAAAGATATTATTATTATCATTATTTTCTATGAAATTCTGAATAAAAAATTATCAATTTTGTCTTATGTTTGTTATTTCCAACGTTATTTGCATTTAATGTTTATGACACTCAAAAACATTGTAATCCTTGCAACATATTATTTTCTTTAACAACTCGTAGTAGCTTTTAACAATCTAGGTTCCTTGGCGATGTTACAGTGGTAGTACGACCTAAAAGCTCCTGACCTCCGAACGAGTCGTGATCACTCAGGCTCTTTTACATATTGGAGCTGCTTGGACTTGGGCCCTCAATTACAACTACTTTCCCTGTAACATAAAATATCCATGTAGTGTTCAAATTCAGGTAAAAACTTTGTTGTTAATATAGCATCCACAATGCTTTATATAAAAAAAAAATATTAGCCTACACTGATAAAAGTGTCAGTAAAACCGAGTAATTGAATAT
The DNA here is from genome assembly GCA_936432065.2 of Rutpela maculata. Lineage (NCBI taxonomy): Eukaryota > Metazoa > Arthropoda > Insecta > Coleoptera > Cerambycidae > Rutpela > Rutpela maculata. The sequence continues at coordinate 52,729,914 of OW386290.2, read as the reverse complement.
TTTACTAAGTAAACTTCACATAACGTGACTAAAAATACATTTTTTTTTTAGAATAATGTCAGTCGAATTAATGTTTAGCTGTAATTTAAACATGTCGTACAGTTAGGGTAAAACCTACGATTAAAGAACTTATACCTAGATACATAATGGTATTGGTTTGCTTGTTGCTAAGATAGTCATAGTCTAAGGCACTTCAGTTGCAAACATTCTGTTCCTGATTGGCTATTCGTTCTATTTGTGGCCGTTTCGGTTCAGTTCGATTATCATAATCTCAGATTAATGTTAATAAATGTGTTTTCCGATCAAAAAGTGGTGAAGAAGTCATATTTACACAGTTTAGTGACAATATATTTAGTGCAAGTGTCATTTGCAGAAAGCAGTTTGGAAAAGAAGAAAATCGAACTTTTCATAAGCAAGTGGGTATAAACTTCATAGTCGTAACATGGTGGGGTTTAGTTTATGGTGGTAATAAGGTGAATAGCAATTGAATTTTAATATCCTTTCAATACATATTTCCTTTAATATCCTTCAAGAAGCAGCATGTATTTATTATTTTATATACGTAACTCCCACCCAGACAATCTTGACATTCAATTTAAGGCTTGTTTAAGAGGACAATCTGCAGTAAGACAAAACATATTTTCATTGATATATATGAAAAGGGTACATACGTGTGGGCGTGCACCTTTGACCAATGAAATATGCCGACCAAGTAAAAAGGCGGAGAATAACATATTGTGTAATATATAAGAGAAATAGTTCAAATATATTTCTGTCGTACAGAGTCGAATTTCGCGTTGGGTGCACAAGAATTTTTATTTAAAATAATTTGAGTAGGAAAACTGAATGCGGTTGTAGTGATTCCTTAGGCAGTGGTTTTTAATTAAAAGAAAAAACTATCTGTAGGTACATAATGTATATTTACAGTGTACAGGGTGTCCTAGTTAACGTGTTATGTCCGATTTTCTCGGTAGTTTTTGAGATAAGTATTTTTTTTTTTCGGGGAATCTATGCCGCTAAGAAACATATAATTGAACATCAAAGAAGAATTGATCGGATTATTTATGTTCTTAATTGACTATTAAAGCATTAAAGGAAAGTAAAAAAAGGCATGTAAATTTTAAATATCACTTCCGGTTTACATGGCAATGGCGTTCTTTTTCTTGAAAATAGAATATTGATTACTTCCACATCCAGTGGTAGTATAGTAACAAAAAATTTTTGAATGTTTTTATTGTTCAAATAGGCTTAGACTGTCATGAAAGGTCGACATTTTAAGTTTGAGCAAAAAAAAAATTCTGCCTGTCTGTCTAACTTTTTTGTGCGCACGATTACTCTGGAACCGTTTAAGATATTGACTTGAAATTTGGTACACTTATGTACTTTAACGGGATCTGGAACTAGATTATATTTTCATCTTATTCCATCGAAGGGTTGGGTTGTAAATTGGGGTAAATGGGGAGGTAAACAGGTAAATCAAGCAGGTAAGAGTCCGTAAAATTGGTATTTAGTATATATAAGAGAAGCTAGGGTCTCGAAAAAATTTTTGACATTAGCTACCCCCATTACCACCCCTACCCCACTTTTTAAGGGGACGAAAAAAAAGTGTGATTTAGTGTATGTACAAGAACCAAAAACCTCAAAATATTTTTTTACCATAGGCCAAGAATTTTTATTGAAAAATTACCAAAAATCCTCGTTATGTTGGGGCGATGCCTATTACGAATAACTGGCAAAATAAGGATACATATATTACTTCAACATCCAGTGGAAGTATAGTAACGACAAAAAAATTTTTTAAAAATTTTTATTGTTCAAATAGGCTTAGAATGTCATGAAACGTCGAGATTTTAAGTTTGAGCAAAAAAAATTCTGTCTGTCTGTCGGTCTAACTTTTTTTTTGTGCGCACGTTTACTCTGGAACCGTTTGAGATACTCACTTGAAATTTAGTACACTTATGTACTTTAACGAGATCTAGAACTAGATTATATTTTCATCTTGTTCCGTCGAAGAGTTGGGGGTAAATTGGGGTAAATTTGGGGTAAATAGGTAAATCAAGCAGGTAAGAGTTCATAAAATTGGTATTTACTATATACAAGAGAAGCTAAGGTCTCAAAAAAAATTTTGGCATTAGCCCCCACCCCATTATTAAAGGGGATGAAAAAAAATTTAATTTAGTGTGTGTACAAGAACTAGAAACCTCAAAATATTTTTTTACCTTATCCACCCCCATTACCACCCTCTATCACCACCCTCACCCCATTACCGATGTGGGGTATCGTTTTATGGGTTTTTGAGGTAGAGAATTTCAAATATTATATTATTAAACAATTATTTCCACATACAACATTTTTTCGTTGTGAGTGACTTGGATAGAAAATCTGGATGTGGAAGTTGGGCAGCGGTTTTTTTTATTGTTAAATTAGTGTACAATATCGATAATTCTATCATTCCCAATTGAAATTAAAATTTTGTGGACATGCCTATTGAAAGTCGCATTTCGGAGATATGAACTTTACTTTGCTTTTTTTTAAAGGAACACTCCATATATGTACCATTTGAAACGCCATAAAAAAAGCTTTGTATTTATAATATAATACATGGTACTTATCTTAAACAAATTTTGTCTAATTTACTATAAATTTACAATTTATCAAATTAGCCATGGAAAACAAAAGTATGTAAATTAAAATAAACAATATGTTAGTTCTGTCTAATTTCACTTTATTTTAAATAAAATGGAGAATTTCAATAATTGATACAGTGTGTTTCACTTGAAATGGTAACACCCCAATAACTTTATTTTTTTTCCGATTTGAATCGCATTTTACTTAAGTATAGAACAAACTAGTATCTACTTATGATCAGAAAAACATTCGCCTCCTACGGTACCAAAGCCACCTGCGGTACCAAAATATGTGGAGAAAATCATATTAGGCATTTTTTTATCGGAAAATTTTGTTAATAAAACTTGTTAAGAATTGTCCAAAATGGCCAAAATTTAATCAAAATTAAAAAATGAAAAACTTGAAATTTAAAAAATTTTGAAAATAATTAGGTATTTAAAAAAAAACTGTTTTACAACTACCTGCAGCTTGGGTTTAATTTCAAACAAAATTGTCATAGTACAGTTTTCTAAACGAAAAAACCCATTCAAATGATATTTTCGGACTTGGACATTATTTTAATAAAAATTTATATATTTTTTTTGATTAAATTTTGGACTTAAGGTTTCTGAACAATTCTTTCATTAACAAAATTTTCCAATAAAAATATGCCTAATATGATTTTTTGATTTTATCCGCATATTTTGGTACCGCAGGTGGCTTTGCATTTGTAGGACGTGAATTTTTTTCTGGTAATAAGTAGATCCTAATTTGTTCCATAAGTAAAATTAGATTCAAATCGGAAAAAAAATTTAAAAAGTGAACAGACTGGGTCATATATCATTGAAAAGATTTTTCTATGGCCTTTCAAATAGTGTAAAAATATATGGGGGTGTTCTATTTAAAAAAACCGCTGCCCAAGGAATCATTACTTCCGCATCCAGATTTTCGATCCAACTCATTCACAACGAAAAAATTTAGTAATGGGGTGGGGGTGGCTAATGCCAAACATTTTTTGAGACCTTAGCTTCTCTTGTATATACTAAATACCAATTTTCTGGACTATTAGCTGCTTGATTTAGCTGGTTACCCCAAATTTACCCCAATTTACCCCCCAACCCTCTGACGGAACAAAATGAAAATATAATCTAGTTCCAGATCTCGTTAAAGTACATTTGTGTACCAAATTTCAAGTCAATATCTTAAACGGTTACAGAGTAAACGTGCGCACAAAAAAGTTACAGACCGACAGGCAGAAATTTTTTTTTCGCTCAAACTTAAAATCTCGACGTTTCATGACATTCTGAGCCTATTTAAACAATAAAAATTTAAAAAAATTTTTTTGTCGTTACTATACTTCCACTGGATGTGGAAGTAAAACCAAGGTAAAGCTCATATCTCCGAAATTCGACTTGTTTGAATTGTTTTGCTGAAATGATGTTTGGAAAATACATGTGATATCTCATAACTTTTATTTTTGAACGTATTTACGTAACTCCAAAAATAAAGAAGTTAAATGAGGTTTTAACGTTTGCACAACCACCCTGTACTGTTGACTATAATAAGGAACTTTAGTCTAGTTATTATAAAAAACACGTTCTCAAATAAATTAAACATGTTCTGATAGAACAGATTAATAATAATAATTTTTTGTTTTTATGTCTTTGGTGTTTTTCAAAAAAATTGCCGCGCTTGGATTTTACCCTATAGCCCCCCCCCCCCTAAATCCGCCACTGACTGCGCTCCGTCAGAAACCCTAAAATACCTATAAGCATGTTTGGAGCATATTTAATGTCCGATATATCAAAAAATATTACAGCTAGATCCTTATATGTTTGAAATCAGGGATAAAGGATCTAAAAGAATATGTAAAAATAAACAGGGTTTTTCATTTAAAAAGCAACCTTCATTGTTATATCACGTGACATATCCAAGCAATTGTTTTTTAATTGCATTTAAAAAAATATGTATACAACCTTACAACTCTTATACGAAACTTTTTTTTGTCTCCAATAATAACATAAATAAAGGGGGTCAAAATATAGTTATAATTCGTCCGCTGTCTTGGATTCCTAAATTTTTACCAAAAATTCGTAACCCGCATCCCGAAAATCCCCAGATATCGATTTTCATTCGAATAGGATCACAGATGACAAAATTCATCCGCCATCTTGGTTTTCTAAATTTTGACCGAAAATTCGTAACCCGCATCCCCGAAAACCCCCAGACATCGATTTTCAGCCAAATAGGACCATAGATGACGAAATTCGTCCGCCATCTTGGAGTCCTAAATTTTGATAAAAAATTCGTAACCCGCATCCCCGAAAACCCCCAGATATCGATTTTCAGCCAAATAGGACCATAGATGACGAAATTCGTCCGCCATCTTGGAGTCCTAAATTTTGATCAAAAATTCGTAACCCGCATCCCCGAAAACCCCCAGATATCGATTTTCAGCCAAATAGGACCATAGATGACGAAATTCGTCCGCCATCTTGGAGTCCTAAATTTTGATCAAAAATTCGTAACCCGCATCCCCGAAAACCCCCAGATATCGATTTTCAGTCGAATAGGACTATAGATCACGAAATTCGTCCGCCATCTTAGATTCCTAAATTTTGACCAAAAATTCGTAACCCGCATCCCCGAAAACCCTCCGATATCGATTTTTAGTCAAATAGGACCATAGATGACGAAATTCGTCCGCCATCTTGGAGTCCTAAATTTTGATCAAAAATTCATAACCCGCATCCCCGAAAACCCCCAGATATCGATTTTCAGTCGAATATGTCCATAGATGACGAAATTCGTCCGCCATCTTGGATTCCTAAATTTTGACCAAAAATTCGTAACCCGCATCCCCGAAAACCATCCGATATCGATTTTTAGTCAAATAGGACCATAGATGACGAAATTCGTCCGCCATCTTGGAGTCCTAAATTTTGATCAAAAATTCATAACCCGCATCCCCGAAAACCCCCAGATATCGATTTTCAGTCGAATAGGTCCATAGATGACGAAATTCGTCCGCCATCTTGGATTCCTAAATTTTGACCAAAAATTCGTAAACCGCATCCCCGAAAACCCCCAGATATCGATTTTCAGTCGAATAGGATCGTAGATGACGAAATTCGTCCGTCATTTTGGATTCCTAAATATCTTAGCAGTATGAGATTCCTCGGAAAACCTACGTCAGATTGGATTTTGAACCATAAACTTATCTCAGAAACTACCGAGAAAACCCAGCATAGCGCGTTGACTGGGACACCCTGTACATTTTGCTTGGTAATAATTTCGAATAAATTGATTTCTGACCTAACTAAAAACCGCATTCAAATTTTCATAATAAAATTTGTAGGAGTGTTTATACAAAACCGGTCCTCTCTATTTGGCACCTTTTATTTATGTATTAACATTTTCAAGAATTTCATCTATTAAGTAATTCCTGTAAGATAAAATAATTTATAAATAAATTTAAGATATTACCAGAACTCCTAAATGCTTCCCTGGCAAGCATTCATTCGCGTCAGGTCTCCATGACAACAAGTTCCTCCCTAAAGTCTGAGAGCGTGTAAAGCTATGCGAATGCCGAGGCGAGTGCCATCTATTGACGGCAAAATTGGAAACTATTTATTGAATCTATGTTTGAAAATTAAGAGGTTATATTTTATCCACGTAATTAATTATGGACTATCTAGGTCGTCACGATTTCGTTTTTTGTAAATTCCAATTTTTCGACGTCCATTTTTTCGTTGATCACGTGTTTTTGACTAAAACAAAAAAATAAAAACGTGACGAACTAGAATATATATTTTAATACATACGTACAAAATTTGAAGTTTCTATCTTCAAAAATAAGCCGAATAATTCGTTTCTTCATTTCACTGACCGCAGATTATACTCTTAATTTGTGAAATATGCCATTCAATAGTCCAGAAACAATAAATTATAATGACCAACATTCAAATAAAAAATATTAACAATTTAGTCATATAAATATGGACTTTTTAATGGACATATAATGTGACTATGTTAGGAGCAAACAAAGTATATAGTGAAGAGATAGCTGTTATGTATATAAGTATAAGTTCTTTAATCGGAGGGTAAAACTGTAATTTTACTTTGAAATTTTAATGCTTTATTTACTTTTCCCTGTACAAATTTATTTTACAGCAGAAAATTACAACAATAAAAATTCAATCATCAGTACTGTAAAATCGCAGGACTCGTATCTGAATTTTCCTACTCTGATCCTTCCACTTCCAGAAGGCTCTAACCCGATTGGGTAGATACAACAAATTAACTCTGGTCTGGATACCGGGCCACTCTGGCAATGAAATGGCCAACTCCTTAGCCAGGGAAGGTGCGGTTCAAAATTTATCGGACCCGAACCAGTGCTTGGCATATCGGCAAGCACTGCGAAAATAACCATCTTGGCCTGGACCGAGAGGAAAATCGTCCAGAACTGGCAAGAACTACCAGGATTAGTTCATTCAAAGGAGTTTATTACATATCCTCTGAAGTTCAGAACTAAAAAACTATTAGAGTTAAATAGGTCGCACCTAACAACTCTAGTGGGCCTATATACGGGGCACTGCAGACTGAATCACCGCCTACACAGACTCAGAATAGGAGATAACGCTGAATGCCGACTGTTTGGGGGAGCATGAAACGGCAGCGCACGTTTTATGTACCTGTCCTGCTGCAGAAAGAACCAGGTTCTCATTTTCAAAGGGCAACTGCTACCAGAGGACCTGGACAACCTCTCACCCAATAAGGTAGTCGGCTTTATCAAAAGGCTGAACCTATTGGGTGAAATATAATTAGGAGTGAGCCACAATAGACCAGATGGTCGCAGTGGAGAGTCTGTTACTAGCCCACTCACATTTCAACCTAACCTTCCACTTCATCACACAGAGCATGTCGTTATTTTGCATCACTCAATCACTGATGTATGTTGTTGTGTACGCGTGGATATAATTTTAACTTTGTTCTGTTAGTTTTAGTGGTTAGTATTGGTAACAAATCAAGCAACTGGTGAGTATTATTCCATTTATTTATTCTATATTATTTAATTATTGTATGCCAATAATGTATTGAGTTTTTCGCAAGTTTGCGATGATAGCAGCACACTTTTTGCTTCTTCTAAAGCCAGAAGTTATTATGGGATTAAAGAAAAAATATATATATATTGTTCCAGATATTCTTGACGAGGTTTAAGGTACTTATATATTAAAATGAACTTTTACAGTTTTAAATATAATTTGGCATAGTACACTCGAATTTTCATGAATTTTCATTATAAATAATATAGTCCGTTTAGTTTCGGAGTACTCGATTCGGAAAGTTTGACAAATATACACCTTACCTGACATAGTAGAGCTCGGATGCACGCTAGGCTAAGTTAATTTTTGCACTTAATACCACAATTTTTTAGAAATATGCTTTAAAAACTAGCATAAAATTAAGTAGTTTCTTATTAGCACTTTGTTAAAACCCTGAAAAAAACGTCCGTCTAGTATAAAAGTTATTAGAAGTTTAATCAACTTTAAGTCCTATACTTGTTAGGTTTGTTATGTATAAATAAAGCAGCTGTTGAAATTGATTTGCAACGCTGCATATTTCGAAGGTGGCACAAATATTTAAATTTTTAAAAAGTACAAAATTAATCGTAGTAATATCATCGTGTTGTATTTTTACGGAGTTGCAGAATTTTATTTATATTTGATTGCTTCATGCACTTTTCCTGTACATACAACCGAAACGAATGAACAATTTTTGCAAAAAAACATTCCAAATTGAAAGTAAACCACGTTTTTACTTTTTAAGTCTTCCAAAGAAAAAACTAATGAGCATTCTAAACATTTTAGATTTTTACCAAGCTCCTTTACGTTAATCATGCGATTTCCTTTACAACCATGACCTTGGCATTCAGTAGAAAAGCTATAATCGGGTTTATTATTTCTAATACCTTCTTTAAGTCTTAATTGTTTTTTAGGGCACTTTTTTAAACAAACTTGCCTTTATATTTTAGTGTTCTGACATTTTTAAATATGCTGCGTTATTATTTAAGATTATTATCTATTTCTAACTTAATCTAAACTGAAAATACATTTGGCAAAAATTAACAAGCAGTGACAAGCCGATTAATATATGACAGTCATATTTAATTCCGTGTTGCCAAATCTTTTTACTTTATCTCTCTCGTGTTTTAATTTATTAAATCCACCGCTAGATTCGTTCTTATCCGTATACAAGTACCTTAATGGAACATGTGATGGAGTTTATTTTATTATTTATACTTCAGAGTTTTGTTCTATTTGTGTTAATTTTGTATTTTCATTAAAAGAATCTGAAAACATTTTCTACTACTTTTATTTTTGGAGAGGTACAATATAACTAGAAAAATATTGGATTCTGGTGAAATTTGAAACATTATTAGTAGTGCTCCTCCACTTTTTCATACTCGGTATAGTTTCGACAACAAATTTGGCATTATTAAAAGGCATACAACTGCAAAAACAGTTTCTATGGGTCGCGTGCGCCGACCTCACAGATTTTGAGACCTTAGGAAAAACAAACAGCTGTCATTGAGAAATTCGCCAATTAAACGTGTTTCTTTAAAGTAAATTTTGCTGTGTTTGTGCCATATAAAAACTTGTTTATTTAACATCTACAACTATTCTTAATAATGGTATATCAACAATTTTGTTCGTCAGAATGACGGTTAGTTCGTATTTTGCAGAATTGTCTACTGATGTAGAGGTTAGGTATACTGCTGCCATGGAATTAAATCCTTATATTTTGAGAAAAAAAATACTTTAGTACGAATATTGATGTATTTCCAAATGTTACACTTAGGGATATTACAATTTACTTGGTTTTTGATACAGGTACGTAGACAGAAGGATGAATTTAAAGCATTCAAAAGTCATGAAGCTGTTTGTGGTTAGGTGAAAGAAGTACTCTGCAAGAAATTTACAGAATAAAAGCTTGTTACAAAGGTAATAATTAGTTATCAACCATGTTTTTCATATAGCTTGCCTAATTAAATGTTGCTTTATAAATATATTACTAATGTAAAAATTAATTTTTCAGGTTATGAACTTTTAGCATCATGAACAAAAGTCATTGGACCCCTTGGATAATGGCAGATTCGGATGGTTCCCTAATGCTCACTGGAATTGTGTTGCCAGTCTAGACAAAACATGTTCACCACTTAATAGGAAATCTTTCCTTTTAGTTTTTTGGCAATAAACATGGCTATGGTTGGGGGTTAACCGCTGTAAATTTTGTGAAAAAGACACCTTATAAAATAAACAATGAAAGACTGTCGTACCTACTGAACTATTTGAAGTATGTAAAAGACATACACAATTTCTTCCAGCGGTTAACCTCTCTCTATAACATATCTATAGATTGGAATACGCAAATCATTGTAATTTTTGTAAAACATAAATTGTATAATATATTGCTATATAAAATGTCTAACATGTATTTTATTATTTTATGTAGGTCAGTTGTTGATTATGACTTGCATTCTATTAAATATTCTCTCCCTTGGTACAGCTCACGCTTCGCTCAACTAAAATTTAAACAAGAAATAGTGGTTAAAAATATTGACAAACCAATATAAAATGTTAATTTTCTTTACCTACCATGGATTGTTTATTGCTTATTTGAGCAGCAGTTATTATTATCACAATAAAATTCTTACGTCAACATGCAAGAACTTAAGGCATTCCTTTTAATTGCCTGGAATCGTTTAACCTAACACCTCCTGGCTGTAAATCGACGTTATTTTATAAAAACTGATGTTGTCTCGGATTGCCACACTTCCACAATTAATAATACAATAAAAGCTTGCCATTTTGTATGATATAATGTCCATAAAAACACTAGTATTACGAAAAATTTAATTCTGAGGTTCAATCAGTCGCCATTTGACAGCTAATGACAGCAGTTTGTTTATCCTAAGGTCTGAGACCTGTGACGTCACGCGCACGCGACCCATTATCCCCTAATAATAGCAACAGTGTTGTCAAATATATGTTTCGAATGCCAAAAAGTGTCGTTTCAGTTAGGGATGCCACTAATTATTCTGTTAAATCACTGACTTAATTTATTACCTGCCAATAAAAAATAGTTTTGAAAATTACCTGGTAAATCTGAAAATTACTTGGTAAAATTCATAATGGCACAAAAATTGCTAGGTAATTGACAACTATCTTACTATTAGCCGTAAACCAAATTTTGGTTAATGTGTGGTTTTACATCATATAGGTATCGCACATCCCGAGATATAGTGTAAAATATTGAGAATGCTAAAAAATGTAGGTACCTACCTACTACAAGAAGATGAAAAGGTTAGTAACAAATAACCATACCTATGCCTGTATTAGTGCTTCCTAAAGTTCTTGATCACTACTGAGATTTGTTTGAATTTCTTGCGATGGCTCCTTTTTCACTCTGCAGGGGAATAATGTGGGAACCGCATTAGCACACAGCCTACGTGTTACAAGGTTAAGATAACTAGCTTCCGAAAAATGACGGCTGCAAATCAAATAATTGTGAAGCGATAAGCCAGGCACGTACCTCATTCCCATTGCTTCTTGCCAAATTTTGGACCTAACAAGAGTAACAAGAAAGATACATGTCATTTAAATAACTTTAAGACATGTACCACACAGACTTACTTTTGGTCAATGCTTGGAAAGTGGTGCATTTTTTCCACCTCATCTGCACTGAATCCACAAATAAGACACAGGGGCATGTTTATATTAATAACAATAAAACGTCTGAAATATATATGTTTAAAGTCACAACGCTTTACAATCCACAATTCTTAAACAAAATTCTGCACAAAAATGATCAAAAAACACATACATATAAATCTTTTATCTATGAAAAAAACAGTAGAGACGTGACCTGTGAACGTAACAAACAAACAATATGGCAACTTGCGACTTGGCCACAGAAGAAGAAGCAATCTTCTTCTGTGACTTGGCGAGATCTAGCGTTGCGCCCATGATACTCGTGGTAAACCACTGAATTATATTACAAGAGAGGACAAGTTAGCAGCAGGCACGAACTTCATAAATTTATGAAGTTCGTGGTAGCAGGTTAGTAGCTAGGTGATTAAATTTAAATGTAGTAGAAAATAGGTAACAGCATTTCTTTCGATCCGCCAGATGGCAATTCGACGCAGAGATTCGACGATGAACGATATGAATATCTGGATTTGTCGGTACTAGATGGCAATATCAGAAAATTCAAAATATCCGGACTGGGTGCACACAGTGCCGGTTTTAGATATAAATTGCCCCTAGGCCCAGGTCAATTTTGCCCTTTATTTTTTTTATAGCTAATTAGGCAATCCAAACCACGTGAGACGCGTTGTGGGCAAACACCCGGCAAACATTTGTTTTCATTCGTTAAACGTTTGTTAAAGAGTTTGTTTCTCGGTTGCCTTGGCTACGTTTCCGCGAGTTAATTAAAATAAACCGCGTGTTTGCCCACAACGCCATAATTTGACATGTTGTTGGATTGCCTAATCGACGTTTGAAGAAAAAATAACAAGTTTTATTCGGAGTAAAAGCCACTTATTGTGACTGATCTGTAACTGCCACTTTGTTCGTCCGGCAAACCTACAGCCTCGTCACAAAAGTATCACTTTTACTCCTAATTAAAACAGTATACTATTTTCTTCAAACGTCAGAAAAACATGACATTTCTCAATTCACTTTTTGACTTTTTAGACTAAGCGTTGGCATTAACAATGGAAGTAAAAGTACTTTTTTCGGCCGTCCAGAAAATACACCCTTTTTGGAGAAATTATCCGCCAGAAAGTAACATTTTCGGGGGCTAGACCGGCAAGTGGGCATCGGCAAAAGCTTTTCCGATCCCTATTATTCTCTTTTCCGATGCCTGAAAGCAGCCCCCCCCCCACATCAAATTGTGGGTCCCGGTACCAAATTCACTGCCCAGACAGCACCAGATATTCTAAGAATAATTTGGGAATATACGTTTTAGAATAATTGTTTATTCATAGAAAACACCCTAGATATATACAAACTTTTGAGATTATTCATAGAATCGTCATATTGGAAAATGTCAGATAAACCTAGAATATACTTTATGAATATTCTCTAGATATTCATCATATTCTATGTTTATACATAGAATATCAAAAATGTTAAATATTAGAATATTCTTTTAGGGATAAACTATAAACTATAATCTTTAATTATTCAGATTACTACAGGAATATACCCAGAATATATAAAAGGGATAGATTATTCTATGAATATCTTATAGACATATTCCAAGTATAATCAGAATATTATGCTTAATGTTTCTATTATATTCAAACTCTCTGCTATGAATATACCAGAAATTATTTTAAAATATAGGGAAGAAATAAATTTTTACTAAATTGTAAAATTATTTATTACAAATAAGTAATAAAATAAACACAAGATTGGTAGTAAAAAAAAAATATGACAACAAAGTAGGGGGGTAGTAAAAAACCATATAAACGCCACATATATGTGGTGTTTATAGTTTTTTACTGTCTTGTGTTTTTTTTTATTACTTATTTATAAACAGTATAATAAATAATTTCACAATTAAACATGATTTTATTGTGATAAAGAGAAACATGTTTTAAACAAATCCATCATCAAAACGCACCTGGATGAGGGAAGACACTCGCAATTGTTTACAGCAGCTCCTTCAGCTTGATGTTTGTATTATCTTACTTTTCGAATTAAATAATTATATAAAAATTAAAATGTAAAATAATAACCGTAATCACCTGAAAACTTTCCACTCCTTACATATTTAGTGCCTTCTTCCTAATATGTCTAAAAATATGGGAAAATAAAACATTGAAAATATAATATTGCAGAAGTATTTAATAAACATATTTATATTTTGAATCTATTTTAAGACTAATCTATTTGAATATTTAATCAAAGTTTAGTATCAGATAATATCATCAATAATTTACAAAAAAGGTTAAAATTAAGTTAAAATATCAAATTAAACATCAATGACAAAAATTACAAATTACTAAAAAACCCGCGGCTCACATTTAGATTTTCTATCCAAGTCTCTCACAACGAAAAAATTTTGTATGTGGAAATAATTGCTTATGGAACTTTAATAATATAATATTTAAAATCGTCTACAGATGAAAATATAATCTGGTCCAGATCCCGTTAATGTATACGTGTACCAAATTTCAAGTCAATATCTTAAACGGTTCCAGAGTAATCGTGCGCACAAAAAATAGTTACAGACAGACCGACAGACAGAATTTTTTTCTCGCTCAAACTTAAAATCTCGACGTTTCGTGACATTCTAAGCCTATTTGAACAATAAAAATTCTCAAAAAATTTTTTGTCGTTATACTTCCACTGGATGTGAAAGTAAAATAAACTACAAATTTTACAGAAATAACTGTCAAATATAAACAAAAACATTATAAAATTGAAAAATCAGTTTTGTTAACGTTTTTTGTTTTTATATTAAATAGACGTCCTGCTCTGTCCCTATAGGAACCTAAAATCAGTGGCGAAATTTCAATTTTTTTTCTCGCCTGTGCATGGGACCCATACGAAGTCAAATGTATATGACGAAAAAAAATAATAAACAGGAGTCTCTAGACCAGGGGAGGCTACCGAATTAAAAAAAAAAAATTTTCGCGAACTGCTTTTTCAAAATTTTTAGAGAAGTGCTTCTCTAGATGTTATTTCCCATATTTCGTATGGGTCCATGCGCCACGGACGAGAAAAAAAAATATTGAAATTTCACCAGCCGCCACTGCCTAAAATGTGTGTACTTGCCCAACATATGTTGGACGTTTAGTGTGGTATTCGCTGGTATGTATACATGTTAGATCACGGTTCACATGAATGACTTTTTAAAAACTTTTATTTAGTTAAGTGGAGCCAACGTTGGCTCTTGGAGAAGGAATTAGAATAATAAATTAGAAGTGTTGCATTCTAACTGAGTTTAATAACTGGCTTTACAAAGCATGTCTAGTAGTATTTATAACATACAGAACCTGAGTAAGCAAAATATAGAACAAAGGAAATGCAATTCGACAGTCAGCATAAAATGTGAGAAACAAAGGTGAAATATAATATCTCTAAGATAAGCGATTAATAAGAGAAGTCGTTATCATGTAATATGATATACCTGTGAAGGTTTGTTATTACTAAGTCTTTATAATAAGCGTATAATTTTATATAACAACTTCCCCCTTAATAAAAAAGTTGATGTTATGCAGCAACTTTTGAAAATTGTTAGAAATGTTAAATGAATATAATGCAAAATAAATTGAAACAATGTTGAATGAATACAAAGCAAAATAATAAAATACATAAAAGTTAAAATTGGTAAATGATAATAATAATAAGTGAGTAATACATTACATAAATGTAATAAGAATAAAATACAATGGTCTAAATTAATAGACAAGGGTAAAACTCCACATATGAAAGTCTATGTTAACTCGATGTCCTCTTCTTCTTGAGGTTTAATACCGGGTCGCTTTCTTGGAGGGATAAGTCTAGGAAATTTGGTGAATACTCTGCTTCGCTCTGAAGGAGGTGAAGGAGGGTTGTCCGTTGAGGGTTGGATTCGCAATGCTCTACATCTTCTTCTTCTGCATTTACAAGTTATGTAAAGTACAACTAACAGGATGATGAGAGTGATTATGAAATACGTGAACCAAGATACGTGTTTGGTCACAAAAGGCTCGTTTATGAGGTCATCCAGGTCTTTGGAATATTGGTCCAATTTGGTTTTTGCAATATTTAGATCTTCTACGTCGAGATTGTTTAATTTGAGTGGTTTTAATTTTGGAATTTCGATTTTGTCGGGCATGTGATTACAGCATTCAAAAGGAATTTGGATAGGATGTGAATTGTCTTTAATTTCGGAGAAGTCTTTGGCACTGGCTTGTATTCGAGTAATGCCTGCATAGGCGTAACATCCTGGTTGTAGTTTGATGATGGAATTTTTGTTGATTAACTCTGTTGTGGATTCTCTCTTTGGACAGTTGATGGTAATGTGAAGTGGTTCGGAATTAATTACTAGCCATGTGTTGTCTTCAAGTTCTTGGACGTTGTATCCCTGACTAATAATGAAGGAAGTTTGACAGTTCTCTGGAAGTTTTGGCAATGGTTTTAGTATTCTGGCTTCACATATGGCATTTTGGTCGATAGGATATGCAAACAGGTTAGAACATAGTTTGGTTCCAAAATAAAGTGGTTTGCATTCTTTCAAATTTTGTATAGGTATGTACATCAAAGAATCATCATCTCTCGCGATATATTTTTGTGAAATAGATAAAATATGATGTAGACCAGTTCTGTTATCAAGTATCGGGATAGGATATAGGCGATAGGTGTTATAATTTTGGGGTTCAACAAGTGGTATTGTTAAAACAAATACTAAGTTAGAATCCATTTGAAACGCTTGTAATTCAATAATATCCAAATACTTAGCAACTGCCGATAATTTAATGGGGAGAGGCAAATTGTTCCTTCGTAAGCTCTGTGAAATTTCTTGTAATGCTGTTACCAAATGATTAGGGGTTATGATTGACGTGTGAATGATTCCTAGTCTGGCAAATGTTATTGAATTTAGAATGTCGTTTAAATTATCTTCGATATACAAATAGCTTGCCATTAATTGTTCGGAAATGTATAAAAATTTTAGTTTTATGTGAGCAGCCTCGATAGCTTGAGTCATTGTTTGAATTGTGTGTTCTATTTCTTCGAGATCTTTGTTAAAGGTTTCCTCGTCAATTTGTAATTTTTGTATAGTCGAGTTGAAGTTTTTAATAACAGAAGTTGTAACTGAAATTTGATTTTTGATTAAGTTTTCCAATTGATGTTCGTCATTATTTAGTTTATTTATACAATTAGTATAGTACTGGCCATCTTCAGCATCTAGGTTACCAGTTATGGATTTGAATATTGTACCGATACCGTTAAGTATTCCTCGTTTATATCTTTTTGTATCTGAAAAGATTTCGTCAAATTTCATTTTTATAGAGTTGGATATTTGTGTTAAAAGGTTAAAGTCTGTTTTAATTTCACTCGTAAAAATAATTGACTTATGATCACCATTATGGAGAGTGTACAGGATTCTGTCTAAGATATTTTGATTTTTGTCAAAAGCTAGTTTGAGGGATGAAATGTTTTTATGCACTAGTAGAGTCCATTTGTCATTTGTCACCACGATGTCCGTGTCTTGGTGGTAGTATACACCAACGGTGTTATTGATTGGGATAATTTTGTATTGACAGAGCGCTGATCCGAACAGCAGGAGAAACCTGAAAATAAATTTAATTTTCAGTATATGGTTTCATTCTATCAAAATTTACTTTGGTTTCTTGTTTCGTTTCGAGGTTTAATAAGGTAGCAGAATTTTGAAAAATTTCTTTTATTTTAAAAGGACCGTTAAATTTGTTTTGCAATTTGTTTTTGATTTGTGATTCTTTTACGTAAACTAAGTCACCTATTTTGTATTCGGGTCGTTTTTGGGGAACATTTCTATCAAAGCGAACTTTCGCTTTCTCCTTTTGAGCTTGCGTTCGACTACGGGCTATTTTATAGTAGTGAGATATTCTGTTGTTTAAATCCCTAACGTATTTGGTTATTAACTCTTTTTGGTTATACAAAGTTTCAGGTGGTCTGTTGGACGTATGTCCAAATACAAGTTCGTATGGGGTGAAACCGTGTGTTTTATTTACTGAATTGTTATAGCATATTACTGCATATGGTAAAATTGTGAAAGGATGTTCGTTCGGATTTTCAGTTTTATGAATTCTTATCATTTCAGCTAGAGTAGCATGAAATCTTTCTATGGATCCGTTCGATTGGGGATGTCCTACGCTTGAATACGTCAGTTTTATGTCGTAGAGGGTGCAGAGATCTTTGAGCAAACGGTTGTCAAATTCGCCACCGTAATCGCAATGGATTCTTAGCGGGGTGCCGTAATGTTGAAAGTATAACAACAAGGTATTTACGACGGATTTTGCGGATTTGTCCGGGACTGCATAGGCTTGTGTAAATTTAGTTAACTCGTCGCGAATAGTTAAAGCGTAATTTCGAGTTGGGAATTCAAATAAATCGATATTAATTCTTTCGAATGGTGTTCTTGGGGTTTCTGTGACTACTAGAGGGTTGTTAAGGTTTTTCCGGCATACTTTAGTCTTTTGGCAGGTTTCGCAATTTTTTATAAAATTTTCAACGTCTTTAGTTAGACCTTGCCAAGTGTATTTTTCTCTAATTCTTCGAATCGTTTCATTTATTCCACGGTGTAGATTATTTTTACCAAAATGATTTTGCTCCAATATAATTGGAATTTCATCTTCGTCGGCAGTTCTGACGATATCTTGACAAATTACTACTTTTAAGTCTTTTTCCGCAAAAATGAATGATAGGATTTCAAGGATGGGGAGGTCTAAGTTATTTTCGACAAAGTATGTCTTAGAGAGATCTAGAACATCTTGGTTTTTAAATAATACCAAAAATAAATGTTCAATTACGGATTCGATATCAAACGGTAGGGGAATGATAAAATATCTCCTATGTCTGACTGTTTTGCTCGATACAATATTGATTTTATCGTTATGAAATTCGGGGTTTTCTTCGAATATGTCCTCAATAATTTTGTGATGTAGGTCTTGTAAGTTATTTTGTTGGAAGAAGGTTATAATATCTTTATGTTCTCGATACAAAAGTTGTTTGTTCGAGGCTTTGATTTTCGAATAGTCAATTAAAGATGTTGTTTTATATAGGTTGGTGAAAGTTTCAAATTCTCGGGAAATTTGTTCGTTAGTGATTTCGTTGTTATCGTCTGGGTTTTCGTCGTCGTCTGACTCTTCGTCATTCGCGGCTAGAACTTTTGAATAGAATTTGGAACATTCGGAAAAATGATTAATTTTGATTCTGGAAAGTGCGTCCGCGTTCTTATTGATTTTACCGGGTTTGTAAATTATTTCATAGTCGTACTCTTCTAATTTGAGTCGCCAACGGGCAAGTCTACTTCCTGGATCTTTTATAGAGAATAGCCAGGTGAGTGGTCTATGGTCGGTGACAAGCTTGAACTTTCTACCATACAGATATGGTCTAAAGTGCTTTACACTCCATACTATCGATAAAAGCTCGCGTTCAATCGTTGAATATTTAGTTTCTGCACTGCACAAGGTTCTAGAAGCATAGGCAATGGGTAAATCTTTGCCAATAGGCCCCTGGCTCAGCACCGAGCCGACGGCAAATGCGCTCGCATCAGTGGTTAGAACGAAAGGTTCATCAAAATTAGGGTAAATTAATATCGGAGTCGTTGTTAATGTTTGTTTCAAATTTTGAAAAGAATTTACACAATCATTGTCGAAGAGAAATGGTATGTCTTTTTGTAGTAGTTTTGTTAGGGGCTTGGTTATCTTGGAGAAATTAGGGATAAAGCGCCTATAATATCCGGCTAAGCCTAGAAATGATTTAATTTCTTTTGGATTTTTCGGTTGAGGAAAATTTAAGATAGCGTCAACTTTCGAAGGGTTTGGTTTTACGCCGTCTTTTGTAATGAGATGTCCTAAATAAGCGACTTCCTTGCGGAGAAACTCGCATTTGTCTGGTTGAATTTTGAGGTTGGCTTTTTGAAGGCGTTTAAAGACTTCAGTTAGACGGGAAATGTGTTCGTGAATTGTAGGAGAGTAAATAATAATATCGTCCATGTAGACGAGACATCGTTCATTTTGAATACCTAACAGGATGTTATCCATAACTCTTTGAAAAGTTGATGGAGCGTTTTTGAGTCCAAATGGCATTCGCACGAATTCATAATGACCGTTCTCAACTGTGAAAGCAGTCTTTTGAATATCTGCGGGATTAATTTCGATTTGGTGGAAACCAGAAGCCAAATCTAAGGTTGTAAAATATTGGCATTTGCCAAGTTGGTCTAAAAGATCGGAAATGTTGGGCAGAGGATATTTGTCACCAATTGTAACCTCGTTGAGTTTGCGGTAGTCGACTACGACGCGCCATTTCTGTTTACCAGAAGCGTCCAGTTTTTTGGGAACTACCCAGACAGGAGAGGACCAAGGTGAGATTGAGGGTTGAATAATACCTTGACTTAACATTTTCGATACTTGGGACTTAACTTCTTCTTTATGGACCTGAGGATATCGATACGATTTAGTGAATATCGGTCGGGAATTTTCGGTGTCAATAGGGTGTTTGATTTCATTAGTAAAGGTCAAATTGTCTCCTTCTAAATAGAATATATCTTGAAAGTCTAAACAAAGCTGCGTTACTATTTCGGCCTCTTCTTCGTTTAGATGATCCAAGCGCAATTCGTTCCTGATTTCGAAGGATCTGTCCGTCATTAGTTGTTGGTCAGAGTTTTGCGCGTTTAAGTTAAAAATTGACTTGAATTTTTGTACTGGCTCTAGGTTAAGATTTGAAAAGTTTATGGTTTTTGGAATAGCGTTTGCGTTTATTATTGAAGTTAAAAATTCTCCATTGTGATCGATTTTGACAATTGCATTTGGTAAGCGTACTTTCTCATTTTCCTGGGCTAACAGTATAGCCTCGGTATTTCGCAGGTTACATTTTAGTTTACAAATTTTTTCCATACGAGGTTCAATAGAAATTAAATTTTTGATTTTGCTTAAATTTGAATTTTTTATATCAGAATTAATAGTTGGTTGTAAAGGTAAATTTACTGTAGTTTCTTCCGTAACTTTAAATAGTGGTACGGTTTTGAAATTTGTGACTAGTTGTTTATTTTTAAAGTCTACTTTGCATTCGTAATGTTCTAGGAAGTCTGCGCCTAATAATCCATCGAAATCTATATCTAGATTATAGATATAAACTTTGTGTGACTCATTTGAAAAGGGGATGAGAACAGATTCGTTGATATAAATTTTTTGATCAGTGATACCCTGTATGATTACATTTTCAGGGGATCTACGTCTGTAATTTTCAGCTGTTTTAGGTTTAAAAATTGATATACCTGCGCCTGTGTCAATTAGAATTTTAAATTTACCAGTTGCATCCTTCATATAGTAGAGGTTCTTTGAATTTACAGTTAATAGGGTATGGGAAAGCGTATTTACATGAACGTCTGTTCTGGGAAATTCAGCATTGGGTCGAAACTGTCGTTGAGGTTCATAGTTTGTACTTGAGTTTCTAGTTCCGTAATTGATTCGAATTGGTCTGTTTGTTGTGTCGGAGTATCCGTGGGGTACTCCGGATCTAAGCGAAAATCCTGAGGATTAGCAGTATAATCCTCGTATTGCTCGTTCTGAGAATTAGCGGTATAATTCTCCTGGATATCTTGATTGGTTTCAAAATTATAATTTTCATACGATTCGTTTTGACTTTGGCAATTTTGATAATTGTCGAAAGAGTAGTCGTCGTATTGGTTATAATCACATTGGTTTTCGTAAGGTTCATAATTTAGGTGATGAGCCTTTTGTTGATTGAAACGGTTGAAATTCGGGTTAGGCTGAATAGCGGATGGTCGTTGTTGTGTGAAGTTAGGGTTCGGCCTTATGGCTGAGGGCCTGTTTTGCTGTGGTTGATTTGGTTGGCCGTTTTGAGGGAATGTCCTCTGGATAAATTGATTGTTTTGTGAAAAGTTTTGGAAACTTGAATTTCCTGGGTAATTTGGTCGTTGGAAATTTTGCGAAGTTGACGGCATTGTTTGCGATTGTTGCCTTGTGCGGCATTCGCTTATGACATGTCCATTGCGTTTGCAAAATGAACAGAATTTTTGTTGGAAATTTGAAATGGGTCGTTTTTGTTGTAAAGTGGGATTTTTGACCGGACTATTTTTCGGAAATTTCTGTTGTTCGAAATAGGAGAGTTGTAGCTCTCTACGAATTCTGCTTACGGCTTTCAGTATGCTAGGAGGATTGCTAGCACGTATGATGCGGCCTAAATTCGGTTCTAAGCCTGTTAATAAATTGTTTAAGGTCATCGTTTCGATGAGATCTGATTGTGCAGCTCTTTGCGTTGTGGTTAAATTTTGCTTTTGCACTGCGGCGTGCATTTTAGCATTGTGCGTTTGTAAACGCGAAATAAATGTTAGAGCGGATTCACCTGGCAATTGGTGAATGCGCTGCAGGTCCTGAATCAGGGCCGTTAGATCTCTGGAATCCCCAAAGTGGGTTTCCAATAGTGCTTTGATTTCTGGCCAGGTGCCAGGGTTGCGAGAATTTATTAATTCGGCAGCTTTGCCTTTCAATTTATTTTTTATGTGGACGGTCAAAAGAATTTTTTGATCTCCAATTGCCATGCTTTGGGCGCAATGACAGGAGTTGAGGAATGTTTGTAAATTAATGGCATTGCCATCGAATTCAGGTATTAGAGAAAATATCTCAGAGAGCTTGTAAGGCTCAATTTGCTCTGGTTGAGGTTGTTGTTGTTGTTGTAGTTGTTGCTGTTGTAGTTGTTGTTCAGTTGGTGCCGGTGGCACTGGTTGAGCTGGCTCTGGTTGAGCTCTATCTGGCATTTTGCTTTTTGTATTTAAATATTATTTGGACAAAAATTGGTTGCGTATCAGCAGTATGATACGATCTTAAATTAAATTAAAATTAGCTTGTTACGTTGCGTGCGTAAATGGATTGTATATTAGCTGTATAATACACAATGTTTCGTATTAGCAGTATAATACGAAAATAAATAAACTTAAATTAAATGAACTTGTTTCGTTGCGTTTGTAAAGGAATGGATTTCACTTTGACAATAGAACTGGCTTTGTGCCCCGAGTGTATTAGCAGTATAATACACTTTTAATAAAATAAGTTGCGAAAAATAATAAAATAATAAAATGGTACGAGATGATTCTTATAATGACTTACGTTAGTTTCGTTTCCATGGGTAGGTTCTTCGTCCGTCAAGGGATTGGGATCCGCCACCACCAGTGAGGAAGGTCTCCTTGTTCTCGTAGATGTACACGTACTAGTTAGGCACCTTCTGAAGATGTTCTCCTTGTTCTCTTACGCTTCACTACCAGTTAGGCTTCTTGTTCTGATGATGTTTACGGATCCTACCGACTGCGCCAATGTTAGATCACGGTTCACATGAATGACTTTTTAAAAACTTTTATTTAGTTAAGTGGAGCCAACGTTGGCTCTTGGAGAAGGAATTAGAATAATAAATTAGAAGTGTTGCATTCTAACTGAGTTTAATAACTGGCTTTACAAAGCATGTCTAGTAGTATTTATAACATACAGAACCTGAGTAAGCAAAATATAGAACAAAGGAAATGCAATTCGACAGTCAGCATAAAATGTGAGAAACAAAGGTGAAATATAATATCTCTAAGATAAGCGATTAATAAGAGAAGTCGTTATCATGTAATATGATATACCTGTGAAGGTTTGTTATTACTAAGTCTTTATAATAAGCGTATAATTTTATATAACATACATATCTCGGAAACGTGTTGGAGAGGAAGCGGTATGGATATATTATCATTTACTACAAAAATATGATATTTAAATCAACGACACGAAATGGACGTCCATCTCCAGTCCCTATATGAACATAAAATGTACATACTTCCCGTATATAAAATGGACATTCAGAGGACATCCATTCCGTACAATTTCAAACTAAATTCGATGATAGACGTCCGAATTTATGTCCATGGACGTCAGTACATTAAATGGACCTAAAACGGACGTCCGGCGGACATCGTGTCCTATTAGGGTTAGTATGTTGTACAAGTACATATACTAAGTACAAACTGTGTTATGTGGGCTGCCATGTGTCGACCACTTATTGTTTATGAAATGAAAGCACTTAGGTAATATATCTGACGCTTCACCGGTATTACTCAAATTAAATATCAACTGTATAACATAACTTGTGTCATGCTAATATATACATCAATTTGTGCAGATCTTTTTGCGTTTAAATTCAAAACAGTTGGGATCAGTTTACCAAAGTTTTAATCAAAATTATACACAAATTGACAGCATCACCTCGAGGCACATCTGTCTCTTCTAAGGGCTGCACAACTTGACTTTCATATTAAATATGTCGCAATCTGTTAAGGACAAAATCAAGTTATGAGTATTTTCTTCGTCCTTCCTATTCGCACCTCACTCTACTCACTATGAAAGGAACTGTCAATGTCATCGGTGGCTTCATCTTCAATCTTAACATAATATGAGATTGTGAACCACATATTTGAATAGATATAGAAGTAATTACCGTTGAGTTGCATCTTTATTTTGAGCAATTCCTATACATTTTTATTTGAATTTTTTTTTTAAATGTTGACATTCCAAACCGGCAATCTTGTGGAAAACGATCTCAACCGTTAAAAAAACATGCCTTAAAAATTTCAGATCAAAATATTAATTACTAATTATTTTATAATGGTTTTAAGAGGCTGGAGTTGCGCGCACCCGAAATTTAGGTGATAACAAAATTCTGGAAAATTTCGTTTGGCAATCTTCAGAATTTCATTTGCTACATATTTTTGAATGTAAAACATCAATCAGAAAGAATTCTACGGATTTTTCAAACGGATTGTTTCTTGGCACCTGCAGTAGCAGCGTTTTTCATTTATAACTAGAAAATCGCCTGCTAGTTGGTTTTGGCCACATTTTGGCTGATTTTTTTAATATGAAGTTAGCTTACAAAAAATAACTCCAGAAAAAATTCCAAGTTTCTCAGATTATCTAGGTATGTGGGCATTTTATAATAATTTTATAATTTATCTCGTGACATTTTATCCTTCAATATTTTATATCTATTTTTTTTTTAGTGAGTTTAGTAGGGTGGTAGGCAGCACTCAGATATTATAATACAATGGTCTGTATAATATATTTCGGCTGTTCTGAAATAATCCATGCGTTTTAGTTGTAAAATTGACCTGTGTTAAATTCGTGCCCTACGAAAATTTTTTTCTTTATTACACTCAAAGAAATAGTATGGGTAAATTCAACAAAAAAAAAATGGTTAACTAACAATATCGTTAATTTTGTTAAACTAAATTATATTGATGGGGTTTTTAAACAATTTAATTAATAAAAAGTTGTCGTACAACAAAACAAACATTAACTTAAAAAATAGATGAATAAGCCTATTATTTTTTTCGTCTGACTATTATTTTGTTGAATTCTGTCAAATTAAACTAGATAATAGTATATTTTATTTTTAACTATTATCGAATTGTAATTCTAACCCAGTATTAGTTCGCTGTATTATTGTACTTGGTAGACAAACCAATATTATTGTCGTCTTCTAGAAGTTCTAAAAGAATTACCATAAAATTTGCTTGCTTACCACGTAGTCTATTACAGAAATTATTCCCAGATGACGCCACATACAAATCACTGACAATAATCAATCATGCATTATCTTATACTCTTATAAAATAGAAAATTAATAACATGATTGCAATGTTCAAATTCTCTCAGGGATCATCGATATATTTGGATGGATCTTATAAACGATATCTAATCTTTGGTTTGGGTGGTCTGATGTCTCAATACTGAGATTTTGGCTAACCAAAAAAAATTTCATCATACAATAAAGTGTAGATCAACCTAAAAATTAGTTGGTGAACAAAAAACAAAGTCGTTGTACCATTTAATTGTAGACCAAATTGAAAATGGTTAGTGAACATAAAAAAATGTCATTGTTCTATTTAATTTGTTATAAGAAGATATGATTATTAAACTACTATTTGTTTACGAAAACAAATAAAGTTGTATGACTATTCTTTTCTGATTGATTTAACTGAAACTAGATAGGCGCGATTTCATATGCTCTTTTTGGTTGAATTTACCTATGATTTTCTTTGAGTGTATGTTTATTTGGACGTCTTGAATAACACTTGGTAGTTATGCCTCGAGACACCTGGAGCATTTCGTGAAAACCGCGTCGGAAGGTCGCGAAAATCGGGAATTCGCGACTAACTCAGTTTTTATGGCCCAAACGGGAACAAACACCTATTAGAAAAGTTGTACATTTGTAAATTCTCTACCTTAAACACATTTTTTTCGTAAGCTTTGGAGATATGACGCGGACTATGTGAAAAATGCATTTAGTTCCGCCAAACCTCTTTCGCACCACATATTTCGCAATTATCTTGCTTTCTATGTCTCAGAATAAAAATTAAATATTATCAAGTTCAAATCTGGTTGGGAAAATACATTGATGCTGAGCAGTTACCACCAGCACCAGACATATTATTAAATTCAATTTTTTGCAACTGTACCCAAGTAGCATTTTAAGCAACATTTTGGCAAACGTTTCTAACAAATTGTGTCTGTTACCATGTGTAAAATGGGAACCGTTTCCAACATGTTCCCATACATTTACGACACAAGTATAATTTCTTATGGTCATACAGTACATGTTTCTATTGTGGTGTGGTGGCACTGGGCGTTTCTTTGCTGGTTTCGGAAATAAAGAGAAGCATGTTTCAAATTTGTAGCCAACCGATTTGTACACAGTTTCACAAATGTATCAATACTTTATTATATTTTATATTGATTCATTTCCATACACATGTTTTTACAAAAGGAACAAATGTGTGCAGTCAGTTTCGGACAATTTTATTATCTCTTTCACCTAATGAGAATGTGTTTCAATATTGTGCGTATTTTTTATTACCTTTCAATATGGAAACGATTAAGGTACACATAGAATAATAACAATAATGGTGGTAGGGTAATACCTATAATGTGAAAACTTTGTCGTCATTTTTAGCCATTGTCTGACCTGAAGAGACGTGCGGCAAAAACTTTATCGATTATTTGGCGGAGATACTTCGATATTTTTAATGGGCCTCACAAATATAAACATTTCGAATATATTTCTTTATTAAGCATAAAAATCTATAGGTTATAAAATATATTTTTTTCGATTATTTTGGTAATAATGAATGAGTATACCAAATTATATATATTTTTTGTAATTATCATAATTACTGATCTTCGATATTAAGCCTTTGCCTACGTTTTCTTTTAAAGACTAAAATAGCAAAACATCAACACTTAAAACCAAAATGGCTACAGAAGCAGTTCTGCATGTGTTTCGAAAATTTAGATCATATTTTATGAAAAGAAACTTGATTCTCTAATGTATCCACTCGTTTCCGATTACAGTAGCATATTACCTCTGAAAGAAACTTGTTTCGAAACTTTTTTGGAAATGTTAACAATCATTTTCTTAAAGAAACAGTCTGGTTTCGGAAAAGTTGGCAACACGTGAACAATGGTGGGCAGCCGGTTGTGTTGCGCTCAGATAAATAAAGATTTCTTTGTTTATCTGAGGTGTTGCACGTGCATTCTGGTATTTTCGGCGGTTTTTAGTTGAGGTCTTCCATTAATTCATATTTTGGTTCTGTAGCCTCCTCTTTGAAAGTCAGTATCCAGTTAATTGTTTATTTGTCTTTTGACATTCCACAGCAACTTTTTTAAGTCACTTTTGGTTTCACAATTCTTGTATACTTTAACTAGTCCAGTCAATGAAAGAGTTGTAGAGAACATTTTGGAGGGGAGAATTTTTCTCTTCAGGAATGTGTTAGGGGTAGTCAGGAGGTAAACATACTAAAAGTCCCCGCCCCTAGCCCCGCCGCTTCAGTAGGAGAGGGGGGTGGAAAGGTTCCTTTTTTCGATTTTTCGCTTATAACTTGGAAACGATGTGTCGTACGAAAAAAGGTAATCTATGCAAAATTAAACGTAATTAAATTTTCCACAAGAATGTTTATATTCATTTTCTTCCTATGTCTTATATTTTACGAGATATCCGCCAGCGAAAATTGATAATTATTAAAAAAAAAATCAATTGTGTACCTTGAATATTTCTATCAAAGCGGTTTACCGTGGTCTTCTAATAAATCACAGTCACAAAACAATCATTATTTTACAACACTCGAAGTATTTACTAACGTAATATTTTGTCGAAGTCTAGACATTTCCTTAAATATACAGTGTGACTCACTTAAAATGAAGATACCCTTATAACTTTTTCATTTTGTTTCCTATTTGAATCAAATTTTACTCAAGTATAGAACAAATTAGGATCTACTTATGATCAGAAAATCATTCACCTGCTATAAAGGCAAAGCTACCTGCGGTACCAAAATATGAGGAAAAAGATTAAAAATCATATTGATTTTTAATCTTACGAACGATGAATTTTACGTAGCCACCACAAATTGCGGAAGCTGAGGACCCCCTTTGCCAGATGAGCTTATGTGTGAAATATCCCCCATCAATAATCAAATCAAATTTTGGTGTATGTACGTTTGTGGTGCCGATTGGATGCATTTTTTAGAATTTCTAACATTCAAAATGTTTTATTTTTTTCAGCATATTTTGGTACCGCAGGTGGCTTTGCCTTTATAGCAGGTGAATGATTTTCTGGTCATTAGTAGATCCTAATTTGTTCTATACTTGAGTAAAATTTGATTCAAATCGGAAACAAAATGAAAAAGTTATGTGTATCTTCATTTTAAGTGAGTCGCACTGTATATTTAAGGAAATGTCTAGACTTCGAAAAAACATTACGTTAGTAAATACGTCGAGTGTTGTAAAATAAAGATTGTTTTGTGACTGTGATTTATTAGCAGACCACGGTAAACCGCTTTGATAGAAATATTCAAGGTACACAATTGATTTTTTTTTTATTAATTATCGATTTTCGTTGGCGAATATCTCGTAAAATATAACACATAGGAAGAAAATGAATATAAACATTCCTGTGGGAAATTTAATTACGTTTAATTTTGCACAGATTACCTTTTCCCATACGACGCATCGTTTCCGAGTTATAAGCGAAGAATAGAAAAAAGGAACCTTTCCACCCCCCTCCCCCCTGAAGCGGCGGGGTTAGGGGAGGGGACTTTTAGTTTGTTTACCTCCTGACTACCCCCAACACATCCCTGAAGAGAAAAATTCTCCCCTCCAAAATGTTCTCTACAATCCCTCTTTGGGCATTCATTGATTGGACTAAACAGGTTGAAATACCTGGAAGAATGGTTAAATATTTTGGTTTTTCCCATTTTGCATCTCTCAACTTTTCTGTGGCTTTAATAATAATAAAATGTGAGGTTATAATAACTCTATTAAAAAAGTTCACGGTTTTAATAATCTATTTTGTTTCATGGAAAAAATGGGAACAGTTTGGAAACATTTGGAGACATAAGAATATGTTTCATACAATTTCAATAATGTATCGACACAAGTTTATAATTTAGAAATGATTGACAGATGCTGCAGTATGTATTCAAACACTTGTTTTGGAAAAAAATTATATCTAAAAGTGGAAACAGTTGCTCAACTGTTCCATAATATTGTTGTGCTATCTGTAAAACGTAAAAACATGGTAACAACTTCAGAAAAAATGTTGGAAATGTATGGAAACCTTTGTATCCCCCATAAGTATCGAAACAGTTACAAAACTGTTTCCCACTACACTAAATTTGTTCCTAAACTGTGTCTAAAAATGCTACTTGGGTGCGAAGGGTTGTGAAGGAAAATGTAGCTGTACGAAACTAGGACTGAATTGTTCAAGAGTTTGTGGTCACTCCTGCTTGAATACCGCAGCTATAAGTGCTATAAATGACGAAATGGGCGACGTAGAATCTTATCAGAAAGAAAGTAGTGACAACGATTTGTCATTGGACGATAACGTTTCAGATACCGAAGGAGTCGAAAATATTGACTAATTTAAGATCCGGCATGGATCAGGCCTCCTGGGGAACCATGTAAAAAAAAGCTCGCCGAGCATTCTACCTCTAGGGTGGTGCGGAAACGAATGCATTTTTTGACTTATTCACTGTAAATAAATGCAAATAAAATCTATAAGACATTCTGGTAGAGAATAAAGATCAACGAGCTCTATAACAGCAATATTTAATTTTCATTCTGAGACATATAGAAAGCAAGATAATTGCGAAATATGTGGTGTGAAAGAGGTTTGACGGAACTAAATGCATTTTTCACATAGTCCGCGTCATATCTCCAAAACGGTTAGGCGTACGAAAAAAATGTATAGGTCCTTTAAGGTAGAGAATTTACAGATGTACAACTTTTATAATAGGTGTTGTTCCCGTTTGGGCCATACAAATTGAGTTAATCGCGAATCCGTGGTTTCCGCGACCTTCCGACGCGGTTCTCACGAACTCCTCCAGGTGTATCTTGGCGTAACTACCAAGTGTTATTCAAGACGTCCAAATAAACACAATTAAACAAAAATTTTTCGTAGGGCACCATTTTGCCAGCAAAAGTCTAATTCGCCTGGAGTAAAATATATTGTAAAAATGCATGTTCCATAACAAGATGAAGTTGACTAACTAGTCACTGCGGCTTCCCAGATGTTGTCAAATGTCAGCTTTTAGTAAAATTTTTCGAAATGGATGACATTTCATCTGTCAGTGTCTCAAAAATTCCAGAATGTTTGCAAAAAATATCAATAACCGAAGAGAATGCGTTAGCCCTCCAAAGATATACGATAGGAAATATTGCCAAAGTTGAGAAAAGATACGACCCAAATACAGAGTAAGTCGATTATCTTCTTTATATGGTAATGTTTGGTAATGTTCTTAAACTATTGCCGCTAACGGAATGAATGCATTCATTTAGTAAGCTATAAATAATAAATGTGATACTTAACCAAATTTAACACTATGTATGTATGTAAATTAAACAGACTGTTTAGAATGAGCGTTTGAACGGTTGGAGCTGTGATCAATCAAAATACATTACGAAAATAAAAACATCTGTTGATAGTCGTTTGTCGTGTGCAATTGAAGGGAAATCGTTTCAAAAGTATTCCTTATACGGAACTAAAATACTTAAGCGTTTGTAAGTCAGTCACACCAATGATATTACCTTCTACAGTGAGTCACATCTTTGTCATACGTGTGCCACTTTATCTTTTATTTGGATAAACACGTTCTTTAAATATTTTCTTTATTATAACGAAATTATGATAAAAAATACCGTGGTCTTCGCGGGATGCCTATTGATGATTCATTCTTAAATCTTATTCTGCGGGAAAGACAGGTTCGGACTTACACATAAGCTTAGCACATATTGGGTAGTCCTCATCGTGCGGACACAAATATAAAGTTTCATTTATATTATTTATTTCTATATTTAAAGATAGAATTTTGCAGAGTGAGAGGAAAATATGCGTTTATTTTCCATTTATTACAAATATTTCAAAAACCAAACGTAGTAAAAACTGTTCCAGACACTTGCTATTGCTCTAACGATTACATCTATATACAAAACGTCCCAAAAGTATGGATACTCCCGAATAACTCATCAGTATCACGAGATATGAGGAAAATGACCTTTATAAAAGTTGTTGAATTCATGGGGAGGGCACCACTTAGTGACCTTGGATTTAACCTTGAAGGCCATTTTCAAGGTCATTTGAAGATCGACTTTCATTTTTTAAATAGGTATCCTATTGTTGACACCGTATTCTGAAAGAGCGAAAAATATTGCATTAGAGTTGTAAGGGGTCAAATTGACCCTAGGGTCATCTGGGTCAAATGTCTCTCGAAATTTTCAGGCTGGTATCTCGTCAGGATAGCGAGATATGACGAAAGTGACCTCTCTAAAATTTGTTGAGATCGTCGAGTACACCACTTGGTGACCTTGGATTTGGCCTTGAAAGCAAATAAGGTCGTTTGATAGTCAATTTTCATTTTTTAAATAAGAACTATTTTTGACCCCGGATTCTGAGAGAAAAATTTTCCATTAGAGTTGTAAGGGGTCTAATTGACCCTAGGGTCTGGTGACTGAAGGTAGGCAATGGTGATCGTGATGATCTTTTTGGGTCAAATCGAGGTAATTTCATGATCGACTTCGGCAACTTTGGGGTGGTTCCCATTTGAAGGACGAGAGCTGACCTTCAAGTGGCCTTGAAGTGACCTTCACTGTTACATCCAGGGTCACCAAGTGGTGTTCCCCCGATGACCTCAACAACTTTTGTACAAGTCATTTTCTTCATATCTCCCTATCCTGACGAGATACCACCCTGAAAATTTCGAGAGACATTTGACCATTGGATGACCACTAGTAGTGGGGAATCTCAGCTGCAATTTAAGGCTTAGCTTTTGAAGCCTGTCAGACATACGGCTGAAAAGTGTCGTACTCGATGTAAAATTGAGTGCTGAATCCGAATCCGGAGGGCGCATAAAAATCGGGAATTGCCTTAATCCGCGAATTTATTTAATTTCGGAAATTGTGAAAAACTTAATTTTTAAGATATAAGTTGCGTTTTCTCCCACAAAAAATATGGTAAAAATCTATTCTTTTTTTCAAATTGTAGCTCACAATGCATTTGCCGCAACAGTGTAGTCAAAACACATCCAATAGTTATAGAAATTTAAAAAAAAAACATGTCGTGGACCTCTACACGCAACCGGCGCATTGAAAAATGTAACCTGCGAGTTTTTTTTTCATTTTGGGAAATTGACAAAAACTATATCATACGAAATTATAACAAAAGGCCAAAATTATTTTCAGTGATTGATTCATACTGATATTTTGAGTGAAACGGAAGATACGATTTTTTTAAATTTGACCGTCCTGCGATCGAACCCGCTACGAGTCGAAACTGACGTATGCGGGCACTCTTTTGCATTATATTTAGTTATTTGGTACTGTATTAAAAGGTACAATATTCCTGTGTCAGATTTTACCGGCTTAATTTTGTTTAAAAGATATAGTATAGTTATTAATACAGTTATTGTTTAAAATTCCTTAGGTTTAATTACTTCTACTTCATGGATGTAGGGTAACAATAAAAAAAATGGGATTTATTTTGTTCAAATTGGATTAGGATGAAACGTCGAAATTTTAAGTTCGAACAAAATTTAAAAAATTCTCTTAGCCCGCCTTGTCTGTAACTTTCTTTGGGCACACGATTACTCTGGAACGGTTTATGATATTGTAATATGTTGCACCCCTTAAAATTTAAGGTTATGTTACTAAAAAGTAGGCAGACTTCAACAGATCGAATGTCTGAATGAATGTAGTGTATTTGCACCTACTCGAAAAAGAACCTACCAGAAGATTCCAAAGTGACATCTGGAATTCTCTAGAGAATGGTGGCGTCATCATAGAACAATCGAGATCTATCATTTTTAGGTATAAAAGACCAACCGCATTCTCGGCGAGTAGTTCAGAAGTTCAGAAGTTGAGAAAGTATAGAAAGTGAGGTTAAGAGTTCAAAGATAAACAAAGTAATAAACATTGTGATTTTTAGTCAGTAAAGTGTATTTAAATTAATAATAGTATTGTGAAGTATCCAGTAAACATTTAATAAAGTGTGTTAGTGGACATCTCTTGTTATAATTTTTGGAACCCACGGAATTTGCGAGGGTGGTTTCCTAAGGGTGGAAACACGTTACAATTGGTGTCAGAAAGCGGAATTTTATGACAAGAGGAGCTCTGAAGTTGTGTTGGAGTGTTCGAGAAGTATTCTCGAGAGTTAGTGCTAACACAGGACTAATTTACTGGACATTGTTCGAGGGTTATTTTCGAACAGGAAAATAGTGTTTAAGTGCATTTTTGAGACATTGTAGAACATTTTATTAGGACATTAGTGTGATAATTAAATCCTTTGAACTGAGAAGTGATAGAGACACTGAAAAAGACTCATTTAGTGCGTGAAAATTTCTAGAACTTTTCTATTTGGACATTAGTGGAGATTATTAAATTCTCTGAACTGGATAGTGACAAAAGACTCTGGATAAGACTTTTTCGTGCTATTTCGAGATTTGTCTAGAAAGTTCCATTACCGATATTGACGTGACAGTTAAATTTATTTTATTTTAATTTCATCGTATGCCCGTAACAACAAGAAGTATGGCATCCGATAAACAAATACAGGACTTATTCGAACAATTCCAAAAAATGATGGCGCAGCAACGGCAGGAAGACAAAGAAGAACAAGTAAAACTACGTCAAGAAGAAAGGAACGAATTAAAGAAAATGATGGAAGATCAGGAAATAAGACGTCAGAAAGAAAAAGAGGATGAAGAAACAAGACGTCAGAAAGAAAAAGAAGATGAAGAAACAAGACGTCAGAAAGAAAAAGAGGATGAAGAAACAAGACGTCAGAAAGAAAAAGAGGATGAAGAAAGAAGACGTCAAGAACAAGAAAGACAACGTCAAGAGGAAAAAGACGAACTCAGAAAAATAATGGAAGACTTGGAAGAAAGACGCCAGGAGGAATTAAGGAAAATCCTGAGCGATCAAATAAAAATACAACAGGACGCAATCATTTCTGTTAAGGAAGAAGTTAAAGAGGAGATAAACAAGGTCGAAGACAAAGTAGGTGTGGTCGAGACAGAAGTTAGTCAAATTAAAGGAAAAATGAGTGAGGTCGAAGGAGAGGTAGAGCGCCTTAAACGTCAGTTGAGAGAAAAAGGAGGCCAGTTAGTAACATCATCGGGTCCTCGATTAAAGCCTCCCTCCTTTGACGGCCAAAGCTCATGGACAACCTACAAGAGACAATTTGAAGCAGCAGCATCGGCAAATAACTGGGATAACGAGGAAAAGGCTATGGCATTAGTTCTGGCGTTAAGGGGCCAAGCCTCAGAATTACTTCAGACTATCCCGGTGGAGAAACAAAGGGACTTTAAAGTCTTGGAAGCTGCATTAGACTTGAGGTATGGCGATCAACACCTTGCCCAATTATACCAGGCTCAGCTGAAATCCCGGATGCAAAAAGCTGGGGAAAGTTTACAAGAATTTGAAGCTGCGATAGAGAGACTGGCGCACCTGGCGTATCCAAGTGCACCTAAAGAATTCCAGGAACAATTAGCCGTGGGGGCCTTTTTAGATGGTATAAGGGACGAAGAGGTCAGGCGAGTTTTGAGGCTGACGAGACACCAAAGTAGTAGCGAAGCTTTGGTGCGTGCACTTGAAGTAGAAGCCGCCTACAGAGATACTCCAAGGTCGAGAGTGCGAGCTGTGACTCTCGAAGAATCGCAACCAGAAATGAACCAGAACCCTATGTTGACTGAGATGCAGAAAATATTCACCAAATTATGCGATAAATTGGATGGCCTCGGAAAGCAGGAGAAACAACAAAATAAAGGAAAGCCGAGTGGTGGTATTAAATGTTACAACTGCGGCAAGATAGGACACATGAAGCGAGACTGTCGACAGCAGAATTCGGAGAGTCGAGTAAATGCTGTGAATCTTGAAGAGGAGCAGGAAAACAGTACCAGGGGGGTTGTTCTGGCTAGGGAATGCAGTGCCCCCAGAGGAATTAAGATTTCCCAGCTTCGAAGAATCGCAAGCAGACTGTTGTTGCATGGATATGTGAACGGAAGAAAATGTTTGTTTACCATCGACACAGGTACTACGTCATCAATAGTACGTCCAGGATTTATATCGGGCATAAAGATTACCAAGAGGCAAAATGAAGAAGTGATCGTCCGGACAGCTACGGGGGACAGGGCTACGGTTCATGGAGAAGTAGACCTGGGTTTGCAGATTGGACAATTAAGGTTCGACCACAGGGTCATCGTGGCTGACATTACGGATGACTTCATTTTGGGACTGGACATTATGGAACAGTATGGATTTATTGTTGACGTAGGAAAGCGAGTCTTAAGGATTGGGAACGAACAATTTATTTTGTCAAAAGTGAACGACCAATGCGAGAAAACCAGGCTGTTGACAACGCAGGCAGTCAAAACTCCTGCATTATCCAGAAAACCAGACAAGGAAGATTGTAAGCGCTACCCTCAGGTGAGAAAATTGCCGAACATGGTTGAAGTGAACACTGTCAAGGTCGATCTTCCAGACAGTTGGTCAACGAAAATTCTGAGGCGAGAGCAATTGCGCGATGTAGAAATCGGACCCATGTTGCGAGCAAAAGAAGAGGGAACGCGTCCAGCATGGAAGGATGTTTCCGACAAAGAAGTGGGGCTGAAGGCTTTATGGTCACAATGGGATTCACTTATGGTCGTAGATGGGCTTTTGAGGAGAGCATGGGAAAGCCCAGATGGGAAGCAGGTTGCCATGCGTCTAGTGATTCCCAGGTGTCGTGTACCAGAAGTACTCCAGAAAGCGCACAATGAAACATCCAGCAGACACTTCGGCATAAACAAGACATTGAGTAGAGCACGGGAACAGTTCTATTGGGTTAATAGTCGCCAGGATGTGGAGGCCTGGTGTCGCAAGTGTAAAAATTGTGCTGCCCGTGGAGAACCATTTTCGATGAGCAACTACTACAGAAATGGAAGCCGAGAACAGCCGAAGAATGATCGAGAGCAGATGAACAGAACTAGTAACCGCTTGAAGGCTCGTTATGATCAGAATGCCAGTACAGGGGGATTCAAGGTGGGGGATCTGGTTTGGCTGTACAACCCACAGCGGAAGGAATGGAGATCCCCGAAACTTCAACCTCCTTGGGATGGACCGTATACTGTTATTACCCGAATTAATGATGTCGTCTATCGTATTCAACGAAACAAAAAGTCCAAGATGAAGATCGTACACTTGGATAGACTGGCGAAGTATGTGAAAGAGGCTGAATTGCCTGACCGGGACGTTCAGGCTTAAGGAGGGGGCAGTGTAATATGTTGCACCCCTTAAAATTTAAGGTTATGTTACTAAAAAGTAGGCAGACTTCAACAGATCGAATGTCTGAATGAATGTAGTGTATTTGCACCTACTCGAAAAAGAACCTACCAGAAGATTCCAAAGTGACATCTGGAATTCTCTAGAGAATGGTGGCGTCATCACAGAACAATCGAGATCTATCATTTTTAGGTATAAAAGACCAACCGCATTCTCGGCGAGTAGTTCAGAAGTTCAGAAGTTGAGAAAGTATAGAAAGTGAGGTTAAGAGTTCAAAGATAAACAAAGTAATAAACATTGTGATTTTTAGTCAGTAAAGTGTATTTAAATTAATAATAGTATTGTGAAGTATCCAGTAAACATTTAATAAAGTGTGTTAGTGGACATCTCTTGTTATAATTTTTGGAACCCACGGAATTTGCGAGGGTGGTTTCCTAAGGGTGGAAACACGTTACAATATTGACGTGAAATTTGGTACAGTCTTGGAGAGAAAATGTGGAAGTAGTGATTCCTTAGGCAGTGGTTTGTATTTATATCAGCTAAGCGAAATACATTACAATTAATAATTAGAAATTATTATAATTATAAGTTTTCATCAGTACATTTACCTAAACATAATAATAATGCAAGACCAGTTCTCCAGTTCTCTTGCAGAAACACCTTTTTTTGCAAATATTATTCTTACACTTGCAAACGACTACTTAGAAGTGACTGGCTTCGATTGTTTCTTACATATGGTAGGTATCAGTGCACCTTTTGTCAATGTCCAACCATACTGAAGAACATCTGGAAGTTTTGGAGACATGTTACCTGTTTTTTTCCAAATAAGAAGTGTATAGACAAGTATCTTGGCATTTTCATAAAATGCGTCTTCAGAGCAGATGGTTAAACTCTATATCGCTCTTGCAGTTTAAAAATAAATGTGCCCTTAGTTCTTTAAGGCTTACGTGAAAGTATGAGTGACCATACAGGCATTTAAAGAATATGGAGCCTGTGTTTATAAATTCCATGACGTTGCAAAATGGTCCACGTCATTCAGATATTTTGCCAGAGAGGATTGAGTGTTTCTCAATTTTCAATTGCCGTCTTAAATTCTTTTCTCCCTTCCTAAATGTGTAGCTTATAGAGGTAGACATAATAGTACAGTACCTAGAGGTAAAAAATATGCAAAACTTTGGAATAATGTCATATTGAACAGATTTCGTTCATTTTTGCAGGTTAATAGTAAATCTTTCACAGAAAAGTTTCTATATTGTGCGGGGGCTTGCTAATTTATAGAGGGTGGATGCCACCCCCTCTCACGGTAGAAAGAAAAGTGTATTCTTGCGGTACATTACATTTTATAAAACAAAATTTCGGCCTAATTTTGTCTTTTTTCGGGGCGAAACATGAAGACGACATATTAGCGATTTTTTTATTTCAAGTTTAAGGACCCCACTGGATTCGGCAACCTCACAAATGGGTTTTTACCAAATTTCGTAAAAAAAGTCTTTAAAACATAAAAGCTCGGCCTATCGCAGTCTTCTTCCGAGGTGGAAAATGAATGAAATCCTCTTAGCAATTTTTCTATTTCAAATTTGAGTTCTCCAATGGATTC
Organism: Rutpela maculata; assembly: GCA_936432065.2. NCBI lineage: Eukaryota > Metazoa > Arthropoda > Insecta > Coleoptera > Cerambycidae > Rutpela > Rutpela maculata. The sequence continues at coordinate 52,692,097 of OW386290.2, read as the reverse complement.
TGCACCCTCAATTGGGTTTTTACCAAACGTGAAATTTAAAAATCTACACTTATACTTACAGATAACTAAAAAGGAGAAAAGAGAATTATTAAATAAATTTTACACTGATGAAGACAGTAAATAGAAATGTAATTGTAAACAACTACTACCGACGAAGTCAGTCAGCTCTCTGAAATCAGGTCTCAAAACATTTCAAAAGCTGAGCTGCATCTTAGATGATATATATCTAATTATCTGATGCGTAATTATTAACAGAAGATACCTTATAGTACGCACAGCACGGGAACGTCTTATGTAAGTGGAGATTTGGTAGGAAAGTATTGTAACGTTTATGTTAGCCAGGGAGATAGCGACCGATTTTTCGCGAAAGCTAGATTTTTTTTCCCATGATAGCTTAGACAGTATCAATGATGAAAGTGCAATTCTACCAAACTAAGTGTTGCAAAAATGAGCAAAAAATCAAACATTTGCGATTTTTTGCCATACATGGCCGACATTTCAGTAGTCATCTCCGAAACGAAAAAAAAAAAATCAAAATTCTGATAGAAGCAAAAGATTCGTGGTGGAAAATACTCTTTGACCTTATTTTTTATTTCGAGCTAACTTCCACCGTTTCGGAGATATCTGCGGAAAATAGAAAAAACAGCTTGCACGTCGGAGCCGGAAAAATTGCAAAAACATGCAATCTTGACACATTTATATTTTTCGAAAAACACCATTGAGAGAGCCATACGATGTCATGACGTAAAGAGATAAACCTAATCGTAAATTGCACAGCGAAATTCGAAAATTCGGCTAGGCACGAACGACTCAAAAGAAGCATTTTGTGACAAAGAAAATGATAGGTAAATTCAACCAAAAAGAGCATATGAAATCGCGCCTATCTAGTTTCATAGTTAAATCAATCAGTAAAGAATAGTCATACAACTTTATTTGTTTTCGTAAACAAATAGTAGTTTAATAATCATATCTTCTTGTAACAAATTAAATAGTACAATGACATTTTTTTATGTTCACTAACCATTTTCAATTTGGTCTACAATTAAATAGTACGACTTTTTTTTGTTCACCAACTAATTTTTAGGTTGATCTACACTTTATTGTATGATGAAGTTTTTTTTGGTTAGCCAAAATCTCAGTATTGAGACATCAGACCACCCAAACCAAAGATTAGAGATCGTTTATAAGATCCATCCAAATATATCGATGATCCCTGAGAGAATTTGAACACTGCAATCATGTTATTAATTTTCTATAAATTCATAAGAATGCAAGATAATGCATGATGGATTATTGTTAGTGATTTGTATGTGGCGTCATCTGGGAATAATTTCTGTAATAGACTACGTGGTAAGCAAGCAAATTTTATGGTAATTCTTTTAGAACTTCTAGAAGACGACAATAATATTGGTTTGTCTACCAAGTACAATAGTACAGCGAACTAATACTGGGTTAGAATTACAATTCGATAATAGTTAAAAATAAAATATACTATTATTTAGTTTAATTTGACAGAATTCAACAAAATAATAGTCAGACGAACAAAATAATAGTCTTATTCATCTATTTTTTAAGTTAATGTTTGTTTTGTTGTACGACAACTTTTTATTAATTAAAATAACAATCACCTCTTGTTTAAAAATACCATCAATATAGTTTGGTTTAACAAAATTAACGATATTGTTAGTTAACCATTTTTTTTTGTTGAATTTACCCATACTATTTCTTTGAGTGCAGAAAATCGATATCTCTTTTTGTAGCATGTTATTTAATTTTCTACTCATTTTTGCAAGACTTATAGATTGGTAGAATTGCACCTTCATCATATCTAAACCTTCTTGGGAAAAAAATCTAGCTTTATAGAAATGATTTCACGAAAACTGTCGCTACGTCCCTGGCTATTATTAATGTGTTCCTATTCCTACATAAATATACATTGCAATTTAAATTAAAATTATTTACCCAAAGTGCACAATCAATTTTATAAACAAAACATATATCAAAGTAAATAACTCTTCTGATTGATAAGGAATGTAAATCATAAAAGTTTGTATTATTTTCCTGTAAGAAATAGTATCCTGTCTCTGTTAAATCTATAATTCAATGTATTGACATTTTTTGAAAATGTTTTCAAATCTATAGAAATTCATTTGTTCATTTGATGCATATTGAATTCCATATGGTCGAGGCACATTCTGTGATAGGCAAAACCTTCGCAAATAAAATAATTAAAACCACTTATTACTGTTGATGTAAATCCAAGATAACGTATGTCATTTTTATGATATGATCGATATGATTTCCAGACGATAATTTCGAATCTAACAATAATCCCAGATTTTTAATTGCATTATCTGACTTGATTTGAATGTTGCTTAAGCATAAAGTAGACAATGTAGGATTTCAACACCATGAAATACGATAAAACATTTGTTTAGATTTATAAAAAAATATATGCAATTTATAAAATAGATCAGATATAAGGTCTTTATAATTCGCAATTGTAATCATAAACATTTAAGTCGTCGAAGTAAACAACATATTTAGAGGTGGTGAAACATTTGCCAATGTCGCTGATAAAATATTGAAAAGGACCAATCCAGTAACCTTGCCATCAAAAAAATTGGTTACCTGACGTTAAATCAGGTATCTATGCTTTTTTAATATGTTATATAGGATTAAAAATTAATGTTATATCCAAGTTTACGACCTCGGCAGACCTCCTTAGTCAAAAATCCAAAAAACTGCGAGATTCTTGTTTTTATTTCAGTTTTTGTCGATTTTGACACCTAAGGCCTACTTTTTTTGGTATAAATAATTTAGTATTTTTTAAAAGTAGACTAATTTGCCACAAATTGGCACCAGAACAGACTCTGTAGATCAAATAGTATCCGAGATACAGCTGTTCAAAGTTTTCATTTTTCAACATTTTTAACTTAAAAATCTGTGAAATACGTACTACTACTATAACTAGGTTCAGAAAATTCATTTTACCCCGAATACAAGCCCCAAATTGGGTCAAATGCCCCCCCCCAATATATATCTTACTATTATAGTGAATGGATCGGAAAAGAGGAAGGAATGTTTCAAAAAAATTAGTTATAAACAGATCTTATACTTTTTAAACAACTTGAGCTCTCTTGGGCGGTCCGGTAGTGTCGTCCGTGTCGTCTGTGTCGCTGTTCTCTCTTATCTCCTTTTCTTCTTCTTCTTGAGCCCAGAAGAGATTATCCAACGCCTCGTCGCTCGTCGTCTGATTCTTCTTCAATGTCTGGGGAGTGTATGTTTATATTTAAATCAGAAGCACTGTCCACTGCAATGCGTGCAAACCGTCAAACATTTTAATCTAGATTTTTTTGCAACTACTAATTGCTATATACGGCCCCTCTTGCAGGTGCATGATACTATGGTGATCGCTGGTGAAGACATAGATCTTCTAATCATTCTCTCTGGCACTACAAAGAAACACACAATATTTTTCCAAAAATGTGGGAGAGAAAAAAACCGGGCGCGACTCCTCCTCGAAATACAAGTCTCCTGAACTCCCTCTATTTCTGCATGCCTTCAATGGATGTGACTCTACATCGGCACTGTTCGGGCAAGAAAAAATGAAATTATTTGCTATAATCAAAAAACATCCAGACCTTGAGGATAAGATTGCTGTATTTTATAAATCAAGTGCCACATCTGAGCAAATTGCCGAAACAGGCGAGGTGATCATGGCTGCGCTATATGGAGGCGAACATTCAAGCCAGAATCTAAATGATTTACGCTTCCAGTTTTTTGCGAGGGCCGCAGCAAAAATTAATTTCAATCTTGCTAGATTGCCTCCAACCCAAGATGCACGATTTCACTCCCTGCGGACATACCACCAGGTAAAAATAACAATTATAAATATTACTTCTATAATATTGCTATTTTTACTATACCTTGCAGGTGCAGAAGTGGCTGGGTGTGGAAAAGAATCCTGTTGATTGGGGCTGGGTGCACACGTTCCAATGCCTCACTCCCAAAATAATGTCCAGGGATGCTGCACCGCAACAACTCTTACAGGTGATATCATGCAGCTGCAATAGGGGCTGTAGCAATACGTGTAGTTTCAAAAAATCTGGATTAAAATGTTCGACGGTTTGCACGCATTGCAGTGGACAGTCATGCTACAATGCTTCTGATTTAAGTATAATATACACACCCCAGACCTCGAAGAAGAATCAGACGACGAGCGACGAGGCGTTGGATAATCTCTTCTGGGCTCAAGAAGAAGAATCAAAGGAGATAAGAGAGAACAGCGACACAGACGACACGGACGCCGGACCGTCCAAGAGAGCTAAAGTTGTTTATATATATATTTTTTAAATATTCCTTCCTCTTTTTCAAACCATTCACTATAGTAGTAGGGAGGGTCATTTTTTGGCCCCCTCTGACCCTATTTGGGGCTTGGGTCCGGGGTAACATGAATTTTCTGAAACTAGTTAGAGTGATTTTAAGTTAAAAATTGTTAAAAATGTCGAAAAATGAAAATTTTGCAAAACTTTGAACAGCTATATCTCGGACACTATTTGATCTACAAAGTCCTCTCTGGTACCAATTTGTAGCAAATTTAGTCTACTTTATTATTTTTACCAAAAAAGTAGGCATATGTCAAAATCGACAAAAACTGAAAAAAAAAACAAAAATCTCGCAGTTTTTTGGATTTTTGACCAAGACGCGGAGGTCTGCCGAGGTCGTAAACTTGGATTCAGTGGCGCAGCCAGAAACTTCATCTGGGGGGGCAATAGAACCGACCTCCCCAGAGGTTGAGGAAAACTTTTCAGAAAATGGTTGAAAACGGATGTGTATAGATTCCTCTACTAGATAATATTGGCATTAATTACATTTATAAATTTCAAGAAATATTTGGATACTGCTTTTAGTCCCTTCAAATTAGTCAAAAAATTGCTGTTTTATGGAAAATCTTCCCACAGTTATGAGACCTGTAAGAAGTGGAGTATTTGAATTGTCTAATCATGATTTTCACCCCCCCCCCCCAGTTCTAAAAAAGGGTGGGTTTTGATAAATATATACATGTATGAATTTTAGCGTTTTTTCGTCTTTTTCTCTTTGAAGAAAATTATGCATTTTTGTGAAAAATGTGAAAAATATCAAGAGAGCAAAGTTGTAGAGCATAAAATTTCCTATAAGTTCTGCCTCTACCATTTTTTTTCGAATTCAGCTTAGTTTCACCGCTAGGGGGCACGAAAGAAATAAATATACATTTAGATTTTGAGCCAAAATTATGCATTTTTATGAAAAATTACGTAAGATCAAATTTGTAGAACATAAAATATATATATTTTTATGAAAAAAAAAAAAAACTAGAACTAAAGATAGTGAATTTTATGTTCTACAACTTTGATCTCATATAATTTTTCATATAAATGCATAATTTGGCTCAAAATCTAAAAAATGGCGCAAAAGTCTATATGTATATTTCTTTCGCGCCCTCTAGTGGCGAAACTAAGCGGAATTCGAAAAACGCTAAAGTTCATACATATGTATATATTTCTCAAAAACCACCCTTCATTAGAACGGCGGGGGGTAAAAATCATATTTAGACAACACAAATACTTAACTTTTTTCAGGTCTCATAACTGTGGGAAAATTTTCTTAAATATTTCCTAATTTGAAGGGACTTTTTGTACTAATAGTGATTATGCTTCTTTATTTTTTGGTTCATGGAAGACGGCTGCGCGCCTGCTTGGATTTAACATTAATTTTTAATCCCATACAACATATTAAAAAAGCATTGATGTCTGATTTGACGTCATGTAGGATGTATAAAGTACTGTATTAAAGTAGTATTACTATGAGAAGATGCCAGCAAAAAATATGCGCAGAAACGAGTTTGTGCGCTCCATCATTCTAAGCCAATGAGATAGAATTACTTGACATTCAATGTCAACACCAGTGGCGGCGGTGCCCTGCAGTAGAACGGCGGCGACGGTAATAAAAATAATAAAATAACTTTATTAAGCAAAGTTTAGTAGAACTTACTATTCTTACACTTCTCCTGAACAAAGGTTATTCGTAACAGTTGGCAAGTTTTAATCTACTCCATTTTCACAGTTCCTTGACCGCGAAACTTTTATTGCAATTACACATCCCTATACCCCAGATAAAGCTATGCCACTGGTAAAAATATTCGCGCATTTTGGCTCCGCCCTGGCATCTTCTCATAGTAATACTAGTATACTTCCTTTTCAATATTTTATCAGCGACATTGACAAATGTTTCATCTATATGAGAACTCTGGGGAACTTCGATTGTCACATTTATGCAGTTAGACTTGAAATTGTTTGTAGCAACAAATCACAATCTGTCATTGGTTGCGTTCATCACGCGGTAGCGCTAACTAGGCGATCACTTAAGGTGGGAATTTCGCAACAAGCGACAGCGACAGGAGACCGAGACAGGGGACAGAGACACCACCGGTACAGTGAATTCAATGCGACTCCGTTCGAAGCGTGCGACAGCGACAAACAGCCCAGTGTCGCACGTCGCACGCTTCGAACTTAGTCGCATTGAATTCCATTGTACCGGCAAAGATTAGAGAATTCTCTAACTAGCTTCACTAGCTTGCTAGCTTTACCTATTTTTCCTCATTTGCCCCCAAAACCTTTCAACGAAATTAGATCAAAATATAATCTAGTTCTAGATCTCGTTATAATACATAAGTGTACCAAATTTCAAGTTAATTTAATAAACGGTTCCAGAGTAAACGTGCGCACAAAAAAGTTACAAACAGACAGACCGACAGATAGGCAGACAGATTTTTTTTTTGCTCAAACTTAAAATTTCGACGTTTTATCAAACTCTAAGCCTATTTCAACAAAAAAAAAAAAAAAAAAAAGAATTTTTGCGTTACTATACTTCCACTCCATACGTGGATGTGGAAGTAAAATTCATGAAAGCGGCATTAGTTCACTATTCCAGACTCATTTGCAAGTATTTCTTAAAAAAAAAACGTTGATAGCTCTATTAGGCCAGTCGTCAGGGAGTTCAGGATGCGTAAATACCGTTTTAAATCGTTCAAAGATTTTAGTTTTGGAACCAGTTCATTATACAGGGTGTCCCGAAACTCCCGCCTTCCCCTTTAGGTACTAATTCTCCATGCAAAAATAGTAAGAAAAGTTCCTATAAACATGTGTCCGGAAATGCTTCCTAAGGGAGCTACGGCCCTCTAAGGATGGCGCAAAAATACTTTTGCTAATTATCTCGGAAATTATTTGGGACAACTTTATGAAACTTAGTTAACTTTTTTCGATTAATAAAGGTTATTGTTTTACGCCTACTTTGAAAAATAAATAATGCGCATTTAGCAAACGAATACGCAATATTTCGGTTAGACCGCTTTTACTCGAAAACAGCTTGCCATATGGCTAATTGTAAAGAGGCCCTTTTTTATGCAGAATTAACCAGGGAATCATAATCGGGGATTAAAATACTAAAAATGTCAAATGGCAAAATTAATATGTATAAACAAAGAACACCGACCCCTCGTTTCTCCGCCCCTGGATAAAATTAATTTTGGCTAATACTATAAAACAATAACCTTTAATAATCGAAAAAAGTTAACCAAATTTCATAAAGTTGTCCCAAATCATTTCCGAGATAATTAGTAAAAACACCTATTTTTGCGCCATTCTTAGAGAGCCGTAGCTCCCTTAGGAAGCATTTCCGGACACATGTTTATAGGAACTTTTCTTACTAATTTTGCATGGAGAATTGGCACCTAAAGGGGAAGGCGGGAGTTTCGGGACACCCTGTATATGCCTCTTTTAGACATATTAATTTTTCCCCCTCGCCCGCCCACCGAAACACCCCCAATTTTGGGGGAATATCTCTTAAAAAATCATTTTTTTGCCAATATCTCTGTTCTGAAGGGCCCTACAAAAAAAAGATGGTTATCAAAGGACCCCGCACAAAATCAATGGAAAAAAAATCCCGGTCGAATTGGCTGAAATTTTGCAGAATGATAGTTTTTAGCATGCTGATCAAAAGTCTTAATGGGCCCAAAGAGCTATGTATAGTTTCCAAGATATTGGGCCTCAAAGTGGGTCTTTTAGGAGGGATGACTCAGTAATTGATGATGAGGGTATACTAGGATTATGGGAATATGGGTTTCGCAAGACCCTGCAAGGTCACCTAGATGTCATTTCAAGGTCAAACCAAGAAGAAATTATTAGAAAAATCTGTAAAAAAGCATAGGTAGGTACTTGGGGTCACTGAATCCGAATATGGATTTTGCTTGTTCCTGCAAAATCATCCAGGGGTCATTTCAAGGTCAAAACCAAGAATAAATGATCAAAAAATCTGTAAAGCAACGTGTAAGTGTTTGAGATCGCTGAATCCGAATATGGGTTTGGCAAGACCCTGCAAGGTTACCTAGATGTCATTTCAAGGTCAAACCGAGAAGGAATAATTTAAAAATCTGTAAAAAAGCATAGGTAGGTTTTTGGGGTCGCTGAATCTGAATATGGATTTTGTTTGATCCTGCAAAATCATCCAGAGGTCATTTCAAGGTCAAACCGAGCAGGATAATCTGAACTAAGAATTTGAGTTTAGAGCTGCATAATGCTTAGATCATTTAGGCATAGCAACTGTTACTTTGTCAGACGATGTTGCATTTTTTTTATTTGTAACGTAGAAGAACATAAAATACACTAAAATTCGCATACAGGATAAATACACATAATTAGTACATAAAATACACTAATACAATTCACAGAATAAAGACACAATATAAACACCAAATATACACAGATCAAGGTCACGTACATTGACGAATACGCAAACACACACACACACGCGCACACACGCACACACAAATACACATGGAGTCAGATAACCGCCACGTTCACGCCGTTGTTTCTGGGTAACTCTAAGAGCGGAAATAAAAAGGCACACACGCACATACGCACCCGTTCTCCACATACACACACACACACACACACACACACACACAATATATGTTTTCATATGGTTTAGGTTATATTTCCAGATTCATTATGGTATGTTGTCGTTTACTCTCGCGCACGCACAATCATACCCACGCACGCACTAAGCATCAGATTTGGATTTAGTTCGACGAATATGTGTGAGTGAGTGTCTGTGTGTGAATGAGTGCGCATGGGCGTGATGATGGGTCAACCTACTATCATAAATGTAGAAATAAACTAAACGTTTTGTTTGTACAAAATAAAGGATCATCTACAACTAACCTCAACATTTTACCGATATAAACTCTTTAAGATTCTATATGCACGCGCGCGCGCGCGCACACACACACACACACGCATAAACATAAACCGATCTTGAAATTACATCTCGGTGAACTTGCAGGGTCAAGCGAAACCCATATTCGGATTCAGCGATCTCAAAAACTTACACATGTTTCTTTACAGATTTTTCTGATCATTCATTCTTGGTTTGACCTTCAAATGACCTCTGGATGATTTTGCAGGATCAGGCTAAATCCATATTCGAATTCAGTGACCCCAAAAACCTACCTATGCTTTTTTACAGATTTTTCTAATTATTTTTTTCTTGGTTTGACCTTGAAATGACATGTAGGTGATCTTGAAGGGTCTTGCGAAACCCATATTCGAATTCAGCGACCCCAAAAATCCTAGTATACCTTCATCAAGTCTGGTGATACTATTTACAAGAAATGTTGCCCTGCAAATAATTATTCACTTTGAGGCCCAATATCTCGGAAATTATACATAGCAGATCTTTGGGCCCATTGAAACTTTTAATCAGCATGCTGAAAACTATCACTGCAAAATTTCAGCCAATTCGACCGGGATTTTTTTTTTATTGATTTTGTGCTAAAAGAGGCCCAATACCTCGGAAACTATACATAGCAGGTCTTTGGGCCCATTGAGACTTTTGATCAGCATACTGAAAAGTATCACTCTGCAAAATTTCAGCCAATTCGACCGGGTTTTTTTCCATTGATTTTGTGCGGGGCCCTTTAAAGATAATTAAATTCTCTATCGAAATGGTTGAGACACATTTTTACGTAGTATTAATATTCTTGGAGTTATAGGCGGGGGAAATCAAGCATTGTATCGTATCCGCCATGTATATCGGCTGAAGCTATTATTGCATGTGAAATAGCAGTGCACTTCTTAGTCCACTTATTTTTGTCCCCGTGCTTGTTTTTACATAAGGACATTAAGACTGTCCGGTATGTCATTCTCAACGTTTGAAAAATTAGTATGTCTAAAAGAGGCATATAATGAACTGGTTCCAACAGTAAAATCTTTTGTACGATTTAAACTGATGTTAAATAATTTACCTGACGACTGGCCTAAAAAGTTGACTCTCAGAGCGATTTTTGACCGTTTTGCTACACTGTGCGCCGTTTCAATTGAGATTAGATAGACTATACATGAAAAGCTAAAAATTAATCAATATTTAGAACCTTAGTACTCCTATATATAGTTTTTGAGTTCATCTGATAAAATACGAGCACATCAATCATTGACAAATACGTCTATCAAATATCCATCGAGTAGTTTAGTTATTTAATTATTTTACGAAGTTGTAATATTTTATTCGAAATTGAATTATGTTTAAAACCAAGTGGCAATGGAGAAAATATACTGACATTAGCATAGAATTTTTCTAATGTTTAATTACTAATGATATAATAATATAATTACTAACTATAGACGTCAAGAGACACTGTTTTGTTTACTTACATTTTGAATTATAAAAATATTTCTCTTCAGAATGATATACCCATGTATTTTCACATCCACCTTTTCTTTATTTCGTATTCGATCCAAAAACAACGTATATTACAGTTATTCAAAACCTGACAAAGGTTTTGAAGTTTTTCTGACAGAATGACATAACTACTTTAGGTACAAGGTGTGCCAAAAATTCATCGCACGAATTCAGGGACATTCAGGTTCTTTATTTACGTTAAAATATGAAAAAACTTAGTATACTTCGTTTTCGGAATGCCGAAATAAGATGATCGGCTATTAGTAAATTAATAATTTTGACAAAAAAAACGGTTGCCTCTGAGAAGAAGAAACAAAGGCCAAACCAGGGGCGGATACAGGATTGGCTTCTGGGGGGGCACTGGAAGTCTGGCTTTTTTAGCCATATATTATCTATTAAAAATTAGTTCTGGAACGAGCCCCCCCCCAGATCCGCCACTGGGCCAAACTAAAGTTTCTTTCTGAATTTTTTCTTGAATGCGGTTCAAGTGTGAATTACAAATAAAACGTAAATTATTATTGTAAACCGAGCAAAACAATTTATTCATACACGTTTAGAATGGATTAGACTGAGATAGTATAGACTTTGAAGCTCTTGTAGTCCTTTGAGGTAAACCAGAAAAAGGCACAAAGCCCAAAAATTCTTCCGGTGTTAGGCATTTTTTTATCGGAAAATGAGGTAAAACTTTTAACCTCAAGGGACTATTATTGTTCAACATACCGAGTCAATGAACGCCCCCAATTTTTTGGTTGTTTTTTAATTTAAAAATTTTGTTTTTAGAACGCTTAAATTAGACAAAAGTGGACTTATACTTTTAGAATAACAGGAACGAATAAGACACTTCCGGTTAAACCGGAAGTGACATCAACTTTTTTTTCTTAAATAGAATGACTATATTTTTTACGGTTTCTTATTAAATATAAAATTGTAGGATGACAGTTTTTTTCGATTCAAAATATTTCAAAAATAATAGCCCAGAAGTTTAAGTCAATATATCGCTTCTACCGGGAATTAATTATTGTAAAGCTGAAAATTTGCAGGATTGTAGTTTTAGTTCAGGACAACACATACCAAAAAGTCCCCTACTCTCCTCCGTCGGCTCCCCTGTTTTTGTGGAGCAACAAGGGCCTAAACAGGGCTGGCTCTAGGGGGAGGGGGGGGGGGGGGGGGGGCGAAGCGGGCGGCTGCCCGGGGCGGCAAAATTGTAGGGGCGGCAAATTCTTCAAATCCACAGTGTTACCAAAAAATATAAAAAGCTGGAAACAATTTTTTCACTAATACAGTAATGATAATGTTAACTTTATATAAATAATTTGTTATTGTTAGTTTTTGTATATAAAATAGGTTACATACATACATTCTATTTCTTATATGTGTGGTGTGGTATTTTTTTGGTTTCAATACCGTTAATTTTTTCAATTATTTTATTTTACCTTTTTAAATACAGTAATCATATTGCTGAAAATCCCAAAATTGCTGTAAACCTTATAACTAAAAAAAACAAACCATCAAGAATATTCAGTAGGTGACTCTTAAAATGTTATAAAAAATAACGGACTGAAAAGATAGGGTCAGGCGGGGTAAAAATGAGACAGACAGGTAGCGGGGTAAATAAAATACAAGGTGATATCCAACCCAGATTGAAATAAATTAAATTTAATTATTTATTCAAGTTTGTTTTGTACATTCAGAACTGTTTTATGTTATCCAATTAGGTCCTATGCCTACTGTTAATGCGGGATAAATATTATTCAGTAATAGTTATTGAGGTACCAAGGGTGTTATAAAGATAATAACGCACCGAGGCCGGCAGTGTACAATCCCGAGGGCCTCTGGCCCGAGGGAATGTACGTCGACCGAGGGCGTCATTATCCTATAACACCCGTGGTGCCTTCAACGTTTAATGTCCTGCAAGTCTGTTATTTAATTCGAATTTTTTTTTTGACATTTACGATTTATTAATTTGATATCTATTATGTTCAGAACGATTTGATTTAAAAGAGAGTAAAAATCAAAATTGTTTGTAAACGCCGCCGTTGCATAGCAACGCATTTTGTTTGTCAATAACGCTATCATAATTTGCTTGTTTTGGGTTGTATTATAATTTTATAATGCCCTAGGGCGTTATAGATATTCATAACGCCCTAGGGCGTTATTTATCATTTAATGTATCTCAAAATAGGGTGGTTATTGTAAAATAACAGACTTGTAGGACATTAACTCTTTAATTCACTTTTAAAAAATTTTTGAACGCACCTTAGTTCTTTCTTGGGGATGTTATAGTTTCTCTATTTTCATTGTCCGTATTTGGCAGACATCAACTAGAAGTGTCATACTTCACATTTTGTGATCAAGTTTATTAATCTGCTAGTGTTAAATCATCAAAAATTTGATTTTAACGAAAAAATTAAAAGCGAGGTAAAAAAGAGACTAAAGAGACCAAATGGGCAGACTGAAGCAGGCACATTTCAGCTTCCTAATTTAGGAGAAGCTTTTTGTTTAGTAAAAAATCTGAATAAATTACATATAAAAGAAAAAATCCTCATGTCTTATTTTTGCACTTCCATTTGTACGACGTCAATAAGAATGGGAATAAATCAAGTGTCTTTCATTTGCCCTCCACTGTCTTTTTTCACCCCACTTGGAGGGTAAAAATGAGACACTGTTTATTTTTGTTTATCAATTAACGGTACTTTTTAGTAAAAAAATACATAGAAATATAGTTTTTCCTGTAATTTTTACATATGATGCCATATGATTTCATTAAATATGACTCGATTCTAAGCAACCTAAAAATTGAAAGATGTCATTTTGTCTCATTTTTACCCCGCCTATAAGAGAGGGGCGGGAAAATGAAACTGTGCCCGGGGCGGCAAAATACCTGGAGCCAGCCCTGGCTATAAAGTGCAGCAGAAAGGTTTTTACTGGTCCGATTTGGGTCGAAATGATCATAGAAGCTTCGGAGAAGCATATCCGTTCGCATTTCAGATGTTCCATGTTTATTTTGTTCATAATTTTCCATTCTAATGCTGTCAAAATTTCAAAAATTGAAAAAATTCCGAAATGGCGCCATTGCGGATAAATGAAGACGCGGAGGGGAAAACGTACCCGAATAAACATCTCTCTTCATACTTTGGGCTTTCCATTGGTATGTCTACCTTCTCTGTAGCGTCACTCGTTACGGAGCTACGCCACTCCGAGTGTCGCCGCGCGGCGACACTTGGACAGTTAAGTGCTTCCATTGTTGCGTCGATTACGTGTAGTCTAAAACTCGTCTCATCAACCTCCTCTCTGCTCAATTCCAAAATGCTGGAGTCACTGATGTCATCCGGGCTGTGGCATCAACTTTTTTTTCTTAAATAGAATGACTATATTTTTTTAGGGTTTCTTATTAAATATAAAATTTTAGGGCAACAGTTTTTTCCGATTTAAAATATTTTAAAAAATAATAGCCCAGCAGTTTAAGTCAATATATCGCAGTTGCGGACTCCCTGATTGTTAGGACAGCTGTGTTAGGACAGCTGTGTCAGAACAGCGGGTCACCGTCATCACCCAGGACACAGATCAAGAGCAATCAGCTGAACGACTCCGTTCTCTTCTGCTATGCCATGATAGGATGAGACACCAGGTCAGCTCTGTACAGAATGGGGAAGCGGAAGAAGAGACCAGAACTACAGGAATGCTTCCGCGGTGTTCTTGTTGTAGAACTCTCCAAAATCGTCCTAAGTTGAAGACATAATCAAAATTCGACTTAGGCAAAAATTTCATTAAAGACATTTTTGGGAGTCTGCAGAGGCGCAGATCAGTCCATAAGGACCGTTTTGGGTTCTATAAGGCGTTGGAAATGACCAGGTGAAAATTCGAAGAAACACCGAATTTTCACTTAGGAAAAATGTTTTTGGTTCAGAATATGAGAGTAGAAGTATATAATGACAAAGATTTATGAATAATATACTTTTTTCAAGGTACCATAAATTGGACTTTGAAAAATAATATTTTTGGAAGGGCGTCAAAATTTGGCCCAAGAATCGATTTATCGAAAGTACGCCAAAGTTTCACTTGCAGACTAATTTTTCAAAACTGCGTTGAAATTTGGCTTGAAGATCGATTTTTCAGAAGTACGCCAAAATTTCACCCGCGGATTAACTTTTCAAAAGTACCTTGAAATTTGGCTTGAAAATCGATTTTTCAAAAGTACGCCAAAATTTCACCCGCAGATTAACTTTTCAAAAGTACCTTGAAATTTGGCTCGAAAATCGATTTTTCAAAAGTACGCTAAAATTGGTCTTAAAATGGATTTTTCAAAAGTACCACAAAGTCAGTTTAAAAAGTACCACGAAAATATAATTTAAATTATTTTTTATTTTTTATTCCTCAACCAAAGACATTGACCTTTGAGGTACGGTCATTGAAAGCCCAATTCTAAAGTATGAGCACAAAATTTTAACGATGCACTGCATCCGAAAGGCAAAATAGAAGATTTTGTCAAAGCCGGCGTAGTGCCGATAAGCAAAAATTGATAAAAATCAATGCACATGTACAAGGCCGGTTTCTCGCATAGAAAGAGTTTGGATTGACTCAGCGGCTCGCAATTTGGTCGAGCGCGTTGAGTGGTCCAGACAAAGCAATGGTAGAAAAGCCAATAACAGGGCTTTTCAAATGACAAAGTTATAGAGGAAAACGCCTTGTGCATAAAAATCCAAAAATTCAATTTTGCCTAAAAGTCGCTCGAAGGTGAGACGCTGCCAAATCGATAATATTAATCGACTGTGATAAGGGTTAGTAAGTCGTGGACTGATCGAACGCCACTCAACTTATGCAGTAATAAGTCCTCTGAATGTGTTTGAGTACGTGAATCTCCACGATACAAGAACTTTAAAGCTAAGTAGTCTCTAGCGAAACTAAATTCATTTAGTAAAACTTTTTTAAGTTAATTTCAGTCAGCCTTAATTATTCATTTACCCAGAGTCTGAAATGATTCTAAAAGCTCACATTTTGATTCTGAGAAGGTATGTATGAATCTTTTCTACCTAATCGATCGTTAGCGTGAGCGCTCTCGCTTGTATGGTCTGAAAGTCACTACCTTGATTGGGGAAGGCACGATTCTTATCTTGAGAATTTTGTATAACCAATTCTGTTAAATAAACGGATTCTTTGAACTAATATTTCTTAATTGATCTTGAGGCCTGTTGACGGTCTATAATCCCTGGAACTTTCGTATAGAAAACCGGATGTGTCGAGTTAATTCGCATTAACGTTCGACCTTCTGGTTGCTTTACGGAGGTTTGATAGGGATTTTTTTATGCGTTTTTTGAGAAATATATTCCGTTATTAATGGACCAAAACGTGATTTTCGCGTACCAAAACTAATCCCTCCGCAGAGAAATTCTTCGGTTGGGATTTTTTTATGCAAAAATTCAGGAAATTAAGAGGTGCCTAAACCCCCAACGAGGGAATTCGGGTCCAGAGAGAGCGTAGTTTCCGATCTGTGGTAGTGCAGCCTTGGTCCATTACTCGCCTACCGAAGTGCATCTTATCTGGAACCCGCCTGGGAGGTAGAAGAACGGGGTAATACGCGACTGGCGCCCCCTGAGAAATAAATTGGTGTCGCGTCATTTTAACGCCCGGTAGTGCGTTCTTCTACATTCTCACATCCTGTATCTGGCAAGAGGGCTGTTTCCGCAGCTGTGGAAGGGCTTATCATAGCCCTTTATGGAAGCAGTGAGCAGGAGAGCTTGGACCAGCTACGAGTACTCCGATACAAGAGCGTGGCGAACCAGTCGGTTTGTTCCTCGCATACTTCTAGGTGAGAGCGTTGGGAGAAGAGTCGAGGATTTAATCTCTCGAAAAGCTTGCAGCACTTAACTAATGTACATGTGCTTTTTCGCAGCTCCAGCAATGGTAGGACGTCAACCTCAAACCGGAGTGGGGATGGAAATCAGGACTCTAGGGCCTGGTTCCGGTTCCTACCACAAGGCAGTCAGTTCCTGATAGCCTGCTACGGCTAATTTCCTGTGCCTGCAATGCGGACTGCGGTGCCCGATACTTGTGCAGGAGCTCTGGTCTGAACTGCAGCAACATGTGCAGGAGCTGTAGACGATCCAGCTGCACAAGCAGCCAGTCAGTGGATATGGATGATGATCCGGATGACCCTACTTTCCAGTAGATCAATAATATCAATTGTCTTGCCGAATAGTCATTTTTTGAGTCAAGTTAGATTTTGAGACAAGTTGAGACAAGTTAAATTTCATACAATAAATCGTATAAAATATCAATAATATATAAACAGGAATTTTCAACAAGCCTCATCAGCGGCGCCAGGGCAGTTCCACCGGGCGCATAACGGACGCGGCTACAGAGAACTACGCCTCGGAGTGGCGTAGCTCTGTAACGGGCGACGCTACAGAGAAGGTAGATATACCAATGGAAAGCCCAAAGCACAGAAGACCTATACCAGAAGCGTCACTGTCGGAGGCACGTTCGATGTTTGGGTGCGTTTGCACGCATCCAGTAATTTAGTCAAGTAGAGAGACGGTCCAGTAATTTAGTAATTGCTTTCCACTAAATTACTTGACTAAAACACGCTGTCCGCATTGGTCGAGTACTAAATTACTAAGCGACTCGACTAAATTACTGAGTGCGTGCAAACGCACCCGTTCATTGGTAAATTGGGGTGACCTTCGGCCATCTTGTCGGTGGTATTGTCAACCTATAAATCCGCACCTTTCTAAATTTACCGCTGGACGCATTGGTAGATAAAATTCGAAGCTGATTTTGGCTTTGGTTTTCAAAATAGCCAATCATATAATGTTATTGCTTACCGGTACGCTCCACCGGTAAATTTAGAAACCTGCGGATTTATAGGTTGACAATAATACCACCGACATATGACATATGCGCATAAAATTCAATATTGGCGGGAAGGCCAGAGAGTCGTTTCTGGTATAGGTCTTCTGTGCCCAAAGTATGAAGAGAAATGTTTATTTGGGTACGTTTTCCCCTCCGAGTCTTCATTTATCCGTAATGGCGTCTTTTCGGAATTTTTTCAATTTTCGAAATTTTGACAGCACTAGAATGGAAAATTACGAACAAAATATGCATGGAACATCTGAAATACGAACAAATATGCTTCTCCGAAGCTTTTATGATCATTTCAACCCAGATCGGATCAGTGCAAACCTTTCTGCTGCGCTTTATAGCTTGCTCCGCAATTTCTGCGACTTAGGTCCTTGTTGCTCCGCAAAATCAATGAAGCCGACCGGAGAGAGTATAGGTACTTTTTGGTACGTGTCGTCCTGGACCAAAACTATCAACCTGCAAATTTTCAGCTTTTTTGACATTTCCCTATTCACAAACATGTTAGTAAGTCCGGACCTGTCTCAGAAACTTGAGTGGCATAAGCACACTGGGCTACTAGACTTATAATATGTAAATAAGATAAATTCATATAAATTCAAATGAATATATTTTATTTTATGTAGGTATAGGTACCTACTTAAAATTGTAATTGATAAAAATATTCAATAAAGTTATAAATAAAGCCACATTATATTTATATATACAATATTCTCAACCTATCTCATTCATATTTGTAATAAAATGGAAGTATACCTAATTAATGAGACTGAAAAATCTAAATTATAATTATTGATTTAAAGATTTGTGGCAGTAAAGTTATTCCCTACTTTTGACCTGATCGACGTGAATTATATACCTATTTACCTATGTAGGTATTATTAAAGCCATGTGCTTCATTTATGTCGTTACAAGCATGAATTTTTAAATAAAAATACAGATGTCAAGAGAATTAGGAGAAATCTAACGTAATAATATCCTATTACCAGTGTGTTTATGCTAAATTTTTATTTATACTGGTTATAAATATAATAGAGGATGACATCACCAACCACTTTTCGGTAAATTTCGTTAATACACACGTGATAATTTGAATTTTCAAATTTGAACCTTTATTCGGCAAAACATTGAGAAAATGAAACCCTAAAAGCAGCAAAGCGGTATCAACAGGTGGTTTTACTTGAAGTAAATTTATGATATGATATACATCTGAAAAATTGATTTGCCTCTCCCTGGCGCCGTTTTAAAGTGCACCGAGTACTCGGTCGGTATTGCTGGTAAATATTCTACGCATACAGCGTTGCCAGATTTCTTAGCTATATTTTTTTTATTTATTATAATTATCGATAAATTTAATAGTAAGTACATCGATAAGGAACATACTGATTTCGGAACTATTTCTTTATTAATCCACAAGCAACAAATTCTATGGACCACGAACCTCTGAGCCTCTATAACTTGACATAAATAAATCCTGTGTCATACCCTTACTCACCTATTAAACAAGAAAGATTTTTATTAAACATATCTTTGCTTTTGCTAATATAAAGACAGGGAATTAAACATTTTTGAAAATTTTGATGAGGTTATTTATATGAGTGCTGTTTTGTTATGGCCTTTCAAATGGTGTAAAAATATACGGGGTGTTCCGTTCAAAAAAACCAAAGTAAAGGCCATATCTCCAAAATTCGACTTTCAATTGTTTTTCTGAAATAATTTTTGGAAAATACATGTGACCTTTTATTTTTGAACTTTTTTTACGCAACTCTAAAATAACGAAGTTAATGAAGTTCTAACCATCAGTGGCATAACTAGGTGGGCACTGAGCCCTCCGCCCTCCGCCCTCCGCCCTCATGATGTGGCGCCCCTGATACAGACAAAAAATGGCAATTGAATTCTTCAACCTAATTCTTCAAAACTGCAATGGATTCAATATATATGCACTTCTATTTTATCATCCCACATTTTCTGTTTCTACATTTTACTGAACATGTTGCATGCATTTTTTGTAGGGCAAGTATGGAAGTAGTTTCAAGAAGAATATTTATAACATCTAGAAATTTAAAAGTTATAAATAGTCAAATAATTCAAAAGTATCGTCAAATATTTCAAATGCATTCAAACAATAAGTACTCAATAAAATACAAAGAAACGTAATACGACCCCACAAATTATAGCGAAACTTCAATTGAATACACCCAGAGTGATGGGCAGAATCGGAATGTTCCGATTATTTTATAAATTCTTAGAAGAATCGGAACATTTCGATTATTTTATAAATTTTCCGATTCCCAATTTTTCAGTTTCATTTTTTTAAATTCTTTTCCCTCCCCCCCGCTCATCAATGCTCATCAATCTTTTTCCCGCCTTCCCCTTTAGGTGCTAATTCTCCATGCAAAAATAGTAAGAAAAGTTCCTATAAACATGTGTCCGGAAATGCTTCCTAAGGGAGCTACGGCCCTCTAAGAATGGCTCAAAAATAGGTGTTTTTACTAATTATCTCGGAAATGATTTGGGACAAATTTATGAAACTTGGTTAACTTTTTTCGATTATTAAAGGTTATTGTTTTACAGTATTAGCCAAAATTAATTTTATCCAGGGGCGGAGAAATGAGAGGTGTCGGTGTTCTTTGTTCCTACATATTAATTTTTCTATTTGACATTTTTAGTATTTTAATCCCCGATTATGATTCCCTGGTTAATTCTGCACAAAAAGGGGCCTCTTTACAATTAGCCATATGGCAAGCCGTTTTTGAGTAAAAGCGGTCTAAACAAAATATTGCGTATTCGTTTGCTAAATGCGTATTATTTATTTTTCAAAGTAGGCGTAAAACAATAACCTTTATTAATCGAAAAAAGTTAACCAAGTTTCATAAAGTTGTCCTAAATCATTTCCGAGATAATTAGATAAACACCTATTTTTGGTGTTTATTTAGAAGTCCGTAGCTCCCTTAGGAAGCATTTCCGGACACATGTTTATAGGAACTTTTCTCACTATTTTTGCATGGAGAATTAGCACCTAAAGGGAAAGGCGGGAGTTTCGGGACACCCTGTATACAGTTTTAAAAAAAATAAATGACGCTTCTATGTGAAATTTGAGGTAGTAAAATAAGTATGGAGTAAATTATCTAAAACCATGCAGGATTCTCAATGTTTACGATTTTTCAGAAGTCTGGCAACGCTTGGTGAGGGAATGGTGCGCCGAGTTCAGACGGTTAACAACTCAACCTCAACCCAACCAAACTGTCATTCACAGACGGCGAGAACGGCAACGCATACGAAACCGGTAAAGTGTAACAAAAACGGTGCCGTATTTGCAGTATTTATTAAGCGTGTGCGTGCCGATGTATATTTACTTGATCTGACAACGATAGATGTGATTTTCTTTGTGATCGACAGTTGTTTTTTCTGTGTGAGTGCGGTTTTTTGTTTCACATTGTCTAGCTAACCATGGCTGACGCTGATGCAAAGGATCGTTATGATCCAGAACTGAAATATTTATGTGTGGACAGGAACAATTTCAACGACCCGGCCACACAGGCGGAATGGACCCAGAAAAGGTTAGTTTGGGTGCCCCACGAAACACAAGGCTTCGTGGCCGCCAGCATAAAGGGCGAGCGCGGCGACGAAGTCGAGGTCGAAATCCAGGAGACCGGTAAAAGAACCACTGTACCCAAGGATGACATCCAAAAGATGAATCCGCCGAAATTCGACAAGGTCGAGGACATGGCTGAACTTACTTGTCTAAACGAGGCCTGTGTCCTGCACAACTTAAAAGATAGATATTATTCTGGTCTAATTTATGTGAGTTTTAATCCTTCCGTTTTTAATCTAGTCATTTAAGATCCATAAAAACAACAAAACAAACATTTTGTTTCTTAATTGTCAAATATGCTAAGTCCTCTAAATGAAAGTGAATTTGACAATCACAAAGTAAGGTTAGAATCCTCAACACAAGTAAACCGAACGTGATTTATAAACACAAAAGGAATTAATAATAATAAGGATGCTATGACCAGTATTTCTAATAATGTATCGAAAATAGCATTTAAACGTTCTCTCTGCAGTTACCAATTCTAATAAATGAAAACAATCTTAATACCCATCTACCCAATGTTTTCTGTTTACCTTTGTCTCGTAGTACCTACCTAGGTATTTCTGACATTTTTTTTTGTACAAAGTTTAAAATTGCTAGGATTTTTAGACAATTTTTATTATCTATTTATTGTTTATTTATTTTGCGTTTAATTTTACCCAATCTTTTCGCAGTTCTTTAATTGTTAAGTAATATAAAAAATAAATTATAAAGTTCAAAGGAAAATGAGAGTAATTAATTAGGTATAAATCTATAATCATCTTCCATTGTTGGCTATAAATATAAAAGATAAGAGTTAAAATATCTGTTATCGAGAAATTAAGGTAACTAAAATTCCAAAACGTTTTATCCTGGGTTTTATCCTTTGTTAGTATGTACCTATTCTGCTTATTTTCCTAGGTAAATTCTTGAAATTTCTTTCACGTAATTAATTTTGTGAAGATCTCTGAGTCAGTATAAAGAACTTATTTATTTTAATGAAATTCAGAACGTGAATCACTACCAGTTACCCAACCAGAATTTCTTTTTTACCTAGGTACCTACTTATATTGTCATCCACCAAATAAGTACAGAAGTTTATGTAAAACTTATATAAAAAAAATAGATTAGATTTAACTACCCAAGCTATTTACACTACACCTCCAAGTCCTACATGTTAACTTTTCGTCGAACTTTAAACATTTATTTGATATGATAAAATACGTAAAATCTTAAATGACAATAAGACATATTTTTTTATTTGAGATACCTACTTACATTTAAATCGGTAACTCAAGTACCTAATTCATTTTGAAGTAAGAGAACGATATGCCTAATGACGAAAAATTTCTCTGGGCCTAGATTATAATGCCATGTGTCACTCGATTCCGAAACAAGATACATCCAAAAACTAAACTTAAAAAACAAGAATGTACCTAATTAATAGTAAGTAGTTAATTTTTTTTCGATCTTATACAGTGTGTCTCGCTTTTCGTAGCTCAGTTATTAGTCATCCAATTTCAACCAAATTTTGATCGGTATCAAAGGCCATTACTATAATTCTTTTCTGAGTAAAAAAGACGTATTTCAGTCATTGGCGTGCATTTTTATTAAGAAAAAAGTCGATTTTTTGAGAAACCATATTAGGTATTTTTTTTACAGAAACACTAATGCGACGTTTTTTATCAGCATGCTCTAGAGCCCCCATATCCAAAATTTAACTACATTAAAGTTACATTTTTCAGATATTAAATAATTAATAACGTGAAACCGAAATGTTTTTTGAAAAAAAAGTCATTCTTCATTTGAAAATGTCGGTGACAGTGAGTGGTAGAAAAAGTGATTTTAAATAGAAAATGACGAATGACTTTTTTCTTAAAACAATTCGTTTCCAAAATTATAAATCAAAATATCATAAAATTTGGATATAGAGGTTCTAAAGCATGTTGGTCAATAATATTGCAATGGTTTTTCAATAATAAAATGCCTAATATGACTTCTAGAAAAATCGACCCTTTTTTGTTAATAAAAATGCACGCCAATGGCTGAAATAAGTTTTGTTTTATTCACAAAAAGGTATAGTAAAAGTCTTTGATACCGATCCAAATTTGGTTGAAATTGGATGACTAATAACTGAGCTACAAAGGTGTTAGGTATACCATGAAAAGTGGAAGATACCGTAATAGGTATGAAACTTTTTTAAATACCAAGAAGAAACAGACAAAAAGATATGTACCTGAAGTTCCGAACGTTCACTTGAACGAATTTCACATGAAAATTTCCAATTAATCGACTTAGGCGTACATTTTTTCTGGTAATATTTGCTAGCAACGATAGTATCGTTGCCAGCAAATATTACCAGAAAAATGGCAAGCCTAAGTCGATTTGTAGTTTTTATTAATTTTTCCTTTTCATATGTAATTAGTTCAAGTGAACGTTCTCGAAACTTCAGGGACCTAAAAAGATAGAAGTCTCCAATCCAATGAGTTTTCTTGCAGCAAAATAATGTAAGAAAATAACTTAAAATACCTACTTAATGAAGCATCCCCTATAACAGTGTCACTGAATTGCGCTCACATTCCTAATGAACTCCTAATTTGACACTCGAACTGCGCACACTTTGGTCCAGTGTTATAGATTTCACATTTTCAAGACATGTAAATTTTCATATTCAGTTAAGATAACACAATTTTTCCAAATTTATCTCATATGTATACTTATTGCTTATTGGTTGGATATATTAAAAAAAAAGTAAACATTAGACAGTCATAACAACATAATATTAAATTTTATTGAGATCGTACGCTTAACAAGCAACCACGATAGAAGACGTGATGCTGTTAGACGTACCATGAAGCAAAGGGAGATCGAGCAAAACATATAGTAATGTCTATTATGACTTGTGGTATCTATTCTCATATGTAAAACAACGCTTTTTATAATAATTGTTTATCTCACAGAGTTAGACATGGGTGATAGGCAGGGTTCAGATTGCATCCACCATGTTGGGTCCGTCATATTAGATGCACCATGCTGGATCCGCCATATCGGATACGTCATATTGATTAGGTTAGGTGCGGTTCACTTTTAAACTTTGAATGAAATGATTCGCATGCATTTGTAGTCCTTAAAATACTTGTTGTTTTTGCAGCCCATATTGTCGGTGGAAATAGAGAGTCACTTTCGATATAATTTTCCACTAAAAAATGTATAAACTGATCCACTCGTCTGTCTTGAGGTTTTTCGCTTATAAAATCTTCGTTAGTTTGTTTGTTTGTTTGTTAGTTTGTGTGTTTGTTAGTTTGTTAGTTAGTTTGTTACTTTGTTACTTTATTGTTTCTTAAAAAACGTAACCAAATTGGGAGAAGATCGGTCAAGAGGTAGTTGAGATATTGCAAAAAAAAGAAAAAAATTTTGGCACCCTGTATCTCAGTAAGGAGGCACATTTTATCTAAGTGTTTCAGGTTAAATCTTCATATTTTGGACTAAAGATTCTCCAGTTAGCATATGTCTAATTATTAATGAAACATCCTGTATATTTATTAACAAGACATGCGTCCAAATGATAGTGAGGCGCGTATAAGAGAATGGTCGGTATTGCAGTTCTTCGTTTTTTTAACTATCTTCCACATTTTTTAAAAATATGAAAATAATTTGAGAGTAGGCCTTGATAAATAATTTACGATGAAAGTTCAGAATGGCCTTCTTTCTTAAAGTGCCAAAAAATTGTATGCAAAAATGTGCAATTTTTTTGCATACGAAATGTGCATTTAAAAATTATGAAAAAAATGGGATAAATAGTCCAACATGTAATTAACAACTGTGATTTTTTTCGGATTTTTTCGTACAACGGTATCCGAGAAAATTTTAAAAAACAAGAATCAAAAAAACCCCACCACTCCTCCAATATGGCGGCTGCAGGCTTGAAATTTTGGGAAAATCATATTTAGGGTTAGCCCCTTCAAATAGTTGATAACAAACAAAATTTTGTTTAAGGGCAGATTTTACATGCTTATCCTGCTATGCCCTTTAATATACTACGTATAAGTATTCCTTAATATAATAGAAATATGATTGATTTAATTTAGAAGAGGCACATATTTATCAATGTTTACCTGAGATTAGATAGGTATATTTATTTATGTTTTTTGAAATGACAGAAACAGGATTATCTACATACATTATTTTGAATTGATGACATATCATATGTAAGCATAGCAAAGCAATAGATATCCAATTGTGTTGGGTATAGTTCGAAATAAATATATACTTTTATATTATTATTATACCTAATACTTACCTGTAATTTATACTGACTTCTCTGCCCTTTTCTGTGTTTCATTCTGGGATACTCTGCAACGTGTATCCTGTTCTAAAAAAATGTCCGTGAAATCTGCAAAATAATACTATTATCCAGTATTTTACTGGAAAATAATCTCTTGTCCTGTGTTTTTTGGACTTAAAGTTTTTGGACAATTCTAAACAAGTTTCATTAACAAAGTTTTCCGATAAAAAATACTTAATATAATTTTTTGATTTTTTCCGCATATTTTGGTACCGCAGGTGGCGTTGCATTTGTAGGAGGCGAATGTTTTTCTAATCATAATTAGATCCTAATTTGTTCTATACTTGAGTAAAATTTCATTCAAATCGCGCAATAAATAAAAATTTTACAGGGTATAAAAAACAGTCCGGGAAAGTCAGGATAGCAACGTTCCCGGACTGTTTTCTGATTGTTACTTGGCAGCGGATTAAAATACTAGAATAGCGTATTTTGGGATCTGAAATTGCGCCGAAAGAATAGACATTCTTGATCGATTTCAGAAAAATAATATTTGTCAATTTTGACCATTTTGATTTAAACAATAAGTACCTGATAAAAAAAATTGATTCCGAAAAAATTTCCATACTCGTGCGGCATGTGATAATGCTGGTCTTTTTTGCACTTGTAGAGCGGGAGCTAGGTGGCTTTTTCGGCACATCATCATTTTATGAACTTTGAGATATTTTTATGGTTTAATGGATGATAACGATTCATAAAATCGACTTCTGGCGGGACACCTGTCAGGTGCGTCACGAACACTGTCTAAAAGTCAGTGAAATTATGTCATCGTTACAAGGCTCATTTTTTTTCGTGTGTACATATTTTATGTTTAAAATGAATAAAATAAGATCGCTAGAAAGTGTGGACCGTCAGGAGGCGCAGCCAGAAAGGTAATAATGATACATCTGAGGCACGGTAGGAAGTCAAGTTAGCCGAAAGTGTTAAATTCCTGTATATTTAGGAGCCTTTGGTATGTACTTTTGTTGACACTAAGAGCTTTCTGGGGAGGCTATTCTATTGTTGAAGGAGCTTTACGTTTTAAAAAGGAGCCAGAACTTGTAACGATGAGTTTAGAGTTCTGAGATGAAATATGCGAAAAAAATTCAATTTTCTTCAAAAATCCTAAACATTTTCTTTCTGGCTAGCCTTACTGACGGGAGTTTCTTTCTGGGATTTTTTTTCTGTGTTCAAAACATTTCAATAAACATGCTCAGCCCAAAAAAAGCTTGTAACGATCATATTATATAACTCCGTTTTTTTTACATCTTTGACCTTTCTGGCTGCGCCCCTGACGGCCCACACTTTCTGGCGATCTTATTTTATTCATTCTAAACATAAAATGTGTACACACAAAAAAAATTAGCTTTGTAATGATTATAATTTCACTGATTTTTATATCTTGAACCATGGCCAACTCGACGGGCTGACATATGCCAGAAGTCCATTTTGGCGTTATTTAAGTTCGAATTAATCAACGCATAGAAAATGCTTGTAACGATGAGTTTCCGAAAATGCCACGTAGCTCCCGCACCATTGGACGACATGGGTATTTAGACTAGTTCACAAGTTCAAAGCCGTGTTAACGCTTGACAAAGCTCGTAAAAATATGAATGAGGGCTCATTGGATTCGGAATGACGTCTAGAAAAATGTGCAAAAGATTCAAACCCGCACATAAACAATTGCAAAAGTTATAAACAAATGAAGATTGAAAAAATAACGAGTTTCATTTTTTGTAAATAACGCGAAGACTATTAATATTTAAGAAATGTTAAATAAGGATTCTTAAAGAGGAAGAAATTTACAATAAAAAAGCCCCAACTCCCGAAACTATCTCTATTATTAATAGTTTTAATTTAATGTTGAAAATAGAGCTCCGCGCGGCGAACACTAAGCCGTTACGATGTTCTGAAACCGGCCGTAATAAGTAAAAATATTTTTTTGTTATTAAATATTAATTTAAAAATTTTAAAAAAATATGGCATTATTTAGACTCTTAAAGGAACAATATCCCGTTGGAAAAAAAATTGTTTCACCGATTTTTCATAAAATGAGCCTATTGTTAATTAACATTTTTTTTTAGAGTTTGCGTTTATATTTCTAGTCGGATACTTAATTGTTAAACAAAAGCCACTAAAATTATTTCGCTTCTTGGAGACCTTAGGTCAACTATACTTTATAGGATAATGACATTGCGATGTTTTTAATTGTTAGTTATTAATTATTTAACCTAACAAAAAGCTAAAAAATGAAAGAGGTTGAAATTCTTTTTTTATTAATTTTAATTATTAGGTACTGTTTTTATATTCAAAAATACTATAAGATTACATATAAACTTTAAATTTTTATTGCTATTTGTTTAAGCAAATTTTATAAACAAATAGATAAATTACGTATTTTTGAAAAAAAAAATTTTACCATTATATTTGTTATAAAATATTGATTAAAAAAAAAAATTTTTTTCTTAAAATTTTTTTAATTTATAATAATTTTTTTCCTTTTTTCATTATTTAAACAAATTATTTTAAAACATTTTGTTAATTTATTTGTTTATTTAATGAATAATTTGTTATTAACAATCGTCGAATGTGTTTATATTTTATTTAGATGGAAAAAAACAAACAAAAACAACCCTATACATAAACATGTAAAAAAAAAATTTAATATTTTTTATAGAATTTTAAATTTAATTTATAACTCGGATTATAAACAGTTAAAAAAAAAATTTTCTTATGAAAAACATTTTTTATAATCACAATATTTTATAACAAATATAATGGCAAAAAAACTTTTTTCGAAAATACGTAATTTATCCATTTGTTTATAAAATTTGTTTAAACAAATTGCAATACAAATTCAAAGTTTATGTATTATATTATTTTTGAATATAAAAACACTAATAATAATTAAAATTTATTAAAAAAAATTTTCAACCTCTCTTTTTCATTTTTTAGCTTTTTGTTAGGTTAAATAATTAATAACAATAGAATATAACAATTAAAAACATCGCAATGTCAATCCTATAAAGTATAGTTGACATAAGGTTTCCACGAAGCGAAATAATTTTAGTGGCTTTTGTTTAACAATTATCCGACTAGAAATATAAACGCAACTCTAAAAAAATTTGTTAATTTACAATAGGTTCATTTTACGAAAAATCGGTGAAACAATTTTTTTTGAACGGGATACCTATTGTTCCTTTAAGTGCCTAAATAATATCATAATTTTTAAAACATTTTAAATTAATACAATAACATAAAAAAATATTTTTACTTATTACGGCCGGTTTCAGAGTATCGTAACGGCTTAGTGTTCGCCGCGCGGAGCTCTATTTTCAATATTAAATTAAAATTATTAATAATAGAAATAGAGGTTCGGGAGTAGAGTTTATTGGAAATTTCTTCCTCTTTAAGAATCGTTCTTTAAACTTAAATATTAATAGTTTTCGAGTTATTTGCAAAAAACGAAACTCGTTATTTTTTCAATCTTCATTTGTTTATAACTTTTGCAATTGTTTGTGTGCAGATTTGAAACTTTTGCACATTTTTCTAGACGTCATTCCGAATCCAATGAGCGCTCACTCATATTTTTACGAGCTTTATCAAGCATTAACACGCCTTTGAACTTGTGAACTAGTCTAATTGTAAATATTAATTATCTCAAAATTCCTCTTATTTTTTTTCAAGTACATTAATGCTGGAATTATTTTTTATTCAGCACTTTACAAAACGCTAACGCGTGTAAACGCCCCAATATGCCCTACTTATAGAGCGGAAATAAAATAAAAGGCAGGTGTTATTTGTTAACATAAATTAGTAATTTTATTGGTCTTTGTTTGGAAATGAATGTGTAAGAACTATAGCCATACCACTTGAACGCAGAACAATTGTAGTTTTTTAAAATGGAAATCAAATACCTGTGCCTAGGTAGAATATAATCTTTGTCTTCTACACGTACGCATGTATAATGCCAACTAATGTCTGCATGTTGCCATCATCAGGGGAAATATTAACACTATCGTATGTAATATCACTAGTGCTTAAAATTTTATCGAAAATTTTTTCGAAAACGTGTTGCCTGGTAATAGAAAGAGTGCAAATTGGCAGTTTATTATCTGATTAAATCCCGACCGCTTTAGCGGGAGGGATTTAATCTTTGATAATAAACTGCCAATTTGCACGAGTTATATTAACTAGGGGCAACTTAGCTTGAGAAAAAATTTCTAGATAAAATTTAAAGCACGAGTGGTATTTGTGGAGAATATTTCACTAATAAATAATTCATTAAGTATATCTTCAATATTATGTTCAGTAATTAATTGCCTTCAGACGTTTCCTTGTTGCTTTTTAGAGATTACTGACCTTTATCTTCAATTTCATCATTTACGTCACATAAAAATGCATGCCCAAAGCGACTCATCTAATAAAAAACAAAGTAGGTTTAAATTATGACAATCAAGAAAAACAATATACGTTAAACCATAGGTACTGTAACTTATAAGACTAGTCATCACAACAAAGCACGCTTCGACCAATCACATTACCGGTGAAATCACACAAATTGCATATTACCTTTTACGTTCTAAGGCTGCCTGCTCAGATGGTATGGTACCGCCATCTAGTAACGCTAGCTTAACTTAGTTACTAGCCTAAACAGTGAATTGAATTATATTAAAGTGTTTATTAATATATATTTATGTATTTAATCCTTGTTTCTAATTTGAGAAGTTTGATAGTTAAGTTAAGGTTTACTTGTTTAAGTAGAGAGACTTTAAGTACAACGAATTATAATGTATATAGTGATACTGCAGAGTTTTGATTTTCCAAATAAGTGTTAGCTGCTTTGTAATGATACCATATGTAAATACCTACATTTGTGTATTTATCATAAAATAACTGATTTGTCTGCTTCGTAGATATTCATATTTAATTTTAGTTGTGAAAATTATTTTGTAATTATGTTAGGTATTAAGCCATTGAAAGCTGTGTACCTATAACTTGTCCCGAACCTATATAAGTTCCACACAGCATTGGCTTTTTAGGTTATTAATACAATACTACAATTTACAATTTACGTTAGCAATTAGTAATAAGCTAGAGAAGATATTTATAGATAACATTTAAAAGCACGATTTGTCCTATTTGCCGAAAACATGTCACGACACAACGTCAAAAAATCTTCGCAATATTTGCCGCTGCAGCGACCTAAAAAATTAGAGCGATAAATTTTGCATGTTGGTCCTGTCAAAAGCAGATCTAGCTTGAATTACCACTAATAATGACGTTTGATTGGTGCAATGTTGTGAAAAAACGGGCTCTCATTGGCTATAGCGTTAATGAGTGAAATAATCACTGTAATATCACTGGTGCTTAAAATCTTATCGGTAAAGAGTGTAAATTGACGGTTTATATCTGTTTAGGTTTAGCGCGAGGGACTTAACCTTTGATATTAAATAAACTCAATTTACACTAATTATATTACTTTTAGCAGCTGAGATCGAGAAAAAGATATATACCTAGATAAAATTTAAAGGCACTGGTGATACGTGAGGAAAATGCTTCACGTACAAATTAAATAAATATATAAATCATAGGTATCTTTAATATTAAGTATTGCCTTGAATTGCCTGCAGATGCTTTCTTGACATTTTCTTGCTGACCAATTTCATCATTTATGTCACAAAGATGCATTTCCAAAGCGACTGATTTAATAAGTTATTAGTTTAAAAAACTAAAAAAACATGCTTTTATAAATACTGCACTAAAAAGCAAAAAATAATCATCGAACCTGTTCACTCTGTCAACCCCGTAAGGGACTTAGTGTAAGCCATGTTTGTAATTAAGTATAATATTTGAGTAGAAAAGCGTGGGAGGTATTTTAAACGTAATGACAACCAAGAAACAAAATATAGTTGGGACAGACAACAGATTGGCCGTTAGAAAAGACAAGAAAATAATTCTTTATCTTTATACCTATAACTTATTAAGAAATGCGTGTCAAATGACGTGTGTATGATTTCATTTGACCACGTTTTTATGTCTGTTAGGATTAATTCGGCAGGTTGGTTGTAAGTTATCTTGTACACGTCAAGTTCGGAGGTTTTAACTTCGGAATAATATCATATGAATTGGATTTCGTTCATTTTTGGCGACTTAATAGTAAGTGCAACAAAGAAAAGTTTCTATATTATGCGGTGGCTTGCTATCTTACAGGGGGTGTATGCCGCCCCTTTTCAGAGGGTGGCGCCTAAAGAAAAATGCAGTCATTGGAGCTAAAAGAAAATCAAATTTTGCTCAATGCAATTTTCTATATACACTAAGTGGCACCTAGAAATCTCAATCCTTATAATAAGATAGAGTGAAATATAAATAGCAAAATAATGTACGTGAAAGAAAGCAATATATTAACATTGATGCCAGGCACTTCAGCGTGTTAAGGGTTCCGTCGACGACTAAAAGTAGCTAAAGAGAAAAGTGGCAACAGCGTAGGTTAAATCTGTTTCTTTTCAGCATATTATTTGTCCATTTCTCTTCTCTTCTACCTTACATTGGTATCGACTCAATATTTTAAAATGTCACTACTGTATATTGATAGTAGTCATTAAGTTATAACGACCTGAAAATTGCGGAGAAACCTCGGGAGAAACTTAACTTGACTTTCTTTCATTAGCAGATCAATTTCATATTCAAAAAAGTACACCAAAATAAATGGATCAATCATAACTTCATGCACCAAAAACTGATTTATTTAAACGTATTAACATCATGACACCCACTACATAACATAAAGGTTTTCTTTGACATAACCTCAATTGTACTGATCTTTATACACAACAATTGACTAGAATTGAGTAAGTAAGTAATTTTTTTTTAAATGCTGTTTTTCGGTAATATGTAGCATCACCTAGATGCTCAATTTTTTTGTTCGTTTAAAACACTTGCTTTGCATCCAATTTCCATCTGCCATATTGGGGCCGCCATTTTGCATTTTTAAATTTTGACTTCAGATTCATAATCAGCGATCCCAAAAACATAAATATCCTACGTTTCAAAAATATATCAGTAATGCTTTTCAAATATTAAATATCTCGAAATATCAAAATTCAGGGGTGGTTTTCACCCCTTGAAGGTAAGAGCAAGTATCCGGATCATATAGAAACTGAAGATGATGCTTTTATTACGATAATAACCTGCTTTTATTACGATAATAACCCATAAAGAAAAATTATCATTACATTATGAGATGATTTCTAAATACATTTTACCTCTAGGTAGGTACCGTACTATCATATAATATTACAAATTGTCTCAGAGTTAAAAATGCTCTTGTAAATGCAGAGACAAAAGTCAATATGCACAACGATGTGATGTTGACAGGCAAGCGTAGCTTT
Source organism: Rutpela maculata (assembly GCA_936432065.2). Classification (NCBI taxonomy): domain Eukaryota; kingdom Metazoa; phylum Arthropoda; class Insecta; order Coleoptera; family Cerambycidae; genus Rutpela; species Rutpela maculata. The sequence continues at coordinate 52,659,180 of OW386290.2, read as the reverse complement.
AAACAAATCGCTGACTTTCTTGGAAAATCGTCGCCGCAAAGACAACTATTTGTGGTTTCTGCTTACTCATTATCCGGGATATCCTGACCATTTATCGAGTGTTAACGTTAAGAACGTTGCTATTTCATATGTATACGCATACTACTCATACCTATTCGAGCTTAGTACTAATTAATTTGAGGAATATATTATTAATGTCATTCACCAGTGATGTAAAAAACATGACTTATCTATGAAGGAGGAAGTGGCAAAAGAGTCTGACCAACACGACGAAATTTTTGCGGTTTATGGCCTGTTTAAATTGCAGTTTACTGAAATCATATTGTTGTGCTATTAATATTTTATTAGAAATAAATATTACATCAACATTGACATCAATACAAATTAAATTCCTTAATTAATTATAAATATTTAGTTGGTTTTATGACAGAATGCATATCCGTAAGTTTACCTCATTTCTACATGAAACGTCTTAAATTAAACTGGACTCCACATAGGTTTGTAAAATTATCACCCTCTGTGCTGGCCGCCATGATGAGCTTTCAGATCCGGTTTTCAGAATTATTGGCCCAAAGCCAGCGCCGAATTGAATATACTCTCATCATTATACTAATAATGTTGAAAAAATTTAAGTCATTTGACTGTCTCTCACAACTTATTAATAGAGAAACTTAATTTCTATGCCATTAAAGGCACTAATTTAAAACTGTTGTAGTAAAGTACACGTAAACGTTGTGTATCTAGTATCAATTATATATCTTATTTTAGAACTTTGGAACAGAGTACCTCAAGGAGCAGTTTTAGGTCCTCCGTTATTTATTATATTTGCAAGCGATTTATTTTTTTATCTTCTCCCAAACAATGTTGTAATATACGCAGATGGCGCAACACTAATAAAATAGAACCGATATGGGTGATCTAAAACTAATGATAAACAAAATTCAAAATCCTGCTGGGTATTATAATAATTTACTTAAACAGGGACAAAGCTCAGAAGCTGATTTTTCCTTCACTGACCCTAATAAAGTTTTTGTGTTACAAAAGAGATGTATGAGAGTAATTGCTTGTGTCCATCCTAGACATGGTAGACTTTTATTCATTCGAATTAAAATAATGCCAATTCCATCTCTATGTGTTTAATATAGTATTTTGCAAATACAATCCTACAATACTAGGTTGGCAAACTATCTGAGAACATCAAAATTTCGTCTCACGAAATCGGCAAGAAACAATAAACTAAAATTTCAAAACACTTGAATATAATAATTTTTAATCGTAGGTATTCTTGTTCAGTTATTTTAATTCATTATTAATAGATAGACCATTGTAATTTATAGATCATATGAATAGATTTACAATTTTCCTTGTGACTTTTTATACGAAATTATTTCGTTGATTTTAGCTCTATTTAAGTAGATGTGTTGTTATTCTTTTGTCCGTGTGCGTTTTTTTTCTACGTACGACATATTAAGACTTTATTATGATAATTTACGTTTACATTGGGAAAAAAACCCATAAAACGTTATCCTACATCGGCAGTGGGGTGAGGGAGGTGGTAGTGGCGGTGGATGGAGTAAAAAATATAAGGCCTTTGGTTCTTCTGCACACACTAAATTACATTTTTTTTTTTCACCCCGTTTAATAATGGAGGTGGTAATGCCATAAAAATTTTTGAGACCTTAGCTTCTCTTGTATATACTAAATACCAATTTTATAGACTCTTACTTGCTTGATTTACCTGTTCACCCCAATTTACCCCAACCCTTGAACGGAATAAGATCAAAATATATTCTCCAGATCCAGATCCAGATCTCATTAAAATACATACGTGTACCAAATTTCAAGTCAATATCTTAAACGATCCCAGAGTACAGACAGGCCGACAGACAGACAGACAAACCAACCGACCGACAGACGATTTTTTTGCTCAAATTTGAAATCTCGACGTCTCTTGAAATTCTAAGCCTATTTGAACAATAAATAAAAATCAATTTTTTTTTGCGTTACTGAACTTCCACTGGAAGTAATAGGTATTTTCGAGGGTATTTTTAAAATGTACCTGTGACTTGATATAAACATTTTATATGTAATATAGTAATATAGTTAAATAAATTATCTATCTTCCTTTTTTAATTTTTATGTTAATTTTCATTTGGTTACCCTATAAATAAGACTTTTAATTTATTCCTTGTAAGAAGTGTGTCTTATGGGTGTGAAATCATCCAAATCCACATTTTGAAGTAGGACTATAATCGATGAAGTTGTAGGCTTCGAGAATATTTTGGTATCCGTTGTCTTGTTTTAATTTTAACGTGGTTTCATTAACAAGAAATAAAATCAATAAGAAAAATCTACTGAATTTATTTGCCAGCCCGTTTTGGAGGGTGAGTTTGGGATAAAAAAAATTGACATGCATTGTCGAGTTTTAATTTTATTGGAACACATTTCGGCTCCCCATAAATGATATATGCATTAATTTGAAACATATCCCATCTACATGAATTTAAAATGTGCCTGAAATTAAAACTGTATAAAGCACCTGCTCATGTCCAATGGTCGTTGAATATAAACTCATGCAAATATGACCACAACTTGAGTAATAGCTCGCTGTACCAGGGGTGTGACAAATCTAAAATCGATTCAAATAATTCCATTGCATTTCCCAGAACTACATTATGAACAAGAGGTAAGGCCGGCAAACCTACTAAAAAGTTATTAACCTTTCATACCCGTACATTTTCCGTTTTCACATATTTTGCTTCTCATTAGGTATATGTACTTGTATTTTTACAATAAAACTTCATTTCGCTTGTATAATAACATCTTATAACACGGATAAATAAATCAAGAGAGCGTGTGGTACGTTTTTAGAACGCCTGAATCTAAATTTGTGTGGTGTTTACCGTCAATCAACACCCACCAACAATTAAAAAATGCCTTCGGCCCTACCTTAGTACGTACTGTCAAGTTGTAGATGAGTTGCTGTTACGTGGTTTTTTATTTTCTTAAATACAGCGTGTCCCGGCACTATGGGGCAATACTTCGGGAATGTATAGTTTGGGTCAAAATAACACTAAAAGTACCTATAATTTTTTTCCTATGGCGCCCCTTACGGAGATATTACCCTTTAAAGGTTACATATTCAAGAAGGTTTTTTGCTTATTACTTCCAAACCGTTCTATCGATTTTAATAAAATTTGGACTGGGTACATATTAAATGAGTATCTTTATTCCAGAAATATGGCGCCCTTCGTGTCTTGGTTCCACCCTTAATGCTTTTTACCCCTAAATTTTGACATAAATTAATATTTGAAAATTAAAGTCACATTTTTAAATTCCTTAAACAATTTTCTAAAAAGATATTCCTGTTTGACATCGATAAAGCGATCCGTTTTTGAGAAAAAATGATTTAACTGATAAGGGACTAAGGAATATTAGTAATACAAACTACTGCATAATACCTGTGAGAAAACAATTGAATAAATTTAAACGTCAAATTTGAGTAGCAAGTAATGTAAGTTGTAAGTAGTTCTGTGATAGTAGTATTGACATGGCAAATTTTTCATCTGGTGAATATGCCGACATGCAACTTGCCATCGGTAATGGTTCGGAAGCCAGACGGCTTTATGGGGAACACTTTCCTAACAGGAAAACTTTTGAACGTCGAATACAAAAACAGGTAGATGTCCATCTTAGCAATAAAAAAACAAAATAATAAAAATTGAAGAATAAATAACTATTTAAAAAAATAACCCTATTAATGTTTAGGGAGCGTGGAACCGAAACGAGGAGGTGAAGGTGGTCTTAGAACTGTTCGTACAGTTGTACTAGAAGAAGCTGTATTAGATGCTGTTGCCGAAGACTCATCAATAAACGTTAGGAAGCTCTCAGCGCAATTTAACACTTCGAAGTCGGTGGTTCACAGAATTTTGAAAGAACAGCTTCTCCATCCTTTCCACATCCAGAAAGTTCATGCAATGTCCCCGGACGACTACCCTGCTTGAGTTCAATATGCTAATTGGTTCATGCAAAAGCAACAGGAAGACCGCAAGTTTATTGCTAGTGTTTTGTTCACGGATGAAGCAGGATTTTGCAGGGATGGTGTAATAAATTCTCACAATCTACATAGTTGGAACGATGAAAATTCTCATGCAATTATTCAAACTCATCACCAACGACAATTTCAAATAACGTCTGGACAGGAATAATTGAAAATTATTTAATAGGGCCATTTGTTTTGAAAAATCGGTTAAATGGGGAAAATTACTTAAGGTTTCTACAAGAAAATCTAGATGGTTTATTGGAAGATGTGCCATTAGCAACTATAAGAAACATGACGTATATGCATGATGGAGCTCCTCATTTCAGCATCACAGTCAGGGAATATTTAGATAAAAAAAATATCCCTACCGATGGATTAGTCGAGGAGGTCCAGTACCGTGGCCTCCTCGCTCTCCTGATCTAAACCCATTAGGTTTTTTCTTTTGGGGTCATCTCAAAAATTTAGTGTATAATACACCGGTACAAACCCAATCAAATGTTGTCAGTAGTACAACAACTAGATCGGTTTTTGACAGCACGAGCATAGAGTTTCATCGCTGTAAAACTCCATATATAGGTTTATCTCTGTAAAACGCATTGCAACCATTGATATACGTCAAGACTTATTTCGTGAAATATTTTCCGCAAATATCACTTGTGCTTAGAAACGTAGATAGAAAATAATTACCACTGCTGCAACTAAAATTAAATAGAAATGCTTATCAAGCAAATACATCAATCATTACGTGTGTAGACACAAATGACAGCGATACATATATAGACAAGTTAAACACACACATAGACAAGTTAAACACACTTGTAGGTTTTTGAAAAAAAAAATGGTGTTTTTTGTTAAATAAATTCGAAATCCCTTGAAGAATAATCTTTGAACAAAAAAGAAATGTTTTTATACAACATAAAATCATGTTTAAACAAATAAAATATGCGAAATCCCCACTGCGCACTAAAATTCAATAAATCGACATTCATTCATTTATTTCAATTACAGCCCTAGACATAGTCACCATATTAAGCGACGTATCTTGAGTTAGCAGATCAGAATTTTCAGATGAAGAGAATAAAAAGCTCATTAAATGCTAATTGAATGCACAAAAGAAAATTTTTCAGCTCATATCTATATTTTTTTATTACGTGTTCTGTTAACTTGCAAAAAAAGTAGCAGAACATTAACATAAAATGACGAATTCGACCACACCAATGAAATTAAAATTAACGGAATGAAATTTATTCACAACAGTTAATTTTTTGGCATCGACTTCTATCACACCACACGTTTACTTGACGTATGATGTCATTCTTTTGTTTAGTTGCACATCTGTCAATGAAACACTGCGTACTTTTTAAGCTGGGTAAAGTCGTGTATTTTAATAAGGAAACTGAACGAATGAGTTGTGAAATCTTTGTCAGTATGTGTTGGAGATGCCACAGATCTGGCACGATTTCACCATGTACCGACAGAAATTTGTATAAATTTGGTTGACATAATGAATCCATGCTTTTTATATAAATGTCGTGAATCTAAACGAAAGAGATGATATCAAACTTGTAGTCCGACCTTTATAATATGTTAATAAGCGCATCAACAAAGAGAGTTTTGATTTTATGTACAGAGGAAATACCAATTTTGCGTAAACAGGGACACACAATGAAACATCAAAAAGCATTCGAGAAGAATGTAAAATGTTCGTAGTGTATATTTTTTAAAATAAAATTTAAATCGTGTGACACTGGATATATGAAAATTTTATAAAATCAAAATGGCGGGCACAAGATATCTGTAGACCAGTCAACGATTGAGTTGTAGAGGACATGGAGGGGGGCAGAATTTTCCTCTTCAGGAATGTGTCAGGGGTAGTTGGAAGGTAAATATACTAAAAGTCCCCGCCCCTAGCCCTACCGCTTCAGGGGGAATCTGAAATGTTTCTATCAAAACGGTTTACCGTGGTCTATTAATAAATCACAATCACAAAACAATGACGCATTTATTAACGTAATATTTTGTCGAAATCTATACATTTCCTTAAATATAGTGTGACTCACTTAAAATGAAGACACCTTATAACTTTTTTATTTTGTTTCCGATTTGAATCAAATTTTACTAAAGTATAGAACAAATTAGGATCTACTTATGACCAGAAAAACATTCGCCTGCTATAAATGCAAAGCCACCTGCGGTACCAAAATATGCGGAAAAAAATAAAAAATTGTATTAGGCATTTTCTTATCGCAGTGATGTGTACTGCAATATTTTATTCATAAAATCTGGCAGAGGAAAAGTTCAAACCAATGTTTACTCCACCCACCAAATGCAGCAGCTAGGACTGAAAGAAATTCTGTTCCTGCATGCTTTTACTGGCTGCTATTCAACATCTGCAACATTCCGGAAGAGTAAACTTGGTTTTATAAAACTTTACATCAGATGACTTTGCATTTGTAGCAAGCGAATGTTTTTCTGGTCATAAGTAGATCCTAATTTGTTCTATACTTGAATAAAATTTGATTCAAATCTGAAACTTCATTTTAAGTGAGTCATACTGTATATTTAAGGAAATGTATAGATTTCGACAAAAATTACGTTAGTAAATACGCCGAGTGTTGTAAAATAAAGATTGTTTTGTGACTGTGATTTATTAGTAGACCACGGTAAACCGTTTTGATAGAAACATTTCAGATACATAATTAATTTATTTATTAATTATCGATTTTCGCTGGCGAATATCTCGGAAACTATAACACATAGGAAGAAAATGAATATAGACATTCTTGTTGGAAATTTAATATAATTTAATTTTGCATAGAAAAATTTTTTCGTACGACGCATCATTTCTGAGTTATAAGCGAAGAATCGTTTAAGAGCTACAGACGAAAGAAAAATGCTACTTTTCTATTTTTTGATTTTTTTTTTTAAGTGATTATAATAAATATTAATACGAAATTTATCATGTAAATTACGTTTAAATGTCCAATTTACAGTATAGATAAAATATATTTACAGACTACCTATATATAATTTACATGTTAAACAGAAAAATAATAATAAAACTTTTCAGGTATTAAGGTATTAAAATGATGGGAAAATAAATAAACAATATATTTTCACAAACAGACTATTTATTTTATGCATAGTACAGCGTACATGCGTTTCATGCATAACTTAATAGAATAGAATTAGTTTATTTAACAAATAGATCTACTACAATGTAATTGTTAAAAACTGAAACGTTATGATAAATGAACTAAGCCCCCACATTAAGTGCTATTTAGAGCACTTGAGCGTGCATTGGACACACAAAAAAAACCGCTGCCCAAGGAATCACTACTTCCACATCCGGATTTTCTATCCAAGTCACACAACGAAAACATTTTGTATCTGGAAATAATTGTTTATGGAACTTTAATAATATTATATTTGAAATCCTCTACCCCAAAAACCCATAAAACGATACCCCATATCGGTAGTGGGGTGGGGGTGGTGACAGGGGGTGGGAGTGGGGGGTGGATAAAGTAAAAAAATATTTTGAGGTTTCTGATTCTTGTACACACACTAAATCACATTTTTTTTCATCCCCTTTAATAATCGGGTGGGGGTGGTAATGGGGGTGGCTAATGCCAAATTTTTTTTTGAGACCTTAGCTTCTCTTGTCTATACTAAACATCAATTTTATGAACTCTTACCTGCTTGATTTACCTATTTACTCCAAATTTACCCCAATTTACCCCCCAACCCTTCGACGGAACAAGATGAAAATATAATCTAGTTCTAGATCTCGTTAAATTACATATGTGTACCAAATTTCAAGTCAATATCTCAAACGGTTCCAGAGTAAACGTGCGCACAAAAAAAGTTACAGACCGACAGACAGAAATTTTTTTTTCGCTCAAAATTTTTTTTTCGCTCAAACTTGAAATCTCGACATTCTAAGCCTATCTGAACAATAAAAATTTTTAAAAATTTTTTTGTCGTCAACACATATATAATAATACCGTAACAACACTAAAATTTCTGAAGTGGTAATAAATATAGGTAAGACTAAGTACTTTAATAATGATATACAATATAAGACATAAGATAAGCATACGCTGCTAAATTTCAGGTGATTAAAATGATCGTCTACTGAATTAATTATTTTGTAAATCTATTAAATCATTTTTTTTTATTTCAATTCTCATTACAAATTGTTTGGTGGAAACTTTTTTAAATGTATGAACTGATTTTATGTTTTTAATTTCAGTGGGTAAAAAATTATATATTTTTCGGAGCAAGGAAGTTATGGCTTCTCTGGCCGATGGTTTTTGACATTCTTTCACAAAAAACATCATTTTTATATCGGGTTTGATGTTAATGATTTACCAAGTTCTTTTCTTCAGAGTATCTTTTTACTACTAAAGAGTGAAAATATAATTGGCGGATGTCCATTATTCTGGCAACTTTGTATAATATATCTTAGTTTATTTATCATAATGTTTCAGTTTTTAACAATTACATTGTAGTAGATCAACTTGTTAAATAAACTTATTCTATTCTATTATATTCTATTAAGTTTTACATGAAACGCATGTACGCTGTACTATGCATAAAATAAATAGTCTGTGAGAATATATATTTGTTTATTTAGTTTCCCATCATTTAAATACCTCAATACCTGAAAAGTTTTATTATTTTTTTTTCTGTTTAACATTATAAATAGTTCTGTAAATATATTTTATTTAAACTGTAAATTGGACATTTAAACATAGTTTACATTATTAGCCCATGCGAAAGTTGCAAAAACCCCAAAAGTGCAAGGGTAGCGACAAAATATGTCTACTCCCCCGTTTTCCAGGACGGTCAACGGCCTTTTCTTCCATTTTTCGTTGTTAGGCATGCGAGGTCTTGTTGGATCGGCTTTTTTTTGAGGAAAATCAATATGCAGTGGCGGCTCTAGAAATTTCAATAATTTTTTTCTCGTCTGTGGCGCATGGGACCGATACGAAATATGGGAAATAACATCTAGTGAAGCACTTCTCTAACGACCCCTAAAAAATTTTGAAAAAGCAGTTTGCGAAAAAATTTATCAACATTCTGGTGCTCCCCCTGGTCTAGAGACTCCCGTTTAAAATTATTCTTTTTTGTTATATACATTTTACTTTTCATAAAAATGCAACAATAGGTTTTGGAGTTTATGCAAATATTTTCATTATTAACTGAGATACAACAAATTGAAATTTTGTAATTTGTTGAATTGTAAATTACAAAATTTCAGTTCATTGTATTTCAGTTAACAATGAAAATATTTTCATAAACTCATAACTCCAAAACCTATTGTTGCATTTTTTTGAAAAGTAAAATGTATATGACAAAAAAGAATAATTTTAAACGGGAGTTCCTAGACCAGGGGGAGCACCCGAATTTTGAAAAAAATTTTCGCAAACTGCTTTTTCAAAATTATTTAGGAGTCGTTAGAGAAGTGCTTCACTAGATGTTATTTCCCATATTTCGTATGGGTCCCATGCGCCACAGACGAGAAAGAAATTTTGGAAATTTCTAGAGCTGCCACTGTCAATATGTCCTGTAAAATTTCGCAACCAAACATCCTAACGACCCTCGGGGGTTGAAGCCACGCCCTCCCTCAATACCGGAATATTCAAAAAAACATCCAAACGTGCCGAAAATATTTTTTTACATGTTTTTAAGGACGGGGAACACGACTATATACCGATGATATATTTCGTATTAATATTTATTATAATCACTTTAAAAAAAAATCAAAATAGAAAAGTAGCATTTTTCTTTCGTCTGTAGCGCTTAAACGAAGAATTTTCTGGGAAAATGTCAAGAATAATAAAATGTTCAGAATTGTTTTTCTCAACTGTTCTATCCCTTGATATATTTTAAAAAAATGCTTCATATACGAGGTATATTGCAAATGCAGCGAAAAATAGCAAAAAAATTGACGATTTTTGAATTTTGAAGTGTGTTGCCACCTGTCATGCATGCGGATAGTTGGCATGTATTTCTCTATATCCCAAACTATACTTTAAGAAAAAAAAATGCGGGTAAACGACATTTCGCACAAAAAAGCTATTCCGACTGGCCTATATTATTATTGTTAGCCTCCATGTAAATATTTTCAAACATCATTCCAATGATTCAAGCAGTTAATTTTTGAAGGTCGTTAATTAATCTAGAATACATACCTACACATTTTTGCTAATGTTTAATTTACAGACGATTGAAAGTGAAAGCGATAGTCTTTTGCAGCATGAAAGGTAAAAGGTATTTATAAAATATAATCTAATGAGGCGTCTGGTAAGTGATGCCTCTCACTAAGTTTTATGTAATAATTAATAATATATCGATAGCGTCCTGTAATTAAATATTGCAATATTTGCTTTTAATTTAAATCGTGCTCGAGCGAGGAAATTAATCTGTCCGGCAAAGTTTATATTAGTTTTATCACATTGCAAGATTTATCCTAATATTTATGACGACAATGTATTTGCTAATATCGACCTTAATGATTTTTGTCCAATTAAAAAGGTAATATGATCTACCATTTAAACATGTCTTTGGGGCAAATCAGCTATTTTAGATTAATGTCGAGCTTAATGCATAGTGTCACTTAAATTTTGGAATTAAGTAAAGCTAGGAAAAATAAAAAACACAGATGGATAGATCACGTATTTATGAACAAAAAATGTCCTAACAAAATTTATCACTAAAGCCACGGTTTTCCTGGAAAAAAAATAGTCAAGTGTAATGTTATAACTCGGAGCGAGATACATGCGTGCGCTCGCTTGAATACGCATGACTGTGACACCGACGCACTGAATTACATGTCACTAAATCAGAATTTGTTCAATCTATATGTGTGTTGGTTTATTTAAAAGATGGAAATTGTAGCTTTCTGATGCTTTTTTGTTTTAAACAATACAAGCAAAAGATGGATGAGAAAAATATACTTATATATGTATTATCACGCCTGAACTCAATTATCGCAATAAAATAGAATTAAATGTAAAAAAAATTGTCTTAAAAGCTTGTCACGCGCGAAAAGTCCATACAGGCATTGTTTTTTTTTACAGACATTGTAACTACCTACGTAAGTTTTTTTTATTTCTATTCACGATACAAGCTTTTAAGACAATTAATTTTTTTTTTTTTTATTTTTTTCTTTTAGTACACCTAAACAATAAAAGCTTGTTTTTAAAAAAGTTTTTTTTACATTTAATTTCATTTTTAAATTTTTAGATACGCCTTAATCAGTTTTATATATTCATTGCGTCGTTCCTATCCGATATAAAACTTATAGTTTAAACCGGATCCTTCACCATTTATTAGAATGCAACGTATGATCCAATACACTATACGATCAAATTATAGTGTTAAAACTAAAAAAATGTTGTCCGCCATATTGAATTTAGTGTGACGTCATTTTATTTTCGTAATCTTCTCAGCAAACCCCCCATATCATGGGGGTGCATAAAAAATAACTGGTCCGCCATCTTTGGGAGTCCGCCATAATGGATTTAGAATGCTTAGCTAATCATGTATTGTCATCCAAACTAAACGTGTATACAAAATTTCAGCTCAATCGGTTGGGGATAACTGTTTTAAAACTGACTTGCAAGATTTGAACTAAACAAACAAACATACAAACATTGCAAGTTAAATAAAAGCTTGTAAAAATATAGAAAGAAATTAAAAGCCCTTCAAAATAATTCTTTCTTGATTGAGAACTGTTAAAAAGTATGTACACTTCATGATTATTATGGTTTATTAAGTTGTAGTAACGTGCGGATTCAAAAAAAAGTACATACATTTCAAATCATTTTAATTTCCTTGCTTGATGATTTATTTTCTTGATAAATATATACATTGGAAGCTGTGACTTGCCGAGAAATTGACCCATTGGAAAAAACCGCTCCCCAAGGAATCACTACTTCCACATCCAGATTTTCTATCCAAGTCACTCACAACGAAAAAAATTTGTATGTGGAAATAATTGTTTATGGAACTTTAATAATTTTCTTGTGGACTGTAATATGCACATCCTGTGCCTAAATGAGACTTAGAAGCATCCGTATACAGAGTAATCTGATAAGATATATTTTCTAAGGTTTGCAGTAGAATGCAACGACTTAGAGTGGGATTTTCACTATAATTTGGAATTATAACCAAGTTATTATCAGATAGGTCAAAGTACTCGTGTTCAGGGCAAGAAGGATATGAATTGGACAGGCGGTCAAAATATTTGCTAGTTTCACGGAAGGCGGAGCATAACGGGGGAGAACCTTTTTTTACCCAATATTTGTTGCACAGATCAAAATTACTTAACTTACTTAGTTTTTCAACTAGTCTGGGATCTAATAGGTGTGATTTTGTGATAAACTTTTCTGATAGAAAATCTCGACGCAGTTGTAAAGGAGGTTCTAATGCTTCAACATGTAGAGGTTCAATAGGGGTTGAATTCATAGCACCCAAGCAAATTCTTAGGCACTTATTTTGGACAGTATCTAAACGCTTTAGAAGTTGTTTACTAGCCGAATCAAGAAGGATACCACCGTAATCCAAGATAGATCTAATATATGACTTATAGAACATGAGAGCTGATTTTTGATCCGCCCCCCACCACGTTTTACAGGTCATTCGAAGAAAATTAATACCCTTGTCACATTTATTGATAATATTTTCCACAAATGGTTTCCACGTCAGTTTTTTGTCCATGGTGATGTATAAACTTCCTCCGGATATGTCGATTTTTTCTGCAGAAGCCTTTGCTATACTACAGGGCATAAAATATATTATGTCTAAAAATATACCGTTTTCCGTCATCCTCTCTGACTCACTCTCCGTTCTAACAGTCATCAAAAATAGCTATAGCCCAAGCACTATTTTAGACCCATTTATTACAAAAATTAAATTACTGTTGGCCAAATGGAAAGCAAATGGTGGGCTTATCTCGTTTGTATGGACTAAAGGGCACAATGGTTTACAATATAATGAACTGGTTGATACATTAGCTAAAAATAGTATCTACTTTGGATCCGACATAACCGATGATATAAGTCTGAATGATTGCTTTAATGTTTTTAAGACAAATATGAAAAAAAAATGGGCTCACCTCTGGCGACAGTTTTGCTTTACATCTACAAGATATTCATTTATTCATCCGGTAATACCGATAAAGTTTTGGCACGACGATCTAAATATTCCCCGCTGTGTAATACATCCTATCGTCTAACCTCATGTTGTTCTCCTTTGTTACCGAGGCCTTACCCTGTTTGTATAAGAACATTGAAAATGCCTTGATCGGCCCCTAGGCGAGAAACGTGTGTCCCTGTCTACTTTCCTTTAATTGTCTCAAGTTTCATTTAAATGTATTTTTCCACATCTGATGAAATCCATTTAACTACACCGCTTTGGTGTTTATATGGTCTATAATATTCATAGAACTAGTAAGCATATACAAATTAAATATCCATTCTAAATCTGTATTTAAGTATTGGTCTTACCTTCAATATTTTGTTTCTGGCTGATTGGACTAGCTCCACAGTGCAAAAAGAAAAACTTTAATAATATAAAATTTGAAATCCTCTACCCTAAAAACCCATAAAACGATACCCCACATCGGTAGTGGGGTGGGGATGGTGATAGTGGTAGTGAGGGTGGATGAAGTAAAAAAATATTTTGAGGTTTCTGGTTCTTGTACACACACTAAAGCACATTTTTTTTTCATCCCCTTTAATAACGGGGTGGGGGTGGTAATGGGGGATGGCTAATGCCAAAATTTTTTTTGAGACCTTAGCTTCTCTTGTATTTACTAAATACTAATTTTATGGACTCTTACCTGCTTGATTTACCTATTTACCCCAAATTTACCCCCATTTATCGACGAAACAAGATGGAGATATAAAATAGTTCTAGATCTCGCCAAAGTACATATGTGTACCAAATTTCAAGTCAATATCTCAAACGGTTCCAGAGTAAACGTGCGCACAAAAAAGGTCAGTCAGACCGACAGACAGAAATTTGTTTCGCTCAAACTGAAAATCTCGATGTTTCATGGGATTCTAAGCCTATTTAAACAATAAAAAAATTTAAAAAATGTTTTTGTCGTTACTATACTTCCACTGAAAGTGGAAGTAAAATAAAATATCACTATTTCGAAAATAATGTATACTTTTTGAATGTTCAAACACAAATTCGTTTACTTGTATGCATTTTTTCGAAAATATGATTAATCAAATCATGATAATAAATTGCGATTTTCACGATCTTATCCTCATAACTATGAAAATATCTTTGATTGTTTTGAATATAAATTCTGGAACTTTTCCAATACATTAACAAATGTATAAGGAATCCATTGGATATAGCTGAAATATGGATATGTGTACCTGTAATAAATACAATACCAGTAAAGGCACGTAAAAGTTCATGCGAGAGAGTCAGCGGTTATGTGTGGTGTCTGTGTATGCGTTCATAATTATATATTTTCCCTCCAGATCGAGCTCTAGACTCATCATTTATCCTCCTATTCAAAGAAAAATGTTAAAAATGTGTAATCAGAAAGAGAAAAAAAGATTTATTTTACTCATTAGAACTGCTAAGAATTTTTAGAGGTTCCATATATGCATTTAACCGTGCGCTTGGCCGCGCAGAGTGACAAAGTTACTTCACTATTTTTTTCCGGGAATACCGTGGCTTTAGCGATAAATTTTATTACAACATTTTTTGTTCAGAAACACGTGGTCTATCCACCGTATTTTTTGTTTTTTTCTACCCTGACTTAATTTAAATATTTTGGAAATAATGTATGAAAAAAAAATATTTTCACTTTTTTTTATGTTTTGTATCCGAGCGGAATGTAAACTTTTCAAGATATTATTCTACAGTATCAGAAAATCGAGCGTTTGGCATTGCGCTATTACCCGACCGCCTATAATAAAGACGTCTACCAGTACTCTAGCAGAAGCAAAGTGTAACACGCCCCTTCGCTCTCGCTTGCTCTTATTGCCCATACCAAAGCCAACATTTTCCGATAGTGTATACACTTTCACGAACTCATTAAAAAAAAATTATTCAGTTTGCAACATTTTGTGGATTTCAGTATAAAATGTTCTCTGTCATCTAGGCTAAACCCATCGACGAAACTTAACAATGAAGCTCTACGGTTTTCGATTCAGGTTTTGAATGTTTTGATATAAGAGTCATTCTCAAAATATACCCACTTAGTATGTAATCATAATCAATTTTTAAGTCTCTTAAGTATTATAATTTGTAATTTAATAAAGATAAAAAATAACTTCTAAATAGGCTGTTTAATTCTTAGCTGAACCTCGATAATTTCATATTTCTAGGGGATTACACATTTGAGAAAACAGACCATACATACATCCTTACTCAACTACATTTTCATTATCTGCTGGGGCTCGAACCTAGTACACAATAGACAGTGGACCAGCATATTCGCCACGCAATACGATTTAGCCGTGTCGGTAGCTCAGTCGGTAGTTCCAAGAAAGTAAAAATCAGAAAAATTATTCCCATTCTTGGTGGCATTTTAGTATACTTTTAAGCGAGCCTTTGAATATTATAGAAAAAACTGCTTGTTAGTTATAATATACTAGTACAATCTTAGACATTTGGGAGTTCATTTAGTATACTTTTAAGCGAGCCTTTGAATATTATACAAAAAACTGCTGTTAGTTATAATATACTAGTACAATCTTAGACACTTGGGAGTTCATTTTAAGGCTCCGCTGGCAAGGATCATTTGCCTGGTAATATGCTAGTTAATATTATTATTTTGTGTTCGGTCTCTAATGCCATTAAAATCCCGTGGAGAAGAATATTAGATTATTCAAATAACACCACACTTCAATTTATTATTATAACTTGGAGCATTCATGAATATTAATTTTACATAATTTATTGGTGGCGTTTTGTTTTTGAAAGCGTGACGAATTTAAAAAAAATGAATAATCCGTTTTTAATAGTAGCGGTGAACATAGTCTTAAATGTACAACGCGTTCTTAAAGCCAGATTTTCCATATATACGAAATTAGCATTTTTTAGACTTTAAAAAAGATAGTTCTAAATTTCACCTGTATATTTATTTGTGTCTCTGTGCCCTTTGTACGTTTGTCGACTGAAACGACTTCAGTGAAAGTTTTTACAATGGATGTAATAAATTAATCTCCTCCTTGAGATATTTTATTACACCTTTACTAATACTTGGTCGATTTCGTTCAGATTATTATAGTTGCTATTAATTACCAGTAGATGGGGCCAATGATTCTGTTTACGAGTAATTGCTACTTGACTACTGTCCGTGTCCAAATTCCCCATGATAATGATTTAGGCATGCTCTCCCATCATCCTCTCAAGGCTCAGCACTAGGACCTGTACTATTTGACATTAATACTAACGATATTCTGCATATCACATTACCACTGTGTGTCTTTACGCTGCCACTACTGCGATACTTATTACTTCAAATAATTCACAACAACTAATAGCTAACCTCCTATAAAAACAGACTGATATCATGATTAGTGGAGTCAAAATAAATTTTATTGTTTTAATTTGTTGCATTATTATCTCAAAAAAATTATCCTTTTTTTGACATTTTAAGAAATATAATGTAATAATGCATCAATTTTAAAGAAAATTGGTGGTGCCTTTTCGGTAAGCGAGGAATATAAAGAATTTGTAAAATTATTTGCAAAAATCTCCCCTGTCTATTTGACACCTTCATTAATTATCTTATTCCTTTCAGTGATCACTTTGTATATTTTTTTTTACCAAAATTGTATCAGATTTTCATCCTTGTCAACCACATTCCAGATACTTTTTTCCTATCGTTTTATTTTTTTAAAGCATCCAACCTGTATATTTTTTATTAAGAATTGTCAGGTCCTTTCTTGGCAGTAGCTTAAACTACCTGTCAAATATTATTTTTTTATCTATTAGCATTTCGGAAATTGATTTTTTCACGATACAAATAATAGTTTCCGAACCCTTGTCAAAACTTTCTTCCTTGTTATCGTCTCCATATACCCTAAATAAATTATTAGAAAATATTTGACTAATGCAATGAAATGCAATTCAACATGACCAACGTATGCACCATATGACGATAACAAATTTTCATATTCAGTTGAATTATTATTAATGGACTGTGTATAAGATGGATCACAAGCAACAAAACACCTTCGTAATATTAAAATATAAACAAATTAGCAAATAGAAAATTACCGTCACTTAAAATGGAAATAACATGTCGTTCCATGATGAAAAGAGATTATTCGACTGATTTACTCAGATCTCTTCTGTCAACTGCGGCCTCTACATGCGCAGTTTGTTGTACACTTATCGCAATAGTTGAGCGAATGGTTCATTTGTTTATTTGAAAATGACAATTTAAGAAAATAAAAATTAGTGATGACACATCTGCGGATAAAGAGCTTTATTTAACAAGTAAAATTGAAAATTTTTAAAAACCTCCGATCAATGTATCTAATCCAGGGATTCCCAACAAGATTTTTTCAAGGGCCCCCTCATCGGCCGCTATACTGACAAGGGCCTTAAACGCTTAAATTCTTCTTAAAATGATGATTATGTAGATTATGTAGAATCTACCACTGCAAGTCAAGTAAAATACAAAACAATTGAGTATCTCAGTGACATTTCGCGGACCACCTGTTGGGAATCCCTGATCTAATCGTACCAGTTTCATATGACCGAATCAAAATGAAGCCTAAATCATGTTCGGCTACCATAATTGCCTGCACATTTTCAATTTTACTTCAATCGGACAATTTCTAGAGAAGTTCAACATGGCGAATTCAAGATGGCGACCAAACATCAAAATCTAATATGGCCTAAAACCTTCTCGACAAAATACTCTTTCAAATAAAAAAAAAATCATCAAAATCGAATCACCCGTTGAAGAGAAATGAAGCCACAGACTGACAGACAAACAAACAGACATACAAACATACAAGTCAAACTTATAACACGCCTCTTTTGGGTCGGGGGTAAAAAAAAAAAGTAATCAAAATCGGTCCAGTGCAGTGGGAGCCGCTGCCGAAGCCGGAAAACAAGACGACTTGTATTTTAAATATATAGATGTCGAAAAGATGTAGAAAAATTCGGTTGGGTGGAAAATTTTATTCAGATTGGACATTTTTCAATCTAATGTGACTGGATTATTTGTAATATAAATTTTATAGTCTTCTGATCACAGACTATATATTGGTTATAACGATTTAATTCACGCTATAAATACCATGGCAAAATTCCAGATCGTACTTTTAAGGTTTCTGAATAAAAAAACTCGTATTTCTTCTGAACTAGAAAACACGATACGTATTTTCTAATTCAGAAGGAAAATGCGGTTATATTACCATCATAAATGATGATTATAGGAAAAATTGTTTGCATACGATACTGTTTTCATTTGCTCGTTTCAAAAATACGAGATCCGAGATGGAATGTAAAGAATGCGTAGCATACACTAAATTTCACGTTGACAGGTCTAAGTTATAGTTAGTTCTAGTTTTATGTTAATTAATCTTTGGAATAGGCTCGGAAGTAAGAATTATAAGATTTTTCCAAACTGGCCAATATATACAGTTCTCGGTTTGCCAAGCCGTAATCAGAGCACCAGATTTGGTCATTTGCAGTTCATGTTGCCCAGATAATCTAAAAGCCAATAAACAAAAACATATTTGTCAGTACCTGTGCCGTATTTAGAAAGTAAAAGTTGGATAATGGTGATTTTTATCAACATACATACCCACCGTTGTTAGTATAAGGTACGACAGAAATTCGAAATACGTGCCAACTTTGGTAAAACGATTAACTGATTGTTATGGGGTTTTTGGCTTTTGGAATTGTTATGGAATGTGGCAGTCGCGACTACATAGATACAGCACAATTTAAAAACTTGATTCTCCACTCTACAAACATTATCTTATTTCTTCCTAGAAAAGTAAAACAAATACACGTAAAGTATTTATTTATGAGTACGTATTTTGGCTCCAACTTTGTAAATGGAGGTCATTAGTTTTAAGTTCTTATTCAAGACAGTAATCCGAAAATAATCTTAATTATTTTTGGTCCTAAGTTGACAACAAATTATAGAAATATATAGCAACAACAAATGTAGAATTATCGATTTTCATTTAATAATGTCAGTTCTAAGATGTACATTTGGTATGAAAACAAAGGGCATAGCAGGATAAGCATGTGTATGCTGCCCCGCACCAGTCTGGTCGAGATTTTGAGCACAAGTTGATAGTAGTGTTAGATGAAATTTCCCAAGTTATGGGGGTACAAAGAAGAATGGAAATAATTTTTTTTTTTCATGAGAAAAAAGTATGTTATGGCTTTTGATGACACGAACGTAGAAAAAAATTGAGTTCATTTGTCGGAAAAAAATTTTTGGGGGATGTACTCTAGACACACCCATTATTTCCTTTCAAATAAATGTTTAGATACCCCTCCAGTTCTTAAAGTGATCGGAAGGGTAGAACGTATTCAAAAAATTGATAATTTCGAGCTTACTGCGTGTGGCGCGATTCATTATATTACATCTTACCCCAGTCACTGACCGTTTAAATCGGTATCAAACTTCGAGAAGTGTGGTGCAGATATTTTCAAATTATCTGACGCCGACTGTTGAGTCAAACAAAATCTAGTTTGAAAATCTGAACATTTTGCAATGATGACGTTTGTAGTCAGGCCTACGAAAGAACTGTAGTTTCCAACGTTCACCACGTGGAGGTTACAGTACGATTTCGATCTCTTATTATGTGGTGTTTGTTTATCGTGACTCCACTTGCCTCTCACTAGTCGGGGTGCTTGATCATTTGTGAGTTCCCTCTCATGAGTTGGGGTGCTTGTTTATCGTGAATTCCCTTGCCTCTTACTAGCTGAGGTGATTGTTTATTGTGTCTCTCACGAGTTGGGGTGCTTGTTTATCGTGAGTCCTCTTGCTTCTCACTGATCGAGGTGCTTGTTTATTGTGAGTCCCTTGCCTCTCATGAGTCGGGGTGCTTGTTTATCGTGGGTCTCCTTGCCTCTCACCTGTCGGGGTGAATGTTTATTGTGAGTCCCCTTACCTCTCACAATTCGGGGTGCTTGTTTATTGTGAGTCCCTTTGCCTCTCACGAATCAGGTTACTCTATATTGATGACACTTCTCTTAGTATTTACTGTTAGTCCTCAATTACAGGAATAACATTTTTGCGGGTAAAATGTCGCTGAAGATTTCAACTGGCTTCAGAACTTTCTACAAATACCTTGCGTGGGACAGATAGTATAGTATATCATTAGTCAAAAAAGACTTATTAGACTTATATTTAAAATGGGATATAATGAGAGCTGTGCAGAAATGTTCAAAAACAAGAAAATTCTAACTGTACCATGCATATTCATTTTAAAATGTTTGACATACGCTAAGAAAAATATGGCATTATTCACTCAAAGGAAAGATTGCCACACATATAGTACTAGACATGGAGATCTACTTAGTATACCATTACATCACACTTCCAGTTATAAACATTCACCGCAATACAATTGTATTTTGCTTTTCAATAGTCTCCCTGTAGAAATTCGAAATATGCACAACTATAAAAAATACAAGGGTATAGTTAAAGACATTTTACTCAAAGGTGGTTTCTATAGTATTCAGGACTTTTTAAATAGGGAATCTGTGGCCTTATAGGACTTCAAATACATAAATTAAATCTGTGATATATAAGTATAGTTTTTTGTAATTTTAGTGTTATGTATCTATTATATTTATCTTTGCTTGTGTGTTTGTCATATTATGTCATATTATCCTCGTTATTTGTGTAAATACTTTACTCGATATAATCATATAATGTATATTAAAATTATATTATGTATTACTGTTAAGTTATGAATGACTTGCCATATATACAATTATTGTATCTGAAATGGTCAATAAAAATATTATTATTATTATTATTATTATACAATTGCAGCAATGTGCGAGCAACAGCCAACAGCTCTCTGTTTCCTTTGGTGCAATTGTATACTATCTGTCCCATGCAAGGTATTTGTCTAACATTCTGAAGCCAGCCACAATAAATAAGCACCCTGATTAGTGAGAGGCAAGGGGACTCACGAGTAATAAGCATCCCGACTCGTGAGAGGCAAGGAGACTCATGATAAACAAACACCCCATAATAAGTAGTCCAGAATCGTACTTTAACCTTTTAAGGTTAAAAACTACAGTTCTTTCGTAGGGTGACTACAAACGTCATCATTGCAAAATGATCAGATTTTCAAACTAGATTTTGATTGACTCAGCGGTTGTCAGAGAATTCGAAAATGTCTGCACCACACTTCTTGAAGATTAATACTTATTTGAACGGTGGAGGTGTAATGGCCGCCAGTGACGGTGGTAAGATGTAGTAATGAACCGCGCCGGACATAGTACGCTCGAGATTATCAATTTTTTGAATATGTTCTACCCTCAGGGCCGGATTAAGGATGGGCGCGCCCCTAGGCTAGCGCATATATTTGCGCCCTCTTATTTATAATGATTAGGGATGCGCCGAAGCGGGGTTATGGTCGAATACCGAATATCCGGCCATCTCCGACCACCGAAGCCGAACAGTGCTTCGGCCGAGGCATGAAATGGCACATGAAATTACGTTTTTAAGAAGAAAAAAAAACTATTGAGACTTTTTCACTTTATGAAACCAAATAGTAGATAAATACATATTACTTACATATATTGAAAGCAAAGTTTGATTAGTTTACCATACAACTTTCAAATGTCGCTTTTTTTTTTAGTTGTTTTACTGCTCATTGTAATTGTATACTGACTCTTACACAATGTATAATCAACTAAAATGCTAAACACACAAACCATATGAATATGCCTAGAAAGAAGTGCAAGTTGTAATAAAAATTTTGTGCTTCGGTCCGCTTCGGTCGAAGCCTCACCCACTTCGGCCTAAGGCCGGATATTTAAAATCCAGCCGAAGCTGCCGAATACCGGAGCTTCGGAGCATTCCTAATAATGATTAAAAAATTGATGAGCGAGGGGGGGGGGGGGGGGGGGGTGGTTAATATGAAACTTTGACAAAATATGTCTTTTATCACCTCAAAGTTACCTTCATCAAAAAATTTTAATTAATTTAAGAGATATTCAATTTGTTTATTACAAACATGAATAATGTAAAATGCAGATTCACCCAGTTCCCGTTATCGTGCAGGGTTAATCTGGACATCATTTTTTTTGTTGAGACTTAAGCTTTATGTTTTCATTAATGGTAAATCAAATTTGCATTATTTTCAACTTCAAAATGGCGTTTGAAAAAGTGTCACATTTTGAGGTTAGGTTTTTTGCTAATAACTTTTAAACAAGTGAAGATTTTGCAATATCGTTTTGATATCTTTATTGCTGAGGTTTTTTCACACATTTTCAAAAAAAAATGACTGTAGCCTTACTAGAAGACGAGATGATTTTTTTTTTAATAAATTCGTAATTTGTTTATTAATAAACATTAACAGCTTAAACTTGGCGAACAACTTGTTTAATAGTCTATCTTTGTAATAGAGCTGAGTTTGGGGGGAAAAATTCAATTTGCAACGATAACAATAATTAATTTTAAATCAGCGTCAGAACAGGAGTGAGAAGCATGAGTCATATCTGTAACACGTTCATAAAATGATCGAGACGAGTTCAAATCCGTCAACCAAAGATTTACGGTTTCTCCGATTTTGACTTTTTTTTTTAATTTGGGGTAGCGTGATAATATCTGTCATGTCGATTTTTTCTAATTAAACATTAATTTGTTATAAACAGTTATTTTTTGTTAAATTTTTTTTTACGAATTTATTGAAGAAAAATCATCTAGGCTTCTAATAAGGCTACAGTCATTTTTTTTGAAAATGTGTGAAAAGACCGCAGCAACAAAGATATGAGAACGATATTGCAAAATCTTCATTTGTTTAAAAGTTATTAGCAAAAAACCTAACTTCAAAATGTGACACTTTTTCAAACGCCATTTTGAAGTTGAAAATAATGCAAATTTGATTTGCCATTAATGAAAACATAAAGTTTAAGTCTCAACAAAAAAAAGAATGTCTAGATCAACCCTCTACGACAACGGGAACTGGATGAATTTGCATTTTACATTATTTATGTTTTCAATAAACAAATTGAATATCTCTTAAACTAATTAAAATTTTTTGATGAAATTTTAGGGATAACTTTGGGGTAATAAAAGACATATTTCTTTAAAGTTTCAAGCACTAAAGTGTTTTTGTTAAAGAATGAAAAATATTTGCAAATTGCTAACATTTTCGCGGTTTTCTGCAATTATTTAAACAAATTTTCAAGCGTTTCAAACGAAACATCTCTCAAATTAACCGTTTTTCAAAGTTTTAACAGTATCTACAAATTGAAAAACCTATCGTCAAAGGTGTTTGAGTTATCTTTAAAAAAGTCGATTTTCTTGAATTTTTCTACAATAAATCGTTAAATAAACAATGTTCCGGCGGTCAAAAAGTGGACCAAATTCAGGGTCATGTTCGTAATCAATAAAACTATCGTTTAATCCAGGTGGCATCCTGAAACGAATTACAATAAATTTCAGTCTTTTTTTTACTAATTCTACTGGACTATAAGAAATAACTCGTTTTTTGATTATAATGACCTTTTGAGTAGGACATTTTTTTATGGCTTTGAGATTTTTAAACATCAGTTTATCATCATTAGTTTATATCAAATTCAGCTTGTAACAACGAAACCCCCACGAAAGTCGCAATAAGCGTATTAATACACTCTACTACTGCATGAGATTTTCTAGTCAAAAGTGCCCCTACGTTTCGTAAAAAAAATGAGAGAGAAAAAATCATCATCAGACAGCTCCTGAGGCGCCCTCCACGGGCTAGCGTGATGTAATATATAAATTATTGTTTCTTAGCTTAAAAAATTGGAAGAAGATCGGTCAAGAGGTAGTTGAGATATTGCAAAAAATGAAAAAAAAATTACAAATTTGATACCTTTTTCCACAGCAACAATTTACTAAGGCATGTTTGGTTATATCCTCATATTTTGGTCCAAAGAATCTACCCTTGAACTGTGACCTATTATTAATGGTCCACCCTGTATAATCCGTGTATGCACTAGAGCCAATTCACCACTTCAAGAAAAATTGTTTTTTGATCCTATTACATTACATTATATTGGCTCACAGTACATCTGTCGCGAAATAGCGTAAACATAAACACATAAACATAAACATAAACACATGTTTTATTCAATGCAATGGTTTTTACAATAACACAGCTCCACAAAATAAAAAAAAAATAGTCTGTTCCTGAAACTCCATGTATTTCGACGTGCTGAACACGAATCAGGTGTCCGTTTAGCCCGATCACCCACCGTTCTTCTGTAAATCGCGAAAATAACCTAAAAAAACCCACATAATTTAGGTTATTTTCGGGATTTACTAAAAATTGGTGGGTGATGGAGCTAAAAAGACCCTGATTCGTATTCACCCCCCTCGAAATACATAGATGTTGCCCAATGGAGTCCCAGAAACATACAATTTTTTTCTCGTGTGTGCCTGTGTAATATCACCGGATCCTCCGCCATTTTATAGAAAAACGCGTATGCAAATATATTTACACAAAACACACAAAAAAGTGAAAAGTGGGCTATTTCTGGGACTCCCCTCTGGGAAGCTCTGTGTATTTTGACATGTTGAATGTACGAATTAGGTGTCCGTTTAGTTCCATCATCCACCAGTTTTTTAGTAAATCGCGAAAATAACCTGAATTATCAGTTTTTTAAGGTTATTTTCACGATTTACAAAAAAATGGTGGGTGTAGTAACGTGAGGTATCCTTATTTTTATAATATATCAATCGGTTAATCGAATGAGGATGTTTTAAAATTATAAATATACAATTTATAATATACAACCCTGAAGAAGCCTGTCAGCGGTTGTGTGTTGATTATAGTTATATTCAAGTATTTTTTCAAATTGGAGTTATTTGTAAGAGTAAATTTTACCAGATTTTTTAGTATAGAACGCAATGGAGTAGAACACTTCACAATTTTGTTATTTTTTATAACTTTTTTTTCAAAAAAAAATCTTATTCCCAACCAAGTCAGAATTCACAAACATGGGATTCAGACACCTAAATCGAGGGTTTAAGCAAAAAAATCCATTCCCGAGTTATTTTCCTACACTCCCCTATATAATGACTTCTTAACTCTTATTTTGATTGTGACTGCTTAAAGTGATATACATATACTTCATTTCATTTGATTTCAAAATGGGCTATTGTTATTATTCTCGATAATTGTATGAATATTGAAAGGTGCCTAGATGATAAAAGTTGTGTTTCATTGACCTCGTTGAGGCATTACTAATATATACGTCTGAAAACTTGTTATTTCTGTTTGTCCATGCATTACTTAGCTACCCCGTTCATTATGATATCCACATCCACTTAAGAGGTTTAAGTGCATACAAACCCTTCCCACTCAGACGAGGGTAGGGTTTGAAGGGGATAATAACCCGATGCAATATGCTCTGCAAGAGAGTCGTTTCGTTGTGTATGTCGATGACGCGGGGGCGGGGTGTGGCAATGACCCTGAAAGCCGGAGCGAGCCCGCATTCCACGGCGCGAACGTCAAATGTGTCTCTCGAACCACTGGGTTAGCTCTCAGACTTGGTGCATGCCAAACTGTGAGCGTCCGTGTCTGACCACACCGCGGTCCAGTCGGCCGGTCACATATTAAAATCAAAATATCTCACTGCGTAATAGTCGTAGCGCTACACAAAAAAACGTTTCAAATCATGATAGAAGTAAACCGCTTGGCAGAAAGTTTACTTACATATAATAGGTTGATTTGGCCCGCAGCACCTTATCAGGGGTGGCGTCAGATTCAAAATGGCGGAATTTTTCAAAATGGCGCTGCTTAGCTTTTTTCTTATGGGACTAATGGGATTAAAATCAAATAAAATACCAAATTTGAACTTTTATAATTTAAAAGCAAAGCGTTTTCAAAAAAAAATCCAAAATGGCGTAGTTTCTCACAAAATGGCGTCTTTTTTTTTAAAAGACACAACATTTTAAGATTTTTAGTTTTAATATATTATGTAATACACGGTACTCAAAACTATTAACATAGGTTCTGTACGTATGGATTGAAACTTTACAGAATTTTTACAGAATTAAATAACTTTACAGAATTTTAGGTGACTATTCAAAATGGCGGCGCAAAGTGGGGGATTTTGCTATACTTTTTTTCAAAATTCTGTAAGTCGCTCAATTTTGAACGGATTTTGATGCGGTTGGACTTAAAATACTTGAAAAGTTTCACTCTTGGACGTGCAAGTGCCACTTTCTCATAAACTATCACGTACAACCCTTAAAAAAGGTAATATAAACCCCTAAAATAGAGAAAATTTTAAAAATAAAGATTCAAAATCATTTTAAAAGTTAATACATTTAAGAAAAAGGTCGCTGGTCATTTCCTGGAAGTAAAATAATCATATATATGTAACTTAATTATACCCACCATTTTCGGGGGGGGGGGGGGGGTATGGATGTAATGGAAAAAATTAATATTGGGGGCTCAAAATGGCCCTTATAAGGTATTTTGGTCTCCTTTTTCCATTTCTAAAGTTCGTCCTAATAACCCCTAAAATAAGGTAAATTTTAAATAAAACCTCATTTTTTCATTAAAGTTACTGCATGTAACAAAAATAGCACTGGCTTTTAAAATATCAGATAGGTCTTTCCTGAAGGTAAAGTAATGACACATTTGCAAATTAGTTATACACACCCATTTTGGTCTCCCCTTTCTAGATTCCGTTTTTACGTACACCTCTAAAAAATAATATATCAACTCCTAAATTGAGAAAAATTTTAAAGATTTTCTTACTGAAAAGACATTTTTTTGGAAACTAATTGTCTAAATCAAATCAAATAAATTGATATTTTCTACCTTTTTTACCACATACACTTGGAAATCTGTTACTAAAATGTTTAAGAAATTTTTATGCTGTAATTTTTTTGGTTTGTTTATGTGTCGTTAATTGTGTATAATTAATTTGCCTTATTTTACCTTCAGGAAAGACCTATCTGACATTTTAAAAGCCCAGTGCTATTTTTCTTACATGCAGTAACATTTAAAAAAAGTGAGATTTTATTTGAAATTTACCCCATTATATTTTTTAGGACTTCAGAAATGGAAAAAGGAGACCAAAATACCTTATAGTGACCATTCTGAGCCCCCAATATTCATTTTTACCATTACATCCAAAATTCACCACTTAAATACACCCCCCCCCCCCAAAAAAATGGCGTGTACAATTAATTTGCATATATATGATTATTTTACTTCCAGGAAATGCCCAGTGAACTTTTAAAATGATTTTGAATTTTTATTTTTAAAATATTTCTATTTTAGGGGTTTATATTACATTTTTTAAGGGTTGTACGTGATAGTTTATGAGAAAGTGGCACTTGCACGTCAAAGAGTGAAACTTTTCAAGCATTTTAAGCCCAACCGCATCAAAATCCGTTCAAAATTGAGCGACTTACAGAATTTAAAAAAAAAATAATATAGGGAAATCCCCCACTGTGCGGCGTGACTAAGTCTATAAAGCAGGAACATAGATATATTTAGACAGATAGTATTCCTTAGTCTTCCGAATCTTCTAAACTACAAAATAAAAAAAAAAACAAAATAAAAATGAATAAGAATTTGTTATAATTTAAAATGAAAATATTTAAAAGTACTAACTTTTGAATTATGTTGTTGGTGCACATGTCTTTGCAGGAAGATTAAATGCCGCCACCTTGAATCTTACATAGTGTACTATTATTATTTTTATTATTATTATTTGATTTCAAAGTATATTTATTAAATTAATCAATTAGAAAACATTTAAAATCAGTACTTTTGAAAATACGCCGCCATTTTGAAATTGACGCCACTTGAAATCAGGTGCTGCGGGTCAAATCGATTGTTTATGTATATAGACCGCCTATACCAAGTGGTTTGCTTCTATCATTATTTGAAACGTTTTTCCTATATTTGGGTTCTACCACTACGACTATAAAGGGAAATTCAAACTAAAGGGAGTTAGAGTACCTAAATTGTAAAAACGTGAAACTATAACTAATGTGATTCAACTAAACTGTAAACTATATTTTATTCGGTAAAGACAGAGCGTAATAAAAACTCATTATATAGATACAAATTCTCTAATAACGTGGCCAGGATGCTATAGGAAACTTTAAATATTTCTTTATATCCTAGATATATTTGATCTCTCTCATGTACCTGTCTAAAAAATATTCATAGGCTATTGTCTATGTACAAAAAAAGAGGGTTGAAAGGAACTATAACGTTAAAGGGTTTTTATTGTTTATTATGTTCAATTGACCCCAAGATATGAAAAAACCGCGGAGTGCTACCATTTAAAGTGGTGCGTTTTTGAGATCGAAGTAAAAAAGTCCACTTTTCATTTTTTTTTTTTGCTCGAAAACTATAAATTTTTTCTATAAACATGTCAATAGAAAAGTGTGTAGAGAATTAAATTTCTAATCGAAATGGCACCTTCAGAAGTCAAAATTTTTTTTTTACAAAAATACGTCCAAAAATCAAAACAAAAAAAAACGAAAAAATGCGATTTTTAATTTTTTTTTAATTTTAGCCTGTAGCTATTTTTCGAGTACATTTAGGCATAGACATTGCTGCATAACAAGAAAAGCTGACGTTTTACCCGTTAAAATGAGATTTTGTAAACAGTTTTACGATTAATAGTGACCGAGATATAGCGTTTCAAAGTTTGCAACTTTTAACTTTTTTTGCTAATTTTTACTATTTTTTTTCAAATTTCGTCCTGTAACTTTTTTCTGAGTGAATTTAGGTGTAGACATTATTATATTAAAGTGAAAGCTGACTTTACGCCCGTTGAAATGGTGGCTGGTAAAAGTCTCTACGACAAGTAGAAATCTAGATACAGCGTTTCGAAGAGTGTTACTTTTATTAACTTTCTTCCAAGAGGATGCAGACGTACTAATTGTAAATACAGCAAAAGATAAGGCATCCCAATCAGAAAATGTTGTTATAGTTGGTCAAGATGTCGATCTTCTTATTATCCTATCATTATTACCAGAAGAAAATGAAAATATATATTTTTTTAAACCTAGTATAGGAAATGTAACTGCCAAATTATATAACCATAATAGTTTCAAATTTAATCATCTACAAAAATACCTTGGCTTCGTCCATGCATTCAGTGGCTGTGATACAACCTCTTCCTTTTTTGGTATTGGTAAAAAGACGTTCTTGAGTTTCATTAATAAGAATATTTTGCTTTTGGAAAAGTATTTAAATGAATTTTTGTGTGAAAATGCAAGTCCAGCAGCCATCGGTTCTGCTTCTGAATGTATTGTAACATTACTATACGATATGAAAATTGATGGCCAAAGCACCTGTTGCTATAAGTTATTTCAGAAGTACTCAACAGGTGCGAAATTCTCATTGTCCCGATTGCCTCCAACAACTGATTGTGCTAAACATCATGGTTTAAGAACTTACTTGCAAATGCAACATTGGAAAGGAAATATTATAAATCCTCTCATCTGGGGTTGGAAAACTTCAGAAAATGGACTAGTACCAATTTTGACAAATAAACCTCCCACACCACAAATTTTGCTGGAAAAATAGCCTGTAAATTCACCATAGGATGCAGAGGAAACTGTGGTTGCAGGAAATTGGGAATGAATTGCTCCATTTTTGCAAAGAATGTATGGGAATGAACTGTGAAAACGCTGATGTACCTCAAATAACGGAAGACGATGTTTACATAGATGCCGATGAAGAAATCGACTTTGATTTTGACAATATGTTAAATCCAGCATTTGAATAATTTCATAATGTAAGTTATTAATCTAAGTTATTTGAACAAAAAAAACAGAAGTGGAAAAATGTAAAAAGTTATTTTTTAAGTACAATAATCTACTATATCTAGACTGTATCTTGGTTACTATTGATCACATAAACTTCTATTGCAGACCATTTAAACAAGAATGCTGCGAGTACATTCCATGTAGCAATATCTGTATTTGACAAATAAGTTATAGGCCGAAATTTACAAAAGAACGTAAAAATTGGAAGAAAGTTAATAAAAGTAACACTCTTCGAAACGCTGTATCTAGGTTTCTATTTGTCGTAGAGACTTTTACCAGCCACCATTTCAACGGGCGTAAAGTCAGCTTTCACTTTAGTATAATAATGTCTACACCTAAATTCACTCAGAAAAAAGTTACAGGACGAAATTTGAAAAAAAATAGTAAAAATTAGCAAAAAAAGTTAAAAGTTGCAAACTTTGAAACGCTACATCTCGGTCACTATTAATCGTAAAACTGTTTACAAAATCTCATTTTAACGGATAAAACGCCAGCTTTTTTTGTTATGCAGCAATGTCTATGCCTAAATGTACCCGAAAAATAGTTACAGGCTAAAATAAAAAAAAAATAAAAAATTGCATTTTTTCGTTTTTTTTTGTTTTGTTTTTTGGACGTATTTTTGTAAAAAAAAAATTTTTTTTGACTTCTGAAGGTACCATTTCGATTGGAAATTTAAATCTCTACACACTTTTCTATTGACGTGTTTATAGAAAAAATTCATAGTTTTCGAGCAAAAAAAATATGAAAAGTGGACCTTTTTACTTCGATCTCAAAAACGCACCACTTTAAATGGTAGCACTCCGCGGTTTTTTCATATCGTGGGGTCAATTGAACATAAGAAACAATAAAAACCCTTTAACGTTTTAGTTCCTTTCTACAGTACATGGACAATAGACTATCAGACATCATAACCGCCGTGTAACGGACCGAGACTAAGAACTGGAAAAAATTTGATAATTCCAAGGATAATTCAAACAAACGTTCATTTCATTCGACTATACGTTTCCAAAACCTCTGACATTGAAAGGGCGAACCTCTCTGGGATATCCACATAGCATCGTGGCATCGATGGAGCAATGTGTCGACCGAGACCGCGATCTCCACCTCGACCACGACGTCCACCGCGAGGTATCTTCGGTGTGTCCGTACCCTTAAATACATTGTGGTGGATGTCGATGATGAGTGGACATGCAAGAGAGGTTTATCCTTCCAATGTTAGAAGCTTGGGAAGCATGCAGTCGAGAGGAAAGATACTACTTGATGTGCATTTTGAGGAGTATCAAGAACGTAATTCTATTTGTAACCGACCTAGGTTACATTAATTAGCTATAGTATAAAAAATATTTCGTTGTATTGTTACTAAAATATTTGTATTTACATTATTTATTAAAAGAACGAAAATTTCCACCCCTTAGAAAATATATTCATGATTTTATTCACCTATTGTGCGATATCCCGATCAAGAAGGATTGTTACCGCCCTCCCCTGACATATCTCTTCCCTTGTCGCCAAAAACTAAATCATTTCCTTGAAAACACACATGATCAACGCTACTACGATAAAAAAAAAACAAGAAAAGAGTGGTTTTTGCCCGTTTGAAGGTTTGGGAAGGGTTGAAGATATAATCGACTATTTTTTTCTAGTTCAGTGCCCTCGAAAACGCGGGGATAAGTTTTAAAACTAAAACAGAAAAAAAAAGATAAGTTCTAACAACCCCCTGGGGCTGCTACCGCCTTTCACCTGACCTTCCCTTGTCAATAAACCTGCATAAAAACTTCGTAAGTTTCCTTTCCAAACGCGCATAATCATCCCACAATAGAAACACGACGAAAAGGGATGTTTTTAAAGGGGTGGGGGTGGTTAAAAACTTCTCCCACTTTTTTTTTGATTCAGCACCATCAAAAATGGGGGGGGGGGGTAGGTTTCGTCGCTGCAGCAAATAGTCGATCCCTCTTTTTCTTCCTGACCTCCACTATTATGTATTTTAACCCGCTGAATTCGAATTCGAATCCGAGGCCAGAAATCTCAGATAGACTTGGTTTTCATGCCTAACCTCAAAAAACACCCCCAAGAAGCCGATATTTTTCGCCTTTCACACTCAAATGAGTAGTTAGAAATTTGGTTAGAAGGTATGCTTTTAGAGGGCTAATGTCCATTACAATCGAAACAGCAGTAGCCCTGACATGGGCATAGTTAGAAGGTATGCTTTTAGAGGGCAGAATATTTACTAGTGAAATATTTTGTCGAACTCCTCTATACATTTCCTTAAATATATAAGGAATAAAAACCAGACTGCAACCAACAACTATTCCCCGGACTAATGCCCCGCCGAGCGCTGAATTACGTATTACAAGCCTGGCCGCGTTAGTGCAATAACTATGTATTGCCACAAAACGCTAAAGTTTCGATTTTAGATGGAGCCTGCCATTTTTGTTGCATGTCGTGGTTTTAGAAATCTCGTCATATACCAAGAGTGAACAAATGCCTCGTTCCAGTCGTCTCAGGCCTACCTTGCACTGACGAGAGCCAATAGCTCGAAACTGCAGTCTGCAAGTGGTATGAGATGGCTGGCACGAGAGCTCCTTTAAGTAGGAATAAGTCTTTTGGCTGGTGTCTATTAAAATCGAAACTTTAGCGTTTTGTGGCAATACATAGATATTGCACTAACGCGGCCAGGCTTGTAATACGTAATTTAGCGCTCGGCGGGGCATTAGTCCGGGGAATAGCTGTTGGTTGCAGTCTGGTTTTTATTCCTTATATATTTAAGGAAATGTATAGAGGAGTTCGACAAAATATTTCACTAGTAAAAAAAAGTTAGAAATTTGTTTAAATATGTTTATTTCATAACCTCATAACGCCATAACTTTATATCACTGTAACCTCATAACCCTACAACTCTATAACACTTTGAAAGGCGAAAAAACGGCCTTTACGGGTGTTTCTTGAGGTTAGAGATGAAAACGGAGCCAATCTGACAATTATTCTGACTTCGGATTCTGATTCAGCGTTTCAAAATACATAAGGATACATTGCTTTGGTCCGCCGCATAGACCACTTTTTTTTGTGGGCCTGTGTTATCATAACTATTTCTAAGAATTTAAAAAGACTTCAAAAATTAATTCTACATAGCCTATCTGTATCAAAACTACCAATACATTTCTTAGGTTAAATCGTCAAATTTGGACCTGATCTATAGTGGTTGCTCTATGTCCACATATTTTCGAAACACCCTGTATATTAAATATGACAACCTTTTTTGTTTTTAATAATTCAATATCAGGAAATTTGGCTGGTTGACCTTTACGGGAACACCCAGTATACATTTTATGATGACTACATACAACGATGTCAAGTCTAATTATTTCCTCTCATTAAAAATAATTGTTACCGATCTAAATGTTATAGAACTAACTTGGTTTACATATAAGTTAATCGAAATTAATTAATTTACTTACATTGTATACTATTCATATATCAAGGACAAATATTAATAACTATAGAGATATGATTAAGGCGTTTTCTAACGTGGTATTAACTGAAGAGTTACTCATTAAATGACATGGTAATGAACAGATTTATTCCTGTATCAGATATCATTTTCCTATTCTTTTTGGTGATTACATTAAGGCTGTAGTCTATTGGAAAACAGAATTTTTTAATTAACCTGAATTTAATGACATTAGAATGACTAAAGTAACATGTAAATTAGACATTTTAAATTGATCTATAATTTGTTCGTGTAGGCGTGACTATTTGTCAGATTATTCCTGCTTGAAAAAATAAAAATAGAACTGTTTATATTAAATGAAAATAATCGTCTATTAGAACACCTGAGTTTGGTCACAACTCTGTATCACTAAACTTGACATTTTAGGGTCGATTTTACTCTACTATTTCAGAAACAATTGATTACCCTTGTCATAAAGTCCATGCCATTGATCATGATATGTGTGTCATTCACAAATCACAATTAGCATATACGCATATAAACAGCTAAATCAATATTTTCATATTGTCCCGACATGCTTGAACCACAGCTTGAACTAAAATGCCTATATTATTATCAAGATATGACTTGATTGAATCGTTCGTTGAATTCTAGCTTACTTCGAGTGGAATGGTGAGTTTTTTCTATTTGCTGCCTTATCCAGAACTGAAGAAGGCATATATATGTTTATTATGAAAATATTTAATTCATCATATTTTCTCCAGATAAATCATATTAGAACTTATGAACTGACTTTTAATTTGTACACATTAAAAAATCCCCTTGTGATGTAGGAGTATCGTTTTAATTCCTTGTCCATATCGAATGAAATGATTAATTGAAAATATAATTATAATTTTTACATTTGAAATGGCAAAAGTAAAATGAGAAATTTGTTATTAATTTGTATGTATTATTATGTTAAATGAAAAAGCAGCAGTCTCCATTTGTGGGCATAACAACTAACAAGTTAGTTAAATATAATTTTGTTAATAATTAATGTGTATTTGGCTGTTGTATGTTGAAATAAACATTGTAGAGGATAAATTAATTTTGAAAGATTGACAGCTCCGTCCCAGATATTTTGACGTATTTCTAATTAATGCATACAATTTTCGTTACCTTCCAGTAGGCTAATTGTCGTTAAATGTGTGAAAAAGTTACACAGCTCCACAAAACAAAAAAAGTGATCTGTTCCTGGAACTCCATTGGGTGACCCCTGTGCATTTCAATGTGCTGAACACTAATCAGGTGTCCGTTAGCTCCACCAACCACCATTTTTTTGTAAATCGCGAAAATAACCTAAAAGAAACCTCATAATTTGGGTTATTTTCGAAATTTACTAAAAATTGAAGGGTATTCAGCACGTCGAAATATATGGGGGTTGCCCAATGGAGTCCCAGAAACATACAATTTTTTTTGTGTGTGCCTGTGTAATATATGAATATCACCGGATCCTCCGCCATTTCATAGAAAACCGCGTTACTGCATTACTAGCAAAAATTCTGAGCCTTACAAATACAGATCCTTCTCTAAAAAAAATATTTTCCAGTTTATTGACTATCTCAAAACTGAAACATGGTATAATGTTCTTATTGAAAATAATATAGAAAACAAATTTAAACTTTTTTATGAAACACTATTATACTATTATGATGTCAGCTTTAAAATAGTAACAAAAAATTTTAATCATTCACCCGACAATAAAAATTGGTTGACAACAGGAATAAAAATTTCATCTAAACATTTAAAGGATTTATTTAAATTGCAAAAATTAGGTATAATTGAAAAAACCTACTACTTAAATTACAAGACCGTTTATAACCGTGTCATAAGGCATGCAAAGAAAATGTATTTTGATAATATCGTACTGAATTCTGAAAATAAAACAAAAACTGTCTGGAATATTATTAATACATCTATTAAAGGATCAAATAAGCAAATAAAAAAGGACACATCCACCATGATCATAAATAATGTAGAAACAGACGATAATATTCTCACTGCCAATGAATTTAATTCATATTTTATAAACCTCCCTAAATCTATTATAAAATCTAATCAACAAAATGTTAATAATCATAATATGCTAAGTATTGTTGATGAATCAATTGTCCTGCATGATGTTACTGAGTCTGAAATTATTAATTTAATAAAAACCGCTGCCCAAGGAATCTACTACTTCCACATCCGGATTTTCTATCCATGTCACACAACGAAAAAATTTTTTATCTGGAAATAATTGTTTATGGAACTTTAATAATATAATATTTGAGATCCCCAAAAACCCATAAAACGATACCCCACATCGGTAGTGGGGTGGGGGTGGGAGTGGGGGGGTGGATAAAGTAAAAAAATATTGGGAGGTTTCTGGTTCTTGTACACACACTAAATCACATTTTTTTTCATCCCCTTTAATAATGGGGTGGGGGTGGTAATGGGGGTGGCCAATGCCAAAATTTTTTTTGGGACCTTACCTTCTCTTGTATATACTAAATACCAATTTTATGGACTCTTACCTGCTTGATTTACCTATTTTCCCCAAATTTACCCCAATTTACCCCCCAATCCTTCGACGGAACAAGATAAAAATATAATCTAGTTCTAGATCTCGTTAAAGTACATATGTGTACCAAATTTCAAGTCAATATCTCAAACGGTTCCAGAGTAAACGTGCGCACAAAAAAAGTTACAGTCCGACAGACAGAAATTTTTTTTCGCTCAAACTTGAAATCTCGACGTTTCATGACATTCTAAGCCTATTTGAACAATAAAAATTTTAAAAAAAATTTTTGTCACTATACTTCCACTGGATGTGGAAGTAATAATCTGAAAAATTCAAATTCAACTGGACATGACAATTTTTCTATAAAAATTATTAAACAATGTGCCAAATTTCTTGCAAAACCCTTATGTAACGTTATAAATCATTGCTTTGCTGAAGGTTATTTTCCAGATTTGCTTAAAATATCGAAAGTAATATGTCTTTCTAAGAAAGGAGATTCCAAACAAATTTGTAATTACCGTCCCATTTCTCTGTTATCAGTTTTTTCTAAAATAATCGAAAAACTACTTGCAAACAGAATAACATTATTTTTAGAATCTAATAATTTATTATCACCAAATCAGCATGGATTTAGAGTAAACCGCTCTACAATATCTGCTGTACTAAATCGTCTGTTTTTAGAGACAAAAGAGCTCCTAGATTAACAGTAAAAGAGAGAATTGTCTTACTATTTATTAAATTAAAATGTAATTTGTCTTATGTTACACTAGCTCTTCTTTTTTGTATTTCAGCTGAATTATGCAAGATTTTTTTTATTATCTATATCGCTTTAATAAAATCAATTGCTATACACATATTTTCATTGAAATTTATTTATAAAATACCTTTTAAATCACCAAAAATACAAAGATTTGAACATGTAAACAAAACACAGGAATTAGTTCCGATGTCAACCGCACAGACGCTGCAATCTAAATTTCAGAGGCGTATACACACGTATTATCTATCAAACTTCTCTTTGTTTCCACAGCACACTTCTATTATTTGCTTTGTTGTTTTGTTGACAAAATGAACATTTTGAATCTAGTTTTATTCATACAGCATATTTTCTCGATATATTAATTATTATCCACAAAAGAACTTGTGTATTTGGGTTAATATCAAACCGATTTTCGATTTGAAGGTATCAATGGATTTGTCGAGAAAATTAGTATTAGGGATTGCATTACCGGTTAACCGGTTAACCGGTTATCAGGACAAAAAACACATGATTATAATTACCGGTTATTTTAATTTTTTACCGGTTATTTCGGTAAATTCTGAACTTACAATATGTCACGTATTCAACGTTTCTATTTATGTCACTGACTAGTATTCACTAAATACAGAGTGACTGTCCCAACACCGAGCACTTTTAACAATAAATAAATAATATTATAAAAAGTAAACTCCAAACACCAAGTCCTAAGAAATACAAGAGAGACATTGACAATATCTTACGATAGAAAATTGAATATTTCACTGCCGCAAATATCTGTGGAATACATTTAGAAGTATGTTATTATCAATTTTTATTAACTTATCGACCCACCAATATCGATTGAGGAAGGGCATCTTCAGCTGGTGGTATTCTATGCACAAATATCAGTCGACTAACAGATGTAGCTTTGAAAAACTAACCCCTTTAACAGGCTATTTTTAAAAAATATTGTATTTTTAGATTAGGTATTCAGTAAATGCCCTATTTGAGTTTATGTTTATAATCTTTGTTATTTAAGTGGATACGTTTGTTATTTACAGAATAATTATTTATTTAAATGTATTTCATTTATATTTTTTCCTTTTGATAAATTAACTCCTATATAAAAAAAATCTCTTTGACAGTCACATTTTTATCACTTTGAGAGCGATAAATCGTTTTTTATCACCGATAAAAATGCCTGTTCCTCAAAAGCAGAGTACATCTAGTAGTCGCACGTCACTTTAAAATCTGTACTGTCAGCTATAATTTTTAAGTATTGTGGAAACTATACTGTACAACATGAGTTTTGGGAAAATTATAATTATTTTTAATAAATTATTGTTGTTGTTCGTTCACATATTCTGTCGTTAATTTATCTTGCCAAAAAACACTCGAGCTTTTCTTTTATGGATAAATTTTTTTTTAACTCAAAATTTTTCCAATCAGTAATTTTGCTCGAAAAACTGATATTTGACAAAATCGTTCGACTTCCGGTCTCGCAATTTTTTCATGTCAGTTTTTCTTATAAAATCACTGATTGGCTAAATTATTTCGTTATAAAAAGAAATTTATCCGATAAAAAAAAAGCTCTTGTGATTTTACTGTTGATAAAAAACCTTTTATTTGTTCATTATATTAAATATACGTATATAAAAATGTTTTTTGTTAAATTTAGATAATTTTATACATGGAACAAGACATTTGCCATTTTCGCCACCCTAATCATCCATTCTAAAAATTACCGGTAAATACCGGTTAACCGGTTATTTACATTTTTATTTACCGATTTACCGGTTATTAAAACTTCCGGTAAATTGCAATCCCTAATTAGTATGTGTGGTGTCTAAAACACGTGGCCATTTGTTTCAGAAATTTTGGTTTGTCGTAGCTACTAAACCAATTCGAAAAATCTCATGTTTACATTATTCTCATATTGTTTTGGTCCATTTGATTGATTTGAGTGCATTCACTGTACTCTAGATGCAAAAATAAAAATAGCCCTAAAAGAATCAAGAAGGCTCAAAAAAATTTAAAACTACGTAGTCGTACTCAAAATCGTCTCCGGGATCAAAAAACAATAATATACAGGGTGTTCCGTTTAAAATTTCAAAGTTGAGGTCATTTGCGGGGAAAACGGAAGTGATGGAAAAGTGTCAAATTATGAAAAATTTGCCAAATTTAAAACATATCTTGAAAACTATGGCTTGTCTAATGATTCCGTTGACACCCGGTATACCCAAATAAATGAACGTTAGTGCGAGCTAGAATATTTCCTTCGTCTTTTTTACATACAAAGTATTACCTTGTATGGCCAAAATTAATATGGGAGCAACTTCATCAATGCTATTACCGTTATGGCATTTCTCATGTTAATTATGTTTCGCTATTATTGTCTAGAATGTTCATATGCTCATTGTTCTTGTCCCATATTTTTCAATGGTTGTCTGTGCTGAAACAATTGGCCTAACTAATAATATTTTTTGTTGAGGTGTGGTTTCAGGATTAAATGGTTTTATAGCAGCTAGAGTAGTGTATTTCTAATCATATCGATTTCTTAATCAACACTACTAAAATTCAGTTTTGTATAACAATAGTCATAAACATACTAAAATACATCTGTGAAGAATCGTGCATCAGTAAGCCTGTTCTGATATACTTCGAAGATTTTGTGAAAGACAGGTCGATATTTCCAAAAAATATATTTTAGAATTCGTTTTTTTCTACGATGTAATTGAGGTGACACGTCTTCAATAGAGGTGTTTAACCTCTGAATCTAAATTTCGGATGTATTGGAAGGCCATTAAAAGGGTGAGAAGTCATCTAGTTTGAGCAGCTTGCATGCGATATTAAACGTCAGAAAGATAACAGTGTGTGCTCTGTTAACTGAACCCCAGTCAATACTCTGTCATTATGTTTTGTTTTCTCAGATCTCTGTTTGCCTTTGTGTGGTTAATGTACTAAGAAAAGGAGGAATCGGGAACCCCTCTTATACAGAGTATTGAAGTACATGTTGTTTTAGTTAATGTGCCCGCTTTGACTGAGAAATGTTTGCTGTTGAATTTAGTGTTTGGTACTTTTTTCTTAAGCTGTTTAAAAAAGTAAATTAAAGACTGGTTGAAATATTTTAAGTACTTGTAATAAGTTCTTTTTAGTTTTTTTTACTTAAGTACTTTCTGTTGACGAGTTGTGAAATAAGGTCGAGTGTAATGTTTCATTGGATTATCGTGCAGCTTTATGCACTTCAAATTTTGTTATGATTTTTTAGTCGTTCATATGAATAATTTGACTTGAAAATTGAAATGGTGACTAAGTTTAATCAGAGGCATTGCACTTATCTGTATAATATCGTCTTTAGCTAAAGTTGTAGAAAAAGTCATACAGAAAACATTAAACAAATATATCATCACAAATATCATACCTTAAGTGATAAGCAGTTTGGCTTCACAGAAACTAAGTCTACTCAAGATGCCATAGTTATATTTGGCTTCAAAAATTTATAAAGACCTTGATGATAGTAAACCAACGCTCTGCATCTTTGTAGACTTGGCTAAGGCCTTTGAATGTGTTTGTCATACGGAATTGCTAAAAACGCTCGAAGAAATTGGTATAAGGGAAAAAAGTTGATGATCTCTTTAAATCTTATTTAACTAAAAATTAATGATGTATTCAGTCAAATGAAAGCAGTTCAGTATGGAGTGCCACAAGGAACTGTACTGAGACTAGTATTATTCAGCATATTTATAAATAATCTACTAACTATTAGTACTTGTGGAGAAATTGTTTGCTTTGCTGACGACACAGCTATCCTATACACTGCCGACTCATGGAATGATGTTATACACATGACTGGAAAGGATTTCAAAAACATTAAATTATGGTTTGACTCACGTTTGCTAACACTGAATGTATCAGAAACCAAGTTCCTGTTATTTGCTACGAGTACTGTGTCTCTACCAACTTTAAGGCCACTTAAAATAGAACTGGATAACTCAGTGTTTGAAATACCCCCTACAAATGATATTACATATCTAGGACTACATATAGATCCATATCTAAACAAATGTATTATTTTGAAGATTGTGGAAAAGCAGGAAAAGTGTCGACGAGGGTCCATTCCGATAAATAATTCCAATATAAACAGTAAACACACTCTGTAGTCTTTCTCTTATGAGTCAAATGGTCAGTAGTCACTTGCACTAAACTGAACGTTTTATTTGTAGAATGCTGTAAAATCCGTTTAAGAGCGTCATCTGGCATCAAGTAGTAGTAGCAGCACAGTAACTTGGCACCATTTAATTTTAGTTTAATAGAGTTTTAAACGTTTTAAACCTGCTTTAAACGTACCATTTAAAACATTGAAAAAAACTGTTTAAAACAAAAAGAAAACAGTTTTTTTGTTTAAAATGAAAAAAAAACTGTTTTTTTTTCCAACCCTGCGTAAAAAGGATTCGCTGTTTACTATCTAAATTTAATTACCTTGCAGGGTTTATAGATACCGTGCGTGTAGCCGAACGCTAGGCATAGGGAGTAAAATTACATCGCGCGTGCCAGCTGGCTGAAATGAAATAACAGACTGGAATGCTCCGCTCGACGGAGGAATTTACGGCAGCTATGTTGTCATATCTATCGCGCTACTTGGATGTACATGCCTAATGGGAAATTACACGCACGGTATAAAAGTTTAATGGCAGCATATCACGCCTTAGTGGATGGAGCCAACTTAGATATGGAATAATTGCTTGGGGTGGGGCGTATGACAATCATATAAAAAGTTTAGAAGTCATACAAAAATGGATGTTAAAAATAATATTTAAAAAAGAGTATAATTAACAGAATCACTTTTTCAATTGGCTGAAGCGTTAGAGATATAAGACAAATTATATAGTGCTGCTGTTATAAACCATTTAAAAATTAACAAACCAAAAGATACTGTTCAACACAGGCCGATACGCGGCACAAAGCAAAATCTTCAATAATAATACCTAAACCACAAAAAACATTAATGAAGAGATCATTTCTGTTTATTTGACCTCACTTATATAATGAACTACCTTTAGATCTAAAAATTTTAAATTCCACAAAACTCATAGTTTTGCACCAAGCAGTAGTGAATCCTCAAATGCCATTCCAAAATTCGAATATCTTTTGTCCATTACACTTCTTGTTAAATCTCTCCTGAACTACACTGTATATACAATCGATTGACCTCTATCGAGAGATATTGCGACAAACCGACGCTCTCAATTTAACGTCTGCAGGCGCCGTGGCGCTTCTTCCATTCCATTATTCTCTATACGCTATAGATTGATATCAGTGGAAACCACTTTTATTTGAAGTCGATCATGAATTCATGAAGTAACTGTTTAGAATATATTTAATATAAGTTAGATCCTTCTGGTTTAAGTTCAACGAGCTATTAAAATAATATTTAAAATTCTCATGGCTTCACACCATATCCGGATTGAGAAATTTTAGATCACGAGAAATTTGGGTTGACATAATTTTACGTGGTATTTTAGCAGCTTTTTCCACCAGAAAATGTAAATAAATATCCAAAGAACGATGGATATGTTAAAATATGTTCCTGTTATGTTGTATTGTGCTATATCTTTTCATCAGCATTAATTATTTTTTATTAAAAATAAAACGGTTATTAGCAAAAAAAAATGTAACAGTCTTATTGACCTGTTTTCTAATCGGCTTCTCCGCCAAGTTTTGAAACTATTGTATCAGTTCAGGATGGACATGTGCTTTCAATTAATTTTGTTACTAAAGTAAAATATACGAATATATTATTGATGAAAGGTTTACTACATCGTTATTGTTAATTATAAAGTTTCAATTTTTAATTTTTTTAAGTCGCAAATTGAAAATATGGTGAGTTAAATGTCAAAACATTTTTAGAAAATTACTATAGTTAAAATTAAAAGTATGTGCTTTTGTAAATACAGAGTGTACCTGCAAAGAAAAAATGAGGATTTTTTATCACTAGATCAGTTTTTTAGAAATGATTAAAATATTTACAGATAGTCTAAATAGCATTTGAAATTCTAGAGTTTGAAGCCATTTCTGAAATTGTTTGGACAGTGGACCTAAACGGCAGTTATTTAACTCAAATGACAACATTTTCTCTGGTCTCCAAGATGGGTAGAACTCATGTGCCATAAAGAAATCGATTGAATTGTAGCCATCAGCTATTTTAAATCACCTGACATTTTTTAAATAGTTTGGAACACCGCTCAAAAATATTTAAATTATTATTAACTTACGTGCTGATTTTGAATTGAAGGCAGCCTAGGAAAAATATAGCTTTTTTTCTCATTTGCACAGTTCAATGTGCTTGACATAAACTATTGTAAATTAAATTATCACAATTAATCTTATAT
This sequence comes from Rutpela maculata, assembly GCA_936432065.2. Taxonomy (NCBI): domain Eukaryota; kingdom Metazoa; phylum Arthropoda; class Insecta; order Coleoptera; family Cerambycidae; genus Rutpela; species Rutpela maculata. The sequence goes on along the minus strand of OW386290.2, from coordinate 52,616,018 downwards.
TGAGTAATAATTATTATCAGATAGTAACTGAAGGTCTACGCGGAAAAATGGATTAAAATATTAAGTACGTTTTTTTTATAGAAGTAAACAACCCAACAAAACAACATTTAAATAACGATGACTTATTTATTATTAATAAAAATTGGGGTTTTGTGTGTCGTTTAAATTTCATTAACACGGTTTTAAATAAAATTCAGACTGAATCATCGACATTAATCCGTATGAATTGGCGGTATTAAGTCGGATTTCATTAATTATCAATTATATTTATGTACGTCTGTCAGCTTAATGGAAAACAATTTATAGGAAAACTACATTTTACCAATTTATAAGAGATGTAGAACTCATAATACTGCTTTTCGTTTTTGAATATGCATTTTAATATCAACTACTAATAATTTCAACATTAAGTGCAGTCCTTTGAGAGCAATAAAGCATAATTATTATATAATTATTAATATTACTAATAAACGTACATTACAAGTAATACAACATACGACCTACTTTATCCTAAACAACTCCAGTTGCCAAACCTGGAATGCCTGACAGTCAATGCTCTTGCCTCTACCAAGGAGTCATATAAACATGTTATTATTATAACACATATTTACCTTATTAAAAAAATACCAATGTAAATAAAATTACAATAAAGAAAGTCTAGCGTTACAAAATTCCCCTTGTAAATGAAACAATAAATTTCCCTCTTTTCACCAATCAAGTATTTATCCTGAAACAAATTTTTATTATCAATACTACGAATATATTTATTTTAATCTCTTAAGTAGTCAGGAATGCTTGGGTAAATATTTTATCAAACTTTGTAGAAGATATAAATTATCACATTCATAAAAACTATTAAAAAAATATTTACGTGTAAATATATTTAATATTTTTGAAATAAATATTTGAAGGAATTATGTAGTGCACCAAAAGATATTTGGCACTAAAAAAAATTGCAAAAAGCATTTAATACGTTTGTACCGATTCAATTACTATTAACGTGAATTAGTGAAAGAGAAAACTAAGTGTATAATATTACTTATTCTCTTTAATACGTTTCATCAAGAGCCTACCGCCGATTCAATGCAATTAATAATATTAATAGTCAAGCCAGTGGTAGTTACACCTTGCCAATTATTTCCACATACAAAATAAAAAACTTTTTCTTTGTGAGAAACTTAGATAGAAAATCTGGATGTGGAAGTAATGATTCCTTGTTTTTTTTGTAGTATCATCAACGGTTCGGGAGATATTTGCGTTTCCAGGAGGTACCCCCGAACACTTACAAAAAAAAATCTTTTTATATTCTGTAGAATGTCAAAAGAAACTGCCAATGTAATAAATAGCTCAGGTAACTCTACGGGTCGCAAAATTGGTATGTTTGAGATTTTGTAATCTACAAAATCGCGTCTGATTTTTTTTGTCTAAAGCCTTTTCTCGATCTATATGTCGCATAATTAAAGTTAAATATCGCAGTTTTTCTAGGAAATGAACTTGTTAACGATCTAAAAGAAATAATAAATAGAACCTTCACTAAACATCCTGTAAGTACCGATATTGCCATCATAGATAAACAAAGTAAATATGTGAAGTCTGTATTTATATAATAAACTCCTTTAAGTCTCTCCTCTGTTTATCATTGCGTTCCCCACACTACGTATCATAAATATTATAACGAGACATTACATATACATGCACACTGTAAAGCTGAATCAGATGGCAATTTTTTATATGCAATAACCGTCAATTATTGCATACTTTGATCTGATTAATCTGGTGCCATTTAAATGTTTAATCCAAGTCGGTTGTGTTCGTAAGTTGCGGTGGCAATTGTTTGCTCAACGCACACTAGGCGGGGCAATTGCGAAAGACAATACCGGTATCATAAGCAGATTTTCCAGACCGAGCACATAGAGTTATAATATGTGGGCCAGAGTTAAATTAATCTACAAACTTGAGCGAAAACTAGGCCGGAAATCGGGCCTAAAAATTTATCTCGCGAAACCCAATTTTTATGTTTCTTTGCAGCACGGTGGTAATATCTACCTCATCATTTTTCAACTTTCAAAACAGTTGTTTCTCTACACGACTTATGTATTTTATATAGTAGCACGATGATAAGGTATGACGCTATCTCTTATCAAGTTGCTTTTATTTTCATAAAGTAAATTAGAAAATAGCAGTCCATGCAAGAACATATAAAGTAAGGCTTACTGACCGTATTCATGACTGAAACAATACACATTGCACGCTGGTCAGAAAATTTTTAAAAATTACCGAGTTTTTGACAGGCTTCCACACTTCTTTATTTTTCATATTTTGGTCTATTTAAAACATGTTCAAAATTATATAGAACAAGTTCTTTCAAAATAGGAAACATTTTTCTACTATGGTGTGGTGGTTCAATTTATTCTTTCGTTTTACAGTAATATAGTACATTAACTAGAGGTTTTAACTTCGGAATGTCATATTGAACGATTTTCGTTCATTTTTGGCAATATAATAGTAAATGCTTCACGCAAAAGTTTCTATATCCCCTCTCACGGGGTGGCACTTAAAAATATATATATGAATTTTAAGAAGAAAAGATTCTATGCAATTTTTCATATAAATTGATAGTTTTTAAGTTATAACAACTTCAAAATTGCGATTTTAGCTTAAAAAAAAGATATTTCCAAACGGCTTTCGTCAAGTATCTCGAAAAGTATTACTTTATCGAAAAAATGTTACAGACCAATTACAGAAAGTACAAAATGTGAATTAATTATATTTTTTGTTTATTGATGTAGGATTAATAATTTCGGAGATATTTAAGTTTATGTTTGGTATCCAAGTGTTTCGAAATTACCTTTAAAGTTTAAAACGCATTTATTTCTAAAGCAAGTGCTTTAAATGAGCAAAAAAATTTGAGCATCTAGGTAATGCTACATCTTAACGAAAAACTGTATTTGAGCTAATTTTTTTAAATTACTGGCTAACTAGAGTAACAAAATGGCGACCTTTTTTTATACAAAAAAATATAAATACGCATATTTTTCCGTCATAACTTCTTTATTTCTTATGCTACAGGAACGAGTAAAAAATAATTTGAAAGCGCAATTCATTGTCTTTAATATCATTTCTTAGCATGCGTGACGTAGGTGTCACAATTTCTGAGATATTTAACATTTAAACTGCATTTTTCGTCTTATAAACGTTCGGACGCAATTTGTAAACTTTCATATCTCCGAAACTATTAAATCTATGTAAATAAATAAACAATTCATTATCAATTTATGAGCTTTATTTTTGGTCTTACCCATTTTTCAATGAAACTAATATTTATTGAGATATTTGGAAAAGGAAAAAAAAATACGTTTTATCGAAAATACCTTTATAGTTTAAATTGTATTTTTTTCTAAAGCAAGTGCTGTTTACAAACCAAAAAATTTGAGCATCTACGTCATGCTATATATTAATGAGGAACAGTGTTTGAAATTCCTTTTTTTTAATTACTGGCTAATTACAGTAACAAAATGGCGACGTTGTTATTAAAAAAATGTGTAGACGCACATTGCTTCGAACATAACTTCTTTGTTTTTTATGCTACAGAAACAAATTAAAAGAACAGTTGAAAGCTTAATTAATAACCTATTATTCTACCTATTAGCATCCTTGACGTAGGTGTCACAGGTTCTGAGATATTTAACTCTCACTCTAAATAATTATCTTATGAACACTTGGATGCCAAATGTAAACTTAAATATCTCCGAAATTATTAATCCTACATTAATAAATAAAAAATATAATTAATTCCCAGTTTGTACTTTCTGTTATTGGTCTGTAACATTTTTTCGATAAAGTAATACTTTTCGAGATACTTGACAAAAGCCGTTTGGAAATACTTTTTTTTTAAGTCGTTATAACTTAAAAACTCTCAATTTATGTAAAAAATTGCATAGAACCTTTTCTTCTTAAAATTTGATTCTATTTCAGCTCCAATAAATATATATATATATTTTTTAAGTGCCACCCCCTGAGAGGGGGTGGCATCCACCCTCTATAAATTAGCAAGCCCCCGCACAATATAGAAACTTTTCTGAATTTACTATCATACTGTCAAAAATGAAAATAAAAGCAAACAAGTTATGAGCGAAACAATGTGAGTCTACACATTTTTTATATAAAAATGTCACCATTTTGTTACTGTAATTAATCAGTAATTTAAAAAATTGACAGTCTTTCGCAAAGATGCAACTAGAGAGAGAGACATTGAAAATGATGCAGTTAGATTTTTAGCCGTTACCAGGCAACCTATAGCTTTAGTAGCCTCGTCTACGTCATGCTGCAAATGCAACAAGAACTTTTCACGAATTCGGGCCCCATATAGAAAACTAAAAACATTTTCAATGTTAAAAATGCGCTTTAAATTGGTTATAAAGATACTTTCTAAAAACTTTTTTTTTGTTTTTTTTTTCGAGTTTTTTTTGCAAGTATCAATATTAGTTTTAGCAAAATAATAATGAAGACCACAAAAAAGTCTTAAAAACTTACTTTTTTTGCATTCTGTAGGATTAATATTTTCGTAAATATGGAAGTTTAAGAATGGCGTCCCGAACTTTTATTTATTTTAAATGTTGAATGTCTAAAAAGAACTATGACACGTTGTCAAAAATGGTAAAAATTAAATTTATTAAAGGCTATCAATTAAACTTTCAAATAACTTTTTATTTGTTTCTGTAGCATAAAAACAAAGAAGTTATGATCGAAACAATATGCGTCTTCACATTTTTTAAATAAATATGATACTTGTTACTTAACTGTAATTAGCCGGTAATTAATAAAATTAAATATACTAATTTTCATTAATATAGGACACTACCTAGATACTCAATTTTCTTGTCCGTCTAAAGTTTTAGAAAAAATACGCCATCATGGAGAGGCCATTTTGAATTTTTTTATTTTGACTTCAGATTCGTAATCAACGGGCACAAAAACGTAAATATACTGCGTTTCAAAAATGAACAAGCTAAAAACGTACTCTTCGTCAATTTACTGAGGTTTTTATATAATTGTTAAACATTCTATAGGATACTCTTCGCAGTTTTCTTGTAAATAATGTTAGTTTTTGGACATCCTAAATTGTGATACCATCTTTGTTGTGAAAAAAAAAGTTGTGTGAAAAAAAAAAGTTGTATGAAAAAAATTTTGAAAAAATATCCAACACGATCTTTGGATTGCAACGCAAAACTTTAGCCATTGCACCATCACATATTGCTACGAAAATTGATTGTGATAAATATCTTTAAATCATACATATTTCAACTCATATTATATTTCTATGAAATATATATTAATAAAATGCATAAACAAAAAAAAATATATTATGGAAATAACATTTCACAAGATTTATATTAAAGTACAAGCGACAAAAATTAAGAGAATATATATTTTTTTAAATTAAATAATTAATAACTTTTTTATTTACTGATCGAATTTCTTCAAAAACAATAGGGTTCTTCCTCTAGCTAACACTAACTTACTTTCCAAATTTCAATACAATCGGACTTTTCTTTCTTAAGTTATCGTGCTTACAAGAAACGTGACGGACGGACGGACAAACGGACATTTTGAAAGTTGTTCAGAATTCGTTCACTAAGACAATGAATGATATGAAATTTTTTTCTTTACGAGCGATATTTACGATTTTAGAAATGTGCCGATCAAATACAATATACCCATTTGCGAAGAGTATAATAAGGGATAATTTTTAAATATTACATTTTTCGATTTAAGAGTGGTTTCCTTGGAAATAAGAGGAAGTGTCGGGACCACATAGAAACTGAAGAAGGTACCTTTTACTACAAAAATCACCGTAAAGATAATTCATTATTTCTAAGTTACATCTTTCTTATCTCTGTTACTTCGACGTTTCACTTTTATTTTTTATAATTATTCAGTTTTATAAGGTTTTGAGCAGCCATATTGAATCCGCCATCTTGAATTTTCAGTTATTGACCTCAAATTCGAAATCGGCAACCTCAAGAGTAGTACTTTTACTTAAATAATTTACTAAACTGTAAAAGCTGTTTTAACTTGCAATTTCTTCTAACTTATATTGTTTATTATTGATTGTTGAAAACAATAAAAACAATTATTGTTCAAACTGAACAGGTAGACTGTGGGGCAGTTTCTAGTATGAAAAACACGTTTCAAAAAGTTTCCGACGATTGCATCTTTGTACACCGAGTTCCGAGGTTTTCTTTTTAGGCTCTCATCGACTAAACATTAGGTTTGTTTTAGATTGGGTTATTTACGTGACTTCAGTGCATTTCTGTTCTCTACCGATGACTTCTAAGTGTCTGCCTGTCTTTAAACCTTAATACGCTACAATTATCAAATGAATTACTGTTTCTTATTGCAGTATTCCATGGAGATTTATCATTGTCTAGACGCAGTGACTCTTTCTAACAACTGTAGACGATAAAAACCTCTACCTGCGCTACTGAAAGACCATCATCTTCACAAAATCAACGGGATTATTAAGTGGCCTTTTGGTGTTTTGAAATGAATAAAAAGCCTTGTTTATCCATACAGTCTAGACGCAATATCGGTTATTTATGGCTAAACGCCACCCGACTGCACGAGACCGATAATTCAAAACGATTTATATTGCTTGCTAAAGTCGCTTATATTACCTGACAAAGAAGTGGGTTAATTACGTAAACGAAACGCAAATACTCTTACATTTATCTTAATTTTCCACACAAGAAATGCCTGTTGTGGGCCATTAACAGCCAAAGGGGACCGTCTGGGATAAAACCCCGGAAGTCTACTTAGAGAAAGAACAATGTTCAAAATTATCGAATTTTTGTCCCTCTGATAAAAGTAAATCGATATCATAAAATAGTTGTTTTGGTCCCAAAATAACTTAGAAAAATACTTAATTAGCCGAAAGCACTCTGGATCATTTTTCAAATGCGCTATTACGTATTAGTCCAATCAATGAATGCCCAAAAGGGGATTGTAGAGGACATTGAAGAGAGGAGAATTTCCCTCTTCAGAAATGTGTTGGGCGTAGTAAGGAGGTAAACATACTAAAATATTAACAAAGTTATGATTGTCAAAATGACAGATTCTTTTCAAAAAAGGGTATTTTTTGTATTTTAACACCGTAAGAATGTAACAATGGTCAAGAAAAACTTTTGTTGGTAATACTAATTAAACATGGTTTATTTAAATATGAAATAAAACATACCGGTTAGTTTATTTGACGATATTTCGTTTCGGAAAACAACAAAATGATCTCTTTCTTTCTCTCTTATTTTGATAAAAAACTTACACCAAGTCCAACTTTGCCTAAAAGTGCTAAACAATTTGTAATAAACGGGGGGTTTCTCCTTAGAAAAATTGTGTGGCAACGCCCGGCTCAATGTAAAGATATTGTTCATCAGTGTGTTTTATTTGTTCGTTATCATTATGGTTTAAATTGTATTATTATTTTTGATGGCTACTCTAATGAAAGCACTTCCGTTAAATTTACAGAATATCAAAGAAGAGCTAAAAATGCATTTCAGAAAGAAATTAATATTGACCCACAAAAAAGTAGTAGAGATATCTTAAAACGAATTTTTAGGATCAGTGTCAAATAAAGATCAGGTAATTAAACTTCTAACATAAAATTTCAATCAAAACAATATCACAGTCAAATGTGCGGATGCAGATGCTGATTATTTAATTGTAAAAGCTGCTATTGATTGCTCAGCTGATATGTGTAATCCTGTTATAGTTGTTGGTCAAGATACAAACTTAATAACGTTACTTATTGAGCATTGAATAACAAATAATGTATACATGATGAGACCCGGTAATTGAGGCAAATCTGATAAAATAACGAATATCTTCAAGTTACGTTCAGAACTACGTGAAAATGTAGTAAAAAATACTCTATTTGCACATGCACATTCGGATGCGACAACACCTCTGCATTCTATAAAAATGGCAAAAAACAATATTTTCAGTTTTAGAAAATAATACTGACCTAAGTAACAGCCTATTAATTTTCAAAAGTTTTGCTGAAGCAAATCAGCTTGCAGTAATTGGGGAAGAATTTATTTTAATATGGTATGGCAGTAAAAAAACTAATAGTTTAAATGATTACCGGTTCGTTAGGAATAATGAGATTTTTGCTAGGCAAAATATTTTCCAACACTTCGATCTAACAGTTCTTCCGCCAACATCCGATGCCACTAAATATCATACTTACAGAGTGTATTGGCAAATGCAAGTCTGGTTAGGCGACAATCTTAATTCAGAGAACTGGGGTTGAAAAAACAGCGGTTATCTAGAACCAATAAAACAGTACGAAGGTGTGCTCCTGATTTCATTTTAAATATTTTATTCTGTGGTTGCAAGAAAAATTGCAAGCAGTCTTGAAAATGTAAAAAATATAACCTTAAGTGCAGTACCAGCTGTGTAAATTGTATTGGACAGGACTGTGACAATGCGTCAGAGGTGTTACTTTCTGAGAATGAGGCTAGTTTTTAATTAAAACTCGTATTTGAGAGTTTTTTATGCTTATTTAATTTATGCATGCTTTTTAAAGAGTTTATAATTTATTTTTTCACTATTTATGAGTTCTGTTATTGTGTTTGTTGTTACGTTCTTTTGTTTTTAGAATGGATTTTATTTTACGAATGTATTACTTTAATTAATTAGTATTAGCAGTAATAATTGTTGTTGCCTTTTGTTGCATTTTATGGTATTAAAATACAAGAAGTATTCTTTTTTTATACAAATGTATCATTTTGACAACCATAACTACTTTGCTAATATTTACCGATTGCAAAAAACTTTTTTCCTAAAGTGTCATCCGTGCGGGCTATTACCGATTAAAGGAAAAAAATGCCTAATTTCAACATGGCGGCGCATTTTTTCTTTATTTCTGCACGGCTGATTTTTTGGGATTTTCAGTCAGAGACTCCTGGATAGCCATAGAATACAATCCTGAAGAAATCAGCTTGTTACAAATTTGTTCCGGGTCAACTTTTAATTTTACTGTACTGTAACGTCATATTTTGTCGAAATCTATACATTTCCTTAAATATAAAGTATGACTCATTTAAAATGAAGATACCCTTATAACTTTTTTATTTTGTTTCCGATTTGGATCAAACTTTACTCAAGTATAGAACAAATTAGGATCTACTTATGACCGGAAAAACATTCGCCTGCTACAAAGGCAAAGCCACCTGCGGTACCAAAATATGCGGAAAAAAATTAAAAATCATATTAGTGGGTCTTGACAAATTGCGGAAACTGAAGATCCCCTTTGCCAGATGAGTTTATGTATGAGAAATCCCCCATCAATAACCAAATCAAATTTTGGTGTATGTAAGTTTTTGGCTTGATTAAAATTTGATTCAAATCGGAAACTAAAAAAGTTAAAAGGGTGTCAAGTGTTGCAAAATAAAGATTGTTTTGTGACTGTGATTTACTAGCAGACCACGGGCTACGGTAAACCGCTTTGATAGAAATATTCAAGGTACCTAATTAATTAATTTATTAATTATCGATTTTCACTGGCGAATATCTCGTAAACTATAATAACACATAGGAAGAAAATAAATATAGACATTCTTGTAGGAAACTTAATTATGTTTAATTTTGCATGGATTAATCCTTTTCCCGTACGACGCATCGTTTCCGAGTTATAAGCGAAGAATCGAAAAAAGGAACCTTTCCACCCCCTTCCCCCCTGCAGCGGCGGGTCTAGGGGAGGGGACTTTTAGTATGTTTACCTCCTAACTACCCCCCAACACATTTCTAAAGAGGAAAATTATCCCCTGGACTATATATAAATATATCTATAAACTATATCTACTTAATATTTATTCCATTTCATTTTAGGTAAATAAAAATAGTTGGTTTTCGAGCATTTTAAAAGATTTCTATGCAAAACTTTTCTCAATACATCCACCCACTATGCATCGCGGACTTATGATACTTTTTAAAAGTTACATGTCTCTCTTACACCGTTTCGATATACTTTCTATAGTTTTGACAGCTCATTGAGTTTTTTTCTGCAACAACAGCAATTTTCCTTCAACCTACTTACTGCATGTAATTCATTCAAGAAAGTGTTAGTTTTGTCTTGTCACTTATTCATACAACTTTATCGTTTGAATTCTGCCTTCTCCTTCGTCCTGAGCCAACCTTGGATTCTGCCTTTTGTGTAAAAATGATTCAGATCCTCGAGTTACTTCCAAAATGGGCGCTGGCGCCTCTTTAATATTACTATTTGTTAGACGGTCGGCTATTACAATTTTTCAACGTCCATTTAAGTTCGACTGACAACCTTAACATTGTTATGATTGCTTTAATAAGATTGTTTTGGAACTCGGCGCATATTTTTTATGCATCACTAAACAAATTATATGAACAAGTAAATGTGGGTCATTTGCATTGTCAGCTCGTTTTTATAAGCCTTCGGTAACAAAGTGGCTTTTAATGCAATGAGGAAATTGTAAATGTCTTCTTTGTCTTTTATGTTTACCACCACAGCTTTTAAGATAATTAAGCTTGTGGAGGAAAATGAAGTTATTAAATAGGAACTAAAAGCATTGAGGCGTTTTAAGCACATGTAGTATAGTTGTCTTTGATCTTTACCGTACCGCCAAAGACGCCAACATTTTTTTACATACATAAGTGTGTCAACTATACAGGTAAATAGATAGAAATTATGATGAGAATTCGCCACAACAAGAAATAGCAAGGATATTCTTTTTTTTTTAATGGCTATAAAAATGCTTACTTTTGAATTGGGTTGCCATCTTTCAGAAAAAATAAAATAAATAAAACATGCTAAGTCCCCTCCCTCCCCTAGTAGAACATGTCGAAATTAGTTTAAAAATGTATTTGGAATAATGTTTTAAACATTTTTTATAGTTTTTACAAAAAAAAACAAAAGTAGTGTGTCCCAGCACTTAGAATAACAGAACAAATTTAAAAAATAAAATACAAGAACAAAAATTGTATTAAGGAACAAAAACACTATACAGGGGGAGAGGGTAATGGCAGATAAAGCACCTCAAGGCGAGTCTAGATCACCAACGAAAAAAAATGTTTTGGCCACTGGTTAAGGAGATACAGGGTGTTTTATACATTTGGTCTGAAAATCCAAAGAGCTATATCCCTGCAACGGTTGGATGTAATAAAATGAAAGTTATTGCCTACTTGGTTTTGAAAAATCCAGGGTCGGACTCATTTTTGACAAAAAAGCACATTTTCCTATCGCATTTCTGAAAATCTATTAGCAGATTCAGAAAGTACAGAAAAATGCTATCAGAATAGTGATTCAATTTGACGGCACACCTAAACCGTTTCGGCAAAAAAATTACAAAACACTTCGACCAGGCATTGTCTATGGAATGGATTCATAGAGCCTATTCAAATGGTTCAGATCCATATCCCTTTCCAAGACTTCATATAATACATAGCAAATAGTCGATAAGAAGAGGAAAAAAGAATAATTATAAGCTAATTAATTTTTTTTAGAGTTAAATTCTTGTCACAAACGGTTTTGTTTTCCTTTCCTTCGAGTGTAAAATCCCCAGTGTTAAGTGATTTTTATTGTCCGTTTTATTGCTAGCAGAGGTGTTGTGTTGTTTATAGTAGAATTTTGGTACGGGTAGTACTATTTAAAGTACATTTGCAATTTCTATTTTGGTCAGTCAAACTTTTGATATTAAATCTAACCTTGGTAATTCCGGGGGCATTTTAGTGTTTTCCTTCAATTTTTTTTTGTAGTAAATTCTAGATAAATTTTATAGTTTTGGTCTAGAGTCACATTAGTCAAAGATAAATATTTTTTATGTGAATACCTGGGCCACTCACCACCTGGAGAAAGTTCAAGATAGAAATCCGTTATTGTCAACGTCAATTAAAAAACCGCTGCCCAAGGAATCACTACTTCCACATCCAGATTTTCTATCCAATTCACTTACAACGAAAAAATTTTGAATGTGGAAATAATTGTTTATGGAACTTTAATAATATAATATTTGAAATCCTCTACCCCAAAAACCCATAAAACGATACCCCACATCGGTAGTGGGGTGGTGGTGGTAGTGGGGGTGGATAAAGTAAAAAAATATTTTGAGGTTCTGGTACACACACTAAATCACAATTTTTTTCATCCCCTTGAATAATGGGGGTGGCTAATGCCAAATTTTTTTTTGAAACCTTAGCTTCTCTTGTATATACTAAATACCAATTTTATGAACTCTTACCTGCTTGATTTACCGGTTTACCCCAAATTTACCAACTCTTCGACGGAACAAGATGAAAATATAATCTAGTTCTAGATCTCGTTAAAGTACATATGTGTACCAAATTTCAAGTCAACATCTCAAACGGTTCCAGAGCACAAAAAACAAGTTACAGACAGACAGAATTTTTTTTTTCGCTCAAACTTAACATCTCGACGTTTCATAACATTCTAAGCCTATTTGAACAATAAAAATTTTTTAAAATTTTTTGTCGTTACTATACTTCCACTGGATGTGGGAGTAATTACGTAAGCCAACCTATCTCTGTAGCTAACATCTGCAGTATTTTGGTTAGAAGAAATTAATGTAAACCAGTTGATATTTTCACTTAGTATTAACTTTTAAATATTCTTATTAATTTTTTTAAATTTGTTTTTCTTCATTTGACATAACTTCATTTAAACATTGTAAAGAGATTGTATTTTTACCCTGATTTATTAATTATATTGTTTTTTAAATACCTGAGTTTGATTGTGTCCACCTGTAAAATTTTACAGTCTATCACAACATTCACAACTTATTTGTTTTGTTTTTGCTTAGAAACATTGTTGAAGTATTGTTGAATATGCTGGTGCCCAAAACTAGTTTTTTAAACAACTTGAACCTCGATCCAACTTATAGTCCACGGAAATTAGCATTTGACCTGGACAAAATTAGTAGAAATCTGACTTTTGCACAGACTTTCTTTGAGGTGTACCAAACCCAAATCCACAAAAATCTCAACATGGCTACCCAAGATATTGAAGGTCAAAGTTTTTTGCAAATATCTCGCTTCATATGCATCGGACGTCCATGAGGTCAATGTGACAGTTGTAGAGAATTAAATTATCTACAAGCTTGTCTTTTTTATTTTTTACACCACCCCCTCTCTTTTTCGAGATATTCAAGGTCAAAGTTTTAAAAACATTGTTTTTCGCGAATATCTCGCGCCAAAAATATCGGACCGCAATAAAATTAACATGAAAGTTGTAGAGGATTCAATTATCTACAAGATTGGTATTTTCCATTTTTTTCCAAAACCTCACCCTTTTCGAGATATTCAAGGTCGAAGTTTAAAAAAAACGGTTTTCCGCGAATATCTCGCTTCCTATGCATTGGACCGCGACGAAGTCTACATGCAAGCAGTAGTGAACTAAAACTCTTTTAAATAACAACAAAATTAGAAATAATAAATATATTCATCGTTTGTTTACTAAAACTGAAAAAGTAAAATTAGCGCGAACAATAAATGTTTTGAAATTACAGGTTTTATTTTTTCTTTTTTTCTAATTCCTCATGCCCTAAACTCCAATTCGATTATAGTGAGTTTAGTAATTATAAAAAATTGACTAAAAACAGCAAAATTTCGCCATTTTTCAATACTTTGAGTGTGATACCCGAACGGAAGATATTTTTTTTATTTGAATTTTTTTTTTCTTTTTGATTAGCTTGGCGATAGGCAACTTTTCCGGGGTATAACGGTAGAAAAATTTTAAAAAAATGTTTTTTCGGCCCACCCTGAATAGATGCATCCATAATTTGGAACACAGCTTATACATACAGTTTTTCTTGACTAACCACATTTATTCTTCTGTCAGATATATATAGGCGAGTCTGCCTGGGATTTTTCCCAAAAATTTTCTATACCATTTGAGTTAGCCACGGATTCTTATGGAAGATTAAAAATTTGTCAGAAAGTAAAAAGATTTATTATCATAAAAAAATACTTGGTTATTTGACAAAAAGCAAATTTGACGAAAAAAAAAATTGCCCCCACCGAGGATCGAACCTGCCACCCCATTGCGCGTCAAATGTTACTATTTTCACGTTGCGGGAGAGATTTTTTTAAGGGTCAAAAACGCGTACAACTCTTCAGGGATTGAATATTTTTTTTAGAACTTTTGTGGTTGATGGAAAAACTTGTTAGCTTTCATTTGCACCAAACCTCGTGTCAAAAAAGTTGTTAATAAACAAATTAGTGCCTGTAACGCAATATCACTTATATTTCCGGTTCCAGTTATCCGATCATGTTCTTTCTGGTCTCAAAATTTTCCTTTTTCCAAACACTTTCATATGCACAAAACCCCATTTCGATACGCTTACCCATAGCCGAGATATTCCATTTGTTAATTTGCAAAGTTAATTTAAACTTTAAATAAACAATAGTAAAAAGTTGCATTCGTGCAGACCTCTATAGGGGTTATGCCCGACATCAATATTTATCGTTTAAAGTTGATTTGAAGTCGATCAAACTTTCGAAAAAAAAGTTATTTGCTAATTAACAAATTATGCCAATTGTTTAAACAATCAAAAAGTTTTGAAGATATCGGGGCAAAAAAAAATGGTATATTCTTTGGTATAAAAGGCATGTTTTTTGAAAAAAACAATATCCTGATCTCATTAGTATCGAAGTAATCAATTTGTTAATTAAGAAATTTATTTTGGCTATAACAAATGAACGGGTTGACAAAATGAGTTGTGCTTGGCGCCAACCGATGCGTATTGAAAATATCTTTCGATTGAATCAACATTTTTTCGGATCCGTCAAACCGTTTTCATTTTATTAAATAAAAGCGAAAAAAATTTTGTTTAAACAATTATTTGACCATGAAGCTCGCGGTTTAGGAAAATTTTTCATAAGAAAATGTTGTTCAGCGGAATTTTTCCTGTAAGAATCCGTTGCTAACTCAAATGGTATACAAAATTTGTAAAATAACCTCTTTTTTACCCCAGGCAGACTCGCCTATAAATTAAGAAACCAAAATCACATTCGATTATTTAGTATTTTAGTACTTTTCATATTTTTTTATTTTAAGTTTTGCTTTATACAATCACCCCTAATGCAAACCTTGAAGATAACGCGAAGATTAAATAATATTCTATAGAATATTACAATTTACTAATATTTACACGAACGCTCAAATAATGGCCCCCTTGTCAATGTTGACGTTGCATTTTGTAAAGACGACATATCCATATTTTGATAAGACAAACATTGGGTTTTTTAAAAATTTTATTTGTTGTGTGATCTAAGTGGTATTTCTCATGATAAAAATTTACATAATAATCTGTAGTATATGTACTCTTATCCTATTTAAGGAGAGCGAACCAAGCAAGTTGTTGTGCGTAGACGTTTTTTGTTTAATTTAAATGATCCTTATATAGGCCACCATAAAGATCAGTTTTAATTGAAAACTGGTTTCGATGTTGAGTTTTACATAAAAGCGCATAGAATGAAGGTGCGTGTACTGAGATTCAGATGTTAGATAGGGAATTATTAATGAATGAAACATGGGAATTCTAGTGAATAAATATTTTTTTTAAAAACGAGGAATGCCGAGAAAATGTCTTGATGATACGATAAAGGCAACATCAAAATCCTGTTATTCTAATATACAGGGTGTTCCACCTAAAACTACACAGATCAATATCTTCCAAACCAAAGATAATATTTGAAATATGCGTAAAGACTTATGAAGTATAGTTGTCTACAAATGTTTAGTGCAAGCAAAGCAAATAAAGTTCATTGATATGCCGAATTACATATATGCGGCCTCCCCGAAGCCTGGCCCGGAGCCAGCTCGACAACCACGGCATGTAGCGCCGTGGTCAATGTAGGACTGGGCGGTACAGTTCGCTTCGGCTTGGCCATGATAACAAAATAGTCAATCAAAATCCCTATCCACCTAGCGTGAGTTTAAAATTAATAATATGTTTAAAATGCTGCCATAAAAATGTCAAATTCGGCACTATTACATGTTGACAAGAGTACTACAGAACCGTACTTTAAATGTTTGCGTATTAGAATCAACAAAATAAAACGAGATTTAAAAATCGTGTTTTTGGTAGAAACTTAATATTGTAAGAATTTGTGTAATGTTAAATTAGCAAACAACTCGTAATTGGAACGGGCTCGCAATGACTCGTTTGAGGTCGTGGGTAATTATCCTCGTATTTTGAGTCAATGTTTTGAATTGTGGTAATCAGGATAAGTTGTAGAATGTAACACTACAGATATAATAGTATACTTCAGACCATATTTCGGGCCAGTACGGACCGTCCTTCCAGAGTGAGATAACTGCGCCACTACTGCGCGTTAGAATTCGACTGACTCCACCGTAAAGTGGTTGATTGGGCTCAATAGAGAACGATTGAGACGGATGGTAGGCCTGATAACAGGACACTGTCCTTTGAACGAGCACCTGCATATAATGCGGTTGAAAGATGATCCTACTTGTAGAGCAGAAATATGTAATCTCCAGAGCTCGGGAATATTTCTGTGACGTCAAAATCAGAGTTGGCTCTAGGTCAGCGCGGAAAAATGTTTTATGTTGCCAGCAGCTTTTTAGCAGGTTTTTATATTTAATTATCATGAAAATAAACATAATAAACCACACATATTAAACAGAACAGGAAAGTATGTATTTGATTCAAAATTTGTTTTTTTTTATTTGAGCATATATTGTTGACAAACAGTGTGTACATAACAAAATTTTACAAACGAACGAACACTAACATACATTTAATGTCAAAATATCACATTCCAAAAATTTCCTGTAGTGGTAGAATGCTTTTCCTAAGAGAACTTTTTATTGCGTTTCGAATTTTTTTTAGATTATCGATGTTTTTTATATCTGACGGTAATTTATTAAACATTTGAATTGCTAGATAATTTGATCCGTTTTGTGACTTACTTAATCTATAATATGGGATAATGTTATTTTTAGTTCTTGTATTATGGTCAAGTCGGTTCACATAAGTAGGGTAGTTATTTAAATTTGTTTTAATATATATATTAAGCATTCCAAGATATATAGCGAAGCTAATGGTAATATTCCAAATTCAATAAAGGCATTTTTACAGTCCTCTGTATCCTAAACATGCTATAATTTTGATTAATTTTGTCTGAATAGCAATACCTTATCAAAGTCCGCAGCAGCATCGCCCCAGACTATTATGGCATAACTCATGATTGAATGACACAATGCAAAGTAGGCTTAATCAATGTATTTGTGGACACAGTGCCCGATAAGTTACGAATAACGAAGGTTCTACTACTCAGTTTTCGACAGATATTATCAATATGTATATTCCATCTCAAATGAGAATCCAAATAAACACCTAAAAATTTTACGCTAAATATTACACCAGTAGAAATTTCGAAATTGCGTAACGTGAACATCGTACCTTCTTGTGATTTGGTTTTATTACAAATCAGATTATTAGAACTAAACCATTGTTCAGTTTTTGACTGTATTTCACTTTTTTTTTACTTCAACGTCATATAAATTATCTGATCTAATGGAAATTGTGATATCGTCTGCATACAAAGTATATGTGAGGAATTTTTTTGATAGGGGCATATCGTTAATATGAATCAAAAAGAGTAAGTGTTCTAATATAGAACCTTGAGGCACACCTGTCCTTAACATTTCCTTACTTGACATTATGTTATTGAATTTAACAATTTGACTGCAATTATATAAATATGATTTCAATAATTTTATACTATTTACACTAATTTTATATTTTAGTAACTTTTCGATTAAAAGCCTTACTACGGTCTAGGAATATTGGTATCATTGATGTCAAGACTTTCATATGCGTCGAGGATATTTGTAAGAACGTTTTTAGGTTAAATTTATTACCAAAAATACATTGTAGCTGGCAATGATGAATATTTCACCATTTCGTTGTTTTCTGAACGTTTTAGAAGGTGTTTACAATATAATATTGTGTCTATATGAGAGCCGTCTCTGACGCCGAGATAAAATTCCCGAACCCTGGTAATCTCTACCACGTTGTTTTCTCGCCCTTCGTAGTCGTTCGGAGGATTTTATTTTATTTTTGATTAATTTTCATGACACAGAAAGAACAACAACGTAAAGGTAGACTTTCGCAACAAGCGACAGCGACAGGAGAACGAGACGAGTGACAGCGAAACCACCGGAATAATGGAATTCAGTGCGACCCCGTTCGAAGCGTGCGACAGCGACACACAGCACATTGTCGCACGCTATCCTTAAGGATAGGATTTTGCAGAGTGAGAGAGAAATGTACATTTATTTTCGGTTTATTATAAATATTTAAAAAAATCGTAAATGGTATAATCTTTAAAATAGTTTCAGATACTTCCCATTGTTCTAAGGAATACAACCATGTACAGTTTTTATCATAAATTTTGTATATAGTTAAATGACATACTCTAATAATGAAATTAGGAACTATTTTCATTGACATTGACAAACTACGATATTCAAGTGCAACAAAAATTTACAATAATAATATATATAGTTGTATTCGTTAGAACAATAGCAATTATTTAAAACAATTTTAAAGATTATACTATGTTTGGTTTTTTAATTATTTATAATAAACCGAAAATAAACGCATACTTCCCTCACACTCTACAAAATCCTTAAGGCACGTCGACTCCGGAGCGCAATTATCCGAATCAACAAGTTTCTGTTTTTGAACAATTTGAATGTGCCCTTATCAATATTTTAATATAATAGCTTTCGATATAGGTTTTGTATAATACTTCATCGATTCTTTACACATATATCCGTCAAATCGTTGATCATTGTAGATTGTGTTTACTCAGCGTTAAAAACCATGTTTAGCAACGTTTAAATTAAATTAATTTTCAAAGTGCAATAACCCCACGAATAGCACTTATTCATCTATTTCAAATATTTAACGGAAATGACTTTTTTTTTACAACGCACAGAATAAAAACTTTACGTGTTAAGGGACCATTAAATTTGGACGAAAATTTCGAACTGGCAACGTCTGAAATGCAATACTTCTTGTATTAACAATTTATATTCACAGCAAAACGAGACCTCCAGCGATTTTAGCTCGGTTGCGGTTTTTAATAACTACTTTCTTATCGTTGTGTACAGATAAGAAGAAACAATTATTGTTATAATAAAATTGTAAGTATGATGTAAGTGTAAAATAATTTATAAGGAGAACTTTGGATTGTTGTTAATTAAGTTTTAGTAAATATACTTTTTTAGATCAAACTAAACGTTTCATTAGTCAACAATTCATTTATTTATAAAAATTTTTTGGTCATGATCAAGGCTCGGGAGATTTATCTCTGCGTCAGAGACGGCTCTCATATAGACATAATATTTTACTGCAAACATCTACTGAAACATTAAGAAAAACGATTGTGAAATATTCACCATTGCCAGCTACAATGTATTTTTGGTAATAAATTTAACCTAAAAACGGTAATACAAAAACATGTAATGCATATCTAGCAAATAAAAAATCAATTTTGAATCAAACACATACCTTCCTGTTCTGTTTAATATGTGTGGCGTGTTTATTATATTTATTTTCATAATAATTAAATATAAAACCCAATAAGCTGCTGGCAACATAAAACATTTTTTTCCCGGTAAAATAAACCATTTTTATATAATATTAAATCATACATAACAAAGTTAAGGATTAATGGCATAAAGCTGACATGTACCGTGTGCATCACAAATATGCACAACGTGATAAAGTGAATTTTATTTCATTTTAAAATGTTAAAGCCGCTGTCCAAGGAATCACTACTTCCACATCCTGATGTTCTATCCAAGTCTCTCACAACGAAGAATATTTTGATATTATATTTGCATTCTACTATGCGGAAATAATTGTTTATAGAACTTTAATAATATAATATTTGAAATCGCCTACCCCAAAAACTCATACAACGATATGCCACCGCCTTGTGGGGGTGGATGAAGTAACAAAATGTTTTGAAGCCTTTCGTTTTTGTACACACTAAATCACATTTATTTTATTTTATTTTTTTTTCACCTCCTTTAATAATTTTTTTTATCAGACCTTAGCTTCTGTTATATCTACTAAATACTTTTGTTATATCTACTAAATACCAATTTTAAGGACTCTTACTTGCTTGATTTACCTATTTACCCCAATTTACCGCCCAACCTTTCGACGGAATAAGATCAAAACATAATCTAGTTCCAGATCTCGTTAAAATACATACTTTTGTACCAAATTTCAAGTCAACATCTTAAACGGTTCCAGAGTAATCGTGCACACCAAAAAAGTTACAGATAGACCGACAGAGATAAAATTTCTTTTCTCTCAAATATAAAATCTCGACGTTTCACGACATTCTAAGCCTGTTTGAATAATACAAATTTTCAAAAAAATGTTTAGCGTTGTAGTCCTGTCGATGAACGTTCAATAAGGGGGTCTAGAGTAAAATGCCGAGATCACAATTTTTGACTTGAGAGCTGTGTTTGGACTATTTCTTCTTCACTATCTGCACCAGTGCAAATGTATCTCTACAAGTTATGTATAGTCTTAATATCTCCTATTATCTTCACTGGTGCAGATAGTGCAGGATGAACACACCTATTGTTACTGTACCTAATGGATTCCTTTTTGCGGTTAGTTGCGGTCTGTACTGGCCCGAAATATGGTCTAAAGTATACTATGATCTATGGTGTTACATTCTACAACTTATCCTGATTACCACCATGCAAGATGACTCAAAATTCTGATAATGACCTCAAGCGAGTCATTGCGAATCCGTTTTAGTTACGACTTCTTTACTTAAGTGACATTACATAAATTCTTACTAATATTTTAGATCCGACCCTGCTTTTTGGTGTGTTACACACCAGCTGCTCATTGGCTAATAATATTTTTGGTGAGAAAAATGTGTTGTTTAGGCAACTTCTTAGTCTACGAATCTTGATATATTTTATGGTTACGACTAGAGGGAGAAAGATTACCACATTATAGGCGTACTCGATATTTGTTTGCAATTTTCAACATTTATTTCTGTTATTTTTTTGGGCATTTTGATAAATGAATATTTTTGCGTATATCAGGAAGACGTGAGAATTTACAGATCTGAATGTATGGATGTATTTCAAAAACACCTTGTATATAAGGACCCGACATTTTTTTTATTGTACATAATTCCACACCAAACATTGGCCTTCTTAAAACGCTGACTTCTCGAATTAATTATAAAATTTGGATTTTCTTTGGGTCAATATCGTGCGTTCTGCGAGGACACGCAGCCATTGGTCAAAAATGTAGCTTCATTGGTAAATAAAAATTTTCTATGAAATGTCCCGTCGTTTATGAAAATTTCATAAACAACGGGACTATAAACAAAATTCTTATAGAAGTCCATCGGTATGCCTAAAGTTTGGTCTGCACGGAGTAATTTTATTTTTTTTTTACAAATTTTTTGTAATATACCTAGGCTAGGTACTTTTGGTAATTTTAGTTCGACTGACCTTTTTCTCAAAGATAATGTAGGATTCTCTTCAACGGAAATTAGGGCAAACGAGGTTGCAGCATTCTTATCGTCGCACGTTTTACTTTTTTTTTAATATCGGCAATAAAACTAGTATGAAAAAATAATTTTTCCAAAAATGTTGCGATTTTTATAAACAATAAAATGGTTTAGTTATTTTAAATCCATGGCCTATTTTAAGAGTTGATGTAAAATCTCGAAAATGCAGAATATGTCTAAGGCCTCCGTTATTTAAAAGGATACGAAATAACTTTTAAGACGAACATTTTTTGCAAAATAAAGTTTTTTAACGAGGTATTATCTAAGGTTTTTGAGAACCGCTGGATTTAGAGATTTACTCTTCAGGGTGTCAAAGAAAAAAATATGAAACAAGCGGGAAATGGTGGCATTAAATAGAATTTTTTTTTCCTTTTCAACGATTGTCGCACGCCATATTTGTTCGTTAGAACTAAGCAAGTAATTAAAAAACTTTTTTTTACTTGCCATGAAGAAACATGGTAAAACAAAACTGATGACAACGTGGACATGTCAAAAATTCGACCTTTCTCACGTCATGGTGGTAATCGTTTTTTTTTTTTTTTTTCGGTTCAATCGTCAGTTTTTAAAGTCAAAAACACAAGAAATTATTGACAAACAAATATAACTCTGCAAGCGTTGGCAGACATTGAAAAGTGGGATTTTTTTAAATAAAAACGCGGCGTGATGCGCCGAATGTTCATACCGTAAAACAAAATCATCAAGGCTTACACTTGTTACGTTTTTAAATGAACATATTAAAATAATAGAATAAATTATTTCATAGGCCAGTAATTTATTTGTAAATAGGTACCAGTAACAATTGTATTTTATTTGGTCAATTACAATGGGTTAAAATTCATTTTAGTTCGTTGTATGCTGCTTTGTGAAAATTTGTGTTCTGGTTGACAAAAACACACAGAATAACAAAATAACGAGTTTATCTACCTCACTTCGGAAAGTATTTTAACAAACAAGTTATATAACACTCTAAATATTAATAATTTAAGACACGTTCTTGTATAAGCGTGCGTGATGACTCCAAAGAAAATAGGAATTTCTCGTCGTATTTATATAATGCAACATTGTAAAGTAGTAGTAGTACCCATATTTACTATATATAGTCCACGCAAATTAGACAGACATTTTAAAAGAAATAATTTATAAAGTAATAATATTTGAGATGCGAACTCTAGATAAGGTTACTTAACAGGGACTTAAAGATGGTATTTCAGTTTTATCTTGTAAACCGTTCGTCGGAAGAGAAAAAAGTATAGGAAATAAAAAATTTGTCGTTAAATTCTGCATAAAAATGTCCTATTAACCTTGTAGCTTATCCTCACCTATTTCGCGCTAACAGCGTCCGAACAGGAGTGCACAGGTAAAAATCGATCCTATTCAAAGTTTCACAGCGAATATCTTAAAACAGGTTACTTTAACGAGAAGAATGCACAAGAATGATTTTTTTTTCAATTTTTTTTATTTATTTATTTTATTTATTGAAAATATCATACAGAGATAAGATATTCGCTGTGAAACTTCGAATAGGATTGATTTTTGCGCTCCAAAACTGTTCAGACGCCGTTAGCGCGAAATAGGTGTGGGTAAGCTACACGATTAATACGACATTTTTTATGCAGAATTTAACGACAAATTTTTTATTTCCTATACTTTTTTCTCTTCCGACGAACGGTTTACAAGATAAAAGTGAAAAACCAGCTTTAATTCCCCGTTAGGAGTGGTTTTTTTGCAAAAAAAAAAAGGGGACGTTTCACCCCTAAATTGCGGGGGGGACTTTTCGGGTATCTATTTCTAACCCCATCTAGAGTACGCATCTCAAATATTATTACTTTATAAATTATTTCTCCTATTCAGTGTTTTTTAATCTAATTTGCGTTTACTAATATGCGCGTACCATCAGATGAGAAAAAACGATTACCCTTGTCCAGGTGTTTTTTTCCAATTTTTATATCTGTAAACAGCAAATACTTATTTAATCTAACTTTATCTAAAGTCATTAGTTAATAGCCACTTATCCCACCTGTTTTAGTTAGGTAATGATCGATATTACCGCACTAATGTGGTATAATGAGATAGTAAAACATGGGACTTCATGAAACCATTTATTCATATACTTTTCAAGACAATATGTAAAGCCTACTTATTATAAATCTTAAAATGCGTTCATTACAGTTGGTAAATTTGATTGACAATAAGTTTGAAGAAGTTGAGTTTATGCTCACTTCTTGGTTATGAATTGCTACATTCGTATCTCCACCGAGAATATTTGAAGTAATTTTCTTCTTGTTTTCTTCGCAACTGTCGATTATCTATCCTTCAGCGGCTGTATTTCACCACCACATCAGCTAACACCTCTTGAAGGAATGGCCAGTGTATTGTTCAGGATTGGATAATTTAAGGAACAATATTCTTCGGTATACCACCAAAGGTGTTAAGGAGGTTGCTGAGTACAGGGTGGACCAAATCAGATGGGATTTGGGGTTTTCTCCAAAATTATGGCAGATAGACAAAAACGAATATAGCTGAGCTCAGTTTTCGAGAAACAAATAATGACGCAAACCGCGATCGTCTATCTTTTTCGACTACCGAGCTACAGAGCGTTTTTGGAAAATTGGCATTTTTGATGACCTCTATGTCTCAGTTACCAAGTGTCGAATCGAAAATCGAGTAACATTGCATTTCCAATCATGACAGCTAATGTTTTGTTTTCCAATTCTTTTATTATCTTACCGAGACCCTCTTTTAGGAACCTGATATGAACGGTTAATATAAACGGGTCGAAGTTTGTTTTTCTATGAAATTTAAACTCCTTTCTGCAACAACTACTAAAGTAAAATAAAGTAAAAATTATTAAAAATGATTAGCATTTCAATTATCAAAATCTGCGTGTTATTAACATAAATAAAATGGTTACAAGATAACTCTGATCTTATCGCTGATGTTTTAGTTTTCCTTCTATGGAATTTGCTTTGATTTCCTCTTGTCTTTAATAAAATTATTCCTTCCGTCGTGTAAGTTCCAGGCAAATCTTGAAAAATTTTACATTTATGAATGGGTGCCATATTGAATCAGTCATTATGAATTTTAGAGTTTAGATTTGGCATCAGTCTTGGTCTCAACGAATACTGAAATCCCCATGTAGGGAAGAAATTTAGAAATTTCATCTAAATCTACAAAATTTTTGCAATAACAGCAGCCATATTGGATCCGCCATTTTATTTTTTAACTTTTGATGTCATATTCGGTACTTATCAGTGATTGCAAAGACTGTAATGAAGCATTCTTTAAATTCCTGCTCCATTACTAAGATTCCGGATTTACACACGACACCAATGTGCACACGGCCCGCAAACCTACCCATCTCCCGTCTAGAGGCATGGATTTGCACACGACACTAAACTATACGCAGTTCTACGTCACCAGTAAGCGAGGATTCTCGGATATAAAAGCCCGGCCGCAAATCAACATAATTCAGAGTGTGAACAACTCTGTCAATCTGTCTACAGTGTGCTGAGCTGGACATATTACAGTTTTGTGCATCTCCCGACGCAAACACGACAGAACGAATGCAATCTTACCCTGGGAATCCTACAGCGTGTTGAGTCGTTAGTCATTTCCCGGCGCCGTTTCGCCGCCAAAACCAGAGCGAATGATCCTGCCCTGGAGACCTCCTACAGCGTGTTGAACTGGGAAACTTCTTGAGTCGACGATATTCACCCGACGCCCGATGCCACTCCCGTAGCAACAACAAACGTCGCATCGCAATCGTTACACACACTCTCTCTCCCCCTCTCTCTTTCTCTCTCTCTCTCTCAGATAATAGAAAATGTTGTCCTAAGAACCGTAAAAGATACGGACATATAACCTGTACCTGTATGTTATGTAACACTGCCACACATTACCTGTTTGGAAAAGTAAATAAATTGTTTATATTTTTATTGGGCTGTCTTATTAACTAATCTGGACCCTGATTGATGTCCGAACCAGCTACCCGACAACAAACCGTTACAAGACCAGTATGCACTTAGACATATATCAATGTGAAATTGGGGCAGTCATTTTCAGTTTTTTATTTTTGACATCGGCCTAGTTATCGGCTACTCCGAAAATACATAATTACCAATTTTAGTGGAATTTAGAAGAAATTTGAATTTTGTCCAATTAGAGTCTGATCCACTGTGCACTGGGCGTTGTTTAATGAAGAAACCCATTGTAATGGGACCACTACCGAGCAATAATACCTTATAACTTCTAAAAAGTTATCATTATTATGCTCTTCGCAAATACCAAAACGAAGAGTATATTGCATTTGATCGACACTTTTCTAAAACCGTAAAGATCGCTCGTGGAGGAAACATTTTCATATCACTGTGTTAGTGATCGAATTCTGGTCAACTTTCAAAATGTCCGTCTGTCACGTTTCTTGTAAGTACGATAACTTAACACATAAAGATCCGATCAAATTGAAATTTGGAGTAAGTTGGTGTTGAGTGGCAGTTTTTGACAAAAATCGATTCATAAATATAAAAGTTAAAAAACATTTTCAGAAAAAAAAAAAAATTAACGTGAAGTGTCGAAGTCGGCTAAGAAATGATGTTCTATAACTGATAAATACTAAATGCTTTATAGCAACTTACAGTCCACTATTTATGATCTATGTTACATTAACCCTCTTTAGCAAATTTATTTATCGTAATTTATTGATATATTAGTTTAACCTTCCTTAATCGTGGTTAATATAAATCGAATGCATTGTAAATCAAATCTAAAGCAGATGTCAATTATCGTGATGTGTTGACTTTTTCTCAAGCGAAGATAGATCAATAAAATTACAGAACACGCCGGCCCTGTTTACTATACTACGAATTAATCGTATTAATTATTGCAGGTTTAAAAAAAATGTGTCTTTACTTATATGGAATGTGGAATGACTCTCTCTTTTGCATAAAAAAAACTTATTTCGGACAGGTTCATTTACTTTTACCAAAATACTTTACAGATTTTTAAATGTATGTCAGTTAACTACATGTGTTTAATACATGTCCATTTTTGGGTTTGCAGTATTGCGTAAGAAGGTTTATTGTTAATTGTAATAAAAGTTTAACCTTTATTTTTATCGGCAAATCTTACATTCTTTGCAATGTGTTGTACTGATTTATGGTTGTTGTGCTGTTTGCTGATCGCGGCTACAATAATCCCAATAACAATTTTATTTAGTAATGTTTATAAAAAAAATGTAACCATAAAAGATGGCTGCTGAAAGCCTTGAAGCGCGTTATGTGCACTAGATCTTGTACACCACAATTTGATAATTGTGACAGCTTGATTGATATCACTTCTTTTTGTACTATGATTAGACTTCTTTTCAACACCAAAATTTAACATTTTTGATGTTTTTTTGAGGGGATCTCACTTCTTTTTGTTTTACGTTAGTACATATAGGAGAGTCCAAATCGTTGTCAATCGTGTCACCCATGTGGGGGTTTTAAGAGTAAAAGTTGACACTTATCGGGAATGAAAGTATCTAAAATCCAAATCCGTCGGAAAATCGGCCTGTGCAAAAAGGCACCATCCAAAATATTTCGCGTTATTCATATAATGTAATAGCTCATGATTTAAAGATTTTATTGGTTAATTTTCAAAACGTTTTCTGTAGCCGTTTGGCAACGATAAATTTTAACAATTTTGGAATACCATCGGCTCTTACGGTAGTACAGAACTTTGGACCGCGATATCTCCATTCGACTTCGTTTAAAAATTAGTTGAATTGAGTAAGCAATTAAAAAAATTCCATCTCTTGTAAAGTTGTTGCCATTTTTATTTTTTTACGAACATCTATTTAACTTGTTTTGTATGTGTGTTAGTTTGTATGTTTAGTTCAAATCTTGCGTCACTTTTGAGCCAATTAACGACGTCCAATTGAGCTGATATTTTGCATACACGTGCAGTTCTAGTGACAATACAATAATATGGTACCCAAAAGGGCATTTTTTAGTTTTAACACCATAATTTTATCGAATCGTGTAGTCACTCAGACGTTGTATTCTAAGAAATGGCGAAGGATCCGGTTTGAACTATAATTTTTGTGTCGGATAGTGTATTCACTCAGATGTTGCATTCTAAAGGGCGAAGGATCCGGTATTATTTTAAGTAAGGACGACTCATTAAGACGTAACTAAAAATGTAAAAACAAAATAAATGTAAAAAACCTTTTAAGAACAAGCTATTATTATTATTTAGGTGTACTAAAACGAAAAAATAAGTTATGTTTGCATTTGCTTTGCATGATCAGAGTCGGTCTTCTTTATATTCCCCTATTTGTGCAGCAGTTTGTAACTACTTTTTGTGCGAATATAATAGAGTTATGTTAATTATTTTTTCTAATCCTGTTGCAAAATGACAACTTTTTGAATATAGTACAGTAACTAGAGGTTTTAACTCCGGAATAATGTCATATTGAGCGGATTTCGTCCATTTTTGGCAGTATAATAGTAAATGCTTCACAGAAAAGTTTCTATATTGTGCGGGGGCTTGCTAATTTATAGGGGGTGGCACTTAAAAAATATATATATATTTATTGTAGCTGAAATAGAATCAAATTTTAAGAAGAAAAGGTTCTATGCAAATTTTCACATAAATTGATGGTTTTTAAGTTATAACGACTTCAAAATTGCGATTTTAGCTTAAAAAATGGTATTTCCAAACGGTTTTCGTAAAGTATCTCGAAAAGTATTACTTTATCGAAAAAATGTTACAGACCAATTACAGAACGTACAAACTGGGAATTAATTATATTTTTTGTTTAATAATGTAGGATTAATAATTTCGGAGATATTTAGGTTTATATTTGGTATACAAGTGTTTCAAAATTACCTTTAAAGTTTAAAATGCATTTTTTTCTAAAGCAAGTGCTTTAAATGAGCAAAAAAATTTGAGCATCTAAGTAATGCTACATCTAAACGAAAAACTGTATTTGAGATACTTTTTTAAATTAATGGCTAATTAGATTAACAAAATGGCGACCTTTTTATATAAAAAAATATAAATACGCACATTTTTCCGTCGTAACTTCTTTAGTTCTTATGCTACAGGAACGAGTAAAAAATAATTTGAAAGCGCAATTAATTGTCTTCAATTTCATTTCTTAGCATGCGTAACGTAGGTGTCACAATTTTTGAGATATTTAACATTTAAACTGCATTTTTCGTCTTATAATCGTTCGGACGCCATTTGTAAACTTTCATATCTCCGAAACTATTATATCTGTGTAAATAAATAAACAAGCAAAATTCATTATCAGTTTATGAGCTTTATTTTTGGTCTCTACCCATTCTTCAATAAAACTGATATCTACTGAGATATTTGGAAAAGGAAAAAAAAATAAGTTTTATCGAAAATACCTTTATAGTTTAAACTGTATTTTTTTCTAATGCAAGTGCTGTATACAAACCAAAAAGTTTGAGCATCTACACCATGCTATATATTAATGAGAAACAGTGTTTGAAATTCGTTTTTTTTAATTACTGGCTAATTACAGTAACAAAATAGCGACATTGGTATTAAAAAAAATGTGTACACGCACATTGCTTCGGTCATAACTTCTTTGTTTTTATGCTACAGAAATAAATAAAAAAACAGTTGAAAGCTTAGTTAATAACCTATTATTCTACCTATTAGCATCCTTGACGTAGGTGTCACAGTTGCTGAGATATTTAACTCTCACTCCAAATAATTATCTTATGAACACTTGGATGCTAAATGTAAACTTAAATATCTCCAAAATTATTAATCCTACATCAATAAACAAAAAACATAATTAATTGCCAGTTTGTACTTTCTGTAATTGGTGTGTAACATTTTTTCGATAAAGTAATAGTTTTCGAGATATTTGACGAAAGCCATTTGGAAATACCTTTTTTTAAGCTAAAATCGCAATTTTGAAGTCGTTATAACTTAAACACTATCAATTTATGTGAAAAATGAACGAAATTCGTTCAATATGATATTATTCCGACGTTTTGCATATTTTTTACCTCTAGGTAGGTACTGTACTAATAGGTATCATTTCAGTTCTGAAAATACTTTCTAATTTAGTCGTCTAGTATTTTCAAGTTAGCCAGATATTTATAAAAACTGCGGAGAAGTATTCTCTATCTCCGAGAACAAGACGTGAAGAGATTTACTTTGTCGTTTCTTTCTAGAGTTTTTAGAAGCCATTTCGGGGTTAAGTTGAGATGTTAGAAGTGCTGTACGAATATTTTACAAGGTTATAAACTATGTCAATTATACTTACAAGTTTAACATGTTTTGTTATGTTTTTTTTTGTAATTATAATGAGCATGCAAATAAATTCTATTCTATTCTATTCTATTATGCGAAAGTAGCAGTGATCTATTTTTTGTGGACATACCGGATGTATACAGCAGGTACAATACGTAATACACTTCCTTGAGGTACTCCCGTTAATATAGGGTGTGACTTTACTAAGTCATATATTTGATGAGACACCTGTTATGAATACCATACCTTGTAAAAGGTCTGTATTATGATTAATTAGAAAATCAGCAGAGCCAGTAACTTTCCCTTTCAAAGTCGTCATTAATTTTATCAAAAAGTCTATTCTTGTTCTACTGTTCCATGACGGTTGTAAAATGTAATTGTCTGCTGGTTTCTCAAGTTTTGGGATCTGTAATATGAGCAGTTTTCCATTGACTAGGAAAATAAACGACGATGATTACTTTAAAAATTTGTGTGATATCTTGGATGGTTTTAGGTAGTTCGTAATTTTTTAAGAACTCCTTTTCAAGACCTATAATCAAGTCGAGTCCTGATGCTTTTTTTCTTATTTATTAATTTTGAAGTTGATTTTGCATTGTGTGCATCTACTTTAGAGGTATTTTCACACCGAAGGTTAGAAGCTAATTAATAATCGACTAAAAATAGTGGAAAAACATTTTTGAAAAAAGTTGAGTTCAAAATGTTTTTTTCTTTTTTAAGGCGGCTCTATTTTTATACCAATTTGTTTAAGCATGTTGCCTGACTACGCAGGATATTTTGAACAAATAAACGTGCCATGCGTAATACAAGTATCAACGCTAGTGACCACTCTCAACAAGAAACACATTCTCTCAACCAATCTCCGTAGTAATTAAACTTATTTTGGTCTCTATCCTATAAAAAGCACCTCATCCGTTCAACTCCGCGCGTCAAGGATGATCCGACTTATGCAGAAATCTCAGCATCCCCCAAAAGCAGCTCTGCATTCGTTCCGTTCTTTAACATTACGTGCGAGAAGAATGTACCTACCTAATAAATGCGACTAATTAAAATTTTAATCCGTAATATTCTCTCTCTTGAACGGTTGCAATGCATTCCTGCCCTGTCTCCATCAATAACAATCCAACGACCTTGTTCGAATCACCAACCAAAGAGTTCCACAATGTGGTTTGTCGTCGGATTACATAAAATCAACGGCGACACACCGTGTGCTCTTTAACCGCCTTCTGTATGTAGAGCAGAGGTTCTCAATATGTTTTGCCGTAGTGCCATTAAACTTTATTTAGGTATTCAAAACTGATGAGGACATATTTATGTTAAACTTAGAGAAGTAAGTTTTTCTTTGTGCAAATATTTTATTCATTTGTTGGTGGTAACTATCTAAACTACATTTTGATTTTAATTTAAACGGCAAAGAACGATTTTCGGGTACCATTTTTAGGTACTATTTCAGTTGGTCCACATTCGATAACCAAAGATGGAATTGTGTTTAGGAAACATTTTCAACTCAAATTCTAGTAATATTAGTACTAACAACTTTATAACACTTAAACACACCACACCACATATTGTATACAACCCCCACCAAAAGCCAAGGCTGTCCAGAAGGGAATTACATATTTGGAAAAATATAGGCGTACACTCATACCCACCGATATTGTCAGTGCCGGGGCTTGGAATCGAATCCAGTAAACGATACACAGTGCCAATATATTAAATTGTATTGATTATTTCACTCTTTAACATGGTAGCCAGTGAAAGTCAATTTTTTGAGATCATTGCACTAATTAAATAATGTCATTAGTAGTAAACTAAACTAGATCCACTTTTGACAGCACCAACATGCAGTATTTGGCTGTAAAACTTTATAAGTATAATTTTATCACTATAAAATACCTTGCCCTCATTGACATTTTCCGCAAACAACACTTGTTCCCTTAAATTTTACCTATAATTTTTTTCTCAAACTGTATTGCCCAAAGGTAAATCTCGTGTGAATTGTAGTAATACAGCTTCTCTTACAAACGAGTGCAATATGTATTTTGTGCATGTGCACTCATTCTTACTAACAGTGACACCCACTCAGCGAATGTGGTGAGACGTACATATTTATACAAAGAATAAATATCAATATTTCTTTTGTGATTATACTTTTACTCCTCGCTGTCCGATCTCCAGTCTGATCTCAACTTTCTTGGGCATTATCGTCAGGCGTTACAAAACATGTATTTCGTTTTATCGTTTTAAAATGACTTAACAATAAAATCCAATTGGCCTAACATTGCACAACACTACTGATATTATTCCATGTAAGCTGTGTTGGGTAATGTTAATTTGGGGCTTCATCATTAATAAATAGAAATCATAAGTAAATAACGGCAGAGAAAGACCGGGCGAAGTACATGAAGCCTTTCGTTGACGATTATTGAACATCGAACGATAATAATTGATAATTTTTTTTTTAATAGTTCGATACCTCCTACGGGACGGATTGAAGTACGTTTATAGCATAGTTACATACTTAGTCACGCCTATTTGCAATCCAAATTGAGACATCCTGTATATAGCAATATGTGGGCTGACTCTTACCTATCTGTAACTATTTGAATTCCCCTGCTTTTGTATTTCAATTTCATACATTGTTGACTATGCTCTTATAATTTAATGCCTACCAAGCAGGCAAATCAATTGTTACGTTTGTAGGCAAAAATGACATAAAGCTACATATAGGGACAAGATAAACAAACTCACTATGAGATGATATCGGTAGAGAATATAATCCATCACAAAGTAAGAATACGTTAGTAATCAAAACAATGTACTGTACATTACAATTCGTAGACCTTAGCAGTTATAACTTTATTTTCGAATTTAATAAAAATAGTAATTTAATAGGTAAATAAATTTAATTTCATAGTAATAATTATTGCATCGTTTTCACTGTCGTACATTCTAGAAATAGGCGAATATACGGATCGAGCTGCGCCCCCTAACTGGATATTCGGTAACTCCATCCCAAATCAGTGTGAGTATAGACATATACATTATACAAGTGTACAAGCGGGACGTTGATCAAATAATATACTAATACTTTCTTTGTCTTTACGCATCGTGTGATTGGTTTAACCGTGCGCGAGAAACTTTTTGCAGTAAAGACTCCATATTATACTATCTATTATAGTTATTACATGCTCTTTTGTTACTTAATTGTCATAAAAACAACCGATACTTACTACATTACATTAAAATATCGTAAATTCCACGTAGGTACTCTTAAATTTATTTTAAATGTTACTTTTGACCTATTAGAAAAAACTTTAAACGTTGAAAATATGTCTTATGTATTAATAAATTAATTCGTGAAATATTCTCTACAAATACCACTTGTGCTTTTAAATGTTATCTATAAATTTTTCTTCCGAACTACGTTGCCAGAAGTAATACAATTCGTAAAATTGGTGAGTCTATTATCAAAGATTAAGGTTGTTTTGTACGTATTAAGTTCAAGCTAAAGGCAGAATCCATGGTTACGATTGTTGTAACAATTTTGATCAATCTGATTTTCGCTCGAACTTATTGGTACAACTAGCCCTGAGTCTAGCGCTAAAGTGCCCCGGATTTGTTCAGATGTCAGTTTACACTCTTTATATTATATTATTAGGCAACTATGCTCTCGAAATAATTTTTCCAAGAAAATTCTAAGCATTACGATAAAACTACCACCTTACTAACGATCACAAACAAAGATAAAAACAGAATATCTGAATCACGTCATATATATAGTACAATCTATTAAGCATAGAAAAAATAATAAATAATAATAACAATACTTAATGTTGAAAAACTGAAAAATTATAGAATATATCGAAATAAGCTAAATATATCAAAAAAGCGGAAGATGAATACCATAGACATGAGCTAAAAAACGTAATAATAATATCAAGTAAACTTAGATTAATTAATGATGTAATCAATTCAAATAATATTCGAAGTAATAGTAATAATATGAACATCTATGATGATAAAATAGTAGGGCAGTGAGTTAAAGGCAAATACATTCAATGACTGTTTTTGTAATGTTGGTAAAAATATAGGAGACGAAACTATGTCATGAAACTCCAATAATAACAGTGAGGAAAGTACTAACAATAACAGTAATAGTTTATTTTTAAAAGCTATAAATAAAAGTGAAATTATTATACACATAAATAATTTAAGAAATAATAGTGCTAATGGACGAGATATGATAACTGTTAAACTGATAAAAATATCATTTCTACCCTTCTTGAACTTTTAAAATATGTATTAACCTGATATTTTTAAGAATCTGTTGTTACTCCTGTCCAAAAAAATGAGAACAGAACTGAAATATCCAACTACAGACCAAGTTCAGTCATTAATAATTTGGCAAGAATCTTTGAAAATGCCCTAAAGGTAATGATTCTCTTTGAGGAATCTTTAAATTCTAATCAGATAATAATCGTCTTTTATTAAGATTTTCCGCCAAAAACAAAATTTATTACTTTTACGTCCACATCCAGTGGAAGTATAGTACCTAACGCAAAAATAAAAATTTTTATTGTTCAAATAGACCTAGAATGTCATGAAACGTCGAGATTTTAAGTTTTTTGTTCTCACGATTACACTGGAACCGTTTAAGATATTGACTTGAAATTTGGTACACGTATGTATTACTTCCACGTCCAGTGGAAGTATAGTAACGACAAAAAAAAATTTAAAAAATTTTTATTGCCCAAATAGGCTTAAAATGTCATGAAACGTCGAGATTTTAAGTTTGAGCGAAAAAAAATTTTCTGTCTGTCGGTCTGTCTGTCGGTCGGTCTGTCTGTCTGTCTGTCGGTCTGACAAGAGAAGCTGAGGTCTCAAAAAAATTTTTGGCATTAGCCACACCTATTACCACCCCCACCTCCTTATTAAAGGGGATGAAAAAAAAATGTGATTTAGTGCATGTACAGGAACCAGAAACCTCAAAATATTTTTTTACTTCATCCACCCCCCACTACCACCCCCTCATCACCACCCCCACCCCACTACCGATGTGGGGTATCGTTTTATGGGTTTATGGGGTAGAGGATTTCAAATATTATATTATTAAAGTTCCATAAACAATTATTTTCACATACAAAGTTTTTTCGTTGTGAGTGACTTGGATAGAGAATCTGGATGTGGAAGTAGTGATTCCTTAGGCAGCGGTTTTTTAACGAGATCTGGAAGTAGATTATATTTTGATTTTATTCCGTTGAAGGGTTGGGGTGAATTGGTTGGTTGAAAGGTTGGGGTAAATGGGGGTAAATAGGTAAATCAAGCAAGTAAGAGTCCATAAAATTGGTATATAGTATATATAAGGTCTCAAAATTTTTTTTGGCATTAGCCACCTCATTATTAAAGGTGGTGAAAAAAACAAAATTGTGGTTTAGTGTACAAGAACCAAAGGCCTCAATTTTTTTTTACTTCATCCACCCCATTACCAGTATTACCACTCCCTACCCGCCCCCACTCCTACTACCGATATAGCATATTGTTTTATGGGTTTTTGGGGTAGACGATTTCAAATATGTTATTAAACTTCCATAAACAAATTTTTCTCATTGTGATTGAAAATCTGGATGTGGAAGTAGTGATTCCTTGGGCAGCGGTTTTTCAATAAATAATTTTAATGTACGTAACATTAAACAGAAAAATATCGCAACTACTTTTGAAAACCTTGAGTCTACAGATAAAGTTAACCATTTGGAAGTAACAGTGGACAACAATTATTTGTAGTGGCACAAACATGTACTATATATATGTTACAGGAACAATTAGAAAATTAATACACAAATTTATAACCTTAGACTTAGAGACATCTTGTCAAGAAAGACACTCTTTTCACTTGATTTCTAGGTTCCGAGGAAGGAGGGGAGAAAGCCTATAAATATACAAATACTGCGATTTACATTTTGAGAATCGCTGTTGTAAACTATCCAAGCTCACAAATAATGTAAGATAGGCCATCTTGATTTCAAAAATTAATTGTATGTATCACCACTCTTCGCTGCTACATTATGTTGTCGTCAAAGGTTGATTGATAAATCGGTAAATAAATGTAATTCAAAATTAATTAGACGTTTTTTTCCTCACACCAAATATATCCACAGATAACATCTCGGGATCCTTACAAATTAGGTGATAGAAGGATGAGTTTTCTTTGTTCGATTTGCTAGATCTGATTAGTATTCAAATTCTGAATTGTATGCACGAAATAATGCACTATTTGTTTTTAGTTTATAACATATATCAATTATATCAGATATCTATCACACGATGAACAATGTTTTGTCATGGACAATGACAAAAAAATGTTGATCGTGTCATGCTAATAGTTACAGTAAAACTAGTTGATGAAAGGGTAGGCGCATTATTTTAAATAAATTGTACATTTTTTAGTTTTTATATGCGTATAGAAATTATTCAGATGGACATTTGGTCTTGGGGATGCATAATTTCTTGTTGAAGAAACAGTCAGTTATCAGAAATATTGATGACTTTTTAATAATGATACATCTGAGATGCCGTAGAAACTCAACTTTGAAAATGTTAAATTCCTGTACATTTAATAGTGTGTGGTACTTTTGTTAACAATCGTAACGTTGTGAGAATGTTATTTTGTTGTTAAAGGAGCTCTTCTAATTACGTTAAAAAAGAGAAAGAATTTATAACAATTATTTTATAATTTTGAGATAAAGTATACGACAAAAATGTAAGTTTTCCAAATTTAGAAATATTTTTCTTTCTGGCTAGTTAAACCGACAGGATTTTGTTTCTGTGAATAGTTTTTTAAAAGCGATTTCTGTCAAACCTGCTGCAAACTGTAGGCTATGGTCTGGCGGTGGTCCCACACTAAATTTATCAAGCTACATCTAGTGTAAGGCGAACAAAAATTAGAAAGAATTTTTTATATTACGACCATTTCGCAACGAAAGAGAGCCTTGCATGGAGGCGAATCAGCTGAATAATGTTTTCTGCGACAACAGTATGAACTGAGACTTTTGTTGAGAAACGCGTCCGTTGAATAATTTGCTTTTACAAAAAGCAAATTTGGAATACCCAGAGAAATGGTTCTAAATAATGAGGTTCTATCGGGGGGGGGGGCTTAATTTTAAGTCTGTATTTCAAATACCTAAACAAATAAATTCAACAAGTGTCAATGGTGTAATTGATGGTGGAGATTTGGAATTATTAAATATTTCGGAAATTACTGATGCTGATGTCATAAAGGCAATAGATAAACTAAAACAAAGAAATCGATGGGGCATGATGGTGTACCTAGTTATGACATTAAAGATTTGTTCATTTGTGTTGCTGGAAGCAGATCTGAGCAGCTAAATCATAAATATGCCGTTCATTAGTGTCAAATTACATGATCTGGTTCTGTTCATTTGTGTGGAGCAACTTGCTTGAGATCAAATAAATCACTGATTTCTTGCTCGAGCTCAGAAGACCGAGAAATAAAATCAGAGCAGGAAACATAACCTCTCATTAGTAAACACAGTATAAACCTATCTCAGCGAGTCTAGAAAATAAATAAATATATGCCTATTTAAAAATGTCCAAGGAGGGAGATGTTATTTTAAATGTCACCGTAAGGGATGTGCAAGATGAACATTACATTAAATCATTTAAATCAGCATCTTCATCAGACTAATTACTAAATATAAAATCATCATTTGCAATGGCAACTATAATTTTCTTTTTCCTATCCATACTTGTAAGGTGTTATGTAGAAACTGCGTTAGTTATGTATTGACTATTGTATAACCTTACATCTCATAAAGTTCAAAATCCTACGACAAATACCACCTTTCACCTGTTCATTTGTGTTTTGATTGCAAATGCTGTCATTTGGCAAAATGATTCTAGCAACACAAATGAACAAATCTAAAGGGTTACAATGAAGCATTTGTTATGCCACTAGTAATCATATTTAATATAGCTCTTAGAAATAAAAAATTTCCTGATAAACTGAAAATAACACGAATTACTCCTGTTTTTAAAAGCGGAGATCGAAGAGAAATTATAAATGATCATCCTATTGCCATATTATCAAATTTATCTAAGATATTCGAGACCATTATATATAGCATGTATGAACATGCTAAAAAGAAAATATTTAACTTTCAATATGAGTTTCAAAAGAAAAGATCAGTAAATGGAAATCTAGTGGATTTTGTGACTTCTACACGGATGCCCTGACAAACAATAAACAAATGGATATGATCTATACCGACTTTGCATTTGAGACAAAGTTGACCATGGCATATTACTAAATAAGCTTAGAAAATTCTCCATCTCTAGTGATTTAATAACATTTATGTCTACTTACCTTATAAATCGACAGCAATATGTCATGATCAATAATTTTGAGTCGAATTACTACACATCAGATTCAGGAGTTCCGCAGGGCTCAAATCTAGGCCCACTTTTATTCTTAATTTTCATTAATGATATTGTAGATTCCGTTAAACATTCATCAGTTAACCTTTTCGGTGATGTGAAAATATTTAAACAAATAGGTGATTATCAGGATTGTTTACTTTTACAAGATGATATAAGGGAAATATATAACTGGTCTGTTCAGAATCAGCTGCTCTTTAATATTAATAAATGCAAGGTAATGACTTTCACGTTATGCAAAAATATGCTTGATTATAATTACGAAATTGGAAACGAAAATTTGGGAAGAGTTTCTACAAAAACTGATCTGGGTGTAATATTCGACTCGAAACTGACGTTTAAAGACCATGTGATAAATATTTCAAATAAGTGCTATAAACATTTAAGTTTTATCTTACGCAACTGCAAATCATTTAAGTGCGAAAAACCTATTTTAATGTTATATTCCTCCTTTGTAAGATCGAAACTAGACTATTGCTCCACGGTTTGGAGCCCTTTGTATACCAGGTACATACAAATGTTAGAAAATGTACAGAAAAAATTTATAAAACATTAATTTCATTTTGCATAAGAAATATACAGTAATTCTTCTTATTTAGATCAACTTACTAAGTATAATTTAATGACAATAAATAGCAGAAGAAGTTACTTTGACATTGTTTATTTGTATAAACTTGTACATAATCTTTCGTATGACGTAACTACCTTAAATAAAATAATAATCAATGTGCCAGATGAAAGAACACTAGAAACTACGAACTAGAGTCACCTCCTGTGAGAATGGCAAAAAGCTATAATTCATTACAACGATATCTAAACATATTCAGAGATACATATGGAATGTTCACAAACAAATTAAAAAATGGACTACTTAATATTCAGAATGAAATAGGATGTACCCCGCACCAAATGCATGGGTAATTTGTTGAATGAAAACTGTTATAGATAAAGTTCCAAAATGCAAGCGCGGATCTAGAAATTTCAATAATTTTTTTCTCGTCTGTGGCGCATGGGACCCATACGAGATATGGGAAATAACATCTCGAGAAGCACTTCTCTAACGACTCCTAAAAATTTTTGAAAAAGCAGTTTGCGAAAAATTTTTTCAAAATTCGATTACCCCCCAGGTCTAGGGACTTCCTATTTAAAATTATTTTTTTTTGTTATATGCATTTTACTTTTCATAAAAATACAGCAACACGTTTTGAAGTTTATGAAAATATTTTCATTACTAACTGAGATACAACGAACTGAAATTTTGTGATTTACAATTTAACAAATCACAAAATTTCAATTAGTTGTATCTCAGATAGTAATGAAAATATTTTCATAAACTTCAGAACGTGTTGCTGTATTTTTATGAAAAGTAAAATGCATATGACAAAAAAAATAATTTTGAACAGGTGTCCCTAAACCTGGGGGGGGGCTAATCGAATTTTGAAAAAAATTTTCGCAAACTGCTTTTTCAAAATTTTTTAGGAGTCGTTAGAGAAGTGCTTCTCGAGATGCTATACCCCATATTTCGTATGGGTCCCATGCGCCACAGACGAGAAAAAAATTATTGAAATTTCTAGATCCGCGCTTGCCAAAATGTCTTTATTTTAAAAATGCAGCAGCTCGAAGCTCCAAGACAAAATTTTAAAAACGCGATTTTACGTATTTGTTATCGAATCAGTAAATACTTTTAATATTTAATTTGCTTTAAGAATATAATACTGATGTACAGTGTATGATAGGAAAATACATTATTCTAATATTCATATAAACAGATAAAAGATTCTTACGCAAATAAAAAGAATCCTACTTTTATTCCAATGAAAATCAGCAAAACAAACAAAACACAAACGAGATCGTATGATTCGTTTTCCTGATAATATATTTATAAAAATTACTAAAAATTAAAAAAGTTTGCGTGCATAATAGAAAAAAGTGTATTTTTGTTGGACCTCAGAAAATAAATATACCTTTTCCCTTCTGTTTTAATGATTCTAGGCCACAAAAGTTCTTTAGCTTAAAAAATGTGATTTCGGCAGTTTAAAGTAAAATTGACATTTTTATTGCATAATATTTAAAAAACACAGGACAAAATTCACATCACGTTGCTATAGTATTAAAAATGAAGCATAATAATATTATTTAATTTATATATTTATTTCTCTAAATGGATTATTAGTTTTTACATGTATTTATTTAATAGTATAAAACAGATAAATAATAAAAGCATACTAATAACTTTTGCGCCTATTGTAACCTACTGGTATATAAATAAGGACAAAAGTAATTATATAATTTACTAGCTGACCCAGCAAACGTTGTTTTGCCATATAAATTATAAATTTTTGAAAAAATAAAAATAAAATTTCTGAGGTATAAAAAATAGCCTACGACATATTCTCAGACCTACCAAATATACACCAAAAATTTCATAAAAATCGGTCAAACCGTTTCGGAGGAGTTCGATAACAAACACTATGACACGAGATTTTTATATATTAGATTTAAAGTACACAATGTATTATTCATGTAAGCCTCAAAAGAAGAAGAAGAAGACTTGTAGAAACAGAAGTACAAAAATAGGAGCACAGATAGCAGCGACACAATGCGGCAACATATCTCACAAGAAGACCCAGAATAGGCAGAAGCCGAGAACCAAAAATACAAAAAAGGGGGCTTAAACGCTCCCTCACGACATAATGCGGTAACGCATCTCACAAATACCTACACCTCCCATCCCACATTCCTTTACCATGCGCCATGTGGATCTCGCTGCTGGCAACAAGCATGACCTTAGTTCAACCCAGCGTGGACGTAGCAGGCCCAGCTGTATAATTTGGGAGTGGCAGTAATGCCTACCGCACGCTGGTAAATCAATTAATCAATCAACTGCTTCATAAAAATCAATACATAGGTCCGTTTCGATAAAAAATGCGTAAAATCGCATTTTAAAAATTTTGAATTTTGGAGCTTCGACCTGCTGTATTTTTAAAATAAAGAAATTTTGGAAATTTATCCATAACA
The DNA here is from genome assembly GCA_936432065.2 of Rutpela maculata. Lineage (NCBI taxonomy): Eukaryota > Metazoa > Arthropoda > Insecta > Coleoptera > Cerambycidae > Rutpela > Rutpela maculata. The sequence continues at coordinate 52,574,636 of OW386290.2, read as the reverse complement.
GTTTTCACCGAATACTGAATCTAGGAACGTAAGTTCAGATCACATCCTAATAAGCAGGGAAGCGGGATAGGAGCGTTAAAGCGCGGGGGGAGGCAGAGGTAACTGGGAAAGAAAAGCGTGGGGAAAAATGAATTCCACAAAGAAATCACCGCGATATATGCTCTACCAAAATCAGAGACAGAGGAATCAGAAGATGAAGAAGCAGAAATACAAAAAGAGGAACATAAACACTCAATATCACGAAACAATACATATTTCACAAGAAGACTCAGAAGAGGCAGAAGTTCAGAACCAAAAACAAAAAAAGGGAGCTTAAATGCTCCCTCACGACACAATGTGGTAACGCATCTCACAAATACCTACACCTCCCATCCCACATTCCTTTACCATGCGCCATGTGGCTCTCGCTACTGGCAACAAGCATGACCTAAGTCCAACCCAGCGTGGACGTAGCACGCCCAGCTGTATAACCTGGGAGTGGCAGCAATGCCTACCGTACGCTGGTAAATCAATCAATCAACAGTTTTCATTGAGAATGACCTAAGGATTCGATGCCTTGAATTTGCAACGATTCCGTCGACAACAAATTACCCATGCATTTGGTGCGGGGTCCTTTTGTAAGCACTGTCTTTAATTTATTCTCTTGCTCATGTTATGTGTCTTATTGTATAGATATTTTAATTTAGTTTAAGTTAGGTTAGGTTAGGTTAAATATATATGTACAGTCTGTAATTGGCCAGCGAAAGCTGTAGACTTGTCATAATAATAAATAAATAAATTTATACAGCATGCTCTCGCTCATGTCGTTATTTTCAATGCTGTTAATTATGACGATTTCATTGCATGATGGTTTTTAATTGAGATGGGATAATACCAGCAAATTTTTTGTAGAAATCTACAAAATAAATATTTTGGCATCAGCCACCCCCACCCCCACCGGAAATTTGGATGTGGAAGTAGTGATTCTTTAGGCAGTGGTTTTCCATTTCACATCAAGAAAAGTGTACAGATTTTCTCACAATAGTTTCCTTTATTATGTAGAAGTTAAATAAATGAAAGAAGCTACCAAAGAGGTTGAAAAAAATCGAACTGCCTTCAAAAATTATCTAAAAAGTAAGAAATAAAATTCCACTCATTTTTACAAATACCTGACTACCTATTAGTGGAAAGTAGCAAGGAACTGTACCTTATTTACCAAATATCAATTTGACGTGCAAAAAAAAAATACTAATTTCAAAAATACGTTTTGCACCGACTTGGTTAAGTAAGATGTGCCTATAGGCTCCTAATGTATATTTTGTTTTATTATTTTGCCACAATAAATTTTTCCATTACGTTTATTATTGAGCCAACAGCAATAATTAAAATCAAGAAATCGTTTAATTGATTCCATTGGTTTAATTACATTTTTGGGCACGACCTATTTCACGCATTATGCAACACTTATATCACATCAATTAGTACAAAGTTATTTATTATGTCTGAATTATATCGTGCCGACCTACAAAGCCTCGTCGTCGAACTCTGGCCTGACTTTTAAGATCAAGCCAAATAACTTGCAGAATCAACAATCCTTATATGGAAATATCAAGCGGTCGGGCGGTTTAATCGCACTCAGCTGTTCGTTGGGGAGGCCGGGGTGTCTACATGATCTATCTGTCGGTTGCGGGGGTGATCGGTAAGCGGTCCTTACCCCTCAACAGGTGCCAGGAAGGACGTGGACGTCGTCCACCATGGGTGTGCCCGTGTTTACGAGGGCCTGTTCGCCCACATGTTGTGATATACGGCGCGAAAGTTTCGACTCTCCTTTCAAACAGAATGAACGTTGAATGTTGTAGGATTTTGGTATAGGGTGGATTTAAAAAGTGATTCATAATTCGGTGACATGTGACAATTGATTTTGTTATATTATACACAAAATACGAATGTCAAATTTACTTATTTTGCATCTCTAATAACTTAAACCGTTGCATCAAGGGCAAGTTGATGTGATTTATACGGAGATCTCAAACGCTTTTGATCGTATAAATCGCCCTTCTACTCAAAAAATATGAGGTTTGGTAATAGCCACAGATTTTGCTTAATTCAAATATAATAAACAGATTAAAGTTTGTTGCATACAATGGTGACAAGTCAGATTCCCTTTCAGACGTGCCACAAGGGTCAAATTTTAGACCACCGCTTTTTTTAGTATTCATAAATGATCTCACTAAATCCATCGAATGGAAGCAACTGTTATGTTTTGGTGATTTAAAAATTATTAATATTATATCAAACCCGGATGATTGTCAGTCACTACAATTCTAGCTCAAGTGGAATGATGGAGCATTAATGCATTATTGCTAAAGATTTGAAAGTGTAGGATTGTCACTTACTTTTTTACTCTATTATTTATTTATTTCAACAGTTTCATTAACAGGTTTTATGAATTTATAATTATACAGGTTTTGAGGTTTTTGTAAAACGTATACCGTGACATTCACTTATATTTAAGATCAATTTATATTTGTTGCAATATCGTCACGAATGCGGTGTACGTTTTTTGGACGTATTTACAGACTGAAGATTTTCAGAGAAAAACTCAAGGTCATCACGATCAGCATAAATGAGAGACTTACTTTATACATTTCGACATCTTTTCTTTTTCACAACGTCTTGTCGGACTTTTGTGATCCATATATTATTTCTAGTTAGCCTCTATTAGTTCAATAGGCTGTCCAGGGAAATCGTAGCGAACGTCTCCAGAACCACATCTCTAAAGCATCAACCTAACGGTCCATGCCTCAGAGGCGTAAAGAAATATGGAGAAAACTAGAGCGTTATCAAGTATGATCTTAGTGCAACTTGTGTTATTTCTGCCACGCCATCTTGCCCATCTGTATTCTTCGCCGAATCTCATATTCGCAGTTACCACTGTTGTCCACAAAGACTTCGAGGTCAAGGCATCTTGTTTACTACCTCACAGTCACCTATACTTAACGTATCATTTGCTAGGTCTACATTTTGATATAGCGTTAATGTGTATCAGAAATAGTAACGGTGAATCTTGCGTTATACCGGGTGTAATATGTGTAGGTATTGTGATCTGTTAAATATAGAATGCAAACCCATGCAAGAGGTTGCCGTGGTTTCCGTGAACTTAGTTAATAATAAAAAAAAAATAAGCATTCGATTTTTGCAAATACGAAAAGGAAGAGTACTACATTTGATCGGCACGTTTCTAAAACCGCATTTTGAACTCTCAAAATGTCCGTTCGTCACGTTTCTTGTAAGCACGATCATTTAAGAAAGTTATTAATCGTTTAAAAAATTGTGTTGTGATTTTTATGTTTTATCATTTATTGATATATTTTACTAATATACATTTCATAACAATATAATGTCCAACATTGAAATATGATTTTCGTCTAGACACATTATAACATAGACATTAACACCTATAAAAGTTTATGATGTGAATACTATATAAGTACCCATAGTGCAATAACAAATTAAAAATGTCTGTACAAAAAAACGCCCATCGCAAAATCACTCTTTTTTTATTTTGTTTTCGAAGTATATCGGAACCTCGAGCCAAATGATTATTTAAAAAATGTTTGTCCATTTTATGGTGTTACGGAAATTTTATAAACGAGAGATTTACAACTGCATAATGCCTTATTAGTCCAGTCAATGAAAGAGTTGTAGAGAACATTTAGGAGGGGAGAATTTTTCTCTTCAGGAATGTGTTGGGTAGTTAGGAGGTAAACATACTAAAAGTTCCCACCCCTAGCCCCGCCGCTTCAGGGAGAGAGGGGGGTGGAAAGGTTCCTTTTTTCGATTCTTCGCTTATAACTCGGAAACGATGCGTCGTATGGAATAAGGTAATCTATGCAAAAACGCAATTAAATTTCCCACAAGAATGTATATATTCATTTTCTTCCTATGTGTTATAGTTTACGAGATATTCGCCAGCGAAAATCGATAATTAATAAAAAAAATCAATTATGTACCTTGAATATTTCTATCAAAGCGGTTTACCGTGGTCTGCTAATAAATCACAGTCACAAAACAATCTTTATTTTACAACACTGGACGTATTTACTAATGTAATATTTTGTCGAAATCTATACATTTCCTTAAATATACAGTGTGACTCACTTAAAATGAAGATACCCTTATAACTTTTTCATTTTGTTTCCGATTTGAATCAAATTTTACTCAAGTATGGGACAAATTAGGATCTACTTATGACCAGAAAATCATTCACCTGCTATAAAGGCAAATCCACATGCGGTACTTTTTAAAAAACAATGGTTTTATTTTAAAGCCAAATTGCACTAAAAAGTAGAAAATAATTTTTAACTTTGTAAATAGAAAATCATTGGGCGCCCATAAAATATAACTTCGTCCAATCATTGTGATTTGCGTTTACATTTTATGAGCGCCCAATGCCCAATGGTTATCTATTTACAAAGTTAAAAATTATTTTCTGCATTTTAGTGCAATTTGGTTTTAAAATAAAACCATTCTTTTTTAAATTTATTTATTTTTAACTTTTTAGTCTTCGTCGCGTAGCTTATGTATTCTACTCGTCAAACCCTTTCGTTTGATACCCTTGTCAAGGGGAGTGTGAAGAAAAAAGTGAGCCGTCATCTTGGGGCGTCCGCCATACTGGATTATGGCGATATTAGTGTACTGTATTATATAGTCATCAGAACCAAAGCTGTGTGCAAAATTTCAGCTCGATCTGATAACGGGAAGTGGGTGAAATTTCAATCACTAAATATTTTGATACATACTTACGTAATGCGTACATACCTACATACATACAAATTTCCAAGTATAATAAAACTATTGAAAAAGAGAAGCAGTTGAAAGTGAAACTTTTGCTAAAAGCAAATGGACAGTTTTTTACAGTATTAAGAAAAACGGTAAATTTCAATTGGTCGACTCTCAGACCAAAAAAGATCCAGAATTTCATTGGTTTAACAATATTCTTTGTTATTCGTAAAACATTTCAAAAAGCTAACAAAAACATCGGAATTTTCAGCCATAAACAAGGTTATACAAGTTTATTTTTTAAAAATTCGTGTTTATTTTGCATTTCATATTGAACTCATTAGTCATCTTTGTGTTTTCATTTATTGGCTATTTTCAAAATATTTAGCGATATTATGTGTGAAAGTCGACTGTCTTTAAAATTGCAAAATGATGTGTTTCTTTATTCACACCAATTTTTATTGCACATAAATGAAAAAAAGTCAAAACTATGGGTATTTTTTAAGCTTTATTTTTGGTGCTTTGACTTCTAGTTTGAAATATTCACGTAAAAATCTCTTTTTATGACCATTTTTTTCAAAAAGGCGCCCAGAACAGGCAAATTGTCGTGTATCCATTCACAGGAAAAGTAACCCTTTTTAAAGTAAATTCTACGTGATAAACCTTTAGGTATATCTTCGAAAGTAGCACCTTATTTTACTGTGTCGATATTCTATGATTAAGACTATGATTGTTCTCATAGGCATGCAAGTCAACAGAAAACTATCAAGCAGTTCTTTAATATTTTAAGGGTCGATCCAACCAACATCGGTACGCTTTGAAAACGCTGGAATTCCAGCAGACCAGTTCACTTTTACGAGCTGTCACGGCAATTTTCAAAGTGTACCGAGAAGGTTGGTTGGTTGGTTGAGTCGTATGTAGACCGCTTTAGTTAATATACTATGTCCATTAAATCTAATCACAATTGCTCCTTTAGTTTGTCCAACATAAATTAAAATATTTACAGCTACGTTTTACTTCTAGTTTCTCGCTGTTTTCGACATTTTCCTATTTGAATATCAAATATAATATGTTTACTATCGGACGTTACAATGGACGATGATTATGGTAAACAGGCATCAAGTAACTCATAAAATATACCTAATTATAAAAAATATGTGTACAAAAGAAATCCTCCAACGACCATCAAAAGACGTCATTACGCCTGATGACACAGAAATATGAATTAATTATAGTATATTTAGTATTCAAGAGTTTAACTGGTAACGACCCGACCACGTCTTATCTTGAGTTACTAATTTCGATTATGTACACTTCAATGGACACGTCCAGGTGACCAGTGTTTTCATCAATCTATTTGCTTGTCTTCGCGACGTGCTATTTCATAATTCATTAAGGTCTATCTGGCACACTAATAGTCGGAGAGTGACACCTTCGAAATATGCAAAATAAAAGTGGCTTATGCAATTCGCGAACGTACAAAAACCGAAGTCATATTCTTATGTAAAATAACCTACCGGATTCGATTCGATAAAGAAATCGAAAAAAATTGCACTTCTCCACCTTTGCATGAACGGGTATTAGTACAGTAAAAAACTGCTGCCCAAGGAATCACTACTTCCACATCAGATTTTCTATCCAAGTCTCTCACAACGAAAAAATTTTGTATGTGGAAATAATTGTTTATGGAACTTTAATAATATAATATTTGAAATTCTCTACCCCAAAAAACCCATAAAACAATACGCCGCATCGGTAGTGGGCTGGGGATGGTGATAGGGGGTAGTGGCGAAGAAATAAAAAAATATTTTGAGGTTTTTTGTTCTTGCACACAGTACACACACTAAATCATAATATTTTCTCATCCCCTTTATTAATGGGGTGGGGATGGCTAATGCTAAACATTTTTTGATACCTTAGCTTCTCTTGTATATACGAAATACCAATTTTATGGACTCTTACCTGCTTCATTTACCCCAATTTACCCCCCCAACCCTTCGACGGAACAAGATGAAAATATAATCTAGTTCCAGATCTCGTTAAAATACATACGTGTATCAAATTTCAAGTCAATATCTTAAACGGTTCCAGAGTAAACGTGCGCACAAAAAAAATTACAGACAGATAGAAAGACAGACAGACAGACGAATTTTTTTCACTCAAACTTAAAATCTCGACGTTTTATGACATTCTAAGCCTATTTGAACAATAAAAAATTTTAAATTTTTTTTATCGTTACTATACTTCCACTGGACGTGGAAGTAATTAAAAATTGAACCGGAACAAATTTGTAACAAACTGATTTCTTCAGGATTGTATTCTATGCCTATCCTGGAATTCTGACTGAAAATCACAAAAAATCCGCCGTTCAGAAATAAAGAAAAAATGCACCGCCATGTTGAAATTAGGCACTTTTTCCTTTAATCGGTAATAGCCAGCACGGATGACACTTTAGGAAAAAAAGTAAAGAGGCAAAATTTTGAGAGAAAGAGCTAAGTTTAAATATGATGCAATCGGTTAAATATTAGCAAAGTTACGGTTGTCAAAATGACAGATTTGTATATAAAAAAAAAGAATACTTGTATTTTAATACCATAAAATGCAACAAAAGGCAACAACAATTATTACAGGTAATACTAATTTAATTCAAGTAATACATTCGTAAAATAAAATCCATTCTAAAAACAAAAGAATATGACAACAAACACAGTAACAAAACTCATAAATAGTGAAAAAATAAACTATAAACTCTTTAAAAAGTATGAATAAATTAAATAAGCATAAAAACTCTCAAATACGAGCTTTAACTAAAAACTACCCTCATTCTCAGAAAGTAACACCTCTGACGCATTGTCACAGTTTTGCAATTTACACAGCTGGTACTGCACTTAGGATTACATTTTTTTGCATTTTCAAGACTGTTTGCAATTTTTCTTGCAACCACAGTATTTTATATTTAAAATGAAATCAGGGGCCCACTTTTGTACTGTTTTTATTGGTTCTAGATAACCGCTGTTTTTCCAACCCCAGTTCTCTGAATTAAGATTGTCGCCTAATCAGACTTGAATTTGCTAGTATACTCTTTAAGTATGATATTTAGTGGCATCGGATGTTGGCGGAAGAACTGTTAGATCGAAGTGCTGGATAATATTTTGCCTAGCAAAAATCTGATTATTCCTAACGAACAAGTAATCATTTAAACTATTAGTTTTTTTACTGCCATACCATCTTAAAATAAATTCTTCCCCAATTACTGCAAGCTGATTTGCTTCAGCAAAACTTTTGAAAATTAATAGGCTTAAAATTAATTACTTATTTCAGTATTATTTTCTAAAACTGAAAATACTGTTTTTTTGACATTTTTATAGAATGCAGAGGTGGTATCGCATCCGAATATGGCATGTGCAAATAAAGTATTTTTTTACTACAATTTCGCTTAGTTCTGATTTGATCAGATTTACCTGTATACATTTTTTGTTTTGCAATGTTCACTAAGTAACGTTATTAAATCTGTATCTTGACCAACAACTATAACAGGGTTACACATATCAGTGGCAGCTTTTACAATGAAATAATCAGCATTTGCATCCGCGATACTTTTTTGTGGATCAATATTAATTTCTTTCTGAAATGCGTTTTTAGCTCTTCTTCGATATTCTGTAAATTTAACGGAAGTGCTTTCATTAGAATAGTCATCGAAAATAATAATACAATTTAAACCATAATGATAACGAACAAATGAAACACAATGATGAACAATATCTTTACATTGAGCCGGGCGTTGCCACACAACTTTTCTAAAGAGAAACCTCCCGTCTATTACAAATTGTTTAGCACTTTCAGGCACTTGGACTTGGTGTAAGTTTTTTATCAAAATAAGGAAAAGGAGATGATTTTGTTGTTTTTCGAAATGAAATATCGTCAAATAAGCTGACCGGTATATGCCTTATTTCATATTTAAATAAACCATGTTTAATTAGAATTACCGACAAAAGTTTTTGTCGACTATTGTTACATTCTTACGGTGTTAAAATACAAAAAAATACCCTTTTTGAAAATAATCTGTAATTTTGACAATCATAACTTTGTTAATATTTAACCGATTTGTACCATATTGAAGCTTAGCTCGTTCTCTCAAAATTTTGCTTCTTTACTTTTCTTCTAGTGTCATTCGTGTGGGCTATTACCGATTAAAGGAAAAAAGTGCCTAATTTCAACATGGCGGAGCATTTTTTCTTTATTTTTGCACGGCGGATTATTTGAGATTTTCAGTCAGAGACTCCTGGATAGCCATAGAAGAATACAAGTCCGAAGAAATTACACATTTGTTCCTGGTTTGGTCCAAATTTAATTTTATTTTAGTGAAGTATATAGCCGGAAGCATAGTGAAAAATCCCCAAGCCAAATTGGATTTTGCGAACGTGGCTTGTTAGCTCTCTATTAGTAAACAATTTCAGCCAAATTTTAATTCCGTATTCCCACTGTGGGACCGATCACTGAAGGAAACGTGATTTTAAGTTTTTATTTAATTTCACTTTTTCTGTTGCATTAGAAAATTGTGAAAAAAGTTCAATTTCTTCCTATTTCGCAATTCCAAATCAAATCGCGACCTCCAAAATATGTTTTGTAAGGTGTTTTTACATACAAATCAACTATCTGTTTTTGTATGTTCGAGAGCATGTGTCGAATTCAGAGTTTTCGTTCTTTGACTATAATTTAACTAGCCAAGGATGCAAACCATAAATACGGATTTTTTTAATATGCGCAATATAACATCATTATCCATACATGGATTTGTTTGAGATTTCAGTTTTTATTTCAACTGGCTCCGGAATTTAGATCCATATTTAGTTACGCTTCATGATTGCCGCATGATACATTGTAAGTAAATATGAAATTATGGCCAATTATCATAAACGGAATCATTATCTTTAATGTTCCAGGACTGGTAAAGCTTTGTGTTCAATGCTAGTTTTCATTTTCCTCTTCTGCTTATGAAATCAGTGAAAGGGGCCTTCAGAATTGATTTTGTCATTAATCCGTGAATCGATCTAGTAAATTTATTGTCGTCTGCGCCTACAGCTATTATAGTCCGGTCGAATTATCACGAATAGTATTAAAATGTGACGAAAATACATAACCACGATTTTATTGTTTTAAGTTGACGGGTTGGACATCCAAAACAAGCCCTTATAGTTTGCCAACTGATTCATACCGGATAAGGGGGGTTGAAAAGTTGAAAAGTCGGTTTTAGTAGGTATTAAAAAATCTTATAAAATGAGCCCCCGAACATTAAGATAGCTTTATTAGGTCAGGAGTAAATTCAAGAAAACCGAAATTTAAAAAAAAATTAATTTCAGCAATATTTTAGAAAAATTTTTGAAGTTTTACTAAAGTATGTGCCATATGGGAGGGAACATCTGATAAAAATTTCAGATCGATATCTGCATTATTTTTTGATATATTCAATTTTTTTGAAAATAGCTATAAGTACTTCATTTTATGTCAGATTTTGCTATGAGAAGAAAAATTCTATTCTTCGAGAGTTGTTCAATATTTACAAATTTTTTCTATATGGTCATTATTCAGAAAAAAGTGATGAAAATCTAATTTGAAAAAATAGAACATTTTTTTGCATAAAAAAATCCAATTAAAGTTAAATATCTTTTGAATGGAATGGTGTTTTTTTTTGAGGTGAACCAAAAAAACAGCTCTTCAAAATGGTAGACATGATTTTTCGACACTGCATAATAATGCATATATCGATCTGAAATTTTTATCAGATGTTCCCTCCTATATAGCACATACTTTAGTAAAATTTCAAAAATTTTAAACTATCAGTGAAATCTGATTCGTGATGATGCAAGCTTCATTTTGATACCAAATAAGTGCATACAATTATATTATTTACGTGACTTTTACAGACTTTTATCAAATATGGAAAGTTTCCCCATTACATCTCTGGTATTTCGCAATAAGTTTCAATACTTAATATAAATTAAAAGTAACTGGTAAACAATAAATACATTTAAAAGCTAAAACCGTCCTCTTTAATATGTTTTTTATTTTATTTTAATTCGGTGATTATTAAAGAAATTATTACGTTTTGTTTCTGGGAGCGCACGTAATTTCGCGAGCCATCGACTTGATATGTTTCTCCATTTCTCCACCACTTTGAACTTTAACCTTCAATGCTTTGTGATTTTTTTACTCGAAAACCCACGAGAAATGTGCTTAAAACATGTTTTCCCCCAAAATCACCTTTCATTTTGCCCCATACATAAAACCAAAATTCTGTTATAATATATAATTGAGAACGTCGCGCGTCGTGGGGTACATATTTAGCAGTTTTTAGGACAAAGCCAGAACTCTACACCTGCAAAACATTTTTTTTGTCTTATTCCATATATAAAATATACTTCCATGCACAAAATTTACTTAGTTACTAACTTATGTTTGGGGTAAACCCAGAGAAAAATGGGCTAATTGTACATAGATACATTTCTATGTTATAAGAACTATTCTATATTTACCGAATAAACTTGATAAAAATGGAAACCAATGTTTTAATAGCCATTCATGAGCGTTTTTAAATATACCAAATGTTATATTTAAAGATATTGTGTCAAAAGCTATATCTCATTTGTGTAACCCCGCGATTCTAAAAATAACACATGGTTTTAACCTCATAATTCGATTCATTGAGTGAACGCACTAGCGTTTAATTGCCAAAAATAATATAAACTTCGTCGTTAGTTATATATACGTTATTTACTTACGCGGGAATAATTAAAAAAGTACCTGACATATTTCAATTATCTGATATGTCTAAACTGGATCACATAATTTAAAGCTTTTCAGCCGTCAATATGTCTAGACATCTATAAAATATTATATGAATCCAGTATACAGGGTGATTTACCATGACTGGTATAAAAATGGTATACCAGTCTTCTATGTGGGAAAGTCCCTGCAAAATTTTCGGGGTGATTTAGTAATTTTTGTTGCATTACAACTTGCAAAGATACGCTACTGTAACTTGTCTGTGGTCAATATGATAGGGCAATGAACTTACTTGGGAAAGAACATATTCGGAGATGTTTACATTTCCTTAATTGACATAAAAAGTCACCTGGCGCGTGCGGTCAAAGTGCCGCGTTTTTGCTTTCGGTCGAACAATCAGGACACCGGCAGGTACAAAGTGCCAAAGTTTGGTGTTCTTGTGTTATCGACGGGTTTAAGTAAATATCTCTTATATCTACTTGTTGTCATGGTAGATCACCTGTATTATAACCTCGAAGTCTATGACTTTTACATCGAAAGACAGTTGGAAGGAGTCAAAAGCACCTTATTGACTTATCATTAATAAGAATAAACATAATCTTATATTGAGAAGCACAGAGCTGGGTAAAGTACTCTGTTAAAGTGCTTTGAAGTAGTACTTGAAGCACTTTTAGGGCTTCAAGCACTGTGCTTCAATTACTTTTAAAAGAGAGTACTTGGTACTTGACATTTGAATTACTTTGGTTAAGTACTTTGGGTTTTCAAGCCCTTTCAGAGGGCTTCAATTACTTTCTAAAGTGCTTCAATTACTTCTAAAGTAATGTAAGTCCTTTTTAGTACTTCAATTACTTTAGAAAGTAATTTAAATCCTTTTGAAGTGTTTGAAGTATTTCTAAAGTACGTGCAAGCTCTTTTTAAAATTCATTCAAGGCCCTTCTCATCATGAATTGTCAGTAACTAATAAAAAAACAAAGTCGCCTGTATTCACTGTTCATTGAATCCATAATTGGTGATTACCATTCCTGTTGTGTATTGTGAAATAAAGAATAGGTTAAGTCTTAGTTTTAGAATAATTGAGGAGTGATGAGATGATAATTTGAGATAGGTAGTTAATTTATTTTCGCCTTAATATATTGCAATAATTAAATTTGAAGTAACATTTTTTAAACTGTAGGTTTTAAAGGTACTTAATTGGCTCTAACGAAATAATTATTTTATGTTTAACCCGGTTTTGTAATTTTTTTGTTTTTAATTCGTTTAGCGCTTGTATTTTTGCTATTACTTTTATAAAACTTAAACGTTTTAACATGTTTAAAAAGTAGGTACGTACAAAAAATAAATATCCTCTTATGTTCATTGGAAGCCGATACCGTCATACTTTTTGCATTAAATTAAAAGAAAAATTAATGGCATAATTATTATGAACCCACAAACTTTTAAATAATTTATGGCTTTTGGCTGTTTAAACAAATATACTTGTCGTGAAATTTTCTGTGGTTGTTAACATCCATAAAGAGTATGTGTCTTCAAAATTTTATGTAAATGAATAGATTATTATTAAAGCTATATTAAATTATTTAAAAAAGCTATATATTGGCTTGTTAATTTTTTTTGAAGTTAGTACATATTGTATATCTTAATCTGTGTGAAATTTTGTTGTGAACAATCTCCATTTTATATTTTTGCAATACGACCAATACAACAGGAGGTATTCATAAAAATGCGAGAAAAGACGATATTTTGTCATTTCAATTGTTTATCATCCTCGCCCCAAGACAAAAATGTATAGTCATACTTTGTTATATGCCAGATTTCAGCAAGAAAAGGTTCTCCCTAAACAGTATGTATATTATTAATATTATTATGTACCTACATTACTTACTAACGAATACATAAATAATTTTCTTTTAGAGCGCTCATTTTTCCTGAATTTTTCATGATCGTCGTATAAGGTGTGATTGGTGTGACAATAATTGCTTTTGTTTTTTAATCTCATATTCCCGCTTGAAATTTATATTTCTGAGGGCTTGGTACTTGGTGCTTTACTTTTTCAAGTACCGTACTTGGTAATTGAAGTACTTTTGTAAATAAAAGTACTTGGTACTTGATGTTTTAAAGCACTCTGGCTAAGTGCTTGGTACTTGGTGCTTGAAGCACTTTCTCAGAGTACTTTACCCAGCTCTGGAGAAACATCGATAAAATAAAATATTATTTTTATTCTTATTTATATTAATGTCAGAAACAGCATCTAACTGTTCCTAACGTAAAAGTTATAGTTACAGGCGTATTATTTAATAATTCCTATTCTACAATTTTGCTCACGGTCTTCCATATTTGAGATACCCATATGCTTCTTAAGACTGGTTATGATTGACCTTGTCGTTTGTCCCGCATACATTAAATTGTATTCCCGATAGCTAATTTCGTAAATCATCTCATTTTATTTATTTCATTCCTTCGCTTTTCATTCCCAACTGATAAGTTTTTGACAAGAATAACTAATGATAATAACGTCGTATGAAAATATTAATACATTTATCTACAGTGTGTCCCCTGTACGTAGGTAAACTAAACTGTACTAAACTGTAAACTAAAAAAATAATTTTTCAAAAGGGTTTTTCTTGAAAATGCATAGGAAAACAATGCATAATGCAATTGAAAATGCATAAGAAAACAATGACTTCATCACTCGTTCCTAATTAAAATGAAGTATTTTTCCGTTTCCACAGGCCTACTTAACCAATTATTATAAAATTAAACGGCACTAATTCCAACTTTGACCCCCCAATAAAATAAATACCCTTTGACGCATTTAAATGAAATTTGGTAGAAAAGCGTTTAACGCTATATATTCAGATTTTGAATAAAAAATCTCTAATATGATTTGTCGAATTTTAGAGGCGTAAAAAAATCGTAATAGGCAGTGTACCGACATTTGGAACATAGCAATATGACCCGGCCTTTTATGCTCTAATTAACAAAAAAAAAAGTTCATTCGATTGTCCCAAAAAAATTAAAAAAGAAATGGGTTTGTGTTCACCTTAAGCGGGACACACTGTACATACAGTGTTACACATTTAAGATGAGGACACTCTTATTACTTTTTTATTTTTTTTGTCCAATTTGAAGCAAATTTGACTGAAGTGTAGAACAAGTTAGTGACTACTTACTTATGGACAAAGACATTCGCCTCCTACAAATTCAAAGCCACTTGCGGTACCAATATAAGCTAAAAAAAATCAATAAATCATAGGCATTAGGCATTTTTTTATTAATGAAAGTTGTTCAATATTGTCCAAAATTAAAAAATATCGAAATTTTGTTTAAAATAATGTCCAAGTCAGAAATAGTATATTGTGTATTTAGGTGTGAAAGCAATACATTCCCGGACGACGATGCAAATTGTTCAAGCATCGAAGTCCAGGAATGTGCTTTCACACCGAAGTACACATACTATATTTTCTGAAATCACAATCAATATTATTGTAAATTAAGGAATTTGTATTAATGCATAACATTTCTTCATTACAATCTAACTGCTTACTAATAAATGCAATTTTAATGTGAGTTGGTTTGTCTGCGTGTATTTATTTAATGTCTAAAATATACATAAAAAACCATACGGGAATGTTACTTTCCCGTACGGTTTTGTTGATCGTTGCTTGGGAACGGATCTTTTCCGGTCTGTTTTCTGATAGTTTCTTAGCAACGGACTAAAATACTGGAATTGTGCATTTTTCGATCTGAAATCGCGCCGAAAATGTAGACATTGCCGATCCACTTCAGAAAAATATCATTTTAATGTTTTTTTTTTGTTTAGAAAATTCATGACAATTTTGTTTGAAATTAAACCTAAGCTGTCAGGTAGTTGTCAAGTAAGTAGTTTTTTTAATATTTCTTAAATTTTTATTTTTTTTTTAATGAAAGTTTGGACTTCGAAAAAAGAATAAAAAAGTTATAAGAGTGTCTTCATCTTAAATGTGTCACACTGTATTAAAATGCGTTTGTGGATGTACCTCGATACTCCCCTGTCCTACACATTAAAACCTTAGTAGTAATTTTACCGGCACGTTATAAGGTCAAATATGGTTTGGTCTACTATACATAAGTTTTGAAAATTTTAATTTTCCTAAGAGAGCTAAAGTTTAACCCTCCGCCTCGTCAACTATTTAAAATAATAACAGGCAGAAAAATGACTTTTTTGTGGTATGGTTTAACACTTTACATATTCACGAAGATTAAGACTACCACGGCCATGCCAGTCCGTGACTGAAACCATGGGATCTAAGATCTAACTAAGTACTTTAAAGCTTTCTCTTAACATCTGCTAAAAGTCTGCATTTGCAAAAAATGTGTTAACCTTTCAGTAATCGCTGACAAGTCACACAAACTGTAGGGTCAAGATTATCAGAGCAATTACATCTTTTCGTGGAAAAGTAATAGCATTTTTGCGGCTTAGGTATTTATTAATTAATAAAATTGAAGGTAAAATCAAGCAAATAATTAATAGCGGCCGCCCTTTGAAGTTGGATGTTATTAAATATTTGGTTGCAAGATTTGTTCAATATGGTAATTGACCTTTGACTTTAATCATTAGCGATGAATATTATTTACTTATTAGCGATTAAAATAAAATCAATTAATATTTCCATTTGTAAATTAATAACTGTTGTAATTGTAAGAACTGCTACTACCGACGTACTCAAAAATAGCATTGAATGATAATAAATAACCCACGCTAACATATTTATCTATAACAAAAAATGTTTCGTGCCACTCCCTCGCCTTTATGCAGTAGCTAAGCGTTACATTTTTATTTTTTACTTTTACATGATCAGTTTTGTCTTGACAAGGTAGGCGCGTTGGAAAATTAGGCCAGTACCCGAAACGCTTCATTTTGATTAATTAATTCGGCAGGTGTTTAAGATAGAAATTAGGAACTAATTTTAGAAAAGGCTTTCGGAGTTTGAAATGTGAATAAAAATATAATTTTTTTTCGTATGTAATATCACTTGTACATAGAATTTTATCGATACAATTTTTTCGAGAGCGTTGTTGCTTAGTAAAATAAAGTGTAAATTGGTATACTCGGAAGTTACGTAATTTCAGACGAGGATTACGTAGTGGATATACCATCCTTCGGAGGGGATGTAAAGCAGGCGGTCCCTTGTCTATTAAATGTTAGGCAAGTAAAAGATCCCTACTCTTCTTAAGGGAAGAGGTTCGGCAAAATTTCCAGGTTGGGGGTAGCTCGTCTCCTGGCGTCGGTGATAGGCCCTGGTAGCGGAAATAGGCCGACGTTAAATAGTTAAAAAAAAAAAAAAAAAAAAAAAAAAAAAAGTGTAAATTGACAGTTTATTACCTAATTAAATTTCATCAGATTGATTGATTAATTTACCAGCGTGCGGTAGGCATTGCTGCCACTCCCAGGTATACAGCTGGGCCTGCTATGTCCACGCTGGGTTGGATTAGGGTCATGCTTGTTGCCAGCAGCGAGAGCCACATGGCGCATGGTAAAGGAATGGGGATGGGTTGTGTAGGTATTTGTGAGATGCGTTACCGCAGTGTCGTGAGGGAGCGTTTAAGCTCCCTTTTTGTGTTTTTGGATCTTCCTCTTCTGAGTCTTCTTGTGAAATATGTTGCCGCGTTGTGTCGTGATATGGAGTGTTTACGCTCCTCTTTTGGTGTTTCTGCTTCTTCGAGTCTTCTTTTTCTGAGTTTCTCGATTCCTCGGTTTCCGATGCTGGCTTGGATTTGAGTCATGCTTGTTGTCAGTAGCGAGAGCCACATGACGCGTGGGACAGGAGTGGGGGATGGGCAGTGTAGGTGTTTGTGAAATACGTTGCCGCATTGTGCTCGTGATATTTAATGATTATGCTCCTCTTTTTTGTGTTTCTGCTTCTACAGATTTTCTTCTCCTTCTGAGTCTTCTGATTCCTACGTTTCTGGTTCTGGTATAGTCTATATCTGTAGGTATTTGTGAAATGCGTGTCCGCATTGTTCATGATGTGGAGTGTTTGTGCTCCTCTTTTGTATTTCTACAAATCTTCTTCTTCCAAGTCTTCTGAGTCTTCGGTTTCTGGTTCTGGTAGAATATATATCGCTGCGATTTCTTTGTGGAATTCATTTTTTCCCCTCGCCTTTCTTTCCCAATATGTTTGGTCCTTTCCCAGTTTGCTCATGATCCTCTCGGTTGTTGTTTTCCACGTGTAACCTGGTCTTCCTTTTTTTTTTGGTGTAGAATTTAATGTAGAATTTTTCACTTAACAACAAGCGGAATTTTGATCTGAAAAACCTCACTTGATAAGAAAATATTATGACTAAGAGTAATACATTTGATTATTACGTATGTTGTGCTAGTATATACCACTCTATGTAGAATTTTTCACTTAACAACGAGCATAATTTTGACCTGAAAAACCTCATTTGATAATTTACTTAAGAAAATATTATGACCATACTTTCAGAGTAATACATTTGATTATTACGGGTTCAATTTGTATTAAATTCGCTTGAGTGTTTTCAATAATTATGAAAAAAGATTATTTGAAGGTTAACATAAGAAATTTATATAGCGCAATTTTGATCTGAAAAACCTCACTTGATAAGAAAATATTATGACCAAGAGTAATACCACTCCATGTAGAATTTTTCACTTAACAACGAGCATAATTTTGACCTGAAAAACCTCATTTGATAATTTACTTAAGAAAATATTATGACCATACTTTCAGAGTAATGCATTTGATTATTACGGGTTCAATTTATATTAAATTCGCTTGAATATTTTCAATAATTATGAAAAAAGATTATTTGATTTATTATAAGAAATTTATATGACCATACTTTACGAACAATATGTAATCAATAATTGATTATTTCGGGTACTATCTAAATTAAATTCACTTGAATATTTTCATAATGGTTAAAAAATAATTTTGAAGGGATATTATGGCCGTACTTCAATAATTTCTTGCCCCCATAAATTTGTCGCCAATGTCGACTTTTCAAGGGTTTGATGGGCCTAAACACTTCGATGGTTTTACGCGCCTCGCACCGTGGATGTCTGGCTGGCTCCGATGCGTGTGCTTGGGGAGGAAATTTTTATTTATTATTTAATTTGAAATAAAGTTTATTTGATTTGATTTGATTTGACGCGCCAGACCCTTGTAAGTCATTATGACATAAATAAACTTGGCTCGCAATGTACTTATAAATGAAAAGGGTACTTAGCTTTTTGCCTGTGTTGGGTCGTTTGTTTGTTTACTCTCGTTTCGTTTCTTTATACACAGCACTGGTCAGTAAATAACTCTGTATTAGTTATTTTCAAATATTAATTCTATTTCAACTTTGTTCTTTTGTTATGACGTATCGATTTACGAGGAATTTTTTGAGCTACAATTAACCTAAGCTTTATCAAATTTTACGGAGTTTTACCCGATATTTTCGCGTTTAAAGTGGGAGCGTTTCAGGCATACATCCGTTCGCTTCAAAGGCACAACTGACTGTCATTACCTAATTAAATTTCATCTTTGATAATAAACTCCAATTTACACAAGTTATATTACTTTGGACAACATCGATTTTTACCAGCCATATAAGATGCAGTAAAAATTTAATTTCAATAAAAAATAACAAAACTATTAATGTATACCCATTCTACATAGCAGACACTGTATAATAAAACAGCACTTCTGACACTTGTCTCTTGACAAGCATATGTAATCTTGACGTCAATATCTCTGTCATATACAAATAAAGGACATAATTTACGCCCTCTTTCCGCACATTTAGCTGAAATAACAGACATATTCTAGTTGATTTATACTAATCTCAGCACTAAAGTCGAAATGTCATTGGTAAGTCTCTAATTAATTATTATGGTGCGAAGAAATAACAGGGCAATTAAAAGATCTAGATTCATCTTGAAATGAAACGGATTTATTTTGAAACAAAACTATAAATACATGTACTCTTAAGAATAGAACAAGTGCTACTAATTTTAAACCAAGGAAAATAGTTCATAGTAACGTATACAATGTTGGGGCTCGCAACACTCGGATTGAAAAACAAAAATCATTTTTTTTATTGAGCTATGTCTAGCTTAAAATTGTTTTTGTTCATATCTGAATAGAAATGAAATAGTAACTTGTTTTTTTTTGTTCTTGATGGTGATATATATAAATTCATGATCATTAGAGTAGGCTCACTCCACTCATGGGGAGAACATCTGTTTGCAGTTAGTAAGTGTGAAATTCTTTATACAATTATATTGGTTAACAAGCATGATAAAGTTTGGACAGCATTATTTATTATGCCCTATAAAGAATGTTCAGAGGGGGCATGTCTTGGCTAAGGGTAGTTATCCTGTAAAACTTCGACAGACTTGATCACGGGATTTTTCTTAGTAAACTTCATAACTCAGGTCGCTCTCCTTTGTTACTAAAGTTTTTCCAAAATTACTTATTCGATGAACACAATATGTTTCAAGTCTATCCAAATCCTTTCTTTCTCTGAGGTTCCACAAGGTTCCTTTCCTGTTTGTTTTTTTTATCAACGATGTGGTGAATGATTTGGATGTTGACATCTTATTGTACGCTGATGATGTTACAGTCTACTGTCTACTGACAATAAGAAAGTGGTGTGATGCAAATAGCCTCCCCCTCAATGTAGAAAAATGTAATGTGATGTCATACAATAGAAAAAAAGATCCCATCCTCTATGAATATAATTTAGATAATATTGTGCTGGCCCGTCCCGAATTTGTAAAAGACCTCGGCACATTCGACAAATTGACATTTAACAAGCATATTGAGCAAATCGTACAGTCTTCATATAAGTTCTTCTGTCATCAGTTTATTCTTAGGAACCCTAATAATTTTACAGATGTTAAACATATTTTTGTAGCTTTTTAACACCTTCGTAAGATAAAAATTGGAATATGTATCACTAATTTGGAATCCTGGGTATATAATCCATATATAGACTAGCCAGAACATAGAAAAAGCGTTTTCTAAAATTTATGTCTTATGTACTTTACCTTACTGTATAGTTTCCACAGTACGTTTTACTAGTTTTGGTGTAGAGAGTCTTGAAGTGCGTAGAGATAAACAAGCTTTACTATTTTTATTTAAATCAATAAATAATATTGTATATAGTACCTGTTTTTAGAAAAACTAACATTTTCTTTACCACGTATTAATTTTAGTTACACTAATACTAATTAATATTTTCCATGCAAAATTAAAAACAATAGAAAACTTAAAATTTTACTTTTTTATGTAATTTGATATATCTTGTGATTTATTGTGATATGTATATACAATCGAGTGTACAAATTATAATCATGTGTCTTTGTATATGTAGTATATTATTTATGTTATTTCCCATCCCGTAATTAGTATTTGTACTGTTGCATGGTGTATTTCAAAAATAACCCTTAGGTGACTTTTTGGCTTTTCGCGATTTTCTAAAAAAATTATAAGATCTAGAGCAGTGGTTCCCAACAAGATTTTTTTAACGATCCCCTCATCGGTCGCTATACTGACAAGGACCCCTTAAAAGCTTAAATTCTTAAAATGAAGATTATCTAGAATCTACCACTGCAAGTCAAGTAAAATACAAAACAATTGAATATCTCAGTGACATTTCGCGGACCCCCAAGACATCGTCCGCGGACCCCTAGGGGTCCGCGGACCACCTGTTGGGAATCCCTGATCTAGAGAAAAAGTTCACGGCACTGGCGGCTGGTGAAATTTCAATATTTTTTTTCTCGTCTGTGGCGCATGGGACCCAAACGAAATATGGGAAATAACTTATAGAGAAGCACTTCTCTAATGACCTCTAAAAAAAAATTTTTTTCATCAATTTTTTCAAAATTTTTAAATTAAGTCATGGTAGAAAAAAAACAAAAAATACAGATGGATAGACTGCGTGTTTCTGAAAAAAAAATGTCCTAATAAAATTTGTCGCTGAAGCCATGGTATTCCTGGAAAAAAATAATGACGCAACATTGTCACTCTGCGCGGCCAAGCGCACGGTTAAATGCATATACGGAACCTCTAAAAATTCTTAGCAGTTCTAACGAGTAAAATAAAGCTTTTTTTCTTTTCTGATTACACATTTTTAACATTTTTTTTAGTGAATAGGAGGATAAATAGTAAGTCTGGAGGGAAAATATATAATTATGAACGCATACACAGACACCACAATTTTTTCACTTTTTTCTTATGTTCTGCATCCGAGCGAAATGTAAACTTTTCAGGATTAGCCCGTCGGGCAGAGCGCGAAAAGCCTTCTCTTTCTTGACCCACCCAATACTGAAGTATAACCAGATGGGACCTTCACTACTTATTAAAGCATGTTATTTTACATAGGAAATCAAAATTGACGACACTCTCCATTGGTCGAGACCGAAAATATAAGAAAAAAACGAAAAAAAAAGAAATTTAGAAATTTAATTTTCAATCAAATATAACTTTAAAACTAAAGCACATAAAAATAAAATTGTTGTTTGGTTTTGACAAGTAAACCTTTCTTTTTAATTTGAAGTATAATTTATTGCAATAATAAAAAAATTAACATAAAAAAACTGGAAAAATTCAAAAGGATACACAAATCAGCAGCATTTTTCTAATTCTTAACTCGTCATAACTCGCTTATATAATGAGCTATTCAATTTTTTCTTTCACCAAAAACTGCCAAATTTAATAGGCTTCATTTTGTCTCGATTAATGCTAGATCTAATTTTTTAACTAAAAGCGCTTCAGCCCTTTAAACACAACGAAGCACACTACGGCGACGAAGACGGGAGGCTTCCTCTCTCGCTCCCGCTACTCTCTCGGCCCATTATGAAACGTATCGGCTGCTCTCCTCATTATTGTATCTGAATAAGTATTAATAAGTGTATATATTATTTTATTCACATTTAGGCTATTACAGTTTATGTATAGGGTAGATTCATTTTTATCAGTGGAGAAAAACTACATGTTTGTTTTGCGAAACTGCTGAAAACAGCGAAAAAATCTAATAATAAAAAACCAACTGTTACTGGCATCAAGTCTATTATAAATTGTGAAAATGAAAGAAAATATGCTATTTCATTAAAAACCTTTTTTTAATTTATTTTTATTTGCACATTCTTCGATACCGATTTCATTATTCTTGTAGGACATC
Organism: Rutpela maculata; assembly: GCA_936432065.2. Classification (NCBI taxonomy): domain Eukaryota; kingdom Metazoa; phylum Arthropoda; class Insecta; order Coleoptera; family Cerambycidae; genus Rutpela; species Rutpela maculata. Next base: position 52,551,917 of record OW386290.2, on the reverse strand, counting down.
TTTTTGTAATAATAATAATATTAGCAGAGGCAATATGTATTGTCTGTGATATTTGTAACGCGATAAAAAATGCAAGTGAGCCTTGATGTAGTTATTTATAATAAAGAACAAAAAAATTAGTTTAAAATAAAATGTCATTGTCTGATTTGTGGAAAATCTAGAAAAATTAAGAACATTTTTAAGTAGCAATTTGTACAGGAACGGGTGCGGAAACTACAAAGCTGCAGTGTCGTATTGTGATACAGAAATACAAGGCAGGTTACACATTTATTCAGATTTATTTGGGCTGATGGAAATTATTATAAAATTTGTTATGCAAAATATATTAGCAAAAAAAAAATTAAATGTATACAAACTAAACAACTGAAAGAAAAAATGAATTTAAAGTAGTGTTAAACATCTTATTTAGGGAGGTTTATCTTGCTGTTTTGCAAAAAAATAATTCTTAACTTTAACGTTTCTAAAAACACGCCTTAATGATATATTTGAAGAAATGACGGAAGAAAAATTAGATTATTATAGCAGCGGAAATATAAGAAAGAGATTAGAAAAACATCTAAGCAAACAAAGTGTTTTGAGAACACAAAGAAAATACAACAACAGTTCATTCAAGTGATAATAAAGCTAAAAGGATTTTTGTTGTCAGTCACAGCTGAATCAGGCGAAGAAAACTTGGTTCATGAGAATGAATTGACAATTCTTGATAAAACTGCCTATCTTGAGTGAAGCTGCAGCTGGATATTTTAGTAAAATTGAAAAATTTTTAAAAACCACCGATCAATGTGCAATGTATCTAATCGTACCAGTTTCATATGACCGAATCAAAATGAGGCCTAAATCATGTTCGGCTACCATAATTGTCTGCACATTTTCAATTTTACTGCAATCGGACAATTTCTAGAGAAGTTCAACATGGCGAATTCAAGATGGCGACCAAACATCAAAATCTAATATGACCTATAACCATCTCGACAAAATTCTCTTTCAAATAAAAAAAACTACATCAAAATCGGATCACCCGTTGAAGAGATATGAAGCCACAGACAGACAGACAGACAGACAAACAAACATACAAACATATGTGTCAAACTTATGAGGTCGGGGTTAAAAAAAACGTGACTACTAATCGACTACTAATCTCAATGAACATAATTGTAAATAAGAAGTTTCAGATTTGTTATAAACATTTATGTCGTGGATACTAAATATGTCAGGACAGACAAATTTGATTTAAACGTTATTCCGATAGTAATGCAATTTATATTAATAATTGATATGAAAAAAAAACAATCAGCTTAGGCCATTTTCTTAATCCTATACATATTACTATATGTGTATTGTGCCGTCAGAAGAAAAAAACTTTATTCTTTTGGCTATGGTTATTCCTACGTTATTCCTACGATGAAATACGGACATCTTTAACGTCTTTAGCTAGTCACGTATTAGTAAAAACTAGTGACAACATTTTTATACCACCTGGAGTTCCTCCAGTAAGTTCTGAAGAAAACAATTACATTCATAGCATCGATAATTTTGATCAAAACGAAGACGTGCTAGATGGAAAAAATCCCACTTGGAATAGTATTATTTTAAAAAGAGAACAGCCTATTTACACAAGCATATTTAGATCGTCTATCCAATTTTAACCGATTTTAACCCTTCCAGTTTACATGAAAATAAAAATATAGTTATGTACAAAAATCCAACTAATCGTTCAGAGCCTCTACGAGTTAGTGAAAGCATGGCAAATAATTGTTTTGATTATATGGTTACCTCTGACACTTAATGGAAAATATTAAAATATACGAGGCAAAGTAAAAACTTTACTAGCTGGCATAAGTTTAACAATGACGTATCTGAAAATCAGTTAATCTCTGTCTGATACCTATTACTTTCCATTTATTAACGCACCTCCCGCGTTGTACGACACCATATATAATGGATTATTACAACTAATATCATATTATTCAATTTGATTTGTTAATTTTATCATCTTACAATAAAGGAAAATTATTCTAAAGCTTTTGTTACGGCCACTGATGGAAGCATTGCGCGATTTATGGCGAACGCGGGATGTACCGGGAAGCCTCACGACTCCGCCGCTGTAGTGCGCTTCGTTGCGTTTAAAAGGCTGTACCGCTTTTATTTACAGAGCTAGACCCAGCATTAATTGAGACAAAATGAAGTCTATGAAATTTGGCAGTTTTTGGTGAAAAAAACATTCGAATAGCTCAATACATAAGCGAGTTACAACGAGTTAGAGCTTTCAAAAAAATTGACAATTTGTGTACCATCTAACTTAACGTCAATTTTCTAATGTTAAAGTTATTATTTTTGTAATAAATTATACATCAAATTAAAGAGAATCGTTTGTACTATAAAACTAAAAAATATATATAATTTTATCTTTTTTCGTTTGAAAGTTATTCGTGGTTGAATTTGAATTTTGTTATTTTCCTTTTTTTTTGTGTTTTTTTTGTAACTTCAGTCTCGACCAATGGAGAGTGTCGTCAAACGTGATTTCCTATGTAAAAAAACCTGCTGAATAAAATGAAATAGGTTTTATTTGGTTATACCTCGGTATTGGGTTAGTGTACGCTAGAGCCAGCCATCCGACGTACTAGATATTATTCTATACACTTTCACGAACTTATTAAAAAAAAGTTTATTCAGTTTGCAAATTTTTGTGGGTAAATACCTTCATCGACTGGGCTAATTGTTGTATTTTTATGAACAGTCAAATGTATATGACAAAATAAAATAAATTAAACACCCCTATACCAAGGGTGGCAAACGAATTTTAAAAAATTCTTTCGCAAACTGCTTTTAAAAAAATTTTGAGAATAAATGCTTCTAGATGTTATTTCCCATATTTCCCATGCGCCACAGACGAGAAAAAAATATTGAAATTTCACCAGCCGCCACTGGTTCACGGGTCTTTTTGTACGGGATAAAATTTGCAATCGGTCAGAGATGTTTAAACGACGTTTCATCAGAATTACATCTGTCATCTTCAGGTTTTTGCTCATAGCTATTTACTGCTGTTCCTCATTGCTCGAACATTATCTTAATTTTAAAACTGTGCTATTACTTTGTTTTAAAAATGTTTTTATTTACTTTTCTTTAGAAATACTTTGTTTAACGGATAAAAGTTCAATTCCAGCACGTGGATATCATATCGCCATGTGGCAGTGTATAAATTATAATTTGAAACTGAACGTATGCCATATTTTATGAGAGATTTTATATATTTAAGTGCCGAAATATATTTAAATTAAGCTCAAAATCGAATACTGATAGTTCTTCAAAAGCAAAACCTAAATCTGAACCTTTGGCTCCAGTAGGATGACGAATATAAAGGAATTTCTTTTGAACCTGAAAACGTGGCGTTATCACATCGGAATTCAGTTAATCCTCAGACTGCAGCCAGCCAGACGAGTTCGCGTATGTGATTGGCACCAAACCAACCCCAAACCAAATTGACTCGAAAGCAATTGCATACAATGCGATGAGCCATAATTAATTATTCTTGAGTTAGTCATCAATACATTGCCCTAAGCCAGAGTCGTCTCGAGAAACTATGTTATTTAAGCAGTGGACACAGAAGTTATAAAGAAGATAACTTGAACATTTAACAAATATAAAACTGACTGAATGCTAACCACAAAAAAGTATTCTTATTTTGAATGTACCTATTTGTTCAGGGATTTGAATGTATTATTCGGTCAAAAGAAGAGATTTTTCTTGGTTTGAAACAATATATTTGTTTGTGAAAACTAAAGCAAAATCTTGATAAATTTCTTTAATTTGAGATGAGGATAATCAAATCAAAACATTCGCTATGTAAATATATACTATGCATAATTTCAACTTAAAAATGCATTACTCTTGGAACAAATATTATATATATATTTGAAACAAGAATATAATTCTTGTTTTGAATATATGCATATGATCAAATATCATGAATATCATGAATATTATGAGAATATCGTGTCTTTATTTTAAATAGAGTATAATCAAGTTGAGACATCCAAATTCTTCATTGAAAACTACTTAGTTTCAAAATCCGAAAAAAAAATTTTCTCGTCATTCGAATAATAGAAAGCATTCAAGCAGCGAGCGCCCGAGTCACAAGCCGAACGATGGAATGAACTTTCGTGCTCGAATGTCGATCATTCGAATGATTCATGAAAAGTTCTCGAATATCTCGAGATATTTTAATAATCGAATATATCGATTATTTTCATTCGAATGGCCCCATCATTAGTCAAATGATGGACGAATAATCAAATAAGTTAATTCTTGCTGTTGACAAGAATTTGACTTGAAAAATTCATTTCAAAAGGAAACGATCCTGATTTTCAATTTAAATAAATATTAATTTTTATTTGAACTACAAGAGATTATACAGATACACAAATAAATTATAATATTGATTTAAAAATAATCTTGTGTTATATTCAGACCACCTATTTTTGGATTAAATATATTATATTTAATTTGTATTCTTAGTTTAATTTGATTTTTAGTTTGATCTAAAAAATTCAATATTATTGTTTTAAATAAGAGTTAATTTTAAATGTAACATGCAATTTATTTACAAAGACTTAAACACAATTTTAAAGGAAATATATTGAGATGTTCATTTTAAAATAAGGAATAGTGTTGAAACAACATAACTAGGATTTTTAATTTTAAATAAATTAAATGTTCAATTTAATACTACGTACTTATCTAATTAAGGATAATTTTAAATAAACTGTACTCTTCACTTGAAATATTGATCTTATTCATTATATACAAACTTATCGTTTATTTAGATTGAAACATATTTATTCAAATCAAATATACTTTTTTTGTGTGTATGATGTATTTTGCAGTTCTTAAATTTACCTAATGCACCAGCATTTATTAACACTTTCAGCAATCCCCATCAACTGTAGGTTTGGCAGTTTTGGCACCATTGCCATTGGTGCCAAAAATGATCTCGGTTTGAATTTTTATTCGATCAGCTATGGCAGTGTTCTTTGCATTGCAGAAATTAGAACCGGACGTAATTTTATTGCATTTCGGTGGCAATTTTGGTGGATATTTTAGTGATATTTACGGGGTCAACTTATTAAAAATGTTATGTATTGGAATACATTATACTTCTGTCAGTTTTGCTTAATCAACAGTAAATGTTTTAACTTTAGTTTTAGATTTTTTTCAGGCAGTTACAATAAATCTTACTTTTTAGATACGGTGTATCTGCCAGTAAACAAAACATTTCGTTAAAAATTTCCAAGTGTAAAACCAAGTCTCAAGACAGCTCGAATAAATTCTGCAATAAAATAATTTCCTATGAATATATTTCAATTTTCCATTTTATGTATACGCCATTTCTCCCATAAATTTTTGTTGAACGCCCCTGATCGTATATGTGTCATATGGCGCCCGATGAACGGGGTTGGCGAGAAACCAGAAACCTCCTGGTGTAATCACAATAATCTGACTCACCTTCACTCTCATATGTTTTCTTGCCGTTATTTTAATAGAGATTGTCTATTCCTTATATGGATGAAGCCGGGTCACCAGGCCAGGGCTGGTTCATTCGTTTTAATTTTATTATCATCGAGTAATATGCCATAATGTTTGTTTTTTTATTGGGTTGTTACGTTGGATATTGAGCAAGGCGATCGACATTTTGATCAGGAATCCAACATAACACTATAAATTTTTGTATAGCTTATAAACGGAAACAAACGACTTGTAAATGTAGATTTATTGGATAAATTACAATTCAAATAAATGTATACATTGTTTTATAAACTAAGAATACGATTTTGGTGATTTTTAGCGTTGATTGAAGGGTATAACTTTTCACTCAACGTTTTTAGTTATTAATGTCTAACGAAAGTTATATTTTGAACTTTTATAGAAATCTGTCTATGTTGACTTGTAATTTTATCTGATAAATATGCATTTGATTTACACTGCGTTATTTGTTTTCATTTCGGTTATCATGCTCCTTAACATCGTGCTATTCCAGATTTATCTTTTTTAATCAACTTAAAAAAATTGGAAAAAAGAAGGGGGAGATTTTGTTTGTTTGTTTAATCATCATCCTGGGTTGGCTTAGCGATTTCTATGAAATCTTTCTTAAACGGCAATGTATGGCTCAGGTGGCCCCGTTGAATGCAAGAACAAAAATTGGAAACAAGTTTTTTTTACATATATATATGAAATTGATATTTTACCAGTATCTGATACGAAATCTGATGTTAGGAATTCAAAATGGCAAATCCAGTATGGTTGCCATAATTACAGTATTTTTACAGATTTACACGAAGATACATGAAGGTTTCAGAATTCTTTGATAACAAGCCTGGCGTCTAAAGCTTAAAAAATCAAAACGACCGTTTTCTTTTACTATGTCCCCTAAACAGGGTGAAAAAAAAAAGAAGAAATTGATGCGCCTTCAAAAAGAGGTCGTTAAAGATTATGAAATGAAATTTCACCGTTGTCCATTCAATTGAACCTTATTATCTGCATGCAGGGTGGAAAAAAAATCTTATTTTTTTTTTAATTTAAAAAAAATCGTTTTTTTAGGTGATTTAAATCAAATTTTTTTTGATTTCTTTGAATTAAATTGTTTTAATAAACTGTAAATGTCAAGAAAACTTCATTATAAATGGTAATAAGGAATATGGAAATATCGAAAACAAAATCAATTTCTACTAGACATAACAGCATGTATAAAACCCGAGGGGGCAACCGCTGGCGAAATTTTGTACACCTAATACCTATTCTAGAAAAATACCCTTTATTTCCCCTTTAATTCCTTGTAATTCCCCTAATTCCTCAAATATCTTTGTTTCCTCCTAATACCTTAATATTTTCTATATTATCTCGGGAACGGTGCACTTTTTGATAAAAATACCTGTATACAAAATTGTTCCTTATAAAATTCTCTATCAAAAATGTCTACACTTTTTTCCTAAAATTAATAATACCGTGGGAAATAAGGCGCACACATAAGGTTGGTTCCGGTCAACACAATAAATTGTAATCTTTACTATAAACTACTTTAAAGTTCAATACTTAACGCTAAAGCAGTAGATACTAAAGTCCGCCTAAAATTATAATAAATTCCTCTCACCCCTATAAACTAACGCGATCTTTGATGAAGCGAGAATATTGTATACCAGGTCGTTCAGCCGATAAGGACACTGTTGTTACTTTTGAATGGGAGAATGGATTTTTTTTCAAATTTGGTGTAGTATGGGATATAATTTCCAATTATATAATGTAAAGAACCAAAATGGCCGACTTCCGATTTCGATTTTACCCGAAAGTGGGTTTAAAATACCCGGTTTTTGCGTAAAATCCCGCACATTGGCAGCCCTGAACAGTAACAGCGTTTACAGCAAGCTCTAAAATAATGCAGTTACCTTGGGTCGTCTGAGATGTAATGGGAGAAATTGAAATTTTTTACATTGTGGTGGTGTATAGATATTTATACTTTTTTCTTCTAAAGACAGCTTTGGGAATAGCCATACAGATTATTCAGCGAATTATATGACCTGCGCTGATTACATTTGCGTCTCGCTTCTTTAAAAATCGCGTCATTTTATAGATGTGAGAGGGTGGAAGTGGTACATTTATTTTAATTTTAGGTGGAGTTTAGTAGCTACTGCTTTAACGTTGAGCATTGAACTTTAAAGTAGATTATAGTAAAGATTACAATTTATTGTGTTGACCGGAACCAACCCTTATGTGTGCGCCTTATTTCCCACGGTACTATTAATTTTAGGAAAAAACTCTAGACATGTTTTTGATAGAGAATTTTATAAAGAATAATTGATCAAAAAGTGATCCGTTCCCAAGATAATCTAGAAAACCTCAAAATGGGGGGTGGAAACGGCGTCCTAGGGGATGAAGTACACTATTTAGGGGTGGGAACTTTTCGGTTTAGTAATTCTTATGCTATCCTTAACATTTCTACCAATTTTCAAAACTTTATGAATTTTGTCTAATATAAATCGTTATATTACTGAACTTCTACCATAGTATCATCGGTAGTTTAATTAAATTAAATATTTTTTCTTTACTAGATATTTTTAGCGCTAACCTCGGCGCTAATGTTTTTACACCACTGACGTCCTTTATATAAGAATTGGTATGTAATTCTTCAAGACAAACATTCCATTTCAATATTTTTACGCTCTAATTCCCTCCTAATACCTTTTATTTCCTCTTAATTCCCTTCTAATAACTCGTAATAATATTTATTTCCTCCAAAGTCCCCTGTAATTCCCGTAATACCTAATAATTCCTTCCGAAATACCTTCAATTCCTTCCTAATTCCTCCGATTTGTACACTATTTCCCCTCAGCGGTTGCCCCCTCGATAAAACCGCTGCCCAAGGAATCACTACTTCTACATCCGGATTTTCTATCCGTCACACAACGAAAAAATTTTGTATCTGGAAATAATTGTTTATGGAACTTTAATAATATAATATTTGAAATCCTCTACCCCAAAAACCCATAAAACGATACCCCACATCGGTAGTGGGGTGGGGGTGGTGACAGGGGAGGGGATGGGAGTGGGGGGGTGGATGAAGTAAAAAAATATTTTGAGGTTTCTGGTTCTTGTACACACACTAAATCACATTTTTTTTTCATCCCCTTTAATAATGGGGTGGGGGTGGTAATGGGGGTGGCTAATTTTTTTTGAGACCTTAGCTTCTCTTGTCTATACTAAATATCAATTTTATGAACTCTTACCTGCTTGATTTACCTATTTACTTCAAATTTACCTTAATTTACCCCCCAACCCTTCGACGGAAAAAGATGAAAATATAATCTAGTTCTAGATCTCGTTAAAGTACATATGTGTACCAAATTCAATATCTCAAACGGTTCCAGAGTAAACGTGCGCACAAAAAAAGTTACAGACAGACCGACAGACAGAAATTTTTTTCGCTCAAACTTGAAATCTCGACGTTTCATGACATTCTAAGCCTATTTGAACAATAAAAATTTTTTAAAAATTTTTTGTCGTTAGGTACTATACCTCCACTGGATGTGGAAGTAATAAACGTAACGTGAGTGAGTACAGTAGATAATACATACCACAAAAACATTCAGAATACTAAATTTCTATTCAATTGTTTCATGAAATAGGTCATCTTCGCTGCCTTGTCCACCCCCAATTCATTTCTCAAGTCGCTGTGGACCAAGCCCAATGTCGAAAATCTTTCTATCGAGGCTGAAGATGCAACAGCGGTGGTTAATTGCATAACCTCTTCTTTTATTATTAATTTTTCAGGATTGTGGACTTCGAAATGACAAATCCACCAAGCAGAATCATTTTGTAGTCCTTCTACTGCGGGTGTGGACATAACGAGCAAACAAACGGAGTGGTGAGATTTGGAAAGAAACTTCAAAACGAGTTGAAAAAATCCCAACGAAAAATTTTCTTCTGCACAACATAGTGCTTTACGTTTTTCTTCTGGAATTAACATTATTTGCCCCCCTTTCTGCTGGTTGTCGGGGTCGGAACTCTTATTCATATATTTTAAGCTGATCATAAATGCTAATAAATGGTACGGGGTAACAGCTGTTTTATAACGTTCTTTGATTTTAATTTGCAATTTTTCATGGGTTACAATATTCTCGAGCTTTTTCTGCAAAATACTGCATTTGATAATTTTCCCTTTGCAGCCTATTCAAATAAACGGCCACTGGTCTTAGTCTTTCTATAAGCAATTTACAATTTCTTTTCAAATTGAGATCAGTCACTCGTCTTCTAATATCGACAACAATGTTATCTCGTTCATTTTCGTCCTCGCATATAGCTATTAAAATATTCCAAATTTTTATATATGATTCCAAGGAGTCACAAATAGAATTCCAGCGAACTTCTGTTGGTAATGTCAAGGCAGAGCCATTTCTGCAAGAAAACTCCGGGATAACTTGATTAGTAATATTTTCCATGTTGAGCGATTGAACCAATGATGTGCATCCCTGCAATAAGTGATATCAATTTCCAAATCTTTCGAAATCATTGCTCGACATTTTTTTTCATATTAGCAGCGTTGCCGATAACGATAACGATAACGAATTTGCTGTGTTTTAGAAACAAGCAGGGCGTAGAAACAGAACTTGACAGTATCGGTAGCAACCGACGCGCGACGTCAACATAACTTGCAAATCTGTATCTTGACACGAACAACTGTGACCGTAGCACCGCCATGTGTCTTCTCTAATGCTGTTGAAACAACCATAAAATCCACATCCGCCTCTACCAACCGCACCTGTGTGTTTAATGACAAGAAACGTTTTGCAGGAACTTCTATAAATGATTCGGTGTCATACTACACTGTACAGGAGATGTCCTCCATCCAAAATGTACACACTTCTTCAACTTTTACCAGATAAGATTTCAATACTTTTCTTAGTGATATATCATCAAACAGAGGAGGCCTTGGTGCAAGCTCAAATATAAAATATTTCTTTAGCTTCTATAGCTCTTTCTGAACACATATAGTCCTATTAAACAGGTGCTGGATATTAACAATAACAATATCATCTCCCAAACTGATAGCAGAGCTGACTGCTGCAACAGACTACATTATTTTTCTTCTTTATTGTAACCGTGCCAAAGTCTTTTCCATTAATTTCTTCCATTAATGCTTCTCTCATGTCTCTTGTTTGGTCACAAGTTACTGATATGCCGTCTACAAGTCCTGTGGATATATGTATTAATTCCTCAGAGCCATGTTGAAATTATTGTGCTCCATCAACCACGCACATAAGGCATGTTGATCTTGAGAATCTCGAAGTTGTTCTCTTTTGTGTGTTATTCAGGTATCTTTTAAAATGCACCAGTGAAATTTTCTACAGTTCTGATAGGCTCAGTGTATAGCGGGAGGGATGTAGTACGTCGTAGAAGAGTTGTCAAAAACAAAAAATTATAGAATTTTATGTCAAACGATTCTCACATTTGTGGCTTTAAATTGATGGTGTATGGAACGTTTGTTAACAATCATAACGTTCTCGGAAAATTATTGTTAAGAGAACTTACATTTACGTTTTAAGGATAGGATTTTGCAGGGTGAGAAGGAAATATGCGTTTATTTTCGGTTTTTATAAATATTTAAAAAATCATATATGGTATAGTCTTTAAAATAATACAGGTACTTCCTATTGCTCTAAGGAATAAAACCATATAGTTTTTATCATAAATTTTGTATATGGTTAAATGCCACATGCTCTGATAATTAAATTAGGAACTATTTTCATTGACAATCTGCAAGATTCAAATGCAACAAAAATTTACAATTAAAAATACATATAGTATTCGTTTAAATAATAGCAGATATCTAAAACAGTTTTAGAGATTATGCTATGTTTGGTTTTTTAAATATTTATAATAAACCAAAAATAAACGCATATTTCCCTCTCACTCTGCAAAATCCTATCCTTAAAAAAGACATAGAACTTATAATGACGATTTTAGAGTTCTTTATCGTGTACTTCTAAACCATAAGTAAATTTCAAACAACCACTTTGCACTATCTGGCTTTATGTATAGTATTCAAAGTAGCCAGGCAATAACTACATGCAATAGGTTGGTATAACTGAGTATTAGGGAATCACACTTCTGGAAATACTATGGGGGGGAAAAAAACTTTTAGAGCCTGCTTACAGCGATCGAAAATATACACAATGTTATTTAACATTTTGTACTAAGTTAAAGAATATAGTTTTCCGCCCTTTTTAAAAATTAGTGTTCAAGTAAATAACATTAAAAAATAATATTTTATTAATATGTACATCAACACCCGGGAGCAACTTGAAAAACTTGTTTTGTCTCTCAATGAGTTTTCCTTTTTATCAAGTAGATGTATTTTTCAAAGATCTTATAAGTATATTATTGACCCCACAAAGTTCTTGCGAATTTAGTTCTTGTCGAACCCTTCATGTTATCTTTCCCTTGTCTCTCGGCTTGATTTATTAATGTGGGGTTGTGTAAATCAAAGTTTGAATATTCCTGATAGGTTTGGGTAGTCTATCAAATTGTTTGGCGACTCTTTTAGAACTTCGCATGGTTTCATCAATCAATCTGATCATCGAACAAATGACAAGATTGTAGTCATTCTTATACAATTTACAACGTTAATAAAATTTACAAATCCCTGAAGATGCATCTTTTGTGCTTGTCTACGATATACAATGGTCCAGATTTCGCAGAGGTGGGTAAAATTTGTAAACAAGAATATATCATAATAAATATATTGACAGTCTAGAATCAATCACTTAAATAACAAATTAATTTTTTGAACTCCATTTTGAGTAGTGTCAAATCAACCTCAGTAGCGCTATTATACACTAGTCGGGATGAAAGCTCCGTAGTGAAGACGAAGCAAAAATAGTTTTTTTTTCATCCACAAACAATGCTAAAGATTTGTTGCCTGAAAATTGAGAAGTGCCACTTTGAATGTTGATGTTTTGTATGGGTTTTTTTATTCTAATCGCCTTGTTTGGGAAATATTCGGACACGTGTTTTACAATGATTTTCATTTGATATCAAACTAAGGTGGTTTGCGACAGAAAGTTCTTCACTCCTTTTACTCGCCTATAGTGGTTCCCATCTTCTTTCTTTTCAGTTCCTTCAACACCTTTCCCGGTAGATCAAAGTCGTTAAAACCATACAAACAGTTTTTCGTAGCTCCGACTTGCAAGTATGAGGAAATACATATAATAGAAGTATAGGAAAGTAGCTGTTGCTGCTTTGCCGGCAAACTTTTGGACAACCCGCCTTAACCCGCTAGGCTCTCCACAATATTTTTCCCTCTTATCAGCAACTAGAGAGGTATATCAATCATGTCTGCAATTCCGAAATGATTTGAGTCGTTAGTTGAAAAGATATATCTATAGTTGTCTTCAGGTCTACTAAGCACTCAAAGAATGTCGGCGTCTTTGATTTTTAACGCACCGTCAAAGACGCCGGCATTTTTTACGCGCTTAACAAGTGTGTAGTCAAATATACTTCCTTAAGTAATAATATCAGTCCAGAGTAGCATGGATTCCTCTAAAGCCGTTGACTGTCTATCTGTCTCTTGTATATCTATACTCATTTCCTTGTTAAATATCTGGTGGATAGCTCTGACGTGCATGGAGTTTGCATGGACTTTAGCAGCCTTCGTCTTATAAAGAAACTCCAATAGAAGCGGAGTTGATCCTCTTTTATTATCGTGCATCCAGTCGTTTCTCTCCGAGAAAACCCAACAGGTTCTCGTTGATGAATATATATCAGTCATTTTCGGCAACATCTGGGGTCCCTCAGGGTCCCTATATTAGTCCCTTGTTGTTCAGTTTATTCATCAATGATATTATTAGAAATATTGATTCTAATTTTTTTTCTGTTTGCGGACGACCTGAAAATATTTAGCGATATTTGTTCTCTGGAAGACTGTGCCCAGATTCAAAAAGATCTGAAATGAATTTATTCATGGTGTGAAGACATCAACATGCTTCTTAATGTTGGTATATGCTATTCTATTTCATGTAGTCGCAGGCTGTTGCCCGTAACTATTAACACTGTGAGCTTGTGTAACGTAACCATTGTGATATTTAGGCGTTATATTTGATTCTAAACTTCGATTTCTTAAGAGAATGGCTCAGGATTTTTGAGATCCTCGAGTGGTTTCATGTATTTCTCTTTATTGTTTTTGAAAAAAAAGTCAATCAGTAACTAAAAAGTTATTAATCATTTAAATTAAAAAAAATATTTTCTTAATTTTTGTCACTTGTACTTAAATAGAAATCTTGCAAAATGTTATTCTCTATAATTTTTTTTATATACATTTTACTAATATATATATATTTCATAATAATATATCTAATTCGTTGAAATATAATACTCGAATGATATATATTACAGACATTCAATTTTTGTAGTAATGTGTGATGGTCCAATGGCTAAAGCTTTGTCTTGGTGGTGCAGCATCCCGCCACGACAATGCGAAAACTAAAAGTCCTAGAACACAAGTTTATGTGCCTCATTTCAGACTCTGATAGGTACACCTCCCTCAGAGACCTATGCACTAGCGGACTACGTCCAAGAAAAGTCTCAAAAATTCTGTCAGTTCAAACTGCACGGTAGCCCCCTTACCCGCAATATTACTTAAATCAGACACCATAATGCCATACTTTTCGCCATCAGATACCCCCTACCAAACCAGACGTTGCCTATCTTCCGGCAACTTCCCTATCCACACTTCCTTCTACGACAACTTACCTCTACCCTTACTCTTATCCTTCCTCAACTTTACATCTTTCCAATCCCTTTTTCTCTAAATCCCTCTAGGCCGAAAACTTATCTAAATCTTAATTTTTTAAAACCACAGTTTTTATTTCTACCCTGCCTTCCTTGTCGGCGATCAGACCACAAGGTCGTCATTTGTTCGAACGGGTTTTTCGTTTAGTTGTGTTTCCCGTATCAGCAATCAAAATTATTAAATGCTCTTGCCTACGATTTTAGTGTTTTCAGTGTTGTGTTTATTTTAAATTATTTTTAGGTCCATGTGGACACATTAACACTTTTAACCTAGTTTTTAAGCCTGCCTGCGGCAGACAGAAGCTACTAGCCCCTCCTCGAATTTACTTCCAAGCCGAACCGGACCTACCCCGCTCAGTCTCACACCCGCCTCGGCGATGTTCACCGTGGTTGTCTGGCTGGCTTCGGGCTAGGATCCGGCGAAGCATGTATATTTGTACTTTTGTTAAATAAAATATTGTTGTTGTCTTGCAATCGAAAGGTCATGTGTTCGAATCCCTGACAGAGTGGTTTTTTTTTTCATCTTTTTTTCATATATTTTTTTACAACAAAATTGGTATCACGAAATTTAGAATGTCCAAAAACCAACATTAGTTACAAGAAAACTGCGGAGAGTGTCCTATAGAATGTGTAACAGTTATATAAAAGACTCAGTAAATCGGCGAGGAGTGTAATGCTTCCACAGTTAATAGTATTATTATTTTTATTGCCATGTAAATGTACTTATACGTAGGTAATAAGTAAATGAATAAATTATAAATGTATCAGCGCTATAAACCGATCTGGAATAATTCGTTTTAACAGTTCAATTGGAAAATGTATTTTTTCAAATTAGTGCTAATTTAAATTTTTAATATGTATTTTCACCGTGAGCTCTGTAATTGCAAGACCTTGTACACAGCACCATCTGTCAGTCTCATAGAGAAAGATTTAGGTCGATTTAATTCATCGGTTGTTAATTTATTTCAATGTCTACCGAAACGCATCAAAGATGTCAATTTGCCGACTCGACAGGTGTCAGTGGTAGAACTGTGCAATAAATCCAGATGTCAACAGTTACCTTTTAAAGCGTTAATTTGTTTTAATTTAGTTGCATGACTTAAGTAACCGGTGACAAATTAATGAGCTGAGAATTTAAAAAAATGCTGGACGCTTATGTAATGTTTTCACACCCTTATATGGGTAAAAAATCAATCAATTAACTAGAATAAACATTATACTCTTCGCAGGTTTATTGAACTTTTTATATAATTATTGCACATTCTATAGAATACTCTTAGTTTTAGACATTTTTAATTTTATGATGCCATCTTAATTGGTGAAACTCTCGTTAGTATAAAATAAAGTATAAAAAAAGAACCGCAGTCCAACCTATTTGTGTCTCGAACCCTGGATCGATTGGATTTAGGGTCTAAAGTGTAACCACTACAGTAATATTCCTTAGTAAATAATTAATGTCATATATATAATGTGTCTAGCTAAAAATCATATTACAACGGTTGGATATTCTTATTATGAACTGTATACCTATTAGTAAAATCACACTCAAATCCCTCTACGAGTTTTACGCGACTAAGCTTTTATTTGTATCAGTTTAGTAATGTACGCTATATATTATTATTATTATTATTAAAAACTCGATTAAAAAATATATAAATAAATAGTTATAGGAAATAACATTTCACAAAATTCCTATTAGTACAGGAGAAGATTGAAAAAATCGACCGTAACTTGAAAATAATTTGTGCAGACTTTTAAACTTTGGTTATAAGTTTAAAATAGGCCAAAGTTCACGAAACAGAAAAGTTTAGGAGTTTTACGGATCCGCGGGAACCTATTATGGGGGTAAAAGGGGTATTTTTAATAAAAAAAAAAATCGATTTTTCTCTATTTTCTCTGGAAACATAGCATTTACAGAAAAGATATTTATATATTTTTTATATTTTTAAGATATTCAACATTTTAAACTAAATACTTCATCCTAAAGACGGTGGAATGCCATCTATGAAATTATCTCCGAAACAATCAACTCTATACAAATATATGAACAAAATAAATTTATTCTCAGTTTATAAGCTTCATTTTTGATGTCCACCATATTTTCCCTTACACTAATATTTATTGAGATATTTGCAGAGAAACAAGAATGTAACATTTTTTCTACCCCTTTACATTTTAAAATGCAATTTTTTTTTCTAAAGCAAGCGCTGCAAGCCGATGAAAAAATCTAGATCACACTATATATTAACGAAGAACAGTATATGTGAATATATTTTTTAATTGCTGATGGTTACATTAACAAAATTACGACATTTTTATTAAAAAAAAAATGTGAAAAAGTACATTGTTTTTGTCATAACTTCTTTGTTTTTTATGCTATAAAAATAGGAAAAAAATAATTTGAAAGCCTGATTAATAGTTTTTTATTTTCATTATTAGCGTTTTTGGCCTAAGCACCGTAGATTCTGAAATATTTAACATTTAAACTAAATACTTTGTCTTGTAAATGTTTGGACGCCACCTTTAGAAATCCAGATCTACAAAAAATAGAAAAAAAACAAATTCATGCTTAATTTAGGTAGTAGCTTTCTTATTTGTCTCTAGCATGTTTTTCGAGTTATTTCACGAAAACGTATTTGAAATACCACTTTTTCATGCCAAAATCACAAATTTTCTAGTAATTTAAATCTATCAATGTATATGAAAAGTTGCATAGAACCAGGCGCGTGCTGGCCCACCGGGATACCAGGTGGGCCCTCAAAAAGTGTCTCGAAAGGGCCCCATCGATTTTTTAATTAAAAATACCCCCTTTCACCACCCCCGTGGAGCGGTAAAACTCCTAAACTTTTTTTTTCCTGAACTTTGGCCTGTTTTGAACCTATAACCAAAGTTTGAGGTCTGCACAATTTTTTTTCGAGTTAAAGTGAAGTTTTCCTGTATTATATTCAATTACATTAAAAAGAAGACATTTAGAAAAAATTTAAATGATTAATAACTTTTTTATTTACTGATAGAGATGCCGCAAGATTGAGACTAGTCTCTGTCTTGTCTTGATCTTGTCTTGAATTTCAAGACAAGACCATCTCTGAAATTTGAGACCAACACAAGACCTGACCTTTCAAGACCAAGACTCTTGGTTTTGTCTTCCTATAATAATTTTTATTTTTAAACAATGACCTTGTCTCTGAATTAAGGATTAAATGTCAAGACTCAAGACAAGGAGTCGTATTCATAAAACAAAGGATGTGCTTATACTTGCAAAATATGAAGGAAATCCTTCTGTATTTATTCATAATAATTTGAAGCAGAACCTTATATAATTATAGAAAAGTAAATGGGTATACATAAACCTAGCCCTTTACTTTAAAGAAAAAGCATATCTTTCAGAAAAACTGAGGTTGGTCAGTAGCAGACTTAGCGCAGTAGTGAAAGTTGTTTTTTCCGAGTTTGAGCGCGATGGCAGATAATGTGGATGTGAGGGATGTTAAACCCTATAAGCCCCGCTTATCTACACTTGTTCGTGGATTTAAAATATTATACCGGTTTGAAGAAAGAAATGTACAATGGCTTGCGGACAGATTCTTAAGTACAAATGAAGAAACTCGGAGAAGTGCGTTGTATCTGTTCATGAAATGAAGATATGTTTGCGTTATCTCAGTGATCGGTCAAGAACTCGGTGTTAGTCAAGTCACGGTATCTCGGACTGTGAATGCAGTAGTTGACAGCATAATTGCACATTCCAATGAAAGGATAAAGTTTCCAAGTACCAACAGAGAAATAACAGAGGCAAAACAATTATGGCAAATGAAGTATAAGTATCCGACAGCTATTGGTGCAGTCGATTGTACCCACATGGGGATACTGCAACCGACACGTCATGGAAATGAGTACATTAATCGAAAAGGTAAACCTACTCTGAATGTGCAAGCCACTTGTGATGCCAAAGAAATGTTCACTAGTGTTGACGTGAGTTGGCCTGGATCTGTGCACGACTCGAGGATATGGAAAAATTCACAAGTGTGCTTACAATTACAAAATAAAGGCAATGCTGTGCTGCTTGGTGATGACGGATATGGGATAGAGCCATGCCTCATGACTCAATTTCGATATCCTACTCCTGATGCTGAGTTAAAATATAACAAACTTTTCAAAAAAGAGAGAGTAATAATTGAACGATGTTTTCGCCAACTGAAAAGTCAGTTCTAACATGTCATTCAGCGCTTTACTTCTGCTTGAAGGATATCCTCGCAAGTATAAGGTTATCATTATGAATTCGGAAAGAAGGAAATGCTTACACTTCTACCTTTTATTTTAAAGCATAACCTAATACTTCTACCTTATGCTTGGGAGATATCCTTTGTTTTTATGAATACGACTCAAGACCAAGACAAGACGAGACTCACTAGTTCAAGACCAAGACTAGTTAAGCCAAGACTCTCTCGAGACCAAGACAAGACTTGCTTAGTCTTGTCTTGTCTTGGTCTTGCGGCATCTCTATTTACTGACCGATTTTGTTCAAAGACACTAACCTAACACTAACTTATTGTCCAAACAATGCGATCGAACTTTTCGTTCTTCAATTATCGTGCTTATAAGAAATGTGAACGACGAGCAGATGAAAATTTTGAAAGTTACTCAGAATGACTAACGATAGGAAATATTTCCCTCTCTTCGTGTTATTTAGAAATGTCCGATCAATTATTGTAATATTATACGCTTTGTTTTCATATTTACTGGTGTAGACAAAAGTTATCGATGTACAAGCCACTTATGTTTTTCTCAGGTCACTATGTCATGAATATTTCATAAATAAGTAAAATTTTCCTCATTGTATCCAAAACTTCAAGAGAAATATTCGAAATATGTACGCAAGAATCCGGTAAACATTTTAAATAAATAAGGTATGCATTTTAGAAATACAATATTATTTACGTTTATCAAAAAAAAAAAACGATAGAAATTATAATAAACATTCCACGTTAATGTAACCAGTTGATGATTAATTTGGAAATTACTTGGATTTGACCGTTCGCAAGGTACACGTCATTACGATAACTAAGCAGGTTTATTTATGCTTTATCAAGTAAGAAATATTCGAAAACTGTTTTATGGCTGGTATGCATGATAAGTTTAGGATAAAACAAGTATACATATTCGTCATTTCTAAACAAAAATGCGCTTATTACCTTATTGGAAAAACCTAAAAAAAATCTTACAAAGTTAAGATAAATTATAACACTACTTACATACTAACCATATATTTCGGAAATACTTTTAGAGAATTTAAGACTAACGAATTCGCTATTTACTTTGTTTTTAACAGTTTGATTATTTTGTTTCGTTTTCTTGTTTCTTTTATAGAAATACCACTATCATAGCCTCATCTTCAAGTTCATAATAAGAATTCTTTTTTCATTGGAATATTTAGCTGCCAATATTTCTAAGAAATATCGCAGTCATTTGGGAAGCCATTGAAGATGCAAACAAAGATTTGTTGACGTATCTAGAGCTGTTCAATTGTTACTAAATAAAATTATATAACACAGCCCCACAAAAAAAAAATTCAGGCCAGCCCTATGTATTTTCGATCGCTGAATCCGAATCCGAGGTCAAAAAAAATCGTACACTCCCAAAATCATTAGCTAGAGCCAAAAGACACCTCTGGGATGAGGTAAAAAGAAGATTAAGCTACAGGAATTATCAATCAAATTATACAAATTAAGATTAAACAGCAGCATACATACAATAGATATGAAACTCTCCCCCATATATAAAAAAATCGATCCAAAACAGCAGTGACTGCTGTAGAAGCTCAAAATGTCTAAGTTTTGTTAAAGTTATAAGAAACTGCATCAGGTCCGACGTAATCTTCATAAACTACCCCTATAGGGTTGAGAACAACCACTCCCAGGTTTAAAGGACACGAGAAAAACAATAAAAACGTTAAATCCAACAGGATTTCTATTTTCATGAATGCTATGATTGGCTGAAATTGCGTAGTACTCCAAAATAGAACTATAAACTTACGTACCATCAACGTCCTACAGTGTCAACCCTCAGAGGGTGTGAAAACTACCCTTCATGTAAGATTTAACTATAAAATGTTACAGTGAATATAAAAATTCGAAACACCTACGTTGTGTGGAAGTGAGAAGAAACTAGACTATGTTCGACGCGGTGCTTGAAAACCACCCCACGGGGTTGCGCCTATATCCGTAGGATGGTGGAAAAACAGAGAAACTAACCGGATTTACATTTATGGAAGCTATGATTGGCAAAAATCGTATTGTACACTTAGAGTTTGAAACTCATGTTCTATAAATGTTATGTAAATGTAACACCCCCAGAAAGGATGTAAACTACCGTCATTCAAGATGCAACGAAAAAAATGTTGCAGTGACTACTAAAAAAGCTATACTATTTGGATTTAACGTTTTTATTGTTTTTCTTGTGTCCTTTAAACTTAACTGTTCTCAACCCTATAGAGGTAGTTTATCAAGATTACGTTGGACCTGATTCAGGGGTGTTTTTTGGCTCTAGCTAATGTTTTTGGGGGTGTACGATTTTTTTTTGACCTCGGATTCGGATTCAGCGACCGAAAATACATAGGGATACATGGGTCTGGTTCGCTGGTCTGAATTTTTTTTTGTAGGGCAATGTAATTAGTAATTGTTAACATTGTTGATTCGGATATTATCGGAATTCTAAATACGGATACCTCTGCGCATTATTGCTAAAATAAAATTAGGTTTCCCGTCAAAATAACGTGTGAAAAAAGTGAATAAGGAATTCTCTTGCTGCAGCGATTTTACTATTTTAATTTGTTTTGGGCATGGTAACAAGTTTTGGGATAAATCTGACCATTGACTTCACGTAAAATTTAAACAATCCAAAATAAAAATGTCCACAATGATATTTCGAGGTGTTAAATCCATCATGTTATTTGAATTTGTTTATATCCACAATTTTGAAAATTATATACAACTGCAAAAGAAACCGTTAAAATGAAACAGTTTTCTTCCTTAATACCATTGCAAAACACGAAGAATTGCATAACAATTAATAACACAGCCACACAAAAAAAGTGGTCTGGCCTGCGGACCAGACCAGTGTACCCTCATGTACCCGCTGAAACCGAATCCGAAATAAGGATTGTCAGATTGGCTCGTTTTTCACCCCCCAACCCCAAAACGGTGCGTACGGCGAACCATATCAGTGTATCATCCTTATGTATTTGGACTCTCTGACCGAATCCGAAGTTAGAATTGTCAGATTCGCTCGTTTTTCACCACTAACCCCAAAGAACACCCCCAAAACAAAAAAGTGGCTTGCGGACCAGACCAGTGTATCCTTATGTATTTGGACCCTCTGAAACCGAATCCAAAGTCAGAATTGTCAGATTAGCTCGTTTTTCACCCCATAACCCCAAAAAAACACTCCCAAAACAAACAAAAAAGTGGTCTGTCCGGCGGACTAGACCACTGTATCCTTACCAAATACCTAAGGATACACTGGTCTAGTCCGCAGGCCAGACCATTTTTTTTTGTGTGTGTGGCTGTGTAATATATGCAGCCCTCATCTACAAATTACAGAAGAGACGATTGACTTAGCCACTGCGACCTCCTGTAGATCTATTATGACGCTCCTTTATGGTTTTTCTTAGAACTCTCGTTTGTCCTTTGTATTAGACTCCACAGCTTTGTTAGGAAGCTCTTAGTGTAGCTATCAGCCCTTGATTCCCTCACCGAGTTGTTGGAATCTATCTTACAAAGCTTTTATTTTCTGTGACATAGCGCGTGGACTGAGATTTCCACCTCTTGACAGAATCTACAGAAATGTTTAAAACATTAGATCTGATCAGACCCTCAATGTGCATATTTCTTGACTCAGTAAGTATGCTACTCACAGTTGTTAACAGCTTTGTATGATCTAGGTGTTAGAAATAATGCGTAAAACCTCACGCTTAGCTACATGTGCAATCGGGAACAAACGGGACAATCAATAAATCACTTAGAACTGAATAGAAGAATATGGGGTGCCCCAAGGTACCATACTAGATTCTATTCTTTCTATGGAATTATTTTTTTAAGTTATGCTGATGACATATTTCTTTGGGAAATTTCAAACAAAAAGTAGAAAATGATACGTCAAATTGATAAATTGCCGACACTGTCCAATTGGACGATCCACCATTATACATTATACTAATGTATACTATCATACTCTCTATTTTGGCGCAGTCGGTCCTCCATAAGTTCAGTCGATCGTTCTTTAATGAGCTCTTTGGCCTATCCCCGTCATGGGAAACTATAGCATTCTAAAGATTTATTTTATTATTTTGTACCCATTCATTAACAGCATTAACGTACCTTTGAACGGTGTGTTTCCGATAATAGTTTCGATATATTGTTCAAGTTTTATATCTGTGACATTAGCCATCTGTTCTGAAATACATGATATGCCCTTATAAATATTTAAAATAGTTCTGCGATTATCAATTATTTAATAAAATATACTATGGAATTCCTGAAAACAGAAAAATATCGATAAAGTTCTTATCTGGACTTAGTTATTATAAAAGTGAGCTTGTATTGTAGGAAGTATTTAATGGAATTCATGAAAATAGAAAAAATCTCGATAAGGTTCTTATCTCGACATGACGTAGTTATTATGAAAGTGAGCTTGTATTGTAGGAAGAATTTAAAGTAATTCTAACTTTCTTCATTTAATGAATGTGTTGTTTACAACCCAGTACGTTGTCATTTAATATTACAATTAACACAATAACTTACTCTAGAATCAAAACAAATCAGGGTTTAGAAAACATCCAGGGTTAGAGTTTCTAGACCATTAATGCGTGAAAACGATTAGTTTCCTGATTTTGGTCGCAGGGAATATGCTAATGAAGATATCATGGCTTACTTCCACTTATCATTCGCATGGAGCAAATAAAAATACATATTTTTTCCCTAATTTTTGTGATTTTTTACCTAGAATGAAAGCTGTCACGATTTTATTAACTTAATTCCATCCATTGCCGAATATTTCGCCAAATATCAAGGAATTACTGGGTATGTACAAAGCCAAACCCTCTGAATCATTTTGCAACATAACAAAATTTCTGCTGGTTGCAATATCGTGACTTTCAGTAAATCTATCCCGGAAATTTATGCAAGTAACTTAAACAACTCTGTGTTACAACGACTCGAATTGAGTTAAGGAACTAGGAGTCATCTTTGACAGAAGGCTGTCCTTTAGTCGTCCTATTGATTCAAACACTTTACCAGCATTTAAAAGACTAGGATTTATTACACGCAACCTTAAAGGCTTCAGCAATATGCATACACTTCGTCTACTATATATATTGTGTTGTAAGATCTCGATTAGAAAAATTATTCCGATTGGTCCTTTGCCAGAAAACATATCAATTTTTAACTTTTCTATATTGACGCGACTAGATGGTCATTTAATTTTTGGGATACAACAAAGATGGAAATCTGATTGAAGACTTTTGATGAATCGAAGTATTCTGTTTACGTTTCCAGCAAATATGACAGAGTACTGTTAATATACATATACTCATATACATACAGCGCTCAGGGATAGAGGCTAGAACAAGCAGATTTGGCCATGCTGTTGCCAGCCAGGATGATTTAAGCAAATACGAGACAGCGGTTGCTCGAAAAATAATAATTATTTATGGTATTGAGTTTTCATTTTTTCGAGTTTTTTATGATTTTATGTACATAATTGCCAAATTCCGAAAGCGCCGAATGGTGACCGATTTGCCGAATCGACTTCAAAGTGTGACACCCCCCCCCCCCCCCATACCCCCCCTCTATGTCCGGCCCTGTGTGTGTATTGTTATGTACTCGTGTGCATAAGTATATGTATGTATGCATTATTGTATCATCGTTCTGAGTACGTAATATTATGCCCTATCCCTCTAATTGGGCGTAAGCCTGTCGGATTTGTATGAAGTTTTATTATATAAAATCATTCTATAAACTTTCAGTACATCGTACATCTTTGAACATTTTCTGACATATTTATTGGATATTTTCAATTCGAAAATTCTATCGATGAAAACTTTGAAAAAGCACTATATTAATTAAATGTATTAACATTTGTGTTATATATTTCTAGATAATAATATTTCTAGAGCCATCTTCTTTCTTCCGAAATGAAATGAAACAAAGAACCAATAGGGAGGAAGATTATGCGAATCAAATCTGCTGAGAAAATACAGCGGAGTCACCTATTAGTAATAATTTCTACAATTTATTGCGGTGTACATCAAGCTGATGTATTTTAATAATCGAAAACGGTAGTTAATGTGGTAATAATTGCAGTTTCACTTTCGAAACAAACCTAAGCATGCATGTCTATAATAACATTGCCTAGATGTATTAATTCTAGCGCAGATTGGTTAATCTTTATAATAGAACATTGTAGCCATTAGAATCAACAACCAAGATAATATCTATAGGCATTTGTATTACTGGAGTTTTATGTTATGTTCAATGCCAGAGATATATAATGGCAAATAAGGCGAAATAAAGGTTAAACCTCGGAA
Source organism: Rutpela maculata (assembly GCA_936432065.2). NCBI lineage: Eukaryota > Metazoa > Arthropoda > Insecta > Coleoptera > Cerambycidae > Rutpela > Rutpela maculata. Next base: position 52,527,007 of record OW386290.2, on the reverse strand, counting down.
TGAAAGTAGAAAAACCGCTGCCCAAGGAATCACTACTCCCACATCCAGATTTTCTATCCAAGACACTCACAACGAAAAAAATTTGTATGTGGAAATAATTGTTTATGGAACTTTAATAATATATTATTTGAAATCCTCTACCCCAAAAACCGATACCCCACATCGGTAGTGGGATGGGGGTGGATAAAGTAAAAAAATATTTTGAGGTTACTGGTTCTTGTACACACACTAAATCACAATTTTCTTTTCATCCCCTTTAATAATGGGGTGGAGGTGGTAATGGGGGTGGCTATTGCCAAAATTTTTATTGAGAGCTTAGCTTCTCTTGTATATACTAAATACCAATTTTATGGACTATTACCTGCTTGATTTACCTATTTACCCCAATTTACTCCCCAACCCTTCGACGAAACAAGATGAAAATATAATCTAGTTCTAGATCTTGTTAAAGTACATATGTGTACCAAATTTCAAATCAATATCTCAAACGGTTCCAGAGTAAACGTGCGCACAAAAAAAAGTTACAGACAGACAGACAGAAATTTTTTTTCGCTCAAACTTAAAATCTCGACGTTTCATGACATTCTAAGCCCATTTGAACAATAAAAAATTTTTTGTCGTTACTATACTTCCACTGGATGTGGAAATAAAACTAAAAATTTGCATAGACCTTTGTTTTGACGTTGTAAAAGTCTCATAAGATCTCGAGTCCGCTACTCAAAATATCGAAAGTCAAAGGTCACGAAAATCGTTTTTTTTTTTGCAAATATCTCGCTTCTTATGCGTCGCATGTCGTTAGAGGTTATTAGAATTCTCTACAAGTTTGGTTATATGCATTTTTTCTTATGATTAACCGTTTTCGAGATATAGGGCGGAGAGTGTGAATAATATATTTTTTTTTTTAAATAATTTTAAGTTTATTAATAATAATACTAATATTTTTATTATATAATTAACATTGTAAAGTATACTATGCATCTGGCTCCGCAGTGATATCCAAAGCAATTGATTTTATTTTGGACTAAAAAGTAAGAGGAAAAGAAACCGTGAAGTTGGAAAGCTAATTAAACATAATATTTGTTAAATATCAATGAAAAAATGCATTTATATAAAAACTGTTTTTGTAGTAAAGACAAATAATTTCCCTCATTTGTTAGCAGAAAACTAAATATTTTTAATATTAAGTAGTTCACCCATAATTTGTAAATTGAAATGTTATTTTGTGAGAATAAATAGACTGCCAGGGTAAAAAAATTATTTTACCCTTTCTACGCGACCTCATATCTTCGGCCCTTTTCATTGTATAGACGTAGGGGCCGCTGGGTGGGCTCATTTTTTTTTCATTATATAATTTGTTTCAAATCATTTTCTATACATTTTTGGCCTCCGGGGTGTTTACGAACGAAAAGTTTACGAACACAATGTGTAAAAATGTGGCATTTTTACGTGACTAGCACCTTTTAGTGATACTTCAAACCCCCATGAATGCTACTGATTTGTTTCAAAATACTGAACTGAACTTCTTAGTAACAAAATTAAGTGCACCATGTAAATTGACTACGTGTTGTTTATACAAAAACAATTGACGTAAATATAGTAAAAATATTTATGAAATATGGTTCCTGTTATTAGCAAAACAAAATCATTGGTTGCAACGGTCTACGAGTTTATATGGTTAGTCATGACTTCCTTTGCCTTTCAATTGGTTTACATTTTAAATATTTGCCTTGCGCCGAATTAAGTCATAACCCAGGTATACTGGAAGAACATATAAAATAAAAACTTAATCATTTTCCTAAATGTTTCTCTTCTAGGACAGCATACTCAAAATTTTCACGTTCCAACTAACCTATGCCCCAACTATTATAAGTGACATTATATTCTTGGGAAACAATTACACAAATGCATTGGTTACTTTTTCATGGTTGTCTTTTCTCGCAACTCTGTCCTAATAAGTTAAAAGTTAGAAATAGAATAAGGACCGTTTATACAGATCCAGATGCTCCATTGTGCTTTCCCCAATTTCCCAAGGTTTATGGGAAGAGCTAATTTTGAATCAGGTCATCAAGTTCCTAATCGGAGAAAGCCGGATAGAGGACATGTGTTCCGGGGTGTCGTCTTCCTCTACATATAGCCTGCAATTCCCAAAATATTTATATGCCATAACAAACCGAGATTTGTAAAGTATGAGTTTCCTTAATATACAGCTTTTAGGCGAAAAGTCAGTGTGGAGGTGAAAAGTCTCTAGAAGAACCGTGCGTACTGGCCCGAAATATGGTCTAACGTTTACTAGTGCTATATTCTACGACTTATCCTCATTACCAGCATGCAGAACAGTGACTCAAAATGCTAGGATATTTACCCCCGACCTCAAAAGCAGGTCATTGCGAGCCCGTTCCAGTTACGAGTTCTTTGATTAATTAACATTACACAAATTCTTACAATATTTTGAATAAGGCCCTGCATCTGATGTGATTTCACACCAGCTGCTCATTGGCTAATGGCATTTTTTGGTGGGGATCGTGAGTTATTAGGCCACCTGATACTCTACAAACCTTGATAACAAACAACAGCGGTCAGTGATAATTTCCTCAGCTATGCCAGGAGATATACTTGATGCAAGGATATTAGGTGTTTTCCTGCATTTGCTCTTTATTGGAGTGCTTAGCTTTCCTCAATCCTAATATAATTTCTGATTTTCTCCTCTAATGTTTAGCTTTTAATGCAGGATTTGCCAGAGGTACCCTATAAGCAGTAACTGAACACGACATGATGGCACGTTTTTGTAAATAATAACGAAGAGTTTGGACAAAACGAATTGAGAAAATTACCAAATGGATATTTCTTAATACCACTGTAATATGTTACATAAAACTATTAGGTGATTTTCGAAAAATGACCAATTAAAGTTTTATGTCTCGTTGAAAATAGATACGTTTTGTGGTCTTTCTCAAAATAGACCCTCACTTTCAGATTTCGTAGTTTTAAAAAATTATTTCTTTTCAGTTTACAAATGATACACATGGTATTAACTATTGTAGTTTTATAGCAGCAGTTCACTTTTTGTTTTGTCTTTTTCGGCAGAAAATGTGAAACAATTTTTGTCCACTACCTTACCAAACTTTAAAAAACCGCTGCCCAAGGAATCACTACTTCCACATCCAGATTTTCTATCAAATTCTCTCACAACGAAAAAAATTTGTATGTGGAAATAATTGTTTATGGAACTGGAAAAAAAAATTGAAAATTTTTATTGTTCAAATAGGCTTAGAATGTCATGAAACGTCGAGATTATAAGTTTGAGCAAAAAAAAAATTTCTGTCTGTCTAACTTTTTTGTGCGCACGATTACTCTGGAAACGTTTAAGATATTGGAGGAACAAAACAATACAAAACCAAACAAAACCGATGAAAATTGTGTTTCGGTGGAATTGGGCGAAACTTTGCTATTTTATAGTTCAGATCAAAAGTTCTTATCACATCGAACCGATCCTATGGACAGTTTTTGAGATACAGCTTGTCAAAGTTTGCTAATTTGCGTCATTTTAGACATTCAAGAATTTTTTACTCTTAAACTATTAGTTCAATAACGGGGTACTTTATAGTTACAATAAACGAGGTAGTAGATTTTTTTTATCTTGTATATGTTGTAGAGAGTATTATATATGTATGTATGTATATGTAGAATCCAAGTTTTAGACCTCCAAACCCTTGGCAAATTTTTGTGTGGTCGAAAAAAACCACGAATTTTTGGCCCTTTTTTCAGTTTGTGGCCTATAATTTAAAAACAATGCATCCAATCGAAAAGTCATCTATTATCAAAATTAAAGAGCATTAAATTTCGCTTCGAATGAGTTGAAATTTCATCAAGGCGTATTTTTTTAATTTTTTTTTATTTATTTATAGGTAGTATATGAACTTGAAATTACATGCTCTACAACTTTCGTTCTGTGGATTTTTTCATTTAGATTAGCCGTTTCAGAGCTGAAGACGTTTAAAAAGTTACCCAGTGTGAATTTTTTACAAGTTAGTAAAAATTGTTGTTATTCGATTGCCAATTACGCCAAAGTTGTAGAGCATGTAATTTCAAGTTCATAGATTACCTTAAAAAAAAAAATAAATAAAAAAAATTTAAAAAGAAATAAAAATAATAAAATAAAAAAGTACGCCCATACCTCTTGATGAAATTTCAACTTTGGATACTCATTCGAAGCGAAGTTTAATGCTCTGTAATTTTGATAATAGATGACTATTCGATTGGATGCATTGTTTTTAAGTTATAGGCCACAAACTGAAAAAAGTGCCAAAAATTCGTGGTTTTTTCGTCAAAAATTTGTCAAGGATTTGGAGGTCTAAAACTTGGATTCTACATACTCTCTACAATACATACAAGATAAAAAAAAAATCTACTACCTCGTTTAAAGTAACTATCACCCCCTTTCGATGATGCCGTTCCTGAACTATGTTAACTTTAGCAAAAAATTGCAAGGGGTGAAATATTTTTGTTCAAGTCCAATAAAGCTCAAGAATTTTTTTTATCAACTTTTAGGTTAAGTAAAATATATATACAGTGTCTCCCAGGATAGATGTAACAAGAGGTGTAATGGATCAAAAATTTTGGAATTTTGGAATGGTATTTGGGGATTGAGTCCTGCTTGTTGTAAAACTAAAGTATACCAAAAATGACTTGATTTGGTGTTCTACAGGGTGTTTTATAAGCAAAGTTGTAAAAATCACCACTAATAAAGTACCTTTATTTTTCAAAATATGAAAAAATTCCACTAAGAAAAGTTATTTAGAATGCAATTTTATACCTCTATACCAAATTTCAGGAATATAAAATTATTTTTTTGAAACTTCCCATTTTTTGCGAATTATGAGTTGAATTCATATTTAAAGTTGTGTAGGAGCAAATGTTAATTATCTCAAAAAGTAGGCTATTAGTAAATAAAAAATTGAATATACGAGATGTAAGAAGGTATAATGTTAATCGAACTAATTGTAAAACAAGAAACAATTACTAACAGAAGATTAATGAGGTTTAAAAATTATAACAAGTAATACATGTCAAAAACATAACAGATTCACAAACAAATTAATTATTGACCAATACAAAACAATGTTTACAATTTTTTAATTATTCGCCGTAGCTACCACCCACATCCACACACATTTCGATCCTTCGCCTGAAGTCCTTAAAACTGTTTCGAATATGATCTAACGGTATGGAGTTTACGGCATTTGTAATTCTCTGCTTCAATACTGCTACGTCGCACAGTGGAAAAAAAAAGCCTTTTTTGGACAAAAATCTGCCTACAAGTCAAATCTTAATCAATTTTCATCTACCTTGGCTTAAAATGTAGGTTATTGGCTACACTTTCAGAGTATACTGCCTAAATTGTAAACCCCGATTTCCTAACCTCAAAAAATGTATCAAATCTGTCTCACTTTTTTCTATTTCTACAAGTCAAATCTTGATCGATTTTGACAATCCTGGGCTTAAAAGGCAGGTTATTAGCTACCCTTTCGGTGCATGCTGCCTACGGTTATTAAACTATAACGGTTACCTCATCCAGTAGCTTCTGGACGAAGGAGCGCGCAGGGGGGGAACTTCGGTCTAGCGCCTACGTCATGTAGCCACCGATCTCTTTGTCTCTATCTTTTGCATGGGAATCGGATATATGTCTCTCTTGCACGCTTTATTTGTTTAATTATTCAGATCAAGGTCAAAGTCTAGGTAAATCCAGAGCCGGCACTAGTTGCCGCGTGTCGTGTTTTCAATTTGTCTGACATACTACAACGACAGTGTGTTTATTTTTATATTGTTTATCTCACATCGCACTGTAACTGTCTGGTGTAATAAACTAGTTTGCTGTCGTCCCAGTGTATACTATTCGTTTATATCAGTGTTTATTAATTGAGTGAGTAGCAAAATGTCTAGTGCCGGCCCTGGCTGGGTCTAGAGGCTACGTCATTTTCGGTTACCCCTCCCGCGCGCTCCTTCGTCTAAAAGGTGCTGGATGATGCAACCGTATAGTTTACTGACCGTGCATGCTGCCTACATTGTGAATCCCGATTTCCTAACCTCAAAAAATTTATCAAATATGAGAGTAATCACTTTTTTCTATTTCCACAAGTCAAATATTGATCAATTTTGACAATTCTGGGCTTAAAATGCAAGTTTTAGCTACCCTTTCAGCGTATACTGCCTAAACTATGTACCCCAGGATTGTCAAAATTTATCAAGATTTGACTTGTAGGAATAGAAAAAAGTGATTACTCTCACATTTGATACATTTTTTGAGGTTAGGAAATCGGGGTTTGCAATTTAGGCAGTGTACTCTGAAAGTGTAGCCAATAACCTACATTTTAAGCCAAGGTAGATCGAAATTGATTAAGATTTGACTTGTAGGCAGATTTTTGTCCAAAAAAGGCTTTATTTTTCCACTGTGCGTCGTTAGGAAGTGGTTCAGCGTAAACCAACTGCTTGAGGCGACCCCATAAAAAGAAATCCAATATTGATAGGTCTGGGGATCTCGCCGGCCACTTGATCGGTCCATTCCTGGCAATCCAATTTTCTCCAAAATTTAAATTCAACCACTGATTAACCATTTCTGTGGAGTGGCCAGGGCAACCATCATGTTGAAAATGAACTAAAGGCATATCTCTTAAAATATTTAAATGTTCTTCAGAAAATCTTTCAAGAAGCTGTAAATAAGTGTGCTGGTTTAACCTTCCCTCAATGAAATAAGGTCCAATAACTCCAACGTGATAAGAAACGGCACACCACACATTCACTTTTTTATAATATTGTCTTCTGCAATGAATTCTAAAATTTGGATTTTCAGAAGCCCAAAACCGACAATTCTGAGATGAAACAACACCATTGGTTGTGAATGTGGATTCATCTGAGAAAATTATGAAATGATGAAAAAATCTCTCTTCCATGATTTTTTCTCCAATGGTCAAACAAAAATCCAACCTACGGTCGTCATCTCCCTCTTCAAGCGTATGTTTATAATTTGCTTTATATGCCCTAATTTTCTTTGCCTTGTAAATTCTTTGGAGTCCAGACTTGCTAATATTAATAAGAGCTGATCTCTCTCTTAGTGGCATCCTAGGATTTTCTATAACAGAGGCATGAGCTATAATAGCCCCAACATTGTCTTTATCATATGCTTTTATTTTTCTTTTCATGTTAAGAACACTACCAGTAGGCAGAAACTTTTTAATTATTCTCATAGCCTGAGTACGTGACAAAGTAGTGTTTGGAAATTTCAAATTAAATTGGTTTACCACTTTTCTTAGCGAATTTTCACCGCCAATTCCGTAGCATTGCACAATATAAATTTTTTTACGCACTGTGAGTACCATTTTCACTTAATTTTTTATGCTTGGTTCGTTAATTTGAAACAGAAATTAAGGATAATATTGACTACGTTTGACAGATATGTCAATAATAAATGATAAATGTGTATCCGCTGCTTTTCTCATAGCCTACTTTTAGCTTCTACATAACTTTAAATATTAATTCACAAAAAATAATTTCTATGCAGTTTTAATTGAATGGTTCAAAATAAAATACTAATTTACTGAAAAAATGGGAAGTTTCAAAAAAATAATTTTATATTCCTGAAATTTGGTATAGAGGTATAAAATTGCATTCTAAATAACTTTTCTTAGTGGAATTTTTTCATATTTTGAAAAATAAAGGTACTTTATTAGTGGTGATTTTTACAACTTTGCTTATAAAATACCCTGTAGAACACCAAATCAAGTCATTTTTGGTATATTTTAGTTTTACAACAAGCAGGACTCAATCCCCAAATACCATTCCAAAATTTTTGATCCATTACACCTCTTGTTACATCTATCCTGGGACACACTGTATAAGAGAAGCCAAGATGTTAAAAAAAATTTGGCATTAGCCACCCCCTTATTAAAGGGGGTGAAAAAAGTAAAATTGTCGTTTAGTGTGTGTACAAGAACCAAAAGGTCTCAATTTTTTTTTTACTTTATCCACCCCCACTACCACTCCTCTTCTTCCATTACCGATGTGTCATATGGGTTTTGGGGTAGACGATTTCAAATATTATATTATTAAAGTTCCATAAACAATTATTTCCACATACAATTTTTTTTCATTGTGAGACAATTGGATAGAAAATTTGGATGTGGAAGTAGTGATTCCTTGGGCAGCGGTTTTTAGTAAGTGGTTTGCAAGTGGTACGTTATGAACACATACAGTGTGACTCCATTTTATCCGATTTTAACCAAACTTTACTCAATGTAGAACAAATTAGGATCTACTTATGGCCCCAAAAACATTCTCCTCCTACAAATGAAAAGCCACCGGCAGTACTAAAATAAGCGGAAAAAATCAATAAATTATATTAGGTATTTCTTTGTCGGAAAATTTTGTTAATGAAAGTTCAGAATTGTTCAAAAACCTTAAATTCAAAATTTCATTTCGTTCATTTCATTATTTTAAATTTAAAAAAATAAAAACTTTTAAAACTACAAATTACTTGACTACCTGCTGGGGCTTGGGTTTAATTTCAAACAAAATTGTCATAGCACAATTTTCTAAACAAAAAACCATTATTGGACATTATTTTAAACAAAATTTCAATATATTTTAATTTCTCTTAAATTTTGGTCTTGAGGTTTTTGGACAATTAATTCTGAACAACTTCATTAAGGGTGGCGGTGCCGTGAAGAAATTTCTCTTTCTTTAGTTTTCAATAGCCTATCATTCTATAAAGTTGTCTCTAAAAGCCCATCAAAAATTTTTTTGAATCGGTTCAGAGATTGTCGAATGTATCACCGCACCCGCCCACCTTAATAAAATTTTCCGATAAAAAATGCCTAATATGATTTTTTTATTTTTTTCCCCTCATTTTGGTACGACAAGAGGCTTTGCATTTGTAGGAGGCGAATGCTTTTTTGACATGCACTTTATTCAAAAATATGCTTGAAAAAGTGAATTTATTGTGTTGTTTTGAAGGCAACTCGATATCAAAACATACAGAATAGGTCATGGTTGGTCTGATTTGTGCAGAGTAACAAACCAAGGAATTCTCATAAAATATATACATTTTCATGCATTAATACCGAGGTAAATACGCTAATAACATGTAATCATTCTGCTTGCATAAATCAATAAATCCGTCAGTAAGTTATAAATTAATATAGTTCAATATTGTGACAAGATCTTATGTAGCGTGTCGTTCACATGCATTTATTCAATCGATTTAAATATTAGCGTGTGCGGGTCTCTTATTTATTAGGGGATAGGCCTTATTAATTTCCATATTCGTAGGTGAGTTGTATTCGCCGCATAAAAATTACGATTTACATCACAAATGTGGCTACTTAGTGTGCCGCTGTAGCCTATAATTAAACTAACGAACAAAAGGTTGGAAAGTAAAAATGGGAGGTATTAATGTTAAGCGACTTGAATTGCCATGAGTTTCTAAAAAAATTCCGCCTCAAAAGAAAAGTAAATTAAAATAGATCACTAAAAATATGAAATTTTTCATTAAGTTTTGAATATGCCTGGCTATCCTTATTAACGGTAGAAAAATGTCAAAAATACTTTTGCTTGCGTTATTTTTTCATGTTTTTCTTTTCGATTGAAGGCGGTTCAAATTAGATAAAAAATCTATAAAATAACTTTTTTGCACGATCGAGCTTTTTTGTCTATTTACAATATCTGTTGGCAAGACGGTAGCTTATGTTTACTGATTGCTAGGCCAAACGGTCGGTAGATCATTTACTTACCGACGTCTGAACTGAACGGTAAGTAAAATTAATATAATATATACAGGGTGTAATTAGTTTCATGTCATTAAAAAAATCTGGTAATGTAGTCCAATGCAATTAGGTTTATACCTCGGAACCCAGCTATAGTGAATGGATTTTAATGATTTTCTTTTGTTGGATTTCTAATGTCATAAACTAAAAAGTTTACCCATTGAAAATTCTAAAATCCATAAATAAAAAAAAATTAAAATGTTTAGAAATCTCGACAAAAAATAAATTATCGAAATTTTTAAATATTTCTTTTAATAAAATAATGATTGTTATAGTTTTCGAGGTTGTTTATAAAGAATTTGTAAAAAAATGAAACTTGAATCTGTAATTTTTAAAATTTGTATTGTCGCATTACCAGCTCTTTATTTTTAAGGGTGGAAACCAACCCTAAAAACTGAAAAATGAATTACTGTTCTAATTTTACGAATAAATTAACGAAAATCCATAGACTTATGTTTTTGAGGTCATTGAATATGACTGTGAGATCAAAACTTATGAGACGAAAATATTAAGGGTTGAAATCACCCTTAAATACTGAAAAATTAATAATTCTTCTAATGTTACAAATAAATTCACGAAAATCCATATACTTATGATTTTTAGGTCACTGAATATGATTGAGGTCTACATTTATAAAAAAAAAATGGTGGATTAAAAGTGGTTACAAAAGAGTATAGTAATATGTCAAATTTTATTAAAAATACAGATTGTTATAAATAAATCAAATTAATACAATTAAGTAAACTAATTAAATAACATTTTTAATCTGCACTCCCAACATGCTAAAGTGCATGCAATCCGCTTTTTCTGCGTATTCTTCGAAAAATAGACGACTATTGCTCGTTTCTCTACCTGCTATAGACACTTAAAATGCGCGTAAAAACTGAAAAGTTTCAACATTATTTCAAACTGTCATATCTCTGGAACAGTTTGTCGTAGGAAAAAATAAAAACCCACTCTTCATTTTTTTAAGCTTCATTTCATTCTTATATCATGATTTTATCAATCTTATAGTTTTTGAGATATTTCAATTTTAAATACATAATTTTCTTGCGTCATCTTTAAACCTTTATATCTCTGGAACAGTTTGTAGTAGGAAAGTAAAAAAAAAACTATTCGTTTTTTTATAAGCTTCATTTTTGTACTCTTACTATTTTTTATAAAAAAATATTTCTGAGCAATTTCCAAAAACCCGATTTTTTTCAAAAAATTATGAAAATTTTAATTACTGGAAGTGGGTACAGAATGAAAAACAATTATTTTAAAAATTGTTGAAAAATTGAGAATGTTAATGCATATTATATGCATTAACAATATATAGAAGAATTTAAAAAAAAAATGAATTAACGAGAAATTAGAGCAATAAAACTAAAAAAAAATGGCTCCTAAATGTTTAAATGCGCTACTTTTTTGTTTGTAACTTTTTTAGTTTTCAGTATAAAAGGTCGTAATACGTGTCAATCGAAAGAAAATTTAAATAGCTTTAATTTTTATAAGAATAACAATTTTTCTCATAGTTGTAGATTTTGAGTAATTTTAGATTTTAACATCGTATATTTTTTCTGAACGTTTCGGAAAAATCTTGTTGGGAACCACTGCTTTAGACCATATGTTTTATAAGGTTTTTTTTATTTGTCTAGTCGTTCCCCACCGCGAGTTTTTTTTAATGACGTGAAACTAATTACACTCTGTATGTTATTTCACAAAAATAAGGACAAAAAATAAAAAAATTTCTATTTAAAGAAGAATAACATTATTTTCTGCACGAAAGTTGTATATTTTACTGGACGAGTGGACAAATTCTATGGCGAGCCGCAGGCGAGTCCGATATTCTTCTGTTTTGTTTCCGTCATCTGTTCGAACCATTGAATTGCAGTGCTTTCGTAAAGGCAGCCTTTTATTACTCTGTATGTTAGGTAGTACGGTACTCCTTTGCTGCGTGGGGTGTTGACTATAGCCTCGTGACTGATAACATCAATTGTCTTTTTCTCTTCTCTACATTTTTCTTCTAGAGTCTTTCTGGTGGATATGGTTTTCCGTTGATCTTCCTATGATGAATGATGCTGTGTGGTAATTTGATGTTTCTCTAATTGTTCGAGGAAAAATTGTGCATTGTATTTGTATCCTATGATGTAGTGTTATTCGCATGTAATCATCTATACTGTGTGGTGAGCTGATTTTGGATAGGAGTATTTGTATGGTTGTGTTCCATTCTGTAGGTAGAGGTGTGATTTTCATCCATGCTCTGGTGATAGTTTATAGGGTTTACTTTTAGTCTTTATGATCTATAGTGTTGTTTATTTTGTCTATTCCAGGTGCAATATTTTTTCTAGCTCTAGCCATCATTTCCAACAGTTGATCCTAAGGCTTTGTCTCAAGTAGTGAACCGTGAATGGTGTTCAAGGATGAGGAATCGGAAAAATTACCAGGGTGAAATACTTAGTCTTGCTGAAAAATTTCAGTAAGGGTTAGGCATCAATAAAAAAATGTTTTTCATAAAAATAATAATTTTGATAAACGTATATTTGGACAGATAGGTTTTCAGATTCACAAAGTGTTGGTTTTATGCATTAATTCAGATGGGTTCGACTTTGACTGATTTCATCTTATTATGGTATGCTCATAAAACAGTTACATTAAATATTCTTAAAAATTTTTAATATGGCGCCAATGTAAATATAAAAACATGCATAAAATAGGTCAGAGCAGTGTTCCACATACAACTTAATAATTATATATACTTACAGGAATTTATTAATGACTTTACTGTACAGCTTAAATGAAAATTAATTACTTTATTTATGATGGCATAATGTAAATATTAAGGATATTTTAAATTGACGATTGATATATATGCATGAAGATATTACATTAAAACGAAGCTTAATGGGCTGCGATTTTTACATACCGTCAAATGATTGGAGTAGGTATTAACTTAAAAAAATAAACATAAGAATACAGTAGTATGTTACATTGATTTATTTATTTATTTTTTTTTATTTGAATTCTAAAAATTGGTTTTTACGTCAGGATGCAGTTTAGTTAAATTCCGTCATTCATTCATTCATTTAAATATTATTATACAGGATGTTCTTAAATATCACGTCAACTTTTAAAATACTAATATTGTTTATCTCAATCGCACATAATAGATTTTTACACTATTCATAAGTAAAAATCATATAAAATTATGGAATTGAGCACATTTCTGCATGAACTATGCGTTTTGGTATTAATCCAATGCAATTAGGTTTATACCTCGGAAGCCAGCTATAGTGAATAGATTTGAATGATTTTTTGTTGGATTTCTAATGCCATAAACTAACAAGTTTATCCATTGAAAATTACCGCAATTTCGAAAGTCCATAAATTAAAAAAAAAATTAAAATTTTTAAAAATCTCAACAAAAAACACAATTATCGGAATTTTTAAATATTTCTTTTAAGAAAATAATGATTGTTATAGTTTTCGAGGTTGTTTATAAAGAAGTCCACATTTTTGGAGTAATTTAAAAAAAAACGTCTAGGAATACTGATTTTAGGGGGTGAAAATTGCAATTTTCAGTTTGCAATATCTCTAAAAATATGCATTTTAGAAAAAAAAGTGTATAAGATCTTTCTTTCTTATAATTTGATTCTCTATCAGATTGTGTGTATTTTTTGTTTTTTTTTGCGACAACCTCTAACCAAAAAGCAGGAAAAATGACAATATAGATTCTTATGTACATACTTTATGAAGCATGTTGAAGAAAAAAAATTGGAAATTCATTACATCGTTTTCGGGCTGAGATTTAAAAGCTTCACTTACGGTACGAGTACTAATAAGCTCTTTTGCTGTTTTAAACATAAATCTTCATTGGGATGATTTAATATTTTAAAAAAATGTTAAAGCGTTACTAGAACTTCACTTAGAATTACATTACCACTGACTGGACTAATATCATTATTAGAATCCGAAATGATTTCCAACATTTGATTTACCTAGGTAATAAATTTTAAAAACATTGTCAATAACCAAAACTTAAACCTTTAAAGTACGTTCCTTGATGCCCATTGGCAAACAAATATAAGAAGTTGAGAAACGGTACTCATCATGTAACAGAAAAGTGTGTTTAAATCATTATTTTTTAAACCGTGTAATTAAACATTTGTATTGCGGTATTTTAAACGTTGAGAGAGGCCTTTTCGAAGTTGTAGGTGCCCAGATCTCGATATGCAGCAACTCTGTTGCAGCGAGCGTAAGGTCGCCGTCCTTCCAAGGTCACCGAACGAAACTTCATCCCTTTGTTTGCAGTTTGTCTGCAGGACTTCTTTTATCGGTTATTTTATTAATATATTATTTTCGTTCGGTTTTATCGCCTATTGTAATCCTCCATGTCTTCTTTCTCCATTATTATATTTTCCAGGAAAAATATTTATTTAGCAAATCACTTTATAGCATGTTATTGTTTGAATAGTCGAAGCGCAAGTCGCTCGAAATATGCAAGATGAAAATGCTCTATGCAAATCGCCAACATACAAAAACTGAAGACATATTCTTATGTAAAATGACCTGCCGAATGCGATTGCGGAGGTCGCGACTCGATTTGGAAACGCGAAATCGGAAAAGTGCACTTTCCACTTATGAAAATCCGCATTCCATAATTTTGTTTTTAACCATTGACTCTGAAACATGATGAATCTATTGTCATACATAAAATTGTACCAAAGATAATATCTGGCATAGTTCTCTACATATTTATACTGCAAATGAGAAAGGCTGAAAAAACTGCCTTTAAAAATATCTGTTTATCTTTAGGTTGAACGCCGACAATAAAGGCCGCGCCGCTCCAATTATGGGTGAGTCGCGCAACTATATCACAAGAGTTAGAAATCTTAATTAAAAGAGGTGTTTCCATTTATTTCTTATTTTAATCATACCACAAGATACTTTACATAAGAGTAATGATGTTTTATTTGTTAAGTAATACATTATATTTATTATTTACTATAGTGTAGGCCTAGGCCGGGAATAGTATATTGTGTATTTAGGTGTGAAAGTAATACATTCCCGGATGACAATACAAACAAGCATCGAAATCCGGGAATGTGCTTTCACACCGAAGTACACATACTATTTTTTCTGAAATCACAATCAATATTATTTTAAATTAAGGAATTTGTATTAATGCATAACATTTCTTCATTGCAATCTAACTGCTTACTAATAAATGCAATTTTAATGTGAGTTGGTTTGTCTGCGTGTATTTATTTACTGTCTAAAATATACATAAAAAACCGTACGGGAATGTTTCCCGGCCTAGGCCGGGAAAGTATCATTCCGGTACGGTTTTGTTGATCGTTGCAACGGATCTTTTCCGGTCTGTTTTCTGATAGTTTCTTAGCAACGGACTAAAATACTGGAATTGTGCATTTTTCGATCTGAAATCGCGCCGAAAATGTTGAAATTGCCGATTGATTTCATAAAAAGTAACATCCCGTACGGTTTTGTTGATCATTGCTTGGCAACGGATCTTTTCCGGTCTATTTTCTCATAGTTTCTTAGCAACGGACTAAAATACTGGAATTGTGCATTTTTCGATCTGAAATCGCGCCGAAAATGTAGACATTGTGCCGTATCGATTTCAGAAAAATATCATTTTTTTCAATTTCAACTGGTCCTCTGTTTATGAGATAATCGTGATGTAAGTGAGGGCTCAATACATTGAATTATGTAAATGCTAAATAATATATTAAATAATACAATTCTGCATAATCACAATACATTTTTATTATCTCGTTTAAAAGTATATACACTTGTATTCATATAAAAAACCTGCTGTGCTACAAATTAAGTATATACTTACATTGCAAAGTAGTGTATATTTACGAAGGCTGGCTTCGCAATTATTGTGATGATTGCCATTATGTTGCCGTCATTCTTGTGCCATTCAAATTCAATAAGATTTGAAATTTTTGGCTACATTAAGTAGGTTGTTTTGTAAACGGTACAAAATATGATAACGAAATACGCTTTCCGTGAGATAAGTCCCTAAAAGTCACACATGTCGAAAATGCGAAATTTTAAATGAATACATATATTGGCACTTATATACAACTGATATTCTAGCTTATAGGCGTTTTATAGGTTGGAAATAATGGGCTCGTAAATGGTCCACACTCGTAAATACTGGATGGCGATATAAAGACTTATAACTCTATAATACTTTTATTGAGCAATCTTCAATAACGTATGCGCCATTTTCATTAAGTTCACCAAATTCTCAAAATTTACTTTTTTTGAAATTAGTACACTTCTGTGCAATGAAAAATCAAGTAATCCGGTTTTTACTAATATTGAGTGGTGTGAATCAATCTGTTTGGAATTTAGATTTTTTTATTATCATATAGGTTATAAAAAACTGACATTAATTGTGAAACGTCGTAAGTAAGGTATTTGAATAATGTTAATCCAGAAGAAAAACATACGTATTTTTGTTTTTTTTTTTTAATTTTTTTACACCATTCGATGGGAATAATTTCGATTTATAACAAATGTAAAAATTTACGTTGAAAAATTCACAGATACGATAAGGTTGCCTTATTGATAAATGAAGGTGTTGTTTGGATATAATTGCTCCACCGAAGGAAGCATAACGTTTTCCAAAATATCCCTATAAAGCTGTCCATTAAATCCATCATTACCCATAATACGCCACGCTACAACAGGGCCATGCACAAGGTATGATAGTCAGTTCGCCAAATTCGGTCCGGTTGGCGCAAGACGTCACGCGGTGATTTTAAATTACATAGGATTTTCCTCATGATACAAAGAATTTGTATCATGGATTTGCCTGAACTCATTGGAATTTTGAATAAATAGGGATTCTTAGTGTTCTTAGTAACCATCGTTCTTTATAAATGAGCTTTATCTCCGCATAAATACGTTTTAAACATATTGTCACTTTTACATGTTGTGCCAATGCACAACGCATTTTTATAACTAAAGGTTATTGCAAGAACAATAAAATAAGTAAAATAATCCAAAAAACAACTTCTACAGACGTTGGCAAACTCGCTTTTACGAAGGAAGCGGGTAGAAAATTATCACTGCGTGACCAAGCAACTATCGATTTGGTTCCGCCCACATGCGCAATGTCATACCTTGTATTCTTTGTATCATGTTACAAGATGCAAAACTTTTTCCTCGGTAACCACAACATTGCTTCAAAACTCCAACGGGTGATAGACATTTAAACAAAACAGAATGCGGCCTAAACCGTCTTTTCTCTTTACGCTATCTTCCTCCTCCCTCCTTTTCTTCACACTCATAACAGTACTATTCAATTGATGATTAGCAACTGCTGTGATGGACCATACCTCTTAAATTTTAGAGAGAATTAAAATTTTTTCATGTTCAATTAATTTTGGCATTGCGAAAATATGACACTGACACTGACAGATAAATAAAGAATGATGTAATATAGCCAAAAATAGGTGTTCGGGATTTCATTGCACAAAAATGTACATTCAATACTCCTGCACATGCCTACAGTAAAATTTTCTCACCCGATTTCTTTCTGTTATACATATATTGTTAACCATAAACCAGTTGAAAATGTATTTTTTAAATTAACGTATAAAAACACGCTCCAGATAAAAATGTTCCTCATTGCATAAGCTACAACTTACTCGCTTACAGTATGCAGTTATTTTGAAAAATAAAAAAATTACCTCGATCCAAACTTTCTCACTGTAAATTACACAAAAGTGGCAACTCTTCCATTAATATTTATTTATTTTTCAGGCATGTCAAAAGATATATTGTTACGCGTTTATGTAGAAGAACTTAACATTCTGCGTCTGAGTGACGCGACACCAATTTATTTATCAAGGGCGCCAGTCGCGTTCTCCCCTTGTTCTTGCACTCCCAGGTGCGTTCGAGATAAGATACAATTTGATAGAGCAAATAATAGGCCAAGGCTGCACATTAACGACGCTCCCTCTCTAATAAAAAAATATTTTTCTCTCTAATAACAATTTGGTCTTTCTCTCTGACGGGATTTTACTTATTTACCTAATAGTAATGGATTTTATGCCTAAAGATTTCTGAAATGTTTTCATAAAAAAATCCCTATCGAGCTTCCGTAATATAACAGATTGAGATTTTCAAACTAGTGGGGTCTGGAGACACGCAATTTTCGCAATTCCGGTCTTTTAAACGGAAACCCTCAAGGGACTGTAATTAATAAATTCGTATATATTAGTAAATTCGTAATTACATGACTTACAACAAGTCATTTAATTAAATAAAATGCAAAAGTTCAAAAAATACCATTTATTAACTAGGTTTAAAATAAGTATAAATTATTATGCGATATCCTATCTAATAAATTATATAATTTGAAGAGAATCTCCTCCCCAAATAAGGCAAGGTCGATCACCTCTTTAAGAGAGGTTTTTGGTTACCATACAATAGAGCGTGCGCTAACAATCGATTTGGTAGAAAAGATTCATGCAATTTCCCCAGAAATTAATGAAAGCTTATTTGGGTTTTTTGTGGCTGACTGGAAATAATATAAAAATATTTTACTTAAAAAATTTTGGTTTGCTTATGATTAGCTTTAAGGTTCTCATTCATGATTGTATCATTCACAAGAACGGAGTTTAAAAGTGCGTTCAACTAATACATGAGTTAGATAACTTTCTGTCAGTCTCGCGACGTACTGGTCCCCATGCAGGTTCAATTTAGGGGATTTGACACGATTTCGCTTTCGAGCGACGTTTTGGCAAAACTGTTTTTTTGTCATATTTATGCACAAGGCGGTTTTCTCTATAACTTTATCATTTGGAAAGACCTGCTTTTGGTTTTCCTTCTATCGCTTTCTACTGATTATCCAACGCACTCATTCAAATTAGGAGACGCTGGATGAATGCAAATTTATTTTATTCGAGAAACTGGCCTTGTCCATTTTTACTATTTTTGAATAATAATTGCCTATAGGCGCTATGCGCCTTTGTTGCATTTGTCTGATTCGCTCTTTTGGTACGTCGCGTTGCATCGTTTAAACTTTATATTCATTCTTTTGAATGATCCCCAGGACTGTATCTTCACTTTCATTGTTTTTCGTGAAGCAGTTAAAAAGATTTTGAAAAAGTATATTGTTCTTTTTCCTTGACCACATTATACTTTTATTTTTCTTACGTTTTTCCATGACCACAATATACTTTCACTCCCTAGACATAAATATGTTTTCCTAAGTGAAAATTTGGTGTTTCTTCGAATTTTCACCTGGTTATGCTTTTTTTGCGAGGAGGGGAAACCTACACGGGCTGCCTATCCCAACTAGGAATAGGTCTGAGTGTCAGACTCCAGCTAACTAAAACCCCACCTCTTAGGGTTCGTCTGTATAGAATACTCCGAGGACACTGCAGCCTCCAGGGCTTATTGTGCTCACCCTGTGTTTTAGCTTTTAATTTACACTGTCCATTTTAATAATCCTGTGTCACTGACAAGGTGATACAGGTATGAAAATGGACGAGTCTTAATGGTTTCCGGGTCTGTTTGTGTTTGCCCGTAGATATTTTACCTTCTGCTGACCAATGCCTCGCAGACATGTATAATACCAGTTTCTAGTACCTTACCGCACAGTCTGCAGTTAAGGTCGCCAGCAAACTTTCCAATTAGATGCAGGTACTTCTTAACGGGAAAGTGTCCCGTCAGAAGACCAGTTGTGGTTCTCAACCGAGTCCTGTTCCTTGTGAGCAGTTCTTCAGTTTGTTTTGAACATGGTCCATTGATAAGTGTTTTCCCATGTCGATTTCCTGGAATATTTCTCCAGTAGTGGTTGTGTTTACTCTTGACCCAGTCTTTAATTACGCTTCTGGCTGGCTGAGCCTTTTGTAATATCCAGTGCGGGTTCTGGGCCATAGAATATGTTCGCTGCTCCTTGTCTAGCAAGTTCATCAGCTTTCTCGTTGCCCTCTATACTGGTATGTCCCGGCACCCAGAGTAATCTTACTCTGTTCCGCACCTAGAATTTTGAGCTCTTCGTGGCAGTCCCAAACCAGTTTGGAGGACACTTTGTTAGAGGCTAGTGCCCCAAGTACCGCCTGACTGTCTGTTGCGGTTGATATCTGCTGGTTCACATATCGTCGTTTAACATTCTCGCGTACACACTCGAGTATAGCCAGAATTTCTGTCTGGAATTCAGTGGAGTGCCGTCCAAGAGAGAGACTTATACTCTCTCTCGGCCTCACACCATGTATTCATGCTCCAGCTCCTGATTCCATCCTGGACCCATCAGTATACCAGACCAGTCCTCTACGTAAAGCATCAGGAGCACCTGTCATCCATTCCTTCCTATCTCCAATGGTGATAGTGAAGGGTTTGTTGAATGTAATTTTTGGTGTCATGTAGTCCGACCTCATGCTCAATAGAGGATCCACTACGGTGTTTATTATCCTCATGTGCCCCGAGTTGCCTCCAAGAGGAGTCGAGTTCTGAGGATTTTGTAGCCTGTAGGCACCCATTCTGGCCTCCCCCGGAATCACAAGACTCAGTGGAGGGAGGTCTAGTAGGGTCTCCATGGCTGCTGTTGGGGTGCTTTTCATTGCACCTGTAATTCCCAGGCAGATCAGTCTTTGCACCTGGCTCAGCCTGTTCGCTGCTGTGGTTTGAGTGACCTTAGGCCACCAAACCAAGGCTGCGTATGTGATGGTGAGTCTTATTGCGCTGGTAGAGAGTCAGTGCACCATGCCAGGCTTAAGCCCCCATCTCTTGCCATACAATCGTCTACATGTTGCCAGTATGGCAACAGACTTATGTATTACTCTGTCCAGGTGTTGGTTCCAGGTAAGTTTGGAGTCTATAATGACTCCAAGGTACTTTATTACCTCCTCCGACATCTGTAGTTGTGTGTCTTGGAGAACTAGAGGACCCAAACCCTCTAGGTTTCTCCTTCTGGTGAATGGAACGATGAGGACTGATTTTCAGCCCCTCCTCATCGGTCCATTTCTTTACCATGGTCAGGGCCTTCTGTAGGCGGTCCATGACTATGTTGTTGAACTTCCCCCTAGCTATGATGACTATGTCATCCGCATATCCTTGGGCTTCGAATCTCTCATTTGTGAGTTTCTTCAGTAGGCCGTTAACTACAAGGTTTCTGCGGGCATCCCCCAGCAACTGACGCGCCTAAGGTTTGATCCATCATTGTGGTGGATACCACCCTGCCTTTGAGCATAGTGCCTATCCACCTGCAGCAGGTGTCCTCAATGCCTCGCTCTCTTGCACTTCTGATGATTGAGTTAAAGGAGGTGTTGTCGAATGCTCCCTCTATGTCGAGGAAGGCACCCAATGCCACCTCCTTGTGCTCCAACGTCTTTTCCACCTTCTGAATTAGATGGTGGAATGCCGTTTCCGTCGACATCCCTGCTCTGTATGCATATTGGTCTTGATGTAGTGGGCTTCTAACCAGTGCATCATCCCTAATATGTCTGTCAAGCATTTTTTTCCTTGTCTTGGAATGACATAAGACTTATGGGTCTTAGGGACTTGGCTTCGTTATGGGAGTTTCTCCCAGCCTTTGGTATAAATACCACCCTAACCGGTTTCCAAATTTTTGGTATGTACCCCAGCGCTAGGCTGGCCCTGTAAAGTGTACAGAGTTTTGACGCTAGCAAGTCTATGCCTTGCTGAAGCAGTATTGGCCAAATTCCGTCATGTCCCGGAGATTTGTATGGCTCAAATGAGTTTATTGCCCATCTGATTTTGGACTGATCTATCACCTTTTTTGACACTGTCCCGTCTTCCCTGGTAGCTCTGTTTCCAGTCGCTTCCAGTTCTGTTCCTTGGTTCTTCAGGTGATTGATCAATTATTGT
This sequence comes from Rutpela maculata, assembly GCA_936432065.2. Taxonomy (NCBI): domain Eukaryota; kingdom Metazoa; phylum Arthropoda; class Insecta; order Coleoptera; family Cerambycidae; genus Rutpela; species Rutpela maculata. The sequence continues at coordinate 52,505,333 of OW386290.2, read as the reverse complement.
GGACATAGGAAAGTGCACGAGGAGTAATTCCTCCATTGTTTCCTTGCCTGTCTTGGTATATTGACCTGTCTCAGTTAAGAGAGAGTTAGTTATGCCCCGATTATCCTTAGAGAGAATTCTCTGGAGTCTGGAGCATTCCGAGATACTTTCTATACTCTCACAGTGCCTCCTCCAGGAATCTCTCTTGGCCTTTCTCAGTGCTTGGTTGTACTCAGTCAAAGAGGTCCTGTAGTCATCCCAGTTGCTGATATTTTTGCAATATTAAATTTCTTTCTTACTTGCCTTCTCATTGTGTCGAGGTGCTTCTTCCACCAGGGCACGTTCCTGCTGGATTTCCTCACCACAAGAGGGCAGAGTTGTTTTTATATGCAGAGATAATTGCGTTCTGTATTTGTTCCGCAGCTACCTCCACATCCTCCTCGCTTTTAACACTGATCGCAACCCCAGCAAATCCCCTGGCAAGGTCTTGCCTGTATCCTTCCCAGTCCGTCTTGCGTGGGTTACGGTATGGTTATGCCTTACGTTTAAACGAACGTATACAAGTCCTTTTGTGCTAGTTTTCGGCTCTGATACCTTCCAAAGTTGTACGTTATATTCAAAAATGCCTTTAAATGAATTTTTTACCTAAGTCTAAATTTTATTTTGTCTTCGACTTAGGTCGATTCTGGGAGATTCTCTAACAGGATCAAGCAAATGTGAAATAGTATTTTTCTCAAAAAAAAAACAAAAAAATGAAAACATGCAATTTTTCCAATTTAGCGATTCCAAATCAAATCGCAACCCAATAATATGGTTTGTGAGGTGCTATTACATACAATCAGCTGTCTGTTGAGTTGCATAGCATGTGTCGAATTCAGGAGTCTCACTCTTTTACTGTATTATTTTGTAGGAAAAAGATTTAACAAATTACTTTATAGCAGTTATTGTTCTGAGATTAACAAAATTTAACCGTCATAAATATCAACGTAGTTCTCCAAACGCATACCATAATCGTGAAATCAGATAACGATTGTTATTGTTTCTGCCAATAAGCCGTACATTTTTGCGGGGAATGCTAAATACCTTACTATGAATTAAAAATAAAATAATAATGAAGAACGATGTTGTAAAACTAATTATGCATATGACTCATACCATGCCTTGAAGTTGCAGCAGTTTATTGGTAATGTCTAAAAACGTACTCGACAAATAATCAACTTTTTACTTATCTTTAATGTTAGTCATGCCTTATATTTTTTTCATCAGCAACAGCGCACATCTGCTGTTTATTTACCTCCTTATTATATGTTGCCCGGCGAATAATAATTAAAAAATAATGAACCGCCTAGAGTCGGTTCACGCTAAATGTAATAAAATGTATAATTGTTGAATTAAACTTCGATAAGCGGTTGTCAGTTTTAAAATTAATACAATAATGATAAAACTAGTACGTTAATTAATAAGGCTTTGTTTACAATGTGCTTATTCTTAAGGCTAGGATTTTGCAGAGTGAGAGGGAAATATGCGTTTATTTTCGGTTTATATAAATATTTGAAAAATCATAAATGATATAATCTTTAAAATAATTTCAGATACTTCCCATTGCTCTAAGGAATATATAGTTTTTGTCATTAATTTTGTATATAGTCAAATGCCATACTTTATTAATGAAATTAGGAACTATTTTCTTTGACAAATTTTAAATATAACAGAAATTTATAATAAAAAATATTTATAGTTGTATTCGTTTGAACAATAGCAACTATCTAAAGCAGTTTTAAGATTATACTATGTGTAATTTTTTAAATATTTACAATAAATCGAAAATAAACGCATATTTCCCTCTCACTCCGCAAAATCCTAGTAGTCTGGCAGCCACGGAGAAAACCCAACAATTTCGTATTAAGCTTTTTTCAAAACGGATTTGGGGTCTAAGGGTCTCCTAGTTTTGATATCCAAGTGATGACAAAGCGTCATCCTTGAGCAACTTCAGATACGGGGTGTCCGATAAGTAAGTAGGTGAAATATTTTAATTTTTTTGTAAATTTTACGTAAATAAACGAGTTTTTTATAAATGGTTTGCTTCTTATAATAAGGTTTATATAAAATTTGAAATCAGAACATTGTACAGGGTAACCTAGAGCTTTTACAGCTACATCTGTTTGTACTACATGGTTTGTTACTACTACAGGAGCACCTAATTAATCGCAGGCCTACATGACTCATCGCTTTGACGAAAGAATCTAGTATTATATCCATTAAACTCTGGGCATTTATCTTTATAGAGAACATCCTTAAGAAAACAGCAGTCCTTCTCCTTAGCTTTTGATCAGACAAAATTTGACGGCATAAAATTGTTAGTGGTAAAACTTTTTTTTTTTAAACCTTTAAAGGCATTATCGGCTTTTCAGGACCATGGTATCTTACTACATTAGTTTCATAGTCCAGTTTTTTAGGTATGTCACCTTTTGGGACACGTTTAATTTCTGATACATTATGGTTTGTGATACGTATAAAAATTCTCCTGCTGACGTAGTTTGAGCGGCAAGGACAGCCAGCGAATGAGTACTGGTTTTGCCATTTTGCGATGAGATTTCTGTGTCAAAATTGTGAACAATAACCTGAGTTAGTGAAGCATCATTTCCTTTAGTAATTTATAGATTTAAGATGCTCCAGTAGCACCCAATTTTGTACGTTTAAAATTTCAATTTTCGGTGATATACCAAATTGTAAAATTTTTTCCATTTCCTGTAAAACTTTGTAAAATCAATAAATTCAGTAAGTTAACGCACAATTAACCATACAATAATGAGAAAAAATTAAGAACTAAGTAGTATTCAAGTTTAAAGCCAAAAACATATACGATCATTTTATTAATAAGATTTTTGATTTTTTTCAGTATATTTTGGTACCACAGGTGGCTTTGCCTTTGTAGTAGGCGAATGTTTTTCTGGTCATAAGTAGATCCTAATTTGTTCTATATTTGAGTAAAATTTGATTCAAATCGAAAACAAAATAAAAAAGTTATAAGGGCGTCTTCATTTTAAGTGAGTCACACTGTATATTTAAGGAAATGTATAGATTTCGACAAAATATTACGTTAGTAAATACGTCGAGTGTTGTAAAATAAAGTTTTATGGCTGTGATTTATTAGCAGACCACTTTGATAGAAATATTCAAGTTACCTAATACTTTTTTTTTAATTACCTATCTATTTTGGCTGGCGAATATCTCGTAAACTATAACACATAGGAAGAAAATGAATATAGACATTCTTGTAGGAAATTTAATTATGTTTTATTTTGCATAGATTACCTTTTTCCGTACGACGGCGACGCGACGCATCGTAAAGCCAAAAACATATACAATCATCTTATTGTTTTGAAACACTCTGTATATCTCAAGTTGCTCAAAGATGCCAGCTTGTCATCAGTCGGATATGGTAAATAGACATATAAATCTACGAGAATCCGTTAAAAAAAAAACTTAATACGAAAATTTTCACTTCAGGGAAAAACACTGTTCCGCTGCTGGACTATAGCCACAAGGGAAGATTAACCATACATGGTGTTGTAGTTAGAATAAGGAGTAACGAAAAATATTATAAATTAGTATTATTTGATATATTTGTACAATCATTACTCTGGATTAGTTTAGCGATTTCTATGAAATCTTTCTCAAACAGTAAGGTATATCTCGGCGGTGGTCCCATGTTAATTTCATCAAGTCTAGTCTAGTGCAAGGTGAGCAAAAATAGGAAAAAAGAATTGAACATATTGTAATATTTTGCGAAGGCGCCAGGAAATTTCGTCGAAATTGAATTAAAATTGGTAGTAGCTGCAAGGTATAGTCCGGTGATATTAGAATAATTTTCGGAAGGTTTTTGGGACTAGCCAAAAATATTTAAAGAATTTCATCAGGAATTCGAAAAAAATAGTGTTGACCACTCAAAACGGCGACTTTAATTGTTATTTAACTTTTTGTAAACAAAATGAATTTTGCAATTTAGTTTTTTGCTTAATCTTCGCTTCTAAAGATCGTAGAAAAACGTTCGACGCGTTAATTTCTTCGTCATGAGCTTCCCTATAAGGTATGTATTCGCAAAGAACGGATCTTTGATCGTTAATAACATTTTATGGCAATAAACTGAAAAAAATTGAATTTTTCGATCCTCGAACTTTGAAGTACTGTAGAATCAAATATAAAATCTGTATGTTAACGATATTATGAGAAGTAGTACATATTTTTACCCTTAATAAAATGCACTTTGTCCCGTTGCAAAATATTAATTAATTTTTTTGCAATTAATTTATAGAAAAAAAAATTCAAACTGTTATACTAAAAGATCAAATTAATATTTTACAATTCTGTTTCGGTAAATACATTGTATTTGACGTACATTTGCATAATCAAAAAGAATATTTCAAAAAAAAATTGCGACTTTTTTTACGCAAAAAATCAATTTTGCAACTTAAGCAAATGTAAATAAAATGCATAAAATTTATTGCAACCAACGGCATTTCAATTGTCATAAAAAGACACGAATTAAAAAAAAATTGTGCTCCGATGCTTTGGAGCCGAGGTATGAAAAATTCACATTATTTGCGATTACGGCGAAGTTTAAAAATATTTTTACTTGAAAATTTAACTGAATATTTCTCAGAGTGTGTGTTATCACTTACAAAAAGTGCCATGTCTATATATATATAAATGGACCATGGAAAAAAAAATCGAGACAATTGCATCTTTGGCGCTCGCACTGCACTTTTTGTAAGTGATAACACACACTCTGAGAAATATTCAGTTAAATTTTCAAGTAAAAATATTTTCAAATTTCGCCGTAGTCGCAAATAACGTTAATGAATTCTTCATATCTCGGCTCCAAAGCATCGGAGCACATTTTTTTTTAATTCGTGATTTTTATGACAATTGAAATGCCGTTGGTTGCAATAAAGTTTATGCAAAATCCACTGAGATTTATATTTGTTTAAGTTGCAAAATTGATTTTTTGCATAAAAAAGTCTCAAATTAAAATTTTTTTTGCAATATTCTTTTTGATTATGTAAATGTACATAAATACAATGTATTTACTGAAACAGAATTGTAAAATATTAATTTGGTGTTTTAATATAACAGTTTGATTTTTTTTATATACAAATTAATTGCAAAAAAAAATGATTAATATTTTGCAACGGGACAAAGTGCATTTTATTAAGGGTACAAATATGTACCTACAATTTCGCATAATATCGTTAACATACAGATTTTATATTTGATTCTACAGTACTTCAAGGTTCGAGGATCGAAAAATTCAATTTTTTCAGTTTTTTGCCATAAAATGTTATTAACAATCAAAGATTCGTTCTTTGCGTATACACACCTTATAGGGGAGCTCATGACGAAGAAATTGACGGGTCGAACGTTTTTCTACGACATTTAGAAGCGAAGATATAAATGATGTAAGTATTTTCAATATATATATATATTTTTTTTCTTTAAAATGCCAAGAATTCTATCATGTAATTCAATACTTCGTCAGTATTAGCTAGAAGAGTAGTTGTTTTGATGGATTCTCCGATAATGAGTGTTTTAAAGTATTTACCTGACTAGTATATTAGCGTGCTCAGATTAGGGCAACAATATACAGAAAGTAGGTATTTTCATAATAAATAAAAAGTGTGTAAGCTGTGATTTGCATAATACCTAAATAATATTCTCTAATCAAAAAACTAAGTTGCAAAATTCATTTTGTTTACAGAAAGTTAAATAACAATTAAAGCCACCCTTTTGAGTGGTCAACACTATTTTTTTCGGATTCTTGAAGAAATTCTGTAGGGGGTAGACTAATTTTTGGCTAGTCCAAAAACTTTCCGAAAAATCGTTATTTCTGAAGCTAAAATCACCGGATTAGATTTAGGATTAGCTGATACCGAATCTGATTTTAAAAATTAAGAATTCGAAACAGTGAATCCAAAACGGTTGCCATATTGCAACATTATTACATATTTACATGAAATTTGACACATGGTGAATTCAGGATTCTCTGACGAGCCGAAAAGCTTAAAAATTCAAAATGATGTTAGTTTGTAGTGTAGAAGTGTAGTGTAGTAGTGTAGAAGTGAAGTAAAGAGGTCACTAAAAAGGGCGAAAACTGAAACTCTTTCAAGAAAAGTGTGAAATAAGATTTCACCGTCGTCGCCCAGTTAATTGAATCTTATTACCTAATATCGATATTGAGGTCGGTGTAAAAATGTACAGATAACGAATTGAAACGTATTTTTCATCGACTTCAATATCAATATTAGGTAAGAAGGTTTAATTAATTGGGCGACGCATAGTGGGGTCCTTGTAAGTCAAAAAACGGCATAATAAAAAATATAAATAAATATAATATAATATAAACTCAAAATTTAGAAATACAGTAGTTCGATTAGTAAGATTGCTCATACGTAACGTCATGATAAGCGTACTTGTCGGTAACAATTGCATTAAATAGATCTAGCAGTCGATAGTTCTCCTTTGCAGAAAGTGTTAATCTCGCTCTTTATATTTAAATTGTTTTGTGTATTTTAGTCAAATTTATCTCTATTTTATTACTATGGATCATGTTCCTGGAGGTATGTATTCAAGTTTTAAAACAAAATAAAAACAAAACAGCAATAGTATTTTAAGAAAATAATAGATTCCTAGTTATATATGTTATAGATTTTATGTATAGTCCACCACAGAATTCTTAGGCGTGAAAAAAATGGCTGCGTCTTTGGCGGTATGGTAAAGGTCAAAGACGCCGGCATTTTTTACGCGTCTAAGAATTCTGTGAAGTTTCGAACATTCATTTAAACGAATTTCATATGAAAATTTGCAATGAATCGACTTAGGCGTACACTTTTTCTGGTAATATTTGCTGGCAACGATAGTATCGTTGCTTTGTTGGTACGTCTAAGTTGATTTGCAGTTTTTATTGATTATTCCTTTCCATATGAAATTCGTTCAAGTGAACGTTCGAAACTTCAGGTACATCAGATTTTTGTAATTAACATTGTTATATTTCCACTCATTTCCACGATTTAATGTTTGCTGTAGGTAGTCAGGAAACCAAAAACATTGTTATTTAAATCTTAAATAGAAATGTTATTAGTGTCCTGTGTCCTGTAATATGTTAGAAATGTTTGAATACACACACAGTGTGACATACAGATATTATTGGGAAAATGAGAAAAATGAATTTGGAAAAATATTCTACTCATAAAAATATTATGACGAGGTAATGCGTCTTTTCACTTTTATTTTTTGAACAATTCCATTTTCAAGCCCCGGAAGTAAGTATGCGAAGAATTAAAACATGCACAATGCAAAATGATTACCTTATTTTTTAAATTAATTCTGTCATTTTCTATTTTAAAGGACAAGAGAAGATAAGCTATATATTTTCGCCCACTAATTTCATAAAAATGGAAAGTTTTCCTTAAAATCATTAAACGTTATTTATCTATATTATAATCCTTATGTTTCTATACGTTTTACATTTGAAAAACAACAGTAAGTCGTAATAATAGCATTTCAAAGTAAGCATGTTTGCAGTTTGTTTGTAATTTTTGACGTTTTTCTGAACTTTTAATGTATATTTCAGTTAGATGTGCTCAATGAACGAAGAAAATCTATACCTCATTTCATTGTTGAGTATTTAAGCTTTTAAATAATGGTCAATTTATATTGGTTCATCGAGCGCTTCAATGTACAAAAAACAAAATCGTTTCAGTGGAAGTATAGTGGTGTCGACGTTGCGTGCGAATTTAAATGTGTCAGCGTTCTAAACCACATATGTGTATTGAATAAAAATATTTTTATCCACGACTATCGTATAATCATTGCATTCTATATTTAACAATGGGCCTTTTCCACGTAATTGAACTTGATGTTTATTATGTCATAAATCATTTATTAACACCTAATAAATATTCTATATACATATCATATCGTATAATATTTTAATTTTAAATAGATATTTTAAAATTAAAAATATTGTCTACTTTACCCCATATTTCAAACAAGTAAACGCTCTCAAATTACGTCATGGGCGGACCCTCCAATCAGAATTAAACAATTTCCAGCTTCATAGGAACATTAACCAAACCTGTTGACATTTCTGAATTTTACATCTGGAAACCTGCCGATGAGACTATTTCCATGTTGCCTAATGTATATGAATGTTTAATGTCAGAGGAAATGCTTTAATTATTTCACTAAAGAATGTTTACTTTTTATCTCCGCTTTTGAAAATAATGAATTTCCATTGAATAATACCACCTACTATAATAAAAATGATAATAATTAATTAATTTTTGACGTTTTTCCTAATTTTCAATGTATATTTCTTTTTTTTTTCCTCCAATTAGTTGGCTTTGACCTGCGCCCGGATGTATGTTTCAATTAGGTGCGCTCTATAAACCAAGAAAATCTATACCTCATTTCATTGTTGAGTATTTAAGCTTTTAAATAATGGCCAGTTTATATTGATTCATCAAGCGCTTCAATGTGAAAAAAAAATCGTTTCCCCGGGAGTCGTAGTGGTGTCGACGTTGCGTGCGAATTTAACGTGTCAGTGCTCAAACCACACATTGTCGTGTGTATTGAATAGAAATATTTTTATCCACGACTCTCGCTCGTATAATCATTGCATTCTACATTTAACAATTGACAAATAATGAGAGTCATTATTCCAACCTAACGTATAATGAACATAATCTTATTCTAACACATCTTTAACCAAACAGGAACTAGCCTATTTTCATTCTAACGCACCTTTGACCAATCAGGAACTAGCAATTTTTTTAAAGAAACGACGAATCCATTTTTTCATGTTTTTATGCATATTTTCGTGTTTGACGTTTAACACGTCAACGTTTTACTGTAAACGAACTTTATTTTTTCACTTTTAAACGATTAAAACAGTTAAAATATACCATAGTCGTGGATAAATTATAGTATTCAGCTCACGAATAATGGCTATTACACGCTCTAATGATTTACGACACGCCTTCGGCTCGTGACGTAAACATCACCCTCGCGAGTAATAGCCATCATTATACGCTCACTGAATAACCTACTATTCCAAAGAACTATTTTTTATTACTCGTCAAGATATATACTACTCGGAAAATAAAATCATATATGACAGGCCGATGGGCCTTGTCCTTTGTGTTATGAAATGAAATTAGTTTTATATATACATTTATATTCATGAAATTACGTTAACATGTCTTTCACACCACACAACCATAGTATTTACAAGAGATAATCAGGATTTATTTAATAATTATTTTCTCAACGCATGTACAAGATGAGAACTATCATTAGCATGGTAATTAATTACTGAAATTATATACATATCGGCAAGATTGTTAATAATACGAAATAGTTTTAGTTGCTGAGGCAATTACGAAAACATTTTCACTTAAAACTTATAAAACTAATTTAATGTTGAAATTAACAATTTATTAACTTTGATTTAGGATCGTAAATGCCTTATCATTTTCCAAAGAGAAATACTTTTATGGCGGAGTAATAAAATTTTGACCCAAGTTGTTTAAAAACTAACACATTAAAGTTTTGTGTAAAGATTTTGCAACATTATCAGTATTAATTTGTCTTTTATACGTTTTTCAGATGGAAAATTTGACAAATAAAAAATGAGGATCAGCCATAGGTATAAAATATTGCTAAACAAAATGTCTTTGTTTTGTTGTTTTTTCCAGTGAGTATGTATTTGGTAAACATTTAAATGCAGTAGGTTAAAAATAATCAACCAGACTTAGAAAGCATATATCTACATATATATAGAAGCTTTTCCTAAATAAGTTATTGTTGTTAAAATTACCTTAAATAAAAATTAATAGAGAAGAAAATATTGCTCTGCTTGGTGCCAATGACTCCATTTAAAGCTATGCCAATGTAATATGAAGAATTACTTAAAGAAATCGATTAAGGGTTATCAAATGTTTTATTATTTTTAATAATTATTTTTAAAAAACACAATTTTTTAAGAAAAAAAATCTCTTATTTTAGGCCAGAAATGTGATATATAATAAAAAGAATAATTCAGAAGATGTTTTAATAATCTAACTGCTTTATTTTTATTCTTCGAAAGGTTATCTTCAATTTTTGTCACAGAAATGATATAAAAACAAATTGTAAGTCATTTTCTACGTTTTATTTTTGGTGTTTTGACCTTTGTGATAGTTTCCATAGTTTTTTAAAATATTAGGGGGGGCTATTGATAGCGCATTTTGATGGATTACAAGTAGCTCTTTTTTAAATAGTTCCCAGATGAAAGGAAAAGCTTTTCGTTTTATCAACCCTGAAAGTGGTCTCATTTTCAGGGCTTAAAACGGCTGTTTCCATTAGTCTGGATTTAAATATTTATTCACTTTCTACCACACAAATAATACCTTATCTGCCGTAATGAGAAAGATAGAAGTAACATATTATTTTGAGAAATAAGTTAATGGCACCAATCAGGTATCCACCCTCTATTTTCGAATGATAAAAGAATATATGCTGCTAAGTTAATTCTTACTTCATCAATTATTCTAATAGAATGTTTCCATATTTGCAGACATATTCTGGACTTTTCTGCGTTGTGGTCAATCCCTACAAGAAATTACCTATATACACAGAAAAAATTATGGAACGATACAAAGGTATTAAACGGCACGAGGTACCCCCACATGTATTCGCCATTACAGACACTGCCTATCGGTCTATGTTACAAGGTAAGGGAAAATACAGAATTAATTCGTGTCACTTGTTTTTTTAAGTCATCACCTTTAACTTTTGCGTTAAATTCAAGGAGTTTTAATCAGATTGATGAAAACATGGTTGGCAAGTCGATCAACATTTGCAATATGATTCACATAGACTAGAATTATACAAATCTAAGTCCATATTATATTAAGTTCACTTTTAGGGGGAGGGTTACTGAAAATATAATAGGAACATTGGGAAAAAGTGAAGTTCATAATAATTGATGTTCTGACAAAAAAAAATCTGATTGGAAAATAGTTGTATTTAACATGTTTTTTGAGTGTGGGGGGGGGGGGCGAGTTTGCAAATGAAAGTTCGTCTAAGGGGGTTTTACAGATGTTACAAGGGATTACAAAAGGGGGAAAGGGATTAAAAATAACTCATTCGGGGGTATTTATTGAATGGCAATGGATATGCATTCTAATTATTATTTTATAGGAAATACAAAATAAAATGCCTAAAATTCCTTCTTGATCTGCTTGTCGAATGTGTCTTCTCATGTATCCGTTTTTTCCTCGCGGAATATGCCCTTATACCAGTCTTGATTTCCGGTTTTTGGCATATTTTTACTTCCACATGGTGTGGAAGTAAGTATAGTAACGCAAAAAAAATGTGGAAAACTTTTATTCTTTAAATAGACTTAGAATGTCATGAAGTGTCGAGATTTTAAGTTTAATCAAAAAAAAATTCCGTCTGTAACTTTTTTCTGAGCACGATTACTCTGGAATCGTTTAAGACAGGGATTCCCAACAGGTGGTCCGCGGACGATGTCTTAGGGGTCCGCGAAATGTCACTGAGATATTCAATTGTTTTGTATTTTACTTGACTTGCAGTGGTAAATTCTACATAATCTTCATTTTAAGAAGTTAAGCTTTTAAGGGGTCCTTGCCAGTATAGCGACCGATGAGGGGGTCCTTGAAAAAATCTTGTTGGGAACCATTGGTTTAAGATATTGACTTAAAATTTGGCACACGTATGTATTTTAACTAAATCTGGATCTAGATTTATTTTGATCTTATTCCGTTGAAGGGTTAGGGGGTAAATTGGGGTGAATAGGTAAATCAAGTAAGAGTCCATAAAATTGGTATTCAGTGTACAACGTGATTTACCATGATATGCGGAAAATAAAATGGTGTACTAGTCTTCAATGTGGGAAAGCCCATGCAAAATTTTAGAGTGCCCCGAGGTAATTTAGTGTATTAAAAATTGTTAAAATTCAGATACACCACTGTTATTGGCTAGGTCAGTAATGGGCGACGAACTTGTGAAATAACATATTGGAGATGTTTACATTTAAAAAACACAACACAGATAGTAGACAACCCCCAAATCCAAAACCAAGACTGTGCAGAAGGGGGTTACACATTTGGAAAAACGAGACATACATCCACACCCACCGGTGTTGTCAATACCGGGGCTGGAAGTCGAACCCAGAGCGCGGTAGACAGTCGATCAGCATATTCGCCACTCAATATGCCTTAACCGATTGAGCTACCGCGCGCATTTCCTTAATTGGCATAAAAAGTGAAACCGGCGATTGCGGTCAAAGTGCCGCGTTTTTTGCTTTCAGTGGAACAATCAGGTCACCGCACCGACATGTTATTGACGGGTTTAAGTAAATATCTCTTATATCTACTTGTTGCGGAGTTCACTAGCATAGGGTCAATGTCTTCGATTTATTTCGCTATTTTTGTAGTGTGATTTGATTAAAGCCAAAAAGTCACGCCTACCCGCTCCAGCTTTGCTGTCAATAATGTTAATCCCAAGTCAGATAAAGTGATATAGTTGTACCGCGTTACGTCAGATTGATTAAAGTAATTGGCGGCGCATTTTTACAAAAAAAAAGAAGGTAATTTTTTTTGTCATTTTTTAAAATTTTTCATTTTTTTTACTCCTTTCGGTGGGGACAACCGACTATTAAATTTTCCGCATGTCATGGTAGATCACGTTGTATATGAGAGAAACTAAGGTCTCAAAAAAAAATGTTGGCATTAGCCACCCCCACCCCATTATTAAAGGGGGTGGAAAAATTTAAATTGTGATTTAGGGTGTGTATATGAACCAAACGCCTCAACAATTTTTGAATTATTGAATTGTTAGTCGAGTTTTGCCTCATGAACCAGATCAGTTGATTGTTGAGCAAACATGCTATTGGGGAAGCTCCACTACCATCCCCCACCACCACCCATCCGCACTGCCGATGCGGCATATCGTTTTATAGGTTTTTGACGATTTGAAATATGATATTATTGTAATATGTTGCACCCCTTAAAATTTAAGGTTATGTTACTAAAAAGTAGGCAGACTTCAACAGATCGAATGTCTGAATGAATGTAGTGTATTTGCACCTACTCGAAAAAGAACCTACCAGAAGATTCCAAAGTGACATCTGGAATTCTCTAGAGAATGGTGGCGTCATCACAGAACAATCGAGATCTGTCATTTTTAGGTATAAAAGACCAACCGCATTCTCAGCGAGTAGTTCAGAAAGTTCAGAAAGTATAGAAAGTGAGGTTAAGAGTTCAAAGATAAACAAAGTAATAAACATTGTGATTTTTAGTTAGTAAAGTGTATTTAAATTAATAATAGTATTGTGAAGTATCCAGTAAACATTTAATAAAGTGTGTTAGTGGACATCTCTTGTTATAATTTTTGGAACCCACGGAATTTGCGAGGGTGGTTTCCTAAGGGTGGAAACACGTCACAATTGGTGTCAGAAGTGGGATTTTATGACAAGAGGAGCTCTGAAGTTGTGTTGGAGTGTTCGAGAAGTATTCTCGAGAGTTAGTGCTAACACAGGACTAATTTACTGGACATTGTTTGAGGGTTATATTTTCGAACAGGAAAATAGTGTTAAGTGCATTTTTGAGACATTGTAGAACATTTTATTAGGACATTAGTGTGATAATTAATTCCTTTGAACTGAGAAGTGATAGAGACACTGAAAAAAAGACTCATTTAGTGCGTGAAAATTTCTAGAACTTTTCTATTTGGACATTAGTGGAGATTTATGAAATCGGATTTGAAGGAAACAACTACTCAGCGGGCAAATACCCCGACCTGCATTGAATTACACCTTCAAATCGTGATCAGTAACCAACTATCATTTGTCTGTTCCTAACCAGACATAGACCGGTTTCGAACTTATTATGTTCTCATCAGTATGCCATAGGTCATGGAACAGACAAATGATAGTGGTCAACTTGCTAGTCTTATACAAACTGAATCAAATGAAGTGACGGTGAGAGGTAAACTCTCATATAGTCAGATGCTACTATACGTCGGACAAATGTCACTGACGTATAGCGACTTGCTTTATTGCAAGTACCAAGAGCGGCGACCTCTAGCCTTAGTGGGCTATACTCACTGTTTTATGAAATCGGATTTGAAGGAAACAACTACTCAGCGGGCAAATACCCCGACCTGCATTGAATTACACCTTCAAATCGTGATCAGTAACCAACTATCATTTGTCTGTTCCTAACCAGACATAGACCGGTTTCGAACTTATTATGTTCTCATCAGTATGCCATAGGTCATGGAACAGACAAATGATAGTGGTCAACTTGCTAGTCTTATACAAACTGAATCAAATGAAGTGACGGTGAGAGGTAAACTCTCATATAGTCAGATGCTACTATACGTCGGACAAATGTCACTGACGTATAGCGACTTGCTTTATTGCA